>JAAONU010000016.1:0-1200000 GCA_012932295.1 Cyclina sinensis | reverse complement strand
TAGGTATAAACCAACTAAAATGGACAAAAGTCAAATTCAAACCTGTTACTATCTTGTTTCATTTCTTTCAATATAAAGCCCAAATTAAAATGGTTTCAGGGATTCAAATTCACACAAACAATATGAAACTGGGGATTTCAATAGTTCTTATCAAATACTGAGATGAATATGAACATATTTATCATAATTTACGAGGTTATATATAGGTAAAAGCAAGGAATAACAGCAAGTATTTCTTTTTAGTTAACAGTTATGGAAGTGAGTCTTGGGTATATATTGGTACACAAAATAAATTGCATTAAGGCATATTAGATTTACATGATGTATTGCATTAAGGAATTTTAAATGTATTGCATTCCGGCACACAAAATACAGTCTTGAAAGACATCAAATATGCAACAACACAGATTAGGACAATCAGAGAAGTATTACAGGTGCTTGGACATCAACAAAAAAAATGGCTAAAACTTTACACAACACAGATAAAAATCAATTAAACTTTGAATAAGAAACCTCTATCCAGAGAGAGTAAAATTTTACTTGCCTACTTTCCACTATTAATAACAACAGAAATCTGCTACCATATCTAGGCTAAAACAGAAATTGCCAGTATAAAACCCTTTAATAAAAAAAATAATGCAGGTCAAGATTAGATAAAGGTACAGTGGAATGTGCAGTACTCTAAACAATCTTCTTCACTGGTTAGAAGTTTCCATTCATTATCCAAAAGACCTTGTCAAGCAACTGTTCTTTAGGCCCAGATACAATTGGCACCATTTAGAACCTCCTTGACAAGTACCTTCTGGACCATTCAGACCCCTCAGAGTGAGGCCCTGCAATCTTAAGGAGCTACAAGCGGGGGTGTTCTGACAAACCTACCACTTCTAGTTCTCTACGTGCTGCCTCCATTTCCTCCTGTGGTGAACCTTTCGGCTGTTTTCTACGCTCATGCATTTGTGACGTATGAGCCTTGATTTTCTTCTCCAACTGTAATATCCTCTGTGCTCTGATAAAAAAGATTTTCTGAACAATATGTTGGTAAAATCATTTTTTTTTCTATCCTCACTGTGTGTTTAATTTGCTATTTTATAATTAGAATACAATATATCATCAGTTAATTACTGCAATCAAGTATTCAAAAAAAGAAAAAGCATCATAGTAAAACTTTTTTTTTTAATATCATTTTGACCTGACGAGCGAACCAAAAGAGAATATTTCCTTAACGTGGCCACATTTCATCTGTCTTAGTAAAAGTTTTAAATGGCTATGGACATATCTTTGTAGGAACATTCAAACCATTTACTTTACACAAAAATCTCTTACTTTTCTTCCTCAATTCTCTGCCGTGATGCCGGAGAAACCTGTCTACGAATTTTCTCATGTGCTGACTTCACATCTTGCTGTAAAATAAGGCTTATGTGTTCATCGTACAGTATAGTTATTTGAGAGTTCACAATGCTCTAAAAGTAATTAAAACAAGTGCTACATTTGAATGAATGCCATGCCCTTGTGGGGGCCTTGACCTTTGACCCCATGATCTCTAAGTGGGTCTGGCGGGTAGAGCTCATCAAGGTGCATGCACATGTGAAGTTTGGAGGCTGTAGGTGGAAGGACTTCCGTGTCATGGTCAAGGTTAAAGTTTTGAGACAAACAGACAGACAGACCAAAACAATATGCCTCCCCCTGGGGGCACAATAAAAATACACTTTGAAATGTAGCATGGTTTAAAGAATCCAGTAGTGTTGTGATACAATTACTAATACACTCTTGTTTCCCAAACCTCAGGTAGGACAGCTGGTACAGCACCTTATTTACTTGCAGGGCATTGTGGACCTAATTTACAAACCAAACTTCCAAAATCTTAAATAAAACTTCAATAAGGCAATGGTAAGTACAACATTAAGGAGTGATGGCTGCAAGGCAGAACTCCAGACTCATATTGCAGAGGTTGCTGGCTCAAATCCCACTAGTGATGAGAGTTTCAACTTACTTTCCACTTAAAACACTTCTGGTGAAGTGCTAATGGAGGCTGATTGAAGAGATTGATTAAGTTGCAAAACCTCAATTTTTCGAGTAACTGTAAAATATTTAAATATATGCTTACATGGAAAAAGTACTTGGTTATCTATTTAACTGTTAAAAAAACCTATTATAAATGTTCCATAAGTTTCAAACTGGTTTGTAACATGTGCATCATTCATAAAAGGTATGGAGGAAAAATTCTTTTTCTACTATTCTACACTTACCAAGGTCAATACAGATGTTTAACTCAAAACATAAACATCTAAAGTCTGGTGTCATCTATGTAAAATACTACAGTACTGGTTGATTACATACTAATTCGTTTCATTTTACACCTATATTTTAACATGTAAAAAATCATGTTTGAAAGCTTACCTTAATTCTCTCTTCATTTGTTGGCACTTTGATGTAGTCCTGGTCAATATCATAGGGGGCTTGCTGCACAGGATCCAAGAAATCTGAAAATAAAATTGTTGCCAAGATATATATCAAGTATTGTTATACCATATACAAGGCATCTAATGAAATATATCATATGTTACATAAAAATGACAGAGCTCTGACACTTTTTATACTAAAACACAAGATTAACATTATACAAAATTTTATGAAAAAAAAAAAACAATACTGTCAACATAAATGAAACTACAATCATCTAGTTTTAAAACACAGATTGAAAGTTTTGTCTTCCATATAACTTCTGGATGGGCCCTCACAGAGATAAAGTAGCTCCCTGCAGTTGCACATTAAAATCTACACTGATTAATGTAATGCCAATACTAGCTCCATATAACATGATGTTCTGTGTGAGCCTATAAGAAATTGATGTACAATAAAAGCAGAATTCAACTTCCTTCTTTCATCAGTATGTATCATGTAATTTCAAAATTAAAACTATTGCTGTTTTATATATATATCCAAGGTAAAACTTGCTGATACTACAGTCTGCCTTAAAAGTTTTGTTGAGATCTGGTGATACAAACAATACATTAATATAGACACACTGTTACAGAAAAACACTCTTTCTGCCAAGGTTTAAGTCAGCTGCAAAAGTTTACACTAGCTATGATCTAGGAAACTCGAGTCTAGCAACACTGAAAATAGCCTAGTAGACTTTATATGATACCTTTTGTTCCTTTTCTAAGACTTTCAAAATATTTCTTTTGCTGTAGTCTCTTTGTTTCATTTCTCCAGTCTTTTAGCATGTCTTCATCCCTAACAGAAAAGAAATATGTACATGTATGGAATAAGTAAAATTGAAATAAAATTTCAAACTCATTTTTCACTACTCTAAAAAACAATCATTATAATGAACTAATTCTTACTGCCTGCAAAAGTTTGGTGATGATCACCCCACTTCTACAACACCAAGCAATTTCAAGCCAGCAATGAATACTTCATCTGTCTACCATCCATTACAGCTTATAAGATACCTTTGCATGTAAGATGCATCCCTTAAATAAACTAACAATCTTGTGGATTTTTCACTGACCTGTTAATGAGATACAGTGTGATTTTCAAGTGGATGACCTGATGTGGTGTTTTGTTTTCTGGTCATTTTGGAATTAGAATAAAAATTTTTAGGTCATGTAGGGTCAAATGAGGTCATAAAAGTACATACTGGTGATGTAGGTGATAGCAGAAATGTATCATTCTACAGGTCTTTTACTTTTTTTCTAAGATGAATTACAGTTTTTAGAGAAAGGCTGGGTTGACTCAGAACTGGATGCTTGTATAAAATGCACACCAATTACTGTATTTAAATTTCAAAGGGAAAAATGTACATCTTATAAGTGAAAAGCAACTGTTGTAATGTCTGAATATGCAAATGGAATAGCACAAACAGCAAAATCAAGTTTTAGGTATCAGTCACAGGTTTTAACTAATGTCTTCACAAAATAAACTAATATTTATCTTTACCCTGTTGACAGCAATTGTTCTTGTTTCAAGCCCAGTGCAGACACTAATTTGCTTACAAGTCCTTGCACTTATTTTGTGATCTTGGTCTGCACTGTTCACTTAAATAAATGCCCCTATAAAAGATGAAAAGGTCTCTGTTTATTCAGTAGTGTACAAGTCAGTTTCAGAAATTTAACAGAGTAAGATTTAGATAAATCTACAGCAAATATGACAAGTTCTGCACATACTTTCTCCTCTGTAATATGGCATCTGTCTTCTCCTTAAACTCCTTTGCCTTTGCTTGAAGTCTCTCCTCTTTTGCCCTCTGTGACACATACTCTGGGGGTGGAGGCTCAGGGTAGGGATTCACTCTCCAATCAAGAACACTTGTGGCAGATTGGGGCCTGGAAAGGGAAAATAAGTTATAAGATTATTGTTCATTGCTGACAGTTGGTTAGAGAAATTAGACTGTAACAAAAATTTTTTAAATGAAAACATGTAAACATTCATAGTCTTTTAGATGCATACAAAATGCAGTAAATCTGACTAAGTGGATTTAAGAAAACACAAATTTATAATCATAATCCTTAACAATGATCTTAACAAGGTTTTTATGTGATACAGAAGATACATCAACAGAAAGACTTGAAAAACATTTGGAAGTAAATAAATTCACACTCATAATTTTGAATATAATAAATTTCACTGGTGTAAAACAGTTCCATAAAGTATGCACTTTAATAATTTAGACAGCTGAACCATAGTGGACCATATTTTCCCTCAACCAACATCAGTATACATTCCATGATACATATGCTGGAATCTGATTCAATCATCACAAGTTAGCATGATACACACCTCCAGTGACCTCCAAACCTTTATGTATGGTAAGATATCATACACATCTCCAGTGACCTCCAAACCATTATGTTTTGTAAGATATCATACACACCTCCAGTGACCTCCTAACCTTTATGTATGGTAAGATATCATACACACCTCCAGTGACCTCCAAACCTTTATGTATGGTAAGATATCATACACACCTGCACTGACCTCCTAACTTTTATGTTTGGTAAGATATCATACACACCTCCACTGACCTCCTAACCATTATGTTTTGTAAAATATCATACACACCTCCACTGACCTCCTAACCTTTATGTATGTTAAGATGATCATACACACCTCCACTGACCTCCTAACCATTATGTTTTGTAAAATATCATACACACCTCCACTGACCTCCTAACCTTTATGTATGGTAAGATGATCATACACACCTCCACTGACCTCCTAACCTTTATGTATGGTAAGATATCATACACACCTCCACTGACCTCCTAACCTTTATGTATGGTAAGATGATCATACACACCTCCACTGACCTCCTAACCTTTATGTATTGTAAGATGATCATACACACCTCCACTGACCTCCTAACCTTTATGTATGGTAAGATGATCATACACACCTCCACTGACCTCCTAACCTTTATGTATGGTAAGATATCATACACACCTCCACTGACCTCCTAACCTTTATGTATGGTAAGATATCATACACACCTCCACTGACCTCCTAATCTTTATTTATGGTAAGATGATCATACACACCTCCACTGACCTCCTAACCTTTATGTATGGTAAGATGATCATACACACCTCCACTGACCTCCTAACCTTTATGTATGGTAAGATGATCATACACACCTCCACTGACCTCCTAACCTTTATGTATGGTAAGATATCATACACACCTCCACTGACCTCCTAACCTTTATGTATGGTAAAATGATCATACACACCTCCACTGACCTTCTCACCTTTATGTATGGTAAGATATCATACACACCTCCACTGACCTCCTAACCATTATGTTTTGTAAAATATCATACACACCTCCACTGACCTCCTAACCTTTATGTATGGTAAGATATCATACACACCTCCACTGTCCTCCTAACCTTTATGTATGGTAAGATATCATACACACCTCCACTGACCTCCTAATCTTTATGTATGGTAAGATGATCATACACACCTCCACTGACCTCCTAACCTTTATGTATGGTAAGATATCATACACATCTCCACTGACCTCCTAACCTTTATGTATGGTAAGATATCATACACACCTCCACTGACCTCCTAACCTTTATGTATGGTAAGATATCATACACACCTCCACTGACCTCCTAACCTTTATGTATGGTAAGATATCATACACACCTCCACTGACCTCCTAACCTTTATGTATGGTAAGATATCATACACACCTCCAGTGACCTCCTAACCTTTATGTATGGTAAGATATCATACACACCTCCACTGACCTCCTAACCTTTATGTATGGTAAGATATCATACACACCTCCACTGACCTCCTAACCATTATGTTTTGTAAAATATCATACACACCTCCACTGACCTCCTTACCTTTATGTATGGTAAGATGTTGTCAGCATTTCAAAAATTTCCAGATATACTTCTCCTACTGTACACTTACACATTTGGTCCTAGCGCAGCTGTATAAATCTCATATAATCAGAAACCATGTGCTATAAATATATAACTATATAACTATAGCTATGAATGTGACAGGTTCTCTCCTTACTATAGGTGTCTTACAAATTAGTAGAGCTGTGTTGCTTTCACTTGCTCTGTGAAAGTGTATAATTAGTCTCTAGAGGTGTGACAAAATTACACAGCTTTGAAATATTGTGCCTTTTAACAGAGTGGGATAAACAAACTTTTATTGCAACTAGAGTGAAACTGCAATGTCTACATAGAGACAAGAATTAATTTAAGTATCAATTTGAGGGAAATGAAAGCAGAAAAAACAAAAAGTAAATTAGAGTCACGTTATACTGAAAGTTGACCAATAATCGCTTGCTTTCATCGTGATAAATACGGAGAGGACTAATACATGGTTTTGCAGTGCATAGTTATTTCACTATTCTCAGCTTAAGCATGGCGTCATTTTAGCCATTAACCAATCAGATAACAGTAACTAACTAATTTAAGCATTCGGTTGTCCGTCGTTACTCGGACTTTATCGTTGGAGCCTATGTGACTTTAAAGTTGTTTGTTATGAAACCTAACAACTTTAATTAATTAGAATCATTAAAAATGCACTTATCAGGCCATAGGTCTCGGAAATTAAGACAGTTTCTTTTGTTATATGATCTAGTTTTTGTAATTTTTAATCTTGAAGTTACATATAGCTCAACAATAAAATCCAAGTTACACCCAAGTACCGATATACTACCTTTAAAAAGTACGCGGACGGCAAAAATAAGGGAAATATAAGTAAAATAAAAAGGAAATAAGTAAACTTGAATTATAAAGGTACGCTCAATTTTGCTCAAATGGGCGTTAAAAAGGGGCAGTTGATTTTTCAACTTTGGGCTGAAAATGGCCGTTTTTTTCCCCCAAAATATGGTGGTTGCTGGGGTTCTATTAGAGGATGGGCTGTGAATAGAATTTTTATGGTAATTCAATATTGCCAATGAATTTCACCTTGTACTAATTATGTAAAGGATATCTGAAAGCCAAATAAAGTGAGACTTTCATCTAATTCTTCCAGAAATATATTCTTGAAGATACGAAAACACACAGCAAAATGACGAGTCTACAACTGACACAAGAATTTGCCTCTCAATTTAATATTTAATGTTTATGATAACTTGGAGAAAAAATAATCGCTCCCATGACGCCCATTCTAACAATGACAAAATTTGCTGAAAGACTTATTTTAAGAGCTGTTAGAATAAAATGGTTAACTTAGGTAGGGTTAAAAAAAATCTGAACAGACTTTCATGTTACAGTGCATGTTTGCTTGTCTATTGCATCTTCTTAAAATACATGAAGAGGATCTGCTCATTATTGTAACAATATGTTTCAAAAACAACCTGACTATTTTCTCTTCCCAGTCATCACCTCTCTCATCTCTCAAATTACTTAACTGTTTCTCAGTTTATTCATAATTGACCGTTTAAAGCCGAGAATATCTCTGGACTTTGTTTGATCGTGTTTCAGCAGGTTTTTTTTTAATCTATATTTGCCCTGATAAAAGTCATAAGTAATGTGCTAAAAGTAAAAACAGCCCATTTGCAGATGATGTAAGACGTTTAGTCTTTCAAGAGTGTTTGAAATTATTTTTTTCAAAAAAGGGCATTAATCAAAACTATAAGATCCAGTTTCACTTGCAAAGATAAAATGCACTAAGATTTACAGCATATACTATATTCTTAAGATTAGCATCCATTATTTTACAACAGACATTAAACATTTGTTGTTTGAGATACATTTAGATCTGCCTTGATTCTTGTAACTGCCCATTTGACTGTAGCTTTTTGGTATTTAGTTGATGTATTATTGAGATAGTAAGTTTGCTTGTGTTTCTTGCACATTTGTAGATAAAGGGTTTGAGTAATGGGAATGCAAGTCAGATGTACTGTTTAAATACATATATAATCCTGTTAATCATCTGAAAAACTCAACAATCTAGTCAGTTTGGTGTCATCGACAAAACAACATCAAAGTCTGATGTTATAAACTAATTAACGATGTCTGCAAATACAGTCATGACATGCATTACCGCTTTCTATGAATTACCTTTAATTGTTGTCTTAGAAAAATGCAAGTTAAGTCTTTGATGATTAATAAAACATGGCTATGGATCACACTACAAACTCGACAATACAAAGCAAGTTGTATATCATGTGATGTTAAAATGACTGACTGGTAAGTTTTGCATGCATTGTTTCTTCCCCAACCTCCTAGTAGTCAGATTGTGATATAAAACACACAAAACAATCTATCATTTCAAAGTGAAAAAACCCTGAAAATGTAAAATTTAACAACCCTGTTAATGATAGCATTGATTTACCAAAAATTATTTACAGGAATTCCTGTTTGCTTTTGGTCATGAATCATTTTCTTTTTCCTAAAGATATTTCAACCTGAAGAAATTTAATGTTCTGTGCACAAGAATCTCTCCAACTCACAATTTTGGTGCTAAGCTAATTCAGACCCTGATAATGCCACTGGAAGCTTCTAAATTCTATGCTGGTAAAATGCTTTAAAAAGATGTTTTACTAGATACAGAAATGAAATGCAAATCTTCAATAAACATGTCAATTTGTGGATATTTTTTTTTTTTCAATCTTTAGTCTAATAAGATTTCAACAAAAGAACTGTCACATTGACAGGCACTCAATCTGAAAAAATGAAAACTGAGTATCAAATATTGAATAGCCAAGATTTCCCTTGTGGGCACGTGTCAAGCATTTTATCAAGTTGTTGCATCCTACAATCTCAAGAAAACATCCACGCAGTTACTCTATAAAAACCAAAATGGTTATTTTTTTTAATGAAATTCCAAGGCAAATAATCCTTCAGGCAAATATTCAATAATCATTTATTTGATACATTTCTTGGAAAAAAATTTAAACAAAACAACATCTTAAATGACATCTCTGAGTTCATGTAGGGTACCGTGTAAAAATAAGTAACAAAGGAATCTTTCATATTTTTAACAAAGACCAAAAATACTGTATTATACTTTTTGAAATATGCTCGTATAATTAGGAGTAACTCTGTTTTCTGCAAATACCAAAGTCACCATTGAATTTCTGAAATTTTATTTAGATCATTATTCTGTAAACAGAGCAAGCTTTCAAGCAGATTTCAACAAATCATTTAAGTCCAGGACATCACAGAATAGAGCAGCATTGCAGAAGGTAAACACAAGGGAATATATTCCAGTGAAAGAAAGAATAAAATCAAGCATGCACAAAAAAATCAAATAAAACTTTAAAAGATGGAAAGTCAAGGAAATTAAAAGAGAGAATCAAGCATGCATTGAAAAAGAGAAAAAGAACCTTCAAACCATTCCTGTTTATTTTCAAAGTAAACAAGAAAACAATTTACCCTTGTTTTTGCTTGGAAGTGTGTAAAGAATTACTTGTTGTCTGAGATTTTTTCCTTGGTCTGTAACATGTTTAAATGTTAGTAGAGACAGGAAACATGCAGAAAAGACAAAGATTCTTGATTTTACAGTTCCAACTTACAGATAAACACAACACAATATTAATATTTTTTTAATTCAGTCCTTTTAAGACAAAAAACTGTAGTGTAAATCTATTAAATTTCAGCAACACTTCTATCACCATTGTAATGGCTATGTGTTCTGATTAATTCAACATACTCTGTACCATGTGGAAAATAAAGCATACTGATAATGTTAGAAATCAAAATAAAATAAAATTCTAAAAGAAGCTACCGAATATTCAAAAGAAAAAAAACAAGTATTATTCAGGTTTTAGAAAGAGCAGACATGTTATTTACCAGTAAGTTCTGATTTTTCATTACTGACAACAGGGCCTTAATTGAGAGGGAATGGACACTCCTTATCTATAGAAAGAATAACCAAATTATGCTGTCGCGCGTTCACCTGTATATCTTAACGGAAAATTGATCGATAATTGATTACCTATCATTGGTTAGTAGTAAGTTGGAATGCAAAGCTTGCACCTACTTTACAAAAACATTAGTCTTTTTGTCAATAATGGGTTAATTTTCAAAAATTTAAAATTTGTAAGAAAGAAGAAACACTTATCTTTTTTATGTCTATTTTTTTTCTTCAACAACGGAAATTTTCTTGCAAGCCGATGAGTAAAAGTTGACAACTCAATTTTTTTCTTTTTTTTTGTAATTATATACAGTTGGTTAGTGGAAAGTTGGCAAGCAATGCTTGCACCTAGTTTACAAAAACATTGGTCTTTTTGTCAGTTTTGGGCTGATTTTCAAAAATTAAAATTTGTAAGAAAGAAACATTCACCTTTTAGAATATTTAATTTTTACTTCAACAGCAGGTTTCGTTTGCAAGCGGACGAGTAAAAGACAACAACTCGATACGTCTTACTCTTTTTTTCTCTGCACAATATTCAACCGTCCATTATGAAGTTAATATGAAGAGAAGGTTGGAAAACTTTATATCCAGATCTCAATATTGTCCAAGTAGAGTGCGATGCAAGTCATGTTTAGTGTTTTTATCAAGTCTGTTTGCACTAATACCACCCGAAATTCAGTACGTTGATGAATAACTGTATTTTTGACAAAGCTGCTATGTTTACGGTGCTTTATTTCGTAAACAAACACAGATATTGCAATAAAATACATTGTAAAGCTCAGTTCTATGTCCTTTTATCAACTTCCATCTAATGCCAACTTATTTCGTAACTCCATTTTCGTCTGATACCCCCCGAAAGTTGACCAGAAAACAAGAAATTGTACATACTTTCCGCCATTTTGGAGAACAGCGATTCCATTTTAGTATCGATTTCATTGATTTTTAAGCAAAAGCTGCATTAAAAAATAACAAACCAGATAATCATAACAATATAGGCAATATTTATTTTACAAATTTGTCTAGAATTCGCACTGTTATCTCTTACTGTAAGTTGTTTTTTAAGTATTTGATTATACTATCAACAACATATACTATCCGCCATTAAGGTATTTATAAAGAACCGACTGCACATGCGTGCGACACCATATTTTTGCAATTTTCGAGTGTCCATTCCCTCTCAATTAAGGCCCTGCTGACAGTGTACAAGCATATATATACATATGTATATAAAAACAAGTATCAGAAACAAAAATAAGCAAAGATATGTCAAGAACTTTTGTTTACTTACTTTGATAAAGTCCCCATAGCACCAGCTTTTTTAATTCTCTCATCTTTTGACTGTTTTAATGATGTATAACTAACAGGTCTATGCAACTGAACAGTACTATTCATAGGAACAATTTGTCCCGAGGTTGCCCTTTGAACAGCATCTGTAGACTCGGTACGTTCCTGAGCTTTTCTGTATGCGTATTGCTTGAGATCACGGTCCTCGTCCCAATCATCATCACTGGAACTTGAACCATCTGAATGAAAACAAAAACAACATACATCATTTGTTCTGCATACTATAACTTTTGTGTAGTATAACTAAACTTATCAAGTGTGTTATTTTGACTGCTTCATGGTGAAATGTATTGTAATTTGTATTAGTTATAAGAGAACTAGAAATGTTTAAGATAAAACCAAACAATGATGTTTTGCATTACATCTGTTGTATTTATTGTAAGCATCTCAAACTGCCTGTACTTAATACAAGAATGCAGTTCCCTAAAACATCTGTGTAACTTGTACACAAGATTAGACCAATTTTGTCAGACTACCAATTCATGGACAGTTTCTGATTAACAGATTTCATATATTTATGTTCCTTTAGATCTACAGTTCCTGATAATTACAGTGAATATGTTTCATTTGCATACTGAGTTTCTGTGTACAGCTAACCTATGTAACTAAATATACCTGCACAATATCTTGAATTTAGCTTTCTCTGAGAAGTCTACAGCTTGCTATATTAAAATGCTTGGCATTCTTTATTTCCAGTAATGTAGAACCTGGCGACTACATCATGATGAGAATGCCAGTAAAGTAGAACCTGGTCACTACATCATGGTGAGAATGCCAGTAAAGTAGAACCTGGCCACTACATCATGGTGAGAATGCCAGTAAAGAAGAACCTGGCCACTACATCATGGTGAGAATGCCAGTAAAGTAGAGCCTAGAACCTGGCGACGTCATCATGGTGAGAATGCCAGTAATGTAGAACCTGGCCACTACATCATGGTGAGAACACCAGTAATGTAGAACCTGGCCACTACATCATGGTGAGAATGCCAGTAAAGTAGAACCTAGAACCTGGCCACTACATCATGGTGAGAACGCCAGTAAAGTAGAACCTGGCCACTACATCATGGTGAGAACGCCAGTAAAGTAGAACCTGGCCACTACATCATGGTGAGAACACCAGTAATGTAGAACCTGGCCACTACATCATGGTGAGAATGCCAGTAAAGTAGAACCTAGAACCTGGCCACTACATCATGGTGAGAACGCCAGTAAAGTAGAACCTGGCCACTACATCATGGTGAGAATGCCAGTAAAGTAGAACCTGGCCACTACATCATGGTGAGAACGCCAGTAAAGTAGAACCTGGCCACTACATCATGATGAGAATGCCAGTAAAGTAGAACCTGGCCACTACATCATGGTGAGAACACCAGTAATGTAGAACCTGGCCACTACATCATGGTGAGAACGCCAGTAAAGTAGAACCTGGCCACTACATCATGGTGAGAACGCCAGTAAAGTAGAACCTGGCCACTACATCATGGTGAGAACGCCAGTAAAGTAGAACCTGGCCACTACATCATGGTGAGAATGCCAGTAAAGTAGAACCTGGCCACTACATCATGGTGAGAACGCCAGTAAAGTAGAACCTGGCCACTACATCATGGTGAGAATGCCAGTAAAGTAGAACCTGGCCACTACATCATGGTGAGACACTACATCATGGTGAGAACACCAGTAATGTAGAACCTGGCCACATGATGAGAATGCCAGTAATGTAGAACCTGGCCACATGATGAGAATGCCAGTAATGTAGAATCTGGCCACTACATCAAGATGAGAATGCCAGACATCTTAACAATGATGCCTTATATCTAGTTTATTGTTGCACTGCACTTCTAATAAAATCCAGTCTTAAATACATGTCAGATATATGATTGTGTGCAAAACAAAAGAATGTTTCAACAAGTATATTGAGAACTGTTAAAAGCTAAGAATCAAACCAATGAAAGCAAATACCATAAGGTGGATATAATATTTTAACAATCAACAAACAAGAAATGTTGCTTTTTTGAAGGTAAGGAATGGTCAAAACTGATGTCTAAATTTGACAGAATGACTTTTCAACTGTTTCCTGAAATCAACAGCTTTGCCTTAAATGATAGCAACCTAGTTAATATATGTGATTCACATTTTCTATGAGGTACATATAAATGTAATGAAACTGCCAAGAATGACATAAAAGATTCACTTTAGAAAAGAGCAGAGCCTCCAGAGCATTTGAATATTTCAGTATTTCTAATTGCTGCTTAAAAAAGCACAGCCTCTTAAAACCTCCTAATGTTCTAATGCACCATCTCTACAGTTAATTGGCATATCCAATTACCACACTCCCACATCTATCCTTAACAATGGGTCGTAAAACTTCTGCTTACTGAAAGTTACAAGCATTTGCTTTTAACAAGTGGAATATCTCTGTCTGCTGTAAAGCATTCAATTTTGTATGTTCTTGCACACAGCTACCTTTCAAATGCCTGTCACAAAAAAAAATGTTGTGCTCTCACAAGAAATGTCAATCACATGTGCTTAGTTCATCTATCCAAAAAAGTATCTTTCAACAGAAGAGGTTGTCTAGCCAATTAGACAAGTGTGCAATGTCAATGGATCACAAATCTGACATTTACAGGTACTGATACAAACAAATTGTAAAACTGAATATGGTGCCTTCTTAGAAAATGTCTTGTTATAACAGAAGTATGGCTGTCATCTAGGAATACACAAGTGCTTTTGATATTTGCCTTAAGTGTGACACAGCAAACGTGCTCATCAGTCTAGAACTCAAAGGATGCTCTGTGCTTTTTTATCTTGGAAAGAGAATATCCACACAGCATGTGTGCTTAATCACACAAAGTACCTAGACTATCAACCATGTCAGTTTGTTCATAACTGATTTGGTTTTCAGGGACGTTCTCCTGTGGCTCCTCCTCTAGCGGGAATTGCTGAGAGGCAAGTCTAGCTGAGTGTGCCTTTATACTGACATGTGCTGAACGTCTCAGACCAGTTTTTAATCTTTTTGGCATACCAGCTGAAATAACATTTCTTCTTTACAAGTTCATGTGAATTCTAGGTACATGCAATGACTGAATTAAATGCCTTGTCAGCTTTCATAGTTTATACTTAATTGATGAAAACTATTACCTTAAACAAAGTTGCTCATACACTGAAAACTTTTAACTTGAATTTATCTGCAACAAGTTATAAAGCAAACACACTAAGCTCAACTTGGTGAAAATATGTCATATAACTAATAATAACTTTGCCTTTGGGTCTCTATGTAAATGATACTGCCAATATATTCCTGTCCAAATTTTCACAGAACCATTGGTTATAAATACGCTTGCAAAAAGTTAGAGAATAAGACCTCATATAGATCTAGCATTCATAGCTAACAAATTTGTGTAATGATTATGATAACTAGAAATGGTTTTTGATTGAACAAAAACATATGTCTCCCCCCAGCCAGTTGCTGCAGGCAGTATTGAATCAGACGATTGTAAAATTTGACATTTAACCTCCAAGTGTGACCTTGACCTTGATGAGGTGAACATCTGACCCAAGTTTCATAAAAATCCTTCAAGGGCTTTTGAAGATACAGAGCAGACACAATTTTGTGGCATTTGACATTTAACCTCCAAGTGTGACCTTGACCTTGAGACACCACACCCGCAAAGTGGGTTCTGCACGTCGCCTTGATGAGGTGAACATCTGACCCAAGTTTCATAAAAATCCTTCAAGGGCTTTGGTAGATACAGAGCGGACACGATTTTGTGACGGACAGACAGACAGACGGACGGACAGACAGACAACCGGGGAAAAACAATATGTCTCCCTGATGAGGTGAACATCTGACCCAAGTTTCATAAAAATCCTTCAAGGGCTTTTGAAGATACAGAGCGGACACAATTTTGTGGCATTTGACATTTAACCTCCAAGTGTGACCTTGACCTTGAGACACAGCACCCGCAAAGTGGGTTCTGCACGTCGCCTTGATGAGGTGAACATCTGACCCAAGTTTCATAAAAATCCTTCAAGGGCTTTTGAAGATACAGAGCGGACATGATTTTGTGGCATTTGACATTTAACCTCCAAGTGTGACCTTGACCTTGAGACACCATACCCGCAAAGTGGGTTCTGCATGTCGCCTTGATGAAGTGAACATCTGACCCAAGTTTCATAAAAATCCTTCAAGGGCTTTGGAAGATACAGAGCGGACACGATTTTGTGACGGACAGACGGACGGACGGACGGACAACCAGGGGAAAAACAATATGTCTCCCCCATTTTTGGGGGGAGACATAATTATAATACCTGGCTTCTGAAAGGAATACAGGGGAGAGATTGTGAAGACACACAACACACATATATTTTTTGTCCAAACATACAGGCTAATTATCAGAACTTAGTTGAGTTGTCTGCATTGTTACAATTAAACTACTGTGAAGAAGAAAAATAAGGCCAGTCAAAAGGCACTTTCAAACATTCCAAAAACTATAATAAGGTAAAAATGAAACTGTTACTTTGAGGATTTTGTCACTTACACCAAGTAGAACAATGGGTCATTCTGATATACTTTGCAAACAACTCAACTGGTGGGATCTAATTTTATACATGTAAGCAGGAAAAGTGTAGGATCAACTATCTTTGATTTCTAAGCAGATATAGTAAGTTTAAGACATAGTGCTTGTTCTGTACCAGATTTGCTGTAGTGCTGGGGAAGGCGTAACTCTGGTAGGGTTGAAGGGTTGCCGGTGGGATCACTATGTTGTCGTAACACAGGCTTACGTGTCTTCTCTGAGGTTACATATTAGATATGAGATATATGCAAGGTTAACTAATAATGTAAAAAAGCCATGCAATAGTTAAATATTTTATGCTACTGCATTTCAAATAATTAATATATATAATTAAAGAAAACGGGAAAAGATTTACACATATTTCTGATGTATAAATTCTGAAAAACCTTTACTTTCCATTATTTTTTTGCACATTAATACAAAATCCTCAGTCTTCAACAAAGTTTGAAAATCAAACAGTTTAGAGGCAACAAATACAACAAGTATAATAGTAACAGTGCCAGTATCCAAATTTCTACTTCATATAATTTGACAGTCAACATGAGCACCCTGACTAGGCTAAATTTCAAGATAATCAACCTACCTGTATTAAACCTGGTGTACAAAAAACAACAACTTCCCAACAGTTTATAACACTTGTTTATAACCTTACAGCAATATAAGGAACCTGTCAGTCAAATATTCAGCCTTCATACTCATTGAATGTGTTACTATCTGTAATTTTCTATAATATTTTATGATTGCAATACTTACTTCCATTTAAAAGCTTTCCCGACGACTTTGCTTCAATCATTTCTTGTAAAAACTTCAGGATTTCAGTTGTCCCCTTTTCAATAATACTTTGTGGTGGGAAGTCCAGTGGGTTATTAGATATATTGAGACCATGAAGAGATTTAATCAAACCTATACAATAAAAGTAAATCAGAAATTTTAATATTACATGTAAATCCATCAAAGAATGATATAAATGTATAAAAATATCTTGAATAATTTGCATTGTGACTAAGCAAGACAGTCACAAAAAATTTTACTGAAAATAATTTATTTACAAACTCCACAATGCACAATGTGCTAGTAAAATTCTCGCTTACATATGCTTGACTTATGTGAAAGTAAATGTTATTTATTTCACACAGAATTTTTTCTGATTTTTCAGAACATCAGAATTTAAATAATAATTATACTATCAATCAATCAAAAGCTATATATTAACAATAAAGAAAAAAGTGCTAATTGCTAGATTCCAAGAGTTTTTGTTTGAATATTCAAGCATTGTTTAACCTTATTTAAATCAGGATGACCACTCTGAATAACTTTCATTTTTCTTTTGACCTTCACATCTTTGATAAAAATTGAAAATAAATCCTACTTAAGTAACTACTAAAAACTAAGTGTCTGAAATTCACAAGTTTGTTAATATTGATCCATTGCTGATTAATTACCTAGTTCTAGTGGTAATGAACGTAAATTGTTTCCTTCTAAAAGAAGATTCCTTAAATTTTGATGACGGCCAGTGTACACACTAGGGAGTCTAACAATGTAGTTCCGTCTCAGGTCTAACCATTTAAGATTTGGTAATTTATCAAACAGCTCATCAGGTATATTTGTCAGTTCATTTCCCTCCAAGTACAGATACTGAAAGTAGAAAAAAAAAACTTATTTCTTAACAGTAGGAATAATAGACAACAATGTATTAAGATATTAAATAAAATTGGTGCATAAATATATATATTTTGCGTGTGACTTCTTTTAATGTTTTCTCTTATGGTATGAACCCACCAATTCAGTCTGTCAGAGCTCAAAAAATGGTACCCACATAATGGCGGCTAGAAATAGTTCTCAGTTTTCTTGGCTGTTTTTAACATGTTTGCCCTAATCTATGTAATTTTTTGCCCGAATCATTTTTCTTGACTATTTTTGATAGTGTGGTAGCAATTTTATGCTCATATACATTCAGAATAGAATTCACAATAGGATATTGTTTCACATACCCCAGTCTGAAAATTGGTTCATATTTTTTGTTAATTTTATGGGTAGGTTCACATGAGCAGAAATATCTTTTTTGTTTTTAACACATCCCCAACTTTTCTTGTTATTTTTCATGAGTACAGATATAGTTCTTCAAGAATATTAAGTTTAAGTCATTTAAAAGAGGTTTTGCTATGTTTTACAGCCCTGAGAACTTCATGGATTTTATACAGAATAAAGAAGGAATCTATTTGGTGGTTTCACACCTTAAGAAATCATCTACTTACATAAAACACTAGCATGTTTTATAATTTTCATCCCAGTCAACCTAATTTTATATGATATAGGAGAATACTGAACTGTATAATAATGGAGGACCCTAACATACTGAATTGTCTTACCAATTCTTGAACTTCTTTAACGTATTTTGAACACAACTGTAGAAAATTGACATTGCTTAATTGAAATCGCAAAATACATAAGATAGTTCAGAGATTACTCATTCAAAACTTGTGATTTTGAATTTTCGTCTGAAAAGAACTGCTGTTATTTACAAACTTTTTCTACATCATCAGTACAATGTACATATGTAATACAGGTGTTGCACCCAAAAATATCATGGACAATTTTAAGAGATGACTCTCTGGAGACCAGCATGCTAATTTCTACAACTGGCACTGGTCTTGTGTGGTATGACTGGATCACAGTCAAAAAGGCCCCAAGTCAAAACTGTCCCAACCCAAGAAATAATGCTGGGACTATTCTGTGTCAAAAACTATGTAATGTACAACATGTCTGTGATCATGCACAAAAACTTAGAGTGATTGTACTGATAGTTAATGGGAGCTCTTATCATTTGGGCTGTATATACATAGCAAACTCTCAGACATGTCTGACTCCTTTTCTGATTATTTTGAGAAATGAAATGAAATTCAAAGTTATTTCCACTAAATTCACAATATATATGTAGTCCAAAACATAATCATTAAATTTACATGATATGCAGGATTTCAGGTCGTTTCGCTACTGCGACATGTACGCACTAGTCATTTCGCTACCTATTAGAAGTCGATTCGCTACCCTCGAATTTCATTACCTACAGTTAACAAATGGTTATCGCAATAACAATGATTATGCTTATTAACACAAAATATTTTTATTCATTAAATGTGAAAACAGATAGAGAAATTCCAGAAGACGAACTGATCCAGTTCGTAGTTGCAGAAGGTTTCATTTGTTAATAAAAATCATTTTGTGCAGATGAAATGAATAAAGTTATGTGTTTGTTCTTCAACAGAAAAAATAACTGTATGTGTAATGATAGGGATTATTTTTAAATTTAATTAATACAGTATGGTATTTATTTCAATATTCATAGTTCTTTGTATTGTTAATATATACCCTTTATGCAAAAATGTGCTTGAAATTTGTGTCATATTGTGTGTGTTATTTGTGGTCCGTCCATGATAAAATAATTTCCTTTCTTGTTGATAATAAACGTATATAGAGCTTAATAACATAACATTGGTACAAATTTAATAAGTGTGAAAAAGAACTGAATATTTCAATGAGCAAATAAAGATGTTTGTTAACTTTTGTTACATATTTACATGGAGACTACTCTCACTATTTCGCCTCCGAAGGTGAACCCATTTTATAGGCTGATATTTTATAGTTGGACGTAGAAGGTGAACAACTATAAAATATCAGCCTATAAAATGGGTTCGCCTGCGGAGGCGAAATAGTGAGACTACATGGAGACCCGATGTGTGATAAACATACAGTAGTAAAGGAACAGGGTAGCGAAATGACTAGGTGTGAAAATGTAAAGGTAGCGAATGTGTACTGGAAGCGAACTGACAGGTGGCGACATGACCAGCTCCCATATGCTGTCCAAAATGATCATCATTTAAGACAAGCGCAACAAATTGTGCGCCAGGACTTTTTATTATATAGACAATGGTCACCCGTCATGCATGGTCAAAATAATTCTGAGATATTTTTGTTATGAATCTCGCTATAACGGAGGCGAGATATTAAAATTGCCCCATACAAAAAATTTCACAATATCTCGACTTGCGTACAATTAGTTGGACTACCTTCACGCAGTAAAGGCCGACATCTATGTAATATCAGTTTTTAAATCGGTTGGTCTTGCAGTCGAAATATTGAGACTACATTTACGATATTTTTATAAGGCTATTAATTTTGACTCGAGGTCGTTTTGACTTAATACAATAAGACTTACGGGGAACACTCATATTACAGAGATTAAATATGATTACACATTCAGAAAGTATATAACAAATGTAAATACCAAAAATCAAATTTAAAAATTCTTTTAAATTACTTCTAACTGTGGCATTTCTAAAATTTCACTTGGGATTTGTCTCATTTTCCTGTTGCTGAGATCTAACGTGTTGGTGCCAAGAGCTGCAGCTTCTTCTATTAATCTCAATATAAGTTCTTCCTGCTTTTTAGTTTTAGCAATCCCTCTTTCAGTTGGTGAATCTGTGCCAGACGGGCATGGAGAAGTATTGTCCAATCGTTCGAGTTCGCTGGATGTTGAATCTCCGTTTTCAGAACGAGCAATCTCCAAAGATTCGTCTGCATCTTGTATGTTTGTCATTTTGTTCCTGTAATCTAACAAAAAATCAAATATTTAAAAGCTGTCTTTCACTACTGAGTTTTGATAAAAGATTATGGAAATATTGTAAACAAACATTTTCGGCGTATGTAAGTCGCCATTTTCAAAATGGTGGATAAACAACCCAATCCCCATGACGACGTTTTGTTTTCACCAATGAAATTCTTCTGCGATCACAGGCACCTGTTTTTAGAGGGAGGGCACTCTAGTGGATTTCTTCAGCTATCCTTTGGTTAGAGTAAATATCTAATTATGATTTTTACTATGTTTTCATAATTACATGATGACGAGCGCCAATAACAAAGTTTTTAAAAGCCTCCTCAATATGTAAGTGTAAATAGTTTTGAGTGACAGTTGTTGGAATAGTAACATACATTATTATATTAATCGTCTATATAGTAAAAAGCCCAGGGGCTGGTACTGTACTGTACCCAGAAAAATCCACTGGCCCTGAGCTGGATTTGAACTGAGGACGGTATTTACATGAACATTGCATTTCGTCAGCGTTTTATTGTATGAATGCACCTGAAAGATGCAGTGCATCAGAAAAAGTCCCAAACCTCATTGCATTCAAAGTCACCATGCATGTCACCATGCCAATTTAGATATCCAATGCATGTGACCACTGAGACTCTGAATGCCTATATAAAAGTGTTCTTCACAGACTTCTGAAGAAGAATTTTGTTGTTTAAGTCAAGAAACCTGACCGGTGACATCAGTTTCAGACACCCATTCAAGTACTAACCTGGCATCACATTGCTTTACTAGCAGAAGTTTCAGACACTGTAACAAGGTCTCTAAAGAGCTAGCCCAACAGGGAAGCTGTTAGGAATGCCTTATCTATCTGACGTCAAAGCACTCCTCTCCTCTTTAACCTTCAGGAGCCGGGCATCAACTGTAAAGCTTCCTAGAGTATAGCCTGTTTCTGCTCCAACCAAGGGACTTAACCTTACATTTCCAGTGCACACAGGCAATAACCAAGGTAAAGAACTGCCTAAGATTCATTGAATACCACTGCCACCTTTGAAGTAACCTAACAGATGATGACTGTTTCGGACACCTGTCCAGGTACTAAGTCACAGTTGTGTGTATTTAACAAAGTACATTGCAACAATTCAGAGAAGGGGCCAGTTAGGGTTGACCTAGCTACTCTCATTTACCAGGCATTTGGCACTAATTTTCATTCAGACATTTTGCTTGTGCACTAAATCTGAACTGAATTCATAAGCTAATCAAATCACTCATATCAAAATGATTGTAAAAAAGAAGCGAAAAATGGATGCACCCACGACTTTGAGAAATACAACTTTATAGAAAAAACATCCTTTATGTATTACACAAATCTTATAGAAAGTACCCTTGTCTTAATATGCTTCAGGAGGATAATTATATTGTACACATGCCTTCAGAATTTTCATTTGTTTAAGTTATATTTTCAGACTCAATGCTAAATTTTACTGGCTCTGTTCAAAGAATTAAATTCCATCAAGAACTCTGTTTGCTATGGCAACTTAAAGGAAAAAGGCCCTGAGCCTTAAGATTTGGTATGTAGCATTGCCTAGTAAACCTTTTCCAAGTTTGTTCAAATTATACCCCTGGGGACAAAATTGGCCCCGCCCCGAGGTCAATTGATTTTACAAAGGTTTATATAGTGAAACTTTAAAAATCTTCTTGTGTGAAACCATAAGGCCCTGAGCCTTAAGATTTGGTATGTAGCATTGTCTAGTGGACCTCTACCAAGTTTGTTCAAATTATACCTCTGGGGTCAAATTTGGCCCCACCCTGCGGTCATTGGTTTAACATAAGCTTATATAGGAAAAACTTTGAAAATCTTCTAGTCTGAAACCACAAGGCCCTGAGCCTTAAGATTTGGTGTGTAGCATTGTCTAATGGACCTCTACTAAGTATGTTCAAATTATACCCCTGGGGTCAAATTTGGCCACACCTGGGGGGTCAATTGATTTTACATTGGCTTATATAGTGAAACTTTAAAAATCTTCTTGTCTGAAACCACAAGGCCCTGAGCCTTAAGATTTGGTATGTAGCATTGTGTAGTGGACCTCTGCCAAGTTTGTTCAAATTATTATCTGGGTTCAAAAACTAGGTCACAGAGCCCAAAAATAGAAAAACCTCGTTAACACTCTAGAGGTTAAATTTTCAGTCAAAATATCCCAGAAATTTGTCAGAAAGTTGTTTTGATGATTTCTAGCTCAAGTTCGAATATGGGTCATCTTGGGTCAAAAACTTGAGGTTACGTTTTCGGTTCAAATAACCTTGAAATTTGTCAGAGAGATTGTTCCTATGATTTCTAGCTCAGTTTTGAATATGGGTTATTTGAGGTAAAAAACTAGGTCACAGTGCCAAAAAGTAGAAAAA
Source organism: Cyclina sinensis (assembly GCA_012932295.1). Taxonomy (NCBI): domain Eukaryota; kingdom Metazoa; phylum Mollusca; class Bivalvia; order Venerida; family Veneridae; genus Cyclina; species Cyclina sinensis. The sequence continues at coordinate 1,176,754 of JAAONU010000016.1, read as the reverse complement.
CCTTTTTAATGCTCTAGATGTTACATTTTCAGTCCAAATATCCTTGAAATTTGTTAGAAAAATTGTTTAGATGGTTTCTTGCTCACTTTTGGATATGGGTCAATTGAGATCAAAAACTAGGTCACAGAGCCCAAAAATGTAAAAACCATTTTAACACTCCAGAGGTTACATTTTCAGCCCAGATATCCTGGAAATTTGTCAGACAGGTTGTTTTGATGATTTCTAGCTCATTTTCGAATATGGATCATCTTGGATCAAAAACTAGGTCACAGAGCCCAAATATGGAAAAACCTTGTTAACACTCTAGATGTAAGATTTTAATTCCAAATAACCTTGAAATTTGTCAGAAAGATTGCTTCTATGATTTATAGCTCAGTTTCGAATATGGGTAATCTGGAGTCAAAAACTAGGTCACAGAGCCCAAATATCGAAAAACTTCGTAAACACTCTAGAGGTTACATTTTCAGTCCAAATGTCCTGGAAATTTGTCAGAAAGGTTGTTTTGATGATTTGTAGCTCAAATTTGGATATGGGTCATCTTGGGTCAAAAACTAAGTCACAGAGCCCAAATATTGAAAAACCTTGTTAACATTCTAGAGGCTACATTTTCAGTCCAAATAACCTGGAAATTTGTCAGAACAATTGTTTTAATAATATTTAGATCAAGTTCAAATATGGGTCAATTAACCAGGTCCATAGCAACTTTGTTAAAAGCAGTCATATTCAGGTGAGCAATATAGGGCCATTATAGCCCTCTTGTTTTATTATTTTTATATATTTTCCAGAACTCTTTTCTGATTTTTTTTATTGTCAGAAAATATCCATGAAATCATAATAAAGTCTAGCTGTATAAACTGTTAGAAAATAATAGTCTAATATCTCTGATTTCCAGTCAGTCACAAACATGTCCTCAGCCTCTGTGCTCCATATCCTTTGCTGTCTTTGGGATTTACCCATGAAGTTAAGCCTTGACAAAACAGCTGTAAAGGGGAACTCAGAATGTTCCCACTGGCTATTCCTGTTTCTCTATGGTAAAGACTGAGTGATCTTCCAGGAACTCCTGCACATATTAAGTGACATGCATTAAATTTTGCCCCTTGTTCATTTGCTTTACGATGACTTTCCACCCCCTGTTCAGTTGCTGTAGGTTGATCTTTGCCTCAAGTTTGGTAGCAGTATGATTATGGTAGCATTCTCCCCCTGTAATATACTTGTTGCAGCAATTGGGGAGGAAGAATCTCCTTCCACTTTTTCCAGTATGCCAAACACCAACTCCATTTCTGTTGATTTATCTGTTTATATCTTTTTAAAGATTTATTTACATTTCACACTCTATTTTGGTTCTTTGTTTCATTTGTTTCCATATCTGCCCCTCATTTGCTGAGAATGTTAGATGCCACACATTTACTGTGGCCCAAAGGTGTAATTAACTCATTCTTATCGTGCATCCTTGAATGCTTCCAGGCCTTCCTCCATATTTACTCAAAATACATAGTGAATGGCATACCAACAGGAGTTACAAATGGTTGTTGAACCCCTGTTGCAGTTTGAGGGTCCCATGCAGGGTGGAGAGGGAAGTACCTCCCCATCCTATGTAAGTAAACAGTTAAGTTCTAGGCTTTGTGCCTTCCTATTAAAAGTTTTTTTGCTACATAAATCAATGCAAAACCAAGTGTCTCCTGTGGTTGGGCTAATTTTCTGCCCGGGGACATAATATGAACAAGTTTGGTAGAGGTCTACTAGAGGATGCCTCACATCAAATTACAGAGCACTATGTCAAGCAGTTTTAGAGAAGAAGATTTTCATTTTTTGTCGAGCTCGCTTGCGGTGAGCTCGACTTAGTCGCCACTTTTGACGTATAGTTCAGTGTATGTGCATCTGTCCAGATTTGTCCACTCTATATTTTGCTCATTCTTTGAAGGATTACAAAATAATTTAGTACATATGTTCACCATGATGGGGTTGTGTGTCGCTGCTCAAAGGTCAAGGTCACACTTGGGGGTCAAAGGTCAAATAACAAAATAAAACATTCATTTCAGAGTATAACTTCTATATACATGTATGGATTTTAATATAACTTAGCACAAATGTTCTCCATGTTGAGTTGAGTTGTCTCGCGCAAAATAAAGGTCAAGGTCACAAGAGGTCAAAGGTCAAATAAAAATATCAAAATGTTCAAATAACATGAACTGAGTTTTTTATGTATCATGTGATTTTAAAGTAATCCTGTAAAGATGGTTGTCTGTCACTAAATTTGTGACAGATAACTGAAGTGCAGGATTCTTTATATACAATCTGTCTAGTGCATTGAATTAAAATTGATGGATTCTTTAAAGACAATATGTCTAGTGCATTGAATTAAAATTGATGGATTCCGCTGTGTGTATTTTTCTTAAAAAGAAAAGCAAGAAAGAAGACTTGGAAGAAGCCAGCACAATGATCTTGTGTACTGGGGCCTTTACTTCTATGATTATTGGTGTAATTCAGGCAGGCTGTAATGAAAAGTTATAGCTTCTGCTCTCTTACTGTTCCATTTTTTGAAGAAAAATGTTTTTCTTCATGATCATTTGGTCAAATCTAAGAATATATGTCACAGGAAGAAGAAACATGATGTACATTTCAAATATTTCAACAATAAGAGCTTTAGTTATTTATGATACTGGTTCTGTGTGCACTTGTTGTGTATAAAGGGAAGATAGGTGCTGCATTATAGATTTGTTGATTCAGGTGAGTGATACTGGGCTGCCAGGATGTTCTTGTTACATATAATCAGCTATCTATTAAAGTATTGGATTAGTCTAGACAGTGTAAACAGTCTTTAATGTCTTCTGTTACATATAAATGTCAGATGGGTCATTTGAAAGTCAAAAGCTTTTAAGAAGAATTTAGAATCTGTCAGTGCTTATTGTCATGGGCAGTCTATAATATTTTATCCTTACTTTCATCTTCATCTTCATTAAATTGCTTCATTACTGAAATCAATAGTATCTTCAATCTAGAGATAGCTTAGTGGTTATAACATTCACCCTCAGAAGATCTCAGGTTTAGATTGTAGCCAGACCACTTGAGCCACATTTGTCACAGGCCATCCCAAGCCACATATGTCACAGGCCATCCTAAGCCACATATGTCACAGGCCATCGTATGATTGTAACTGATTCTTCTCTCAAGTGATTGGTTCAGTCAGGGCATGGTGTCTCAAGTGATTGGTTCCATCAGGGCATGGTGTCTCAGGTGATTGTTTCTATCAGGGCATGGTGTCTCAGGTGATTGTTTCCATTAGGGCATGGTGTCTCAAGTGATTGGTTCCATTAGGGCATGGTGTCTCAAGTGATTGGTTCCATTAGGGCATGGTGTCTCAGGTGATTGTTTCTATCAGGGCATGGTGTCTCAGGTGATTGTTTCTATCAGGGCATGGTGTCTCAGGTGATTGGTTCCATTAGGGCATGGTGTCTCAAGTGATTGGTTCTATTAGGGCATGGTGTCTCAAGTGATTGGTTCAGTCAGGGCAATTGTGTCTAAAGAGTGATTTAAATAAAATGGAATAGCTTGCATGGTAATCAAGTTGAAATAAATTAGTATTAAATAATTTAGTTTTACATAGAATTAATAATCTAATGTTCCCATATGCCGGCCTGGCTAGCTCAATCAGTAGAGCATGGGATTGTCTATCTTGATGATCCCGGTTCAATCCCCATCAGGGCCGGCAAAATTTCTCCGTGATAATTGATCTCTAGGTCATTTGTCCCTCACCTCTGAAGCAAGTGAGGAAGTAGTAAGTCACTTGCAGAGAAATAGGTTAGTAAACTGGTTGGACACCCAGGAACACTGGTTAGGTGGACTGACCGCCGGGATATGACCTTAGCTGTTAAACTGGCGTTAAACACCAATACAACCAACCAACCAACTAATGTTCCCATGATAAAAGAAAACCTTTAAAAATATTTTCATAAACCAAATAGACCAAAGCTTTGATATTTTGGCATGCAGCATTGTCTTGTTCTTTATTTTATTTTGATAAACAATTGCTTATTAGCTCACCTGAGCACAAAGTGCTCAAGGTGAGCTTTTGTGATCGCCTGATGTCCGTCGTCCGTCCGTGCGTCGTCAACTTTTTCTTCAAACAACTTCTTCTCCTGAACTGCTGGGCCAATCTTGCTGAAACTTGGCAGTAATGTTACTTGCATAAATCTTTACCAAAATTGTTCAAATGGTTCAGGTCCATTGCATTTCTAGGCCACAGGAGCTAAAAATAGATTTTCAAAGTTGGAACTTAAAAAAATCTTCTTCTCCAGAACTACAAGGCCTGGAGCTTAGATATTTGGTATGAAGCATCATCAGGTGGACCTTTACCAAGTTTGTTCAAATCATGACCCCTGGGTCAAAAATGGCCCTACCCCAGGGGTCACTAGTTTTACATAGAATTATATAGGAAAAACTTTAAAAATCTTCTTGTCAGAAACCACAAGGCCTAGAGTTTAGATATTTGGTGTGCAGCATTGTCCAGTGGACCTCTACCAAGTTAGTTCAAATCATGGCTCCTGGGTCAAAAATGGCCCAGCCCCATGGGTCACATGTTTTACATAGAGTTATATAGGAAAAACTTTTCAAAATCTTCTTGTCAGAAACTGCAAGGCCTAGAGTTTAGATATATGGTGTGCAGCATTGTCCAGTGGACCTCTACCAAGTTTGTTCAAATCATGGCTCCTTGGTCAAAAATGGCCCCCCTCAGGGGTCAAATGTTTTATAAAGAGTTATATAGGAAAAACTTAAAAAATCTTATTGTCAGAAACTGCAAGGCGTAGAGTTTAGATATTTGGTGTGCAGCATTGCCTAGTGGACCTCTATCAAGTTTGTTCAAATTATGTCCCCTGGGTCAAAATTGGCCGCGCCCAAGGGTTCTATTGATATACATATAGTTATATAGGAAAAACATGAAAAATTATTTTTTCTCCGAAACTAATAGGACTAGACCTTAGATATTTGGTGTTAGGTATTGTGTTGAGAACCTTTACCAGTATTGTTTATATGTTGGCCCCGGGGTCAAAATTGGCCCCGCCCCGGGGCCCTTATTATGTAAAAAAGGCAATCTTTAAAAATCTTCTTACTGGAAACCTCAATGCCTACAGCTTAGATATTTGGTATGCAGCATTGTCTAGTGGATGTCTATCAAGTTTGTTCAAATTATGTCCCCTGGGTCAAAATTGGCCACACCCCAGGGTTCTCTTGGTTTACATATACTTATATAGGAAAAACATGAAAAATCATTTTTCTCCGAAACTAATAAGACTAGACCTTAGATATTTGGTGTGGAGCATTGTGTTGAGAACTTTTACCAGTATTGTTTATATGTTGGCCCCGGGGTCAAAATTGGCCCCGCCCTGGGGGCCCTTAATATGTAAAAAAGGCAATCTTTTAAAATCTTCTTACTGGAAACCTCAATGCCTACAGCTTAGATATTTGGTATGCAGCATTGTCTAGTGGACCTCTACCTTGTTTATTTGAAAAATATCACTGGAGTCACTATTGGCCCCGCCTGAGGGGTCATAAGTTTTAAATAGCAGTATAGAAGAAAATCTTTAAAAATCTTCTTGTCTGAAACCACAAGGCCTAGAATTTTAAAATTTGGCATGAAGCAAGCTTTATCAAGCTTTTTTAAAATTATAAGATTAGGTTAAAGGTCATAGAGGCTAAAAATAGATTTATCTACTGTATCTCATAGAGCCTTCATTTATAGACCAATATCTTTGATATTCAGTATATAGGTTCCTTGCATGGACGTCTACCCATGGGTAGGGTTTGAGGTCACTGGGTCAAGGTCAAGGTCACCATAGCTTATAAAAGATATTTCTACTTTCTGTCATAGAGCCTTTATTTATTGACTGATATTTTACATATTTGGTTTGTAGGCACTTACATATTTTCAATTAAAAAATGAAATACTGCTTAGCAGCAAACCTACAGCCAAAGTACTCAGGTGAGCGATCCAGGGCCATCATGGCCCTCTTGTTTTGAGCATTTATACTCAGGTGAGCAATTAAGGATCACCATTGCTCTTTTGTTTATCTTGGTAGATTTGGAAAGACATTGTAATTTGATCTACAACTTGTAAACAGATCTGCCAACAGAATTGTTCAAAATTTTTATGAAACCCATTCAAACTTTATTTGCAGGATCTTTTAAGAAGAAAAAAAAAATGAAAACCGGAAATCTTCTAAAAGTTTGTGCACAGATTAAAAGTTTTAGTATAAAAAAGATTGGAGAACTGTTTACTCTGAAAGTCATGAAGCAGTTCTAGTAAAATGTGTAAAAAAATACAACAAAATTGTGCCCGATACTGGTTATTATTGGAAATTGGAGCCAAATTTACACAAGTAAGTTATCGATAAAGGCCTGTTTCATAAGGGGAATTGAGACATTGGTTAGCTCAAGTATTGGCTTCTGTATACATCTGCCATTTTATTGGGAGACATTTCCTAGACAGCGTTGTTTCAGAATATAGCTTTTGATTCTCTAAAGCAATAACATACTTCTATGTGTGTGTGTTTAAGGTCGGAAACTTACGATTAAGGTGTTATATCATGTATGTTATATTGTTAGATTGATTGTATTCAGTTGTGAATTCATTGTATTCTGGATATGTTAAAGGTAAGACAGTAAGATCATAGTGGCTTTCAGGGAATAGCTTTCATTTTGTAATTGTATTGCAGTTTGCAAGATGGTTTTAAATTAAAGAGATGAAGTAGAAAGTTTGTGCTGCATGAAATCTTTGCAGACTTTGTCTTTCATTAACAATACCTTATGAACAAAAGAATTAAGTCAGAAGAGAATTTTTGCTTTTAAAGATACAAATTCAGTATTTTGCATATCTTTGGATATACTGTAATATCCCATTATAAAGACCACTAATGCATTAGTGGACAGACAACTCTTTGGACATTTTATGTCACAAGCAAACTTCCAAATGTTTAATTATATTGGTCACTTTTATGCTACAAAGGGCAGACCTTCAAACAGCACCCAGGTTGTCATACATTGGGTAAATCATGAAATCTTCTTTTAATTTGGTCAGAATGTTATCAAGGCAAATGCAAGGTACAGTAAACACTCGAATATTGTACGCTAGCGTGTATAAAACGCACCCCTGGCTTGGCCTCAAGATCTGGGAAAAAAAGCTTGCATTGGAATATAATACGCACACAAATTTCGTCTGGAAATAGAGTAACCATTTGTCCATGTTTTCGTTCAGGAAGCGGCCATTGTCGGTGCGCGTAACAATTACATCGCGTGAATATCGCTACGGTTGCATTTAACTATTTATTTCATTAAGAACAATTAGCGCTAGAAACTATTTCTTTCGGAAAAATCGAATAAACATGGCATTATCTCAAAGTGTCAGCACCTTCTCAATACCTTTTGGGTGTGTTAACAAACATCTCGTAATTATGGCAACATCAAAGGAGACTAATCATTATGTTTGTTTAAGAATATACGGACGACTCCTTTATCAATTAATTGGTCGATTATTGTGCGAGTGCGAATATTGACGGGCAAAATACCGGTAAGCATTGGTTATATGATTGAATCTTTAGCAGTTATACATTAAGAAAAACAAAACAAAAAAAACCAAACAAACAAACACAAAAAAAAACCACCAAAAAACGGCGTTATAACGGCTTTTACGATACCATACTTTCCATACTGATGACATTGGTTTTCTCCCCTTAATAATGCTCTCCAAAAAGGTGTACCAAAAACGAAAACATGATCAATTGGACAGAAATTATTGACTTTTGGCCGGTATTTTACGGGTTTTCAAGCTGGAAAAAAATTGTCTGATGGCTCACCCTCGTGTATAATACGCACCCCTTTGTCGATACTGAAAATTCTTGAAAAAAGTGCGTATTATATTCGAGCGTTTACGGTAACTTCCCGTTATGAGATACAATTTAAAATACAGCATTAATATATTTTTGCAAGTGTAAACAAATAACACACTTATTGTACTCAAACTTTTATTAATGGAGCAGAGATTTCATGAATAAATCATGTGATAATTTGCAAAATTTCTTTTCAGATATAACTTTTATTTTGAAAAAAGAAAGGCAACAAAATAGTAGCAAGTTTGAAACTCAGAAAATAAGTAAGAGTCTGGGGCTCTTGGTGGGTTTTAATTAGCAGACATTAATCAAGAGCAAAAATGCAAATGAGACAGAAAATAGAGGGTCATATTAATGTGGTGATCTTTACAAATTTTGCACAAATATCAGCTGGATAGAAGGGCAAACATTTCATTCTTTTAAAAATGAATCTTATAATTTCTTCTTTTTGGAATGGTCATAAGGCAGGAGTCTACTGTAGCCCATGCAGTGGACAGAATTTGACTATTATTTTTAAAACATCGACAAGAAAATAATAAAATACCTTTACAGATTTCAGCAAAGATAGTTTTAATTGGTACATGCAAGACGAGTCTGGAAAATGATATTGCACTCTGCAGAAGTGCTTAGTTTGAAAATGTCTATTAATGGAACGTTAACACTCCATTCATATAAGATGTACCCAGTTCTCTCTGTTTTCAGAAACTTCTCCTTATTTTCTCTGGAGGGAGAAGTCACTTCTCCCTAAAATCTGGGCTTGTGTGATCCCTGAACTTACCTGTAGATATTTTTAATGGAGCATCAGCTAGAGGTCTTCTACCAAGTTTGTTCAAATTATGCCCTTTGAGTGAAAATTGGCTCTACCCTGGGGGTCACTTGAATTCATATAGATTTATACAGGGAGAATCTTAAAAAAAGTTTCTGATGTTTGCTCAACAGCAGACCCAAAGGCAAAGTATTCAGGTGAGCGATCTAGGGCCATCATGGCCCTCTTGTTAAGTGGTTGACAATAATAAATTAGAGGAATCTCAGATTTTTACAAATAGACATATCGAAAGAAGAAAATAAAGTATATCTTACAAATAGACATATCGAAAGAAGAAAATAAAGTATATCTTACAAATAGACATATCGAAAGAAGAAAATAAAGTATATCTTACAAATAGACATATCGAAAGAAGAAAATAAAGGATGACTAAGGGTATTGAACTTCAGTCCTAGATCATGAGTCTTCACCACTTCTCTGTTTTGAATTCATGACAGTTTCTATTATTGTAAGTAAATTGGACTTACAATTATCATGTCCTATTATTGTTCATGCATTTTGCTTTTCAATCTTTGTTTATATAGTAGTAACATTTTTCAGATTGTCGAATTGTTTATTGTTTATTAAGTTTGAGGATGTACTATAAATGGTAGTTAAATGATGCGAGGAGGTTGGGTTTTTTCTCTTGCTAATGTCACTTATAATATCTCTACAACTGGTATGTTTAAACAGTCCCCCTGACAACCTTCGAAACCCAAGCAGATAAATATCAAAGAAAAACTGAAAAAGGCAGAAAAGGCAAAGATTAAAATAATCCCATTGATTAAAGTCAAGGAAGAAAAACTTGTAACTCAATAAATCAAAATTAAAAGAATTGAAAATACACATGTAAAAAAAACCTTGTAAATCAAAGCACTGAAAATCAGTTTTTGTACATATTTGTTTTTTTGTTCTTCCTTCCAGTCTGATAAGAGTGTGAATAAAGAAGGAAGAGATGAAAGCAAATCAGGACTATTTGTTGATGATGATACCACCAAAAAGTTTGCAAAATGAGTAAATCTTGGCTAAGAATATATAAATTAAGTAATAACTTTTCTATTTTCCATACAAGTTGATTTCGACATCCAGTTGATAGAAACTTTTTCTCAGTGCATACAATATGACATCTTCTTATGTTTAGTAGGTTTATTGAAGGCAAAATTTTATTTGCCTGCTTTTTGAATGGACACAGAATGAAAATTTTCAGTCCAAATCAGCAGATTTCCTTAGAATTTCAGATTTACAAACTTGCTGTTCATGACATGTCAAGGTTAAATATAACCGTTTTGCAGTGGGGTTTATTGTCCTGAAACTAGTGCTATATCCTACCATAGTAAAATATTCCTATTCAGTAAAGTATGAATGCTTGCCTGGCATATTTTTGCTTAGCGGCATATTTCATAGCAAGTTTGGTATTTGTTACAAATAACAGCAAGTATTTGTCTCAACATTTTGTCTAAATATAGGCCTGCTCCATGAGATAACTTCCCCGAAGCAGTAACATTTCAATGCAGCACTAAATGATTTATGACGGCGCATGCTGACTATTTGATGGTGTTTATTTCTCTCAATTCCTCCAGTCAGATCAATACAGTGCCTAATTCACTCTCTGTTTTTATTCTGCAGCTGATGACTTTTCCAAGGTGAAAACTCTGCTCTTATACTAATGGAAGATCTGTCAGTGTGAAATTGGAATACATTGCAACCCTTTAACTGCTAGGTAATTTCAATTTATACAATCTGTACTTTTAATAATTGCTTCTTTCATTCATCCAAACTTAAAAGAAAATGATAAATCAGTAGCTGTTATAATTATGCTGATTCAAAGGGTTTGTAAATTGGGAAAAAATTGTTTTAGTATTATTGCATTAAGACTTTACATTTGTGCTATATTCTGTCTGTAAAATATTCATAAGGCCAAAAAGAAAGGGCCAGTTAAGTACAACTCTGTTTCTCTTTGTTTTGGTATAAGCTGGTTGCAGGGAACAACAATGCTCTCCATCAATAATACCATGTAGTTAGTAGTCACTATGACTACAGTAGTATGTAATGCTCACTGGTTGAAGGGTTTTGACTTCCTGGTGTGTACTTGACAAATATGGGAATAACTTATACAAGTACCAACAGGAACAATGATGTGGTGAACTCGATGTTGTGCATTCTATTAAAGTGATATACTATGCAAAGCTGCATCAACCTATCACACCCTCACTTTGGTTGTTAAACAGATGGATCACAACCAGGGCCCCAGAAAAACGAAAACTTGTTGGTTTTCACTGAATTTTTATGGCCAAAACTGTTTAAACTAGAGGTGTTTCCATAGGACATGGATACCCCCACATTCCGCTGTATTGTCACAAAAAATCCTGTACAATTACAGATGCATATAAAGTCTAAAAATGCTATTTTTTAGTTTGATCAGGTGACATAACTATGCCAATCTCCAATAAATTTGCATCAAAATACCCAGGTGCATAAGTTCACATGCTGACAACTATTCTTAGAAAGTTTCATGGCTCTAGCAGTTTTACATTTGGAGTTACACGCAACACGAGTCTAAAAATGCTTTTTTTTGCTTAATCAGGGGGCATAACTCTGCTGTTCTCTAATAAATTTGCATCAAAATACCTAGGTCCATAAGTTCACATTCTGACAACTATTCTTAGAAAGTTTCATGACTAGCAATCATGTGTTTGGAGTTAACTGCGACACAAACCTGTCTACGTTTGGACAGCCTGACAGCAGGATGGACGGACAAGGGCAGTTCTATATGCTCCCTCCCCCTCACTTAATAGTGGCATTAAAATCAGTAAAAAAGAAAATTTTTAAGTATAACTTTTCATAAAAACGCCAAAATTTCATACCCAAATTGAATTGGCCCCTAATGCGATCCTTCATACCTATCATTCTAACCCATAAAATTGCCACTGTGAGGAGTGGCCCATTAGGCAACTGAAGAACAGAGTCTGTAAAAGTTTTGAAGTCTGTTATTAACAAGTTAACAGTGATTGAGTAACTATTTAAAATGCTTTTTCCAGTAAATGCTTGCATTTACCAGCCTTTGAGAATGTCATAGCCCAGACTTTAAATTGTCTGTTGACAGACTCTTTTTGATAATGGGCCTTTCTGCTGTATAATCTCAGTTATATTTATGTAATTAGTAAAGCAATCAATCATCTGTGTAGAATATTAAACCAATCTCTGATGTGTTTTCAAGCAGAAAATTGCTATAATAGATGATGTAGACATTCAGGAGATAATCTCGGTGACTGAACCAATGGCAGCAGCTAATGTTGTTCCATACAGCTTGAATCTTTGTTCCTGAGGTTGTCCAAATTCACACCTGAACACATTTATGTCTTTGTTTCCACAAGTCTTTGGGGATTGTTCTAGTGATTCTGATTCTATTGAGAAATAATGAAATTTTTTAAATCATGATTGTTGTCATTACAAAATATGTTGTTTATTTTTTGAAGACTGAGTTCTGGTAGGATCCCAATAGAAGTGAAATAATATTGCTACAATATAATATAGCATGTCATTTTCAGATTTCTCTATCCCTTGGAAAAAACAGCATTACAGTGATTATCTTGACATTAGTGTAGCATGAGTGTTTAACATATTATAACAACAATAAAGTTCCTGGAATTTATTCCTAGCAGACTTTCATGTTTACATCAGCTGCATTTATTTCCTGTAATAGTATAATTTCTAAATGCTTTTAGAAAAATAACACAAAATCTTAAATTACAATTGTCGTTATATTTCCATGTCTCTAATGGCTCCTGTAATAGTATAATTTCTAAATGCTTTTAGAAAAATAATACAAAATCTTAAATTACAATTGTCTTTATATTTCCATGTCTCTAATGGCTCCTTGATATTTAAGCAGCATTATCTCAGGATTAAGGAGTGTTGTTAACAGGCAACTGATTAATGTTTTACACGCAAGCTGATGTCATGCTCTGCAACAAGTCATGTGATCTTAAATGTCATTGGTATTATCAGTGGCATCAATCACAATGTATAACTTAATTGAAATAAATATATTATCATTGTTTAAATGCTATAATGTTGTTGACTTACAAAATGATTTTATTTGTCATAGTTACATTAATTTCAACTGATAATTTTTCACATCAGTTGTAGAACAAGTTCTTACAACTTGAATTGACTACTCTGATGACATAACAAAGGCTCATGCTTGAGGGAAGGTTCTGGAAGTCACAGGCAAATTGTGATTTAGGGATTTATACCACAAACCTCAGGATTAGGTGTCCTTTGCACTAACCCTTCACCATTTGTTTCAAGTTAAATGTCCTATAAAGTACAAGTATTTTCAGTATCATTAAGGGAGTGAGTTCTTACAAATTGTTTAAACAGGTAGTCAGATCAATGTCCTCTGAAATATATAACCAAAATCCAACAATTCTTTGTACACGTTTTATATTATAACATATCATATCTTAATCCTGTAATAATGCAATATTTGACAGTAGAAAAAAAATCACACTTTTATCTTTCATAAAACATATTTTATATGTTAGACTAGTGACATTGAGATGAATGATTTGAAATGTTTACAATAAAAAATCCAGTTAATGAACTGGTGAAATTTATGTAAACAATACTACATTGCATTATATTCATAATGAGTACATTACTATATACAGTATATAACTAACACCACATTTGTGTTTTCAGGAAATAAAGTCAAGAGTTATAATAGCTTATAATTACAGCATGAAGAGGGACTGACTTACTTGAGACTGTCATTATACAAATATAACATAGCTAAATCTTGGATAGACACATTGAAGGTAGGTACTGGTATATCTAAGAATTTATTCTAAATTACATACAGCAGCACATGTTTGTTGAGACAAGTTTTGTTTAGCTTTAAGTATTATTATGATATAGATTGTAAGAAATTATATGGATTTGCATTGTATGTACATTATAGGACAGTGAACAATGCTTATTTATTTAATGTATATAAGTTTCCTGCTTACTGAAGGGGCAGGTAGAAGTGCATGTACAGGCTGATCCTCCTACAGGGAGGAGACTTCTTGGTATTTTCCATTGGGTGCAGGAAAGGCAAGAGAGTTTCAAAACCTTAAGCAAAAACAAAAACATCCAAATCAATTTCTAATCAAAAGATTTAAATGTTTAACAATCAATAAAAGAACTTATTTTCCATCTGTATTGATTGCAGTTAATCTGTTTTCTACAGACTTCCTTTTTTTACAACAAAAGATATCTTTTAAACCAGATTAATGCTTGATGACACTGTATTTGAATTTAATGTGATAAAGAAGTTGGAATGCCTCATTAAAAGCCCTTATGCGTGTCATTACTGAAACATCAGTGAAAAGATTATTTCTTTCCAGCATCTGTGAGGATGATCTAAGACTTTCTTTTTAGGGTATGCAACAATATCCATATGATACTTGAAATTTCTAACAGTTTTAGCATTTTGTTTTTCTCTACATGACTCAGTCTGACATGAACTCATCAGAAAAATTTATGAATACAAGTATTCCCAGGAACTTTCATGAAGATTTGGTCAAAACTGTTACCTCTGTAGTGTTCACAAGGCTTTTAACCAATCTGAGCTGGTGACCTGGTTTATGAGCTCCTAAGAAATAGTTTCAAATTTGTTAAAGAGATTATTGAAACAAAAAAAATGAGTAAGTTTCATAACAATAAGGTCAAAACTGTGACCTGTAGAATGGTCATTTGATTTGAACTGGTGACCTAACTTTTGAACCCAGATGACCTTGTTTCTAACTCATTGGATAGATTATCAGGACAAACGTTCTTAGCAAGTTTCATTGTGGCTTGGTTAAAAACGTGGCATCTAGGTTGTTAACAAGGTAAATTGTGATCATCCTGTGTCTAGTGTGCATCTGATCCATCTTCAGCTTTCTTCTTTAAACAACATCTCCTCTTAAACCACATGGTCAAAGTTGATGAAACTTGGCAGGGATGTTGCTTGCATGAAGCTGTACCAAAGTTGTTCAAACGGTACTATTCCATCCAGAACTCTGGTTGCTGTGGCAACAGTAACCTCATTTTCCAAAAGTCTTCTTTATAGAAGTACCAGGCCCAAAGCTGTGGAATTTGGTGTGTAGCATTGTTAATTGATCTCTTCCAAGTTTATTTAAATAATTCTTGGGGTCACTGTTGGGCCCCACCTGAGGGGTCACGTTTTACATGTCATATGAAGCAAAGTCTTTAAAATTCTTGTATGAAACTACCAGACCCAGAATTCTGAAGGTTGGCTTAAAGCAAACAGTGGACTAAACATTGCTCCTTGGATCATTTTAAGCTCCAGTCACGGGGTAGATTTTTAAGTAGATTTATATAGACAGACTCTTTAAAAATCTTGTTGTCCAAAACCATGAGGCTGAGACTACTGAAATTTAATGTGTGTAGCATAATATAGTAGAGTTGATAGTGATGCGGTTGAAAAAGTTAGTACAGACTGAAAACCCATCTTATGGAAAAAATTTTAACTTTTTTATTTTAAACAATGTCAAGAATATCTTTATTTAATAAGAGAAAAAGTAGCAACTTAAGAATGAAATGAGTGTGTGATTTAAAAATAATTATGCTGAACTCCTAGAAAGTGAAGAATTGACTGCATGGACATTAAAATCAGTGAACAAAATGTCAAATCAAGTTTGCATAATTCTTTATTGTTCAATCTTTTTTTCTTGTTTCTTTTTCTTAAAGTCTCCAATAGTTTTTTCCTGAAAATAAAAATGTAAATATCATATCAGTCAACCAGGAGGTGAGTTAACAAATGAATAAATAAAGGAAGGAAAGAAGAAAAGAAGGAATGAACAAATAAACAAATGAGCTCAGCATAAACTCTTGCCTCCCATCAAGCCAACAGTCTTTCTATGCTTCAAGTGCTTTGATTTTTTCTTGGCATTACTATACATACTTGACTTTAATTTCAGAAAAAGATTTTGCCTTCCTGCTAAATATTGTTGGCTTTTTTACAGTCTACATGCATGTTGACTTGTAGTTAGAAAGTAAACAGTTTCAAACAAAGGTTGCCTTTCATGGCACTATTGTGATAGAATCTCATGGTTTTCTATTCTGGGATCTATTTTCTTTTTATGTGTTATTTATGTAATTCAATTACCATAAATCTTGATCTCATTAAGAATGGTTAATCTCACAATGTCCACGTGGTCTCTTTTTTTTTGTCTTGGATTGGATTGTATCACTAATAATTTTGTAAAGAAAATTTCAGCTCTGGTCTGATAGGACAGAAATGTCAGCTTATATCTGAATTTAGAAGAAAATGTCAGTTTTCATATAATATGAATAGGAAATCAGCTTTGGTTTGATATGAATAGAAAATATCAACTTTAGTTTGATAAGAATAGAAAATATCAACTTTGGATAGATATGAATATAGTATTAATCTAATATGAATAGAAAATATCTGCTTTCGTTTAACAGGAATAGGAAATGTCAGATTTGTTTTGATGAAAAAAGAAAATATTAGCTTTTCATTCATATGAATAAAAAATGTCAGCTTTGATTTGACAGAAATAGAAGATAGGTATCATTCATTATTTAAGATAAGGATAAGCTGATAAGACAGTGGCATTCAGCAGGAACTGAGCAGAGAGCCTCAGGCCTCATTCCCACAAATGCAGTTGCTCTTGAGTGGGATCACCTGATCCAAACTGCAAATAAATGTACATTTGCCTTGCATACAATATTTATTTGACTCTTTTGAAGTATAAAACTTTTCAGTTTGCTGTCTTTTTCAGTAATTACATGTAAATCTTTTGGAAGAAATATCTGATGAAATCAGAGTGACTGTTGACAATTTGACATCAAAGACTTAATGTGGGATTGCAAGGTCATGATATCTTACATGGGTAAAAAAGCCAGGTAGCCTGAACTGGTATGCAAGAAATGTCAGCTTTGGTCTCATAGGAATAGGAAATGTCAGCTTTGGTCTGATTGGAATAGGAAATGTCAGCTTTTGTTTTTTTAAAAGATTAGAAAAAAAGCTTCAGACTAAATAGAAATTTCCATTTTTGATCGGAAAGAAAATTGAAAATCTCAGTCTTGGTCTTACAGTAATAGAAAATGCCAGCTTCTTTTTGTCAGATATAGTGAAAAAATGTGACAGATGCCTCAAGAAATCTCAACAAGTAAATAAGCAGTTTTTTTTAAGTTTTAAGATGAAGCAAGGTGAATTATTGATGCCTGCTTGATTTCTTTAGATGTGAAGATGCTATGTGATTTTATATCAGTTTTATTGAAACCATAGTTTGCTAGTCATCAACTGTTACTGTTGAGATGTAAATGAAATTATCTTAGGAAATGGAAAATTCGCCATATTCTCTTTTGTGTAATATCTATAACTAATGGAGGAGGTTTGTATTGAATCCTAACTAGAAAAGTTGTATTAAAAATCAATTGTTATAAATTACTTAAGAAAGTCATCAGTTTGGATGACTTATCTGTAAGTACCTTCTGACCTTGTTGCTATCACCTAGGTCATTTCAGGAAGCTCATAGCTAGGTCAGAAATTTGTTCAAGATTTATGGAAAAAATTTGTTTATTTTGCTGAAACTTGTAATTATTCTGTGAAGATGTATATGGTTTACATTTAGACTTTGGGATTGTCTAAAATTTCATGGAAGTATTCAGTGGCTAGCAAGATAATTAGGTGTATGAAAATAGTCATTGGCTAGCAAGATAAAAGTATTCAGTGGCTAGTAAGATAATTAGGTATATGGAAGTATTCAGTGGCTAGCAAGATAATTAAGTATATGGAAGTATTTAGTGTTTAGCAATTAATTAGGTTTATGGAAGTATTCAGTGTTTAGCAATATAATAAAGTATAAAGATGTATTCAGTAGCTAGCAAGATATTTTAGTATATGGAAATGTTCAGTGGCTAGCAAGATAACTAGGTATATGGAAGTATTCAGTGTTTAGCAAGATAATTAGGTTTATGGAAGTATTCAGTGGCTAGCAAGATAATTAGGTATATGGAAGTATTCAGTAGCTAGCAAAATAATAAGGTATAAAGATGTATTCAGTGACTAGCAAGATATTTTAGTATATGGAAATGTTCAGTGGCTAGCAAGATAACTAGGTATATGGAAGTATTCAGTGTTTAGCAAGATAATTAGGTTTATGGAAGTATTCAGTGTTTAGCAAGATAATTAGGTTTATGGAAGTATTCAGTGTTTAGCAAGATAATTAGGTTTATGGAAATATTCAGTGTTTAGCAAGATAATAAAGTATAAAGATGTATTCAGTGGCTAGCAAGATAATTAAGTATATGGAAGTATTCAGTGGTTAGAAAGATAATAAGGCATAAAGATTTATTCAGTGGCTAGCAAGATAATAAGGTATAAAGATTTATTCAGTGGCTAGCAAGATAATTAAGTATATGGAAGTATTCAGTGTTAAGCAAGATAATTAAGTATATGGAAGTATTCAGTGGTTAGCAAGATAATTAGATATATGGAAGTATTACTGTTTAGCACGATAATAAGGTATAAAGGTGTATTCAGTGGCAAACAAGATAATAAGGTATAAAGATGTATTCTGTTTCTAGCAAGATAATTAGGTATATGGAAGTATTCAGTGTTTAGCGAGATAATAGTTTATAGTTTAGTTTATAGTTTATTCAGTGAAAGCTTGTAGGCCTCCAGCCCCTATACAAACAATATACAAGTACAAAAAGCAACCATGTGCAACAAATGTGATAGACATGACATATACATTGTACAGTTCAAATGGCAAAACATACTATATCATGATAATATCACCCCAAAAATAGCTTTGTATAAAAACATTGCCATATTCCTAATTGTAATAACATTATTTGTAGTCATTAACATATTAAACTTGTGAACATTAGGATGTGTAAAATATTTACTAGGAATAAACTTTTCTCTTAAGTCAGAGTACTGAGGACAAACCATTAAAAAAATGGTACTCTGTTTCGATTGATTTATCACAGAATTTACAATATCAAGACTCTTTAGGTATATTCATATGCCGTCCTTTTTCAATCATTAACTGATGCGCAGAGGTTCGAAAAATGGCTAAACTACTTCTAAATTTCAGTACATCAACAACAAACAAATACTTTTCTACTTCAAAATTTTGTTTAAATTGAACATACGAAGATAATTTTTTATTTTGTAGACATTCATTATTCCATGTTTGTAAATACTGATCTTTTAACCTATTAACCTACACAGTCAAGAAATAATTTGGGTTATCTACTCTCTGTTGTTCCCACACATAACCGAAACCATTTTGACACAGTTTTTCCTTAATGTCTGTAGCCCAATTTTTAAAACCTAACTGATCAAAGTACTTAAGCATGATATAACATTTTTTAACATATCTATCATTTGGGAAACCTAAAAGCCTTATCCAAAATTTTAGACACTAAAATGGAATTATTCAGTGGCTAGCAAGATAATTAGGTATATGGAAGTGTTCAGTGGCTGGCAAGATTATTAAGTATATGAAATTATTCAGTGGCTAGCAAGATAATAAGGTAAAGAGAAGTATTCAGTGGCTAACAAGATAATTAGGTGTACTGAAGTATTCACTGCCAGGCAAACAATCACAGCATTTAGGTATGTTCTTGGATGCTTGATACTAGGGTGGTTTTAAATGATATGAGGGAACAAAAGAAGGGGCTGATCCAGGATTTCAGGTTGGTGGGGGGGGGGGGGGGGGGGGGGGGTGCAAAATGGTCGGCCCAATTTGTGTCCGTTTTCTACCTCATTTCAATGGTTGTGGTTATGTTAGAGTATACTGATTTGGCAATATCACTTGGGCCTCTGATTATTCAATTCTTAGTTGAACAATAAAGTATACATTATTTAAAGACATATTCTAAATAGACCTACAATAACACCTATGGTCTGGGAATTTAAGGGGTGGCACGCACTGGGTGCACCCCCTCTGGATCCGCTAGTGAAAAGTTTGATTTGATAGCTCTTCCTAAGCTTATGATTTGTTGCTTCAAAATTTGATGTATCGTGACTATAAGTCTTTAATGAGTAAAAATGAATTACACTCAAGTATAATTGAAAAAAATATTGCCTTCAGATGAAAACAGTTTAAAATGACAAAAATATGGAGTAACTTTCTTTTAGAAAATTTAATGTATTTGTTTTCTCTGTTCATTTTGATACTATAGCAGGATTTTGTTTTCCTCTTTGATAAAGATTCCTCCTGTACTGGTTATCAGTTCATTACAAAATGAAGATTGAAATCAGTGGGTTAATATTGTTCTGTGTAATTGTCTAAACCTTTATTGTCCAACGACATTTGTATCATGCACCATCCATTTTCTTGCTGATAGTAACAGATAAATGTTTTGTCACATCTAGATAAGTAAAAATTGGTTTTTACTCCTTTAGCTGAGACTATTTCTTTGAAGATGTCAGTTGTTATGATCTATGTCTGAATTAGTGTCTGGTACATTAGTTGAGTCAGAAAAGGCTTGCAATACTTGCAGCTATTTAGTAGCATCTTCCTCATTAAAATATTTCAGATTAGTTAAAATTATAACTGGCTTCGTCTGTTTCAGAAATCAAGACGGTAGAAATTAAGAGGATAGAGTGGAAAAACCCTTCATTAAGTCATCAGCAGACTGAATGTAAAGCCTCAGTAACTGACATCTTGGGATTGGTTATCTAGCAGACTGGGGTGCACATTAGGATGTGCTCAGATTATGGGGGGTAACCAGTCTACACGGAGTGTTCCATTTGATGCCTCGGGGGAAGGTATGTGTAACTTTTTCAATTCTTTGGTCGCTTACAGAAGATAATTTTACAGGAGAAATTTCTTTCCAGAGTTTCAGGATTATCTTATGTCTGATGATGTGAAAAGATTTTCCTTGTGATATAAGAATTACATCAAAGCCTTACAAGGCACAATTGCCTTTGCATGCATTGAAAAACCTTAACAAGGCACCTTTGCTCATGTGTGATGAGGCACCTCTGGCCATGCATGCATTGAAAAAATTACAGTTGTAACCATTTTGTTACCTGGGCATGCAAGTGCTTATGGACCTATAACACTATCACAGATTGATCATGCTATAGGCCCATATGTAAGCTTTTAAATGCCTGGATAACAAAAAGATTATGTAAGGTGTTACGTAAAGTTAGGTACCTTTGCCTATGTATGCATTGAAAAACATAACACGGCAGCTTTGCTAGTGTATCTATCCTACAGGAACCTCATCACCAGTTACCAGGTTCATTCCACTTAAGCAGAAATAAATAGGTCAGTGGTGCCAATAATAATTTGTGTAATATCTGTGAAAAGCTTGATTGATTCTTGTAATTTTTACCACTTGATTATTATTATTGGTACCTTTTGATCACATTTCAAGATCCTTCATGCAACCTTTTCAAAAGAACTTTTGGTGTATTTAGCAGGTGATTGACACAAAATGATTGACAGTGCTCCATCATTACATAAATTATAGTTGTTAACAAGCCTAATATTGATGTTCCTTATCAGCTACAAATGAAGATTGCAGCATTCAGTCTGGTGATTTCATTAACAGACTTTGTGTGGCACTCTTACTTCCAAGCCTTGTTAGATGATGTGTGGCATTCTTACTTCCATGCCTTCTTAGATGATGTAAGGCATTCTTACTTCCATGCCCTCTTAGATGATGTGAGCCACTCTTACTTCCATGCCCTCTTAGATGATGCCCTCTTATATGATGTGAGTCACTCTTACTTCCATACCCTATTATATGATGCGTGGCACTCTTACTTTTATACCCTATTATATGATGTGAGCCACTTTTACTTTCATGCCCTCTTACAATATATGATGTGAGCCACTCTTACTTCCATGCCCTCTAAGATGATGTGTGGCACTCTTACTTCCATGCCCTCTTAGATGATGTGTGGCACTCTTACTTCCATGCCCTCTTAGATGAAGTAAGGCACTCTTACTTCCATGCCCTCATAGATGATGTGTGGCACTCTTACTTCCATGCCCTTTTTAGATGATGTGTGGCACTCTTACTTCCATGCCCTCTTAGAAATGCCCCCTTAGATGATGTGTGGCACTTTTACTTCCATGCCCTCTTAGATGATGTGTGGCACTCTTACTTCCATGCCCTCTCAGAAATGCCCTCTTAGAGGATGTGTGACACTCTTACTTCCATGCCCTCTTTGATGATGTGTGGCACTAATACTTCCGTGCCCTGTTAGAGGATGTGTGGCACTCTTACTTCCATGCCCTCTTAGAGGATGTGTGGCACTCTTAATTCCATGCCCTCTTAGAGGATGTTAGGCACTCTTACTTCCATGCCCTCTTATATGATGTGTGGCACTCTTACTTTCATGCCCTCTTAGATGATGTGTGGCACTCTTACTTCCATGCCCTCTTAGATGATGTGTGGCACTCTTACTTCCATGCCCTCTTAGATGATGTGTGGCACTCTTACTTCCATGCCCTCTTAGATGATGTGTGGCACTCTTACTTCTATGCCCTCTTAGATGATGTGTGACACTCTTACTTCTATGCCCTCTTAGATGATGTGTGGCACTCTTACTTCCATGCCCTCTTAGATGATGTGTGGCACTCTTACTTCCATGCCCTCTTAGAAATGCCCCCTTAGATGATGTGTGGCACTTTTACTTCCATGCCCTCTTAGATGATGTGTGGCACTGACACTCTTTACTTTCCTTGCCCTCTTAGAGGATGTGTGGCTTTTTAACTGAGATGACCTCTTAGATGATGTAAGGCACTATTACTTCCATGCCCACTTAGATGATGTGTGGCACTCTCACTTCCATGCCTTCTTTGAGGATGTGTGGCACTCTTACTTCCATGCCCTCTTAGATGATGTGTGGCACTCTCACTTCCATGCCCTCTTAGATGAAGTAAGGCACTCTTACTTCCATGCCCACTTAGATGATGTGTGGCACTCTCACTTCTATGCCTTCGTTGAGGATGTGTGGCACTCTTACTTCCATGCCCTCTTAGATGATGTGTGGCATTCTCACTTCCATGCCCTCTTAGATGAAGTAAGGCACTCTTACTTCCATGCCCTCTTAGAGGATGTGTGGCACTCTTAATTCCATGCCCTCTTAGAGGATGTTAGGCACTCTTACTTCCATGCCCTCTTATATGATGTGTGGCACTCTTACTTTCATGCCCTCTTAGATGATGTGTGGCACTCTTATTTTCATGTCCTCTTATATGATGTGTGGCACTCTTACTTCCATGCCCTCTTAGATGATGTGTGGCACTCTTACTTCCATGCCCTCTTAGAGGATGTTAGGCACTCCTACTTCCATGCCCTCTTATATGATGTGTGGCACTCTTACTTTCATGCCCTCTTAGATGATGCGTGGCACTCTTACTTTCATGCCCTCTTATATGATGTGTGGCACTCTTACTTCCATGCCCTCTTAGATGATGTGTGGCACTCTAACTTCCATGCCCTCTTAGATGATGTGTGGCACTCTTACTTCCATGCCCTCTTAGATGATGTAAGGCACTCTTACTTCCATGCCCTCTTAGAGGATGTGTGACACTCTTTACTTCCATGCCCTCTTAGATGATGTGTGGTTCTCTTACTTCCATGCCCTCTTATATGATGTGTGACATTCTTACTTCCATGCCCTCTTAGATGATGTAAGGCACTCTTACTTCCGTGCCCTCTTAGATAATGTAAGGCACTATTACTTCCATGCCCTCTTAGAGGATGTGTGACACTCTTTACTTCCATGCCCTCTTAGATGATGTGTGACACTCTTACTTCCATGCCCTTTTAGAGGATGTGTGACACTCTTTACTTCCATGCCCTTTTAGAGGATGTGTGACACTCTTACTTCCATGCCCTTTTAGAGGATGTGTGACACTCTTTACTTCCATGCCCTCTTAGAGGATGTGTGGCACTCTTACTTCCAGATCCATTAGCTAATTAAAAATTTGATTTTGAGTTGCCACAGAAAGAAATGATAAATGCTTTAAAAATTGATATCATGAGACTTCAAGGTGACACAAGTACCTGCAGTTAAGAATGGATTTTGATGTTGAATATGCAGTGACTGTGCAAGTAAGTCGAGTGTGACTATATAGTTTAATCCTGGTGAGTTCTCAGATGACAGTTTCAGAACTGTTCAATATACAGTACATAACCCTTCATGTTTTATGTTGTTAACATTTATGTGACGTATGAATCTCTCAGTGGAGATTTCCTTTTTATGTTTTAGGTAAAGAAAAGCTTTGATATTGTTCTATATGTGACAACTTGTCATATGATGAAAGGAAATTATTGAGTGACAGTGGATAAATTAACAGCTAGTTCCATTTGTTATCATGGCTTTTAACATTGGAAGTTACTATTTATATCATAGGGCATGTTGAATGCCTTGTTACAAGACAGAAAGCAATCTGAGAAAGTTTTATTTCTGTTGTTATTGTACATCAGAGACTAAGCACAATCTTTAGGGTACCTGTAATAGAATGGTATCAGTTAACTAGTTTTGAGCAAGCCCCGATTCATGTTCAATGATGATTTAAATCGAAGTTAATTTAGAGGCTGAATATCTGTTGCTTGAAATCGGTTTATTGATTCTGTTGTGAGGCACATTGTTTTATGAAATCTCTAGATGCAGACATACAGGACTCTTAACAATGCAGTAAAATTACATAATAATGCATCACTGAGACAGAAAATGCAAACAGCAGGAAAGCAGAGATGTGTTCCTTAGAATGATGGACTGTTCTTCTTTAATGATGAAGTGGTTAATGTTTATTCAACATAATGTCCGATTCATCATAAATCCAGAGACCTTTTGGAAGTTTTCATAGGGAAATCAGAAAATAGACAGCACAATATAATTGATAAGTATTGACCTTACTTATGGCCTCATAAAGTCTTACTAACAACTGTTGCGTTATTGTGAAATCTGCAGGGAGACATTATAATCCTTCTCCAAGTGATGAACTATCTGTCAACCTGTTACTGTTTTATCTTGCTTTTGTTTTTTTCTTTTATATTTTTATCTGCTTAAGAGATTTTGAAATATAGGATCAGGTAAAGATAATGACCCTCTGCTGATTCAAACTATTTTTTGAAATTACTCTGCTTAGATAATAACAGAAAATAATCATGAAATGAATGACTAATACATAAATGATAAAGATTCATGGAAGCACAATGAAAGACACTATATCAATCAAGGCTCTGGAAAACTGAAAATTGTCAGTTTTTATCCAGTTTCAGCTTCCTGGACTGATTTTATGTCCAAAACTCCTTTAAAAAATGGTAAAAGAAAATCAGCTTTAAGTGTAACTGCCATTAAAATATCAAAATTACACACCTGAATTCTAATCAGTCCCTAATGCGATCCTTCACACTGTTAAGACACCCATTAAATTGCCATCACCACCAGTAGCTCGAGGCATTCATCACCAATTAACTGATTAACTGGTCAGTAAGTGTGCTTGATTGGCAGCTAGTCAATCAATTATGTTAACTGGTGTTGAAAAATTATAGTCTTTTGAAATTTGCCCTACTTCCGGGATGGGGGAGGGGGGCGGTCTGAGAGCAATTGAGGTTTGAAAATTTCCGGAGCCCTGATATCAATGTAACATTCACTGTCCAAATCCCAGAAAAAATTATTTCCTTTTGAGTTTTCTGACTGACAATACATATCTAACCATGTTTCCAATACAGGTCCTTTGATACAGGAAATTTTGGTAGATTTGGTATATAACTTTCTGGAATAGACAGGGTTTTTTTTTTTCAAAAATATCTCCAACTTTTTGGATAAATCAGGTAAAGGGAAGTACTGTTAAAAATCTATTCTTTTATTATACCCCCACAAACAGAGTACAGATACAGGTCAAGTTTGATATTGGGGCTGGTGGGGCCAAGGTCAAAGTCACTGTTACTAAAAATAGAAAAACGGTTTTGAATGATTATGCTTGAAAGGCTAGACAGTTTAAAATTTTTGGTACACAGGTGTAACATCATAAGATACATGTCAAGTTCAATATTGGGGCTGGTGGGGCCAAGGTCAAGGTCACTGTTACTAAAAATAAAAATTAATGGTTTCCGGACAATAACTCATGAATGGCTTGACAGATATAAACAATTTTTGGTACACAGGTGTTACATCATAACATACAGGTCAGCTACGATATTGGGGCTAGTGGGGCCAAGGTCAAGGTGACTGTTACTAAAAATAATGAAATGGTTGAAAAAAGGTTTCCGGATAATAACTCATGAAATCTGACAGATTTAAACAATTATCAGTACACAGGTTCAACATCACAGGATACAGGTCAGCTTTGATATTGGGCTGGTGGGGCCAAGGTCAAGGTCACTGTTACTAAAAATAAAAAATAAATGATTTCTGCTCAATAACTTGAGTTAGGAATGAGATACTATGATGAAATTTGCTGTAAACGTAGCTTTTATGAAGACGCTGGGATTGAAAATTTTGCCAGTTGGGTCATGGTCACTGTTCGCTTAAACAAAAAATAGAAAAACTGGTTTCCGGATAATAACTCATGAAAGGCTTGACAGATTTAAACCATTTTTGGTACACAGGTGTAACATCATAAAATACAGGTCAAGTTCGACTTTGGGGCTGCTGAGGTCAATGTCAAGGTCACTGTTACTAAAATAAAAAAAAGGTTTCTGCTCAGTAACTTGAGTTACCAATGAGATATTGTGATGAAACTTTGTTTAAAGATAGTTTCTATAAAGACGACGCTTGTAACTGAAAATAGGGCCTGTTGGATCATGGTCACTGTTCACTTAAACTAAGAAGAGAAAAAAAGTTTCTGGATGATACCTCATGAGTTACAGGAACAGTCAGGGATTTATTCCCAGATGGATAAGGATGCATTCAAGCCCAAATATGTATGGAAGGGGATATCCGCCATTTCACACATCATTGTATTTATTATTTTAATATGCCAATTTCTGTACAGTGCTGCCAATTAAATTTCTATGTTGCTTTTTAGAAGTGCATTATCCATAATTGTATGTAAATTGCGATATGTTAATTATAACTCTACCTTTAATGTTGTAACCATTGAAAACTAATGATTTTTTAAATTCAGTCATAAGAATTCATATGCAGATATTTTATTGATAATTAAGTGCTGAATTGCTTACTATGCCAATAATATGAAAATCTTTGAGTTATAATTAATGTAATGGACTTTAAATGCAATTATTTTAATTATTATTAAGAATTTATTTTGCTAACTTTCTCTTTTTATCTATATGCTTAACGTTTTATCTATATGCTTAAAATGACATTGATAAACTTCTTATTCCTATTTTCAAATTTATTTTGATTTGGTCATATGCATGACACTTTAGTCATTGCAGTTAAATGTTGACAAGCAAAACTCATTTCTTTGCGCTAAAATGGGCCCTTTTAAGTAAAGGGGAATAACTGGTAAAAACTAAAAATAATAAACGTTCCCCATACCGGTGTTGACACTAGTTTATACGAAGAAAATAAGTCAGCAAACCTCGTTGTGATATTGATAGTGATATAGATGTTCCATTCCCAAATGAAAGGTAATTCTGAACTTTTAAATGATGACCCATGGTGTCAAAATACAAAGCAACAGTCAAAGCTCCAACGCGGCGGTGACCTCGTTCTCTCCTCGTGTTTCTTGTGGTTGTGTATTCCTGCGAGGTAAAAATGGACGTTACACCGGGGAGGGATCTGTTATTTTTTCTACGACGACCTCTGTCGTAAAAATGCGGTCTGGTGCTCGGCTTCGTTTTATAATGTCAAAATTATTACAAGAACAATCGTATTTTGTTGCAATTATTTTTATGAGGACTATTACATGTATATGTTAGATAATGTTGGACTTTATATGCATATCTTTCTGGAAACAAATATATGTTTGATAATGGTTTTAGAAAATTAGCAAAATACATTCTTAATGATAAAATTCAAATAATTGCATATAAAGTACATTAAAATAATTATAACTCAACGATTTTCAATTATTATTGGCATAGTAAGCAAATAAAATGCTTAATCATTTAAAAAATATCTGCATATGAGTTCTTATGACAGAATTATTAAAATCATACTAGTTTTCAATGGTTGCAACATTAAAAGTAGTCTTAAGATATCGCAATTTACTTACAAATATGGATAATGCACTTCTTAAAAGCAACATGGGAAATGAATTGGCAGCGTTGAAAAGAAATTAGCATATTGAAATAACATATACAATAATGTGTGAAATGGCGGATATCCCCTTCCATAAATATGTACTTGTAAAATTTGATGATGATCGTTTTTGAAGTAAAGCTTGTGAATGCTCTAGATGTCTTATTCCAGAAGAGATCAGAAAATATACAGCTCAATGGTCTACTGGTAATTGTTTTCTCTATATACAATATTATTAAATATAAAATATATACACATTTCCATGTTTCTTATGTCACTTTATGCCATTGATTCTAAGCTTTCCAGTTCCAGTATCAAGCACCCATGTGGGGGCATTAATCACCTTTAGTGATAGTTCTAGTTCTGATAACAGTTTGCTAACTTTATTTATTTCTAAGACAAGGAAGCAAATTCTTTTTGCCTTCTTCTGTATTTTCTCAGTGATATTGAGCATGAGAGTGCAGCAGCAATGACAGAGCAGTTGTTTATCTCGCAAAATCAAACAAACCATCAGATTGTCCCATCGAAAAAATTAGATGAAATTATACAATCAGATTGCAAGAAAATGTAATTATACTAAAGGCAGTTCCTGCAGCTTTTCTCACTTTCAGTGATTTAGATTAGTCTGCCAGGCATAAGACGCATAAAAGAGACGCATATAAATGGTTTATGTTAACTTAAGTAAAAGCAAAAAAAAAAAAACGAGTTGATAATTTCTACCACATTTAAATAAATACAACAGAGATATTAAGAGTTTTTTTGGGATGTCAGAGATATTTGTTTTCAGTTCTGTTTCAGACTTCGTAGACTTCAGAAATAGAATTGTTATGACATGAAATTGCAGTGATTTTTTTCTGGAAAATAACACATTGCTTCAAGAAGTAAAGATAACAATACAGTAAAATCATGTTTATATTTTCCCAATATGTTGAACCTGTCTGTTAAACACTTTCAACCTCATATAATAATCACTCTGTGTTATTTCTGTGAAATCCTTTTTGATTGTTAAAATGTTTCCACTCAGTCAGGCTTCAAGCCTTTCATAAAATTGATCCACTTGCTGATGAGGTAATGGAAGATTCCCTTATGAAATGGAGTGTCACAGTTCATGAACTGTTCATTGATAATTCATGAATCCAGTTCATGAAAAGTTCTTGAATTGTCTGTGAACAGGAAATGGAACATATTCATAAAGTGCTCCTGAAACTAATATTTCATGAACTCTACAAAAGGAATGGCATGAATTGCTCCTAAACACTTCACTGCTTGGAAGTTCAAGTAAAGTTCATGACCATTTCTTGTTCATGAACAGTTTAACAAGTTTTTATTTCTGCTTTTCTGTGTTGCATGTCCTGTTCACAGATTGGCAATGAACAGCTCAAGAACCCTTGACAACCATTCTGATTCTGTAAAGGTTCCACAAATTACATTTTAAACCCAGAAGGGAGGCATATAGTTTTTGAACTGTCCTTCAGTCAGTCTGTCAGTCCATCTGAAAACTTTAACATTGTCCATAACTTCCTTATTAGTAAGTGGATTTACTTTAAATATGGACACAACACCCCTTTGGACAAGACCTGCCCACTGACCTATATTTATTTAATCTTGACCCCTGAATGACCTTCACCTTGAAGATTCATTTGTCCAAAAAACTTTAACATTGGCCATATCTTTCTTATTAGTAACTGGATATACTTCGTACTTGGACACAAAACCCCCTTGAAAAAGACCTTCCCATTGACCTATAGTTATTTGACTTTGACCCTTAAATGACTGGTCCTCAGCTCAAAGTCAAAGCACCACTTCTGGGGCATTTTCATTTGCAGTGACAGTTCTTGTTCGAAGCTACGTCAATGAAATGTTAGCTATTTGTATAAATTTGCATGCAGACTTCAACTTTGACCTTGGCTGACCTTGACCTACTTCCTTTTTTTTGAAGATACGTGTTTGAAATTTTAACTATTTGTATAAGTGTGCATACAGACTTCAAATTTGACTTTGGTTTACCATTAACTATTGATCTTCTTTAATTCTTGGTTTAAAAATATGTTTTGATATCTAATGTGGTATCGAACTGTCTGCCATTTGCCCTTAGGTGCCAACCCCACCCCCACTCCACCGGTTGTTTGGTAGTTTATTTTTCAGATGAGGGACCCAGGACCAACAGGTCCTCTTGTATAAATTTTGTCAGGACAATAACTCTTAAAGTATAAAAGCCACAAACTTTGTCAGTAGTTAAATCTTGATGAGCTGGAGTAGTTGCACAAGAACCATAACTCTGTCTTAATTCTATCTTTATTGATTTTTTTGTCACACAGAGATAGAGGACAATAAGAGGAAGAAAACCTTATTAACACTCTAGAGATCACATTTTACTGAGGGCTCATGAAATTTTAGAAATGTTGGTATTTTGATGATCTCCAATAATATAAGAGTTAGGTCATTTAGGGTCAAACTCTAGGTCATCAGCTCTGATCTGTAGAAAACCATGTAAACACTCAAAAGATATATTTTTTGCCAAATCATCTTATTTCTTGGTCAGAATGTTTGCCTTGATGATTTCTGTGGTGAATTTTAAACTGGAACATTTATAATAAAAACAAATTCACCAGCTGGAAAAACCAGGAGAACACATTAAAAGTCAAAATTTATATACAGTTGTCACTAGACTTTGTTTTTCTTGTTGATTTCTTTATAGGAGAAATTGAAACTGGGTCATGTGGACTCAAGATTCAAACTAACTTACATGGAAAGAAAAAAATCTAGGTTGCTTACAAAAAAAAAACAACTTATTTTCTTGGCTGAATAATCAAAAAAGGTACTAAATTACTGACT
Organism: Cyclina sinensis; assembly: GCA_012932295.1. Taxonomy (NCBI): domain Eukaryota; kingdom Metazoa; phylum Mollusca; class Bivalvia; order Venerida; family Veneridae; genus Cyclina; species Cyclina sinensis. The sequence continues at coordinate 1,146,018 of JAAONU010000016.1, read as the reverse complement.
TAATTGTTTTAAATGGTTTAAAAAAAACAACAGCTAATCTGATAAACCTGAAAATTGATTACAAAGCTCTATACCAAAGCTAAAGCCTTAAATATTGCTCTCTAAAAATTAAATTTATATACAAGTTTCCATCTGTAAAATGTCATAGCAAAATTGTTGCATGTTGTATATATATCACCTTTTGAAGAACTTCAAATGCTTCATTTCCAGAGAGATTTAAGCTTCACATTACAGCAGTAATGACAATTTATTATGCTGCAAAAGCAATCAGATTAATATAATAAATAAAACATCACTTTGAAAAATGTGATGAAATTAGAAGAATGGAAGTGAGAATTGAAGAAAATTTAATAACACTAATTTCCATCTGCTTTTCTCACTTCTCAGTCTGAATTATTCTCAAAATACTTTAGAGTATTAGATGCTTAAAACACATTGTGCTGTCGAAAATTGAGAGAGGGGCGGGTGAGGGTATTTTTTCCTCCCTAATATAAGTTCATCATTTTTCTAAATTGTCCAGACATATTTAAGGTGAATAACAGAACTCCATTGTGAAATTTTGTCCTATAAATAAGCAGACATGTTTCTATTTTCAACTCTTATATAAATTTTTTATGATATTTTATGTTTTTTATTTTGCATATATATATATATGTTGTGATGACTTGTGGCTCCCCATACCTATATATATGATGTGATGTCTTGTGGCTCCCCATACCTATATATATGATGTGATGTCTTGTGGCTCCCCATACCTATATATATGATGTGATGTCTTGTGGCTCCCCATACCTATATATTTTATATGATGTGATGTCTTGTGGCTCCCCATACCTATATATATGATGTGATGTCTTGTGGCTCCCCATACCTATATATATGATGTGATGTCTTGTGGCTCCCCATACCTATATATATGTTGTGATGTCTTGTGGCTCCCCATACCTATATATATGATGTGATGTGTTGTGGCTCCCCATACCTATATATATGATGTGATGTCTTGTGGCTCCCCATACCTACCGTATATTTCCGGCCATAAGACGAGATTTTTGGACCAAAATATTCACTTTGAAGTTGGGGGGTCGACTTATAGCTGAGGCATCAAATGCAACCCTTATTTTTTTCCATTTCCCGGTCAATAACGGTGCTTTACGCATGCCCAGCGTCGAATTTTCATTACTTTTCAACCGACGACACTCCCAAACCCATGCATGTATCGGTTATAGAACTTTGAAAAATTGCTGAATTGCCGTAAAATGCAAACATCCAGACCACCAAATGCAGCCATTACTGCTTGTCAGCAACTGTTATTCATTAATGCTAATTGCCAGTTATCAAAAACTTACACTTCTTTTGTTACGCCCGTTACGATTTTTTTTAAGTCCATGCTAACAACATTTTTCCTTTAATGTTCTATTTGTAAACAGGCTCTTTCATACATGTGTAATTATCTGCTCCAAATTTTCACCTTTTCCTTCCCTTTGAAGTCTGTCACGTGTCGGTCTGCTCTGTCTGAAGTGTGTAAATAACAGAAAACCCATTGCCAGATGTCTTTCCTTTGATCTCTGACATAAAGCCGACGCATGAATCGAGACCGCCACTACCTAATATTGATCGGTGGTTGGTCAAGGAAAATGGAAGGGAAGTTTGATTGACGGCGTGGGCGGAGTCGCGGCAACATAAACTGTTAGACACAAATTGATTCAATTATTCTCAGTTTTTGACACTTTTATTGCGCTTGTTAACGCTGATTTATAAATGTACAAAAAGTGAATTCATATCATTATGGATTATAAACTGGAAGCCTGGTTCATAAACTCTATTGGATTCCCATTCTAATTAATTTTAAATAGTGCGGGATTTACGTGATAACGTACGTAGGTAAATCAGTAACTGTTAAAATTAATTCACAGTTTTGTTGTAATGTTTGCAAATGTTTGCATCATTATGATTTTAGTAGGATATAAATGAAAATAAATTGTTATGTTTGAATTTGTTTACTGATTACTGTTAATTGGCCGCGCATTATAGAAGCCAACAATTCAAGTTATCAATTAGTACGGCACTAATTACCGTTCGTTGCGCATTACAGTAAATATTGATATTTTAACAAAACAAAGAAATGTGCGCATTAAACTAATAAAACAATCATTTTTTTTAAAAGTAATCTGTGCCTTTCCATTTTTTTTTTCATTTCTACATGTCTAAAAGTGAACAGAATACGCAAAGAACTCGTGCATTTAGCTCGAGATACAGTCCACGGCCGTATTTGGCCGATGTTTTCTAGTATGTAATTCCATAGAGTGAAGGTTTCTAACCACCTGTCCATCCATCTCTGGTCACCCCTCGACTTATAGACGGAGCCAGAGCAAAACCTCAGATTTTGGGGCCATTTTTAACCCTCGACCTATGGCTGGAGTAGACTTATGGCCGGAAATATACGGTATATATATGATGTGATGTCTTGTGACTCCCCATACCTATATATATGATGTGATGTCTTGTGGCTTCCCATACCTATAAAGATTAAATCGGTCTGTATTGGCAGCTTGTAGAACAAGATTTGCCAAGTAATAGAAATGGACAGAAAATTATATAGCTTATCTATAAATGATTATTTCTTTAGTTATCTATTGGAAATCTATCAGGTTATTAATAATAAAAAGAAATAAAAAGAGACATTTTCTTTCTTGAAAGATGGTCCATTACAAGGCAATTTTCCGCTAGACCAAAGGGCGGTTAATTCAGTTTTCCATTTTTAGTTTGTTTGGCTGGTAAATCACATTGCCGATTAATAACTTCTCTAGAACTTATCTGAAAGAGAAAGAAAGCCTGATTAATTTTTTGAAGCCATATTGCTTCGATAGAGAGATTTTCATAGAGGGTGGTGTTTGGTTCAAGTTTTTAGAGGTTTATTTCATCTCTTACATATTTCTGTTAAAAAATGGATAGATGATTATGACTTTCTCAAGAAATAAAAACAGTTGAATTTTTTCACTTAGAATGATCATACAGAAACATGCAATCTGCATCTTATATAATCATTTGCTGAAATATTAAGTCAAGAAAAGGTACACTCCATGGCATAATAAAGGTAAGGGGACTGTGTATACCTGAATTCATCATATCTGTATCTTAAACTAAATGAATATTACTATGTGTAAACTAATTTATATATCTAGATGAAATAAGCTGTGATCAGTAAATTTGGATGTCATTCAAGTGTAAACAGTTGTTGTTTTAACCGGCAAAGTTCAGTACACCCTAAGTACTTACAAATTTTTTCTGTTGTTGATTTTTTCAGCTCCTTTTAATAATCAGCAACATAGTTGTTGGTTAGTACAGGACTGTAATTACAAGTGACAGTACATGATTACCATATTTAGCAGTTGCCAATGGAATCTAAACATTATTATTTCCTTCCAATGAAATATTTGTCAGGAGGTGATAATTGGTACCTAGGGAACCAAGAAATGCATATTGTAGGGATGTAAAATGATGACCATGATATAGTTTATAATTCAGTGTCCTAGTCTAAACTATAACTTCCTAACAACAAGGGCATCAGAATTACAATAATGTGTTTAAGATCATAGTCTGAAGGCATTTACCAGCATTCTGTTTGAAAAGTGTGCTTAAAAGTTCTTGATATCTGAATGATTGTTGCAAATTCTAAAATCAGACAAACATTTCTCACAAAATACACTAATATTTGCATTTTATACATCCAGAGGAAGCATAGTGTTTTTTGGCTTATCTGTCTGTCTGTTTGTTTGTCACAAAACTTTAACCTTGACCATAACAAAGAAGTCCTTCCACCTACAGCCTCCAAACTTAACAGGTGCATGTACTTTGATGAACTTTTCCGGCCAGACCCACTTAGATGTCATCGGGTCAAAGACCCCAGGGGGTATTTATTCGAACGTAGCACCTGTTTTTATGCCTCTGAAGGGAGCATATTATTTTTGTCTGTCTGTTTGTCACAAAACTTTAACCTTTACCATAACATGGATGTCCTTCCACCTACAGCCTCCAAACTTCAAAGGTGCATGCACGTTGATGAGCTCTGCCCTCCAGACCCTCTTAGAGGTCACAGGGGGACCTCCCCCCCCCCCCCCCCCAGGGCATGGCTTCATTTGAACATAGTGCTTGTTTTACATATAACTGCTTGTTTAATCCAGTGAGGTATCACACAAGATTAACCCAGGGGTAATGAGTTTGATCCACACTCTTCCATAAATGCTGTTAATTGTTTTGCCAGTATGACATTGAACCAAGAGGTCTTATATTTCAATGCTTATACACTAAGTTTGTAAAAATACCAGGAGTAACTGTCTTTGCAATGACATGCTTTTGTAGCTTGTACTTTATTTACCACCACCTAATATATGTAGACGTAGGTTGTATATATGAAACAGATTCTGTCCATAGATAACAAGACTTAATTCTAAGATCGCTATTTGAAAATCATTGAATTCCTTTCCATCAATCTGTTACGCAACTCCATAGACATTCCCCTCATGCATTCCATAAGACGCGGATCAGAAGATCTGCCTCAATAAACAGAGAAAATTATAGTTTAAAATTGCTTTTGAACATACATGAAGAATTCAGATAACAAACTGAAAGGCAAATTCTTCTGTTGCATAAACAGACATTGTTGAATAATCATACTCTATTTGGTTTGTATTACATTTACTTTATATCATAGCCTTTTAAAAATGAGTACAAATACTTCAACAAGTTTTTTCATCATATTTTATCATGTGTCATAGTAAAATATTATATATAGGCAAGTGACACAAATAGTTCAGTTTTTGTCTGCAATGCAATGAATGAATGAATAAATGACTATATGAATTAATTGATTAATTTCTGAATGAATTAGTAGTTTATCAATTAATTAATATTAATTACCAGATTGATTGATTGATTAATTGATTAGTTATTGAATTAATTAATATTAAAAAAAAAAAAACATGTAAAAGAATACTTAAAACATATTATTTTTTATAGAGCAAAGAAAAATCTACTTGACCATTAAAAATGGACTTAACATACATAGTCATATACAGTTTCTGTTATAACAAAGTCCAGTCTCAGCGAATTGACTCTGGAAAATCAGCCCTAAAATGAACTAGACAATTAATTCCGAGTTTCTGATAATACAAAATAGTAATCAGTACTTGCTTGGCAAAAATACAGCTTTAAGTTGTGAAACTGAAGAGTTTTAAAAACATGTAATCATCAACTTCTTCAAGAGAGTCATCTTTCTTTACTAGCAATCTCTGCAACTTGTTGGAGGAATCAATGTCTTTGATACACATTCTGACAGGTCTGGGAATGAATGTCTTCTTACCATCTATTTCAATTCTTTTCCCTCCTCAGAAATGAGGACTCCAGAGACCAGGGATATTAGTTATCAAGTAATGCAGTCATGAGATTCAAAACCAAACAGGCAAAATGGCTTTCTGGTGCCAGCATTATTGAACTTGTCTATATTGGAATGTAATAGAGAGTCTGGCTGTACTACTGGTATAGAATTTTTCACTCCTGGTAGAAGAAACTCAAGAAGTGAAAAGCTAGACCAGTATAGAGCCTGTAAGTACATATTGCTGGCTTTATCTGTTAACTGATTGTTTTAATGTAATTATTAATTTTGTATCTTTCACTCTGATTAGAAGACTTTCAGCACATATTTGTATAAGGACTACTTATAAATTTAAAAGTACTTGATACTGACTTACTTCATTTTGCTCCAAGCATATCATATTGTTTTTAGTTGTTAAGAAGGGTGATAAGTTTTAGACACTTTTCAAGTAGTTGAGAAGGGTGATATTGAGACAATTTTCAAGTTGTTAAGAAAGGTGATATTGAGACACTTTTCAAGTTATTAAGAAGGGTGATATTGAGATACTTTTCAGGTTGTTATGAAGGGTGATATTGAGACACTTTTCAAGTTACAAATGATCGAGGATTTGCAGTCGCATTTAAGGAAGTTTATGTGTTCTTTCTTTCCACCAAAGTTAAAACTATTGTGCAAGATTTAAAGCAGTTACAGCAATAATATTTAAACGCAAACAATTCTTTCAATTGAATACCAGTAAAGTTAAGAATGGCAAATAATGCCTTGAATTGGAAATGGGAAAAGACAGAGTGAAAAGTGATTTAAAATAACAAAAAACAAACAAACTGCTAGTGCTGAAGGTATGTCCGTTATATGTCGATCTGTGTGATGTAGCACATCCCACCTCCTGGGTCTTCAGCTATCTTTAATTTGAAATGGCATGATGGGGTCTACATATAGAAGGGAAGTCTTTATGTTTCAGCTCTTGCACAGAGCCTTTTTTTTTCATGATCTTATAACCACCAGCTGCATTTAGTTTTAGTAACATTCTGCAGTTTGAGTGTTTGCTACTTGAAATCATTACCTAAAACCACTCTAAGCTACAGAGACCTCAGATTTTCTTATTGAAAGATTGTGAGTAGTTAAGGAAATGTTTTGTGCCAAAAGATATTTTATCTATATTGAATTATGAATTAACATGACACAGACAGTGTGGACCCATAGAAAAAGATATAAGCAAATCTATGAGAAATGCAGGGGGTATGCTAGCACACTAGTGAAGTTGCATCTTTGTCTGAATATTTATGCCCCCTCTTCAAAGAAGTGGGGGTATATTGCTTTGCATTTGTCTGTCTGTCGGTCGGTCCGTCGGTCCGTAGACCAAATGGTTTCCGACCAATAACTAAAGAATACTTAGGCCTAGGAACTTCAAACTTGGTAAGATGATTGTCCATCACCAGTAGATGACCCCTATTGATTTTGGGGTCAAGGGGTCAAAGGTCAAGGTCACATTGACCTTGTAATTAGAAACGGTTTCCGACCAATAACTAAAGAACGCTTAGGCCTAGGAACTTCAAACTTTGTAGGATGATTGTCCATCACCAGTAGATGACCCCTATTGATTTTGGGGTCAAGGGGTCAAAGGTCAAGGTCACATTGACCTTGTAGGTAGAAACGGTTTCCGACCAATAACAAGAGAACGCTTTGACCTAGGTTCACCAAACTTGGTATGCTGGTTGGCCTTCACCAGTAGATGACCCATATTGATTTTGAGGTCATTAGGTCAAAGGTCCTTCATCCTAAAAACGGTTTCCGATCAATAACTAGAGAACGCTTTGACCTAGGTTCACCAAACTTGGTATTCTGGTTGGTCATCACGAGTAGATGACCCCTGTTGATTTTGAGGTCATTAGGTCAAAGGTCAAGCTCACAGGGACCTTCATTCTAAAAATGGTTTCTGATCAATAACTAGAGAGCGCTTTGACCTAGGTTCACCAAACTTGGTATGCAGGTTGGTCATCACCAGTAGATGACCCCCTATTGACTTTGAGGTCATTAGGTCAAAGATCAAGATCACAGACTTTCATCCTTAAAACGGTTTCCGATCAATAACTAGAGAATGCTTTGACCTAGGTTCACCAAACTTGGTATGCTGGTTGGTCATCACCAGTAGATGACCCCCTATTGACTTTGAGGTCATTAGGTCAAAGGTCAAGCTTACAGGAGCCTTCATCCTAAAAACGGTTTCTGATCAATAACTAGAGAACGCTTTGACCTAGGTTCACCAAACTTGGTATACTGGTAGGTCATCATCAGTAGATGACCCCTATTGACTTTGAGGTCATTAGGTCAAAGGTCAAGATCACAGAGACTTTCATCTTAAAAATGGTTTCCGATCAATAACTAGAGAACGCTTTTACCTAAGTTCACCAAACTTGGTATGCTGGTTGGTCATCACCAGTAGATGACCCTCTATTGATTTTGAGGTCATTATGTCAAAGGTCAAGCTCGCAGAGACTTTGACTCTAAAAACGGTTTCCGATCAATAACTAGAGAATGCTTTGACTTAGGTTCACCAAACTTGGTATGCTGGTTGGTCATGACCAGTAAATGACCCCTATTGATTTTGAGGTCATTAGGTCAAAGGTCAAGGCCACAGGGACCTTGATCCTAAAAACGGTTTCTGATCAATAACTAGAGGACGCTTTGGCCCAACCACAAGCAATTAGGTGCTGCAGGGGGGCATTTATGTTTTACAAACATTTCTTGTTTTTGTATTGTTGAATTTTACTGGTGAGCAAAGTGGTCATGACAATGTCACCATGAAAACCTACTGGCAAGCTTTAAGGGGAAATCAGAATATTAGAAACTGCATGGCTGACTGACATGTATTGAATTGAATAAATGATGGCATATCAGGGACATCCTGTTTTCTTCTAGTTTGTTCACTCCAAGCACTGTTCATAAGCATAATATTTATGTAAAAGCAGTTATTTTTCTTTTCATATTAACTAAAATTGGTATAGGTAGAATGGTTATATAAAAGTAATGCTATTTTACAGGTGTCTACTAATGTTTTGTGTCAGTAAAACATTGAAGCAAATATATTGAGTCAAAAATTGAAGAAAAAATTAAATTCTGATTTGCTAAGTGTGACACTCCAGACATTTTAACATTACTGGCAGTCAATCAGATTTTCAGCATGTCATTTTAAAAAAAATGTGACAAAATTAATCACAGTGGTAGAAAATGTAATTAAACTAGAGCTATTTCCCTGAGGCTTTCTGAATTTCCTACTTAATGGCAAGATTAGTCTACAGGTTGCTTGCTGTGTTGAAGATCATTTTCCATGCCAAAGAAAAGCAAACTTCATTCTTCTCTGAACAGAATACTTCCTTCCACATTTATTTTATAAGTTTGTGAAAACACCTAGGACTTCTCTGAATAATGCAACTTTTTGTTTTGTTTTGTCACAGACCGCAATATTAAGCTTACCATATTATATGTTTCACAAAAACTCACTGCATTGAACTACCTGTATCTGCATTCAGTGTAAGTACTAGTATGTTTTCATGCAGAAAATTATTCTAGTAGATTACTTATAGGATTTGTACTGAATACTAATTGTATGGTCCAAGTAGGTAATAGTGATAAATAGGATGTATTTCTGTAAGGAAAATTTCTTCCCTGTCTTTTGTCTGCCTCGATCGAGCTCATTTGTTGACCAATGAAAATTCTGACTGATAGTGGGTCATCTATTTCAGTTGTTCTTTCTTTACTGAATGAAGACTCCAGAACCAAGAATTATTACAGTGATCAGGATTTTGTGGGTCTGATGTATTCATGTAACTGTAACACCAGTAACATTTAGTTTGTATTAACCCAATGCATAAAGAAAATAAATCATTTTACATTCAAGCTATTTAATGCCTTGTCTGTTTGTTTTGGCAAAACAGGGCAGTTTTCTTTGATAAATACTAACAATTCACTGCACCTATTGCTACTATGTATGAGGCTGCTGTGCACCTATTGCAAGTCTCTGTATGAGGCTGCTATGCACCTATTGCTACTATGTATGAGGCTGCTGTGCACCTATTGCAAGTCTCTGTATGAGGCTGCCATGCACCTATTGCTAGTCTCTGTATGAGGCTGCCATACACCTATTGCTACTATGTATTGAGGCTGCCATGCACCTATTGCTAGTCTCTGTATGAGGCTGCCATGCATCTATTGCTACTATGTATGAGGCTGCCATGCACCTATTGCTAGTCTCTATATGAGGCTGCCTTGCACCTATTGCTAGTCTCTGTATGAGACTGCAGTGCACCTATTGCTAGTCTCTGTATGAGGCTGCCATGCACCTATTGCTACTATGTATAAGGCTGCTGTGCACCTATTGCTAGTCTCTGTATGAGGCTGCCGTGCACCTATTGCTAGTCTCTGTATGAGGCTGCCATGCACCTATTGCTACTATGTATGAGGCTGCTGTACACCTATTGCTAGTCTCTGTATGATGCTGCCATGTACCTATTGCTACTATGTATGAGGCTGCTGTGCACCTATTGCTAGTCTCTGTATGAGGCTGCCATGCACCTATTGCTAGTCTCTGTATGAGGCTGCCATGTACCTATGTCTACTATGTATGAGGCTGCTGTGCACCTATTGCTAGTCTCTATATGAGGCTGCCTTGCACCTATTGCTAGTCTCTGTATGAGACTGCAGTGCACCTATTGCTAGTCTCTGTATGAGGCTGCCATGCACCTATTGCTACTATGTATAAGGCTGCTGTGCACCTATTGCTAGTCTCTGTATGAGGCTGCCATGCACCTATTGCTAGTCTCTGTATGAGGCTGCCATGCACCTATTGCTACTATGTATGAGGCTGCTGTGCACCTATTGCTACTATGTATGAGGTTACCTTGCACCTATTGCTAGTCTCTGTATGAAGCTGCAGTGCACCTATTGCTAGTCTCTGTATGAAGCTGCAGTGCACCTATTGCTAGTCTCTGTATGAAGCTGCAGTGCACCTATTGCTAGTCTCTGTATGAAGCTGCAGTGCACCTATTGCTAGTCTCTGTATGAAGCTGCAGTGCACCTATTGCTAGTCTCTATATGAGGCTGCCATGCACCTGTTGCTGGTCTCTGTAGTAGACTGCATTGCTTGTCTTTGTAGAAGACTGAGGTCCTAGTCATTGCCAAGTTAGATATTTTCTCAAGTTCTACAAATAGTAGAGGCATGACAGTTTTTACACTCACTACCCAATGCACAGGTCATGACTCTGACAAGTTACAAAACTGTAGAAGCCTTTTTTTTTTAAGGAAAACCTTGTTTACACTCTAGATGCCACATTTTTTTTGTTTAAATGACATGAAAATTTGTCAGAATGTTTGTCTTGATGATATCTACGACAGTTTAGAATATGGGTCATCGTGGGTCAAAAAACTAATCACACGGTCAAAGCACAGAAAAACAATCCAGAGGCTACATTTTGTTCCCAAATGTCATGAAAATTTGTCAGAATGTTTGTTTTGATGATATCTAGGTCAAGTTTGAATATGGGTCATCTTGGATTATCACTGGGTCAAAACATAGAAAAACTTTGTTAACACTCCAGAGGCTACATTTTATTTTCAAATATCATGAAAATTTGTCAGAACGTTTGTCTTGTTAATATCTAGGTCAGGTTCGAATATGGCTTATTTTTGGTCAATAACTAGGTCTCAGGGTCAAAACATTAAAAAAACTCTTGTTATAAATACTCATGTAATTCTGTTAGAAAAAGCAATTTCCCTTGCCACTTGGCAACATCGATTCTCTGAAATGAAAATTGATTGTTGCCAACATACCACAGCTGCCAATGATAATTTGATTTATCACGATTATCATTACCTCACTACTTAGAGGATAGGTAAAACTAATTTAGGAAGTAGGATATTTCACAGTTTTATTACAGTCCATTGCACACCATCCTATAATTGTATAAATACAACCTTAGACAACTGTGTTTGCCTCTTCAATAATTTAATTGTGTCAGTATAACATATATCAATAATTTGGTGAGCAAGCAAACAGATGAACAAATGAATGAATTAATAAATAAATGAATGCTTGAATGAATTTCATGTCATATGGCCAGTTTTGAATTAATGCTACAATTCTATCGACATACTTTCAACAGTAACATTCTTCTAACATCAAAATGCTCTTGATTCCAAATAGAAAGTGAATGACTAAAACAAGACATGTGTCTCGGCATGAACCTTTGCTTAAGATCCAGTGAATAGTCTTTCTGGGCAATAATAGATCCAATGAATAGTCTTTCTGGGCAAAAATAGCTTTGATTTAGCATTGTTACGAACACATTGTCACAAAGGACATTGCCAGTACACATTTATTGTAGAGGAGACACTTAAACTGGTCAACCACACCAGCACTGCTCTCTGAGTGCTCAGTACAATAGAATGCTTGTGTTTCAGTTTTGACATTGCCAGTATGTCATTAATGAAAAGTACCCGAACTGGAACTTAGTTTGATAGTAGGAATCATAAGTATCATTCTCATTCACAGGAAACACTAGGGTGGTCATGTAATAATGCAGACAATTTGAGAATTACAAAAAAAATTAGTGTACATAATAACAGCCTGTATGTAAAGAACCTTTAGATTCTAAAGAAGAGCTATTCAATAGATATTTCATTGGTAACATTTCAGATTTTTGTGAGAAACACTTGAAATGCAAATATACTGAAGGCAATACACATTAAAGCTTTTATGGTGGCTTCTGACATTTTCTGTTATAAACTGATGAATTGTATGAAATGGAAACGTGAATTATCGCTGTTATCAAATCTGAGGGAAGTTCTCCACTCGCAGCAAACACACAGCTTCTCTACATCATTGTCAATATTTGAAATGCATCTCACATTCTGAAGACTAATTTGTTGCAAGGAAACTGGAGAATGCTGAGGGAAATGCTTGTGTAATCACGTTTTCTTCCAATCTGAATGTATAATTTCATCACTATTTCATTGTGACAAGTTGATATGCTGATTTATGTTGTAGGATATATCTGATTATATCTGTTGTAATATTAACCTTGATTCCTGTTCCTAATCAAGTAAGAATAGTGTACATATATATATAGTAGAAATAATTAACTAGTATGATTCTGACTTAACATGATTGTGTAATTTCCCATGTCATCTCCAATAAAACATTGATCTTTTATTTACATTCATATATGTATAATTATACAGGTCTGTACAAATATTAAACTGTTAATGTTGGAAACAATATTACACACAGAAGCAGAACTGTCATCTCATAACTTCAGTCTATACTTTCTATTCATTTTATATGTTTTATATGTCTACTTCATTATCAAAAACCAGTGTGGTCTTTGGCGATACCTACCATAAATTATCTAAGTCAGAGTGCTGGAAAAGTGACAAAGACAGTTTTTAACATACAATTATTATGAAGTCAGGTTATGAAAGATTGGTCTGGCTTATATACCAGAGAATTAAGTAAGAAAATAAATATAATTTCATAATTTCATTCAAAGCACAAATTTGGAAAGTGAAAATGTTATAGTTAAAATTCAAGATTGGGTTTGAGGTCACTGGGTCATGGTCACTATAGCTTATAATAGATATTTCTACTTTCTGTCATAGAACCTTTATTTATTGACTGATATTTTAGATATTTTGTTTGTATGCACCTATATATCTTCAATTAGAAAATGAAATACTGCTTCTTATATTTGTTTAACAGCAAACCCACAGCCAAAGTTCTCAGGTGAGCAATCCAAGGCCATAATGGCCCTCTTGTTTTGGCTTACCTGAGTAAGCTTTTGTGATTGCCCTCTGTGCAGCATGTGTCATGCAATGTGTATCAAATGTTATCTATTTTAACCTTTAAACAACATCTCCTTAACTACTTGCTTAAAGTTGACAGGGATGTTCCTTGCATGAAGCTGTAACAAAGTTGTACAAAGAAATGAATTTCATGAAGCCTGGTTGCCTAGGCAACAAAAAGGACCATTTTTGAAAATCTTCTTGTCTGAAACTACAAGGCCTAAAGCTTAGATGTTTTGCATGGAATATCAGCTACAGGTCATATACCAAGACTGTTCAAGTTTTGTTCCTAGAGTCAAAATTGGCCCCGTGCTTGGGGTCACTTTATTTTACTTAGGCTTATATAGGGAAGGCTTCAGATATTATCTAGTCAGAAACCACATGGCTTAGGGCTTAGATATTTTGCATGGAGCATCTTCTAGAGGTTTTCTACAGAGATTGTTCAAAATATTTCCCTAGGGTCAATAATAGCCCTGCCCCTAAGGTCTCTTAATTTTACTTAGGCTTATATAGGGAAGGCTTCAGATATTATCTAGTCAGAAACCACATGGCTTAGGGCTTAGATATTTTGCATGGAGCATCTTCTAGAGGTTTTCTACAGAGATTGTTCAAAATATTTCCCTAGGGTCAATAATAGCCCTGCCCCTAAGGTCTCTTAATTTTACTTAGGCTTATATAGGGAAGGCTTCAGATATTATCTAGTCAGAAACCACATGGCTTAGGGCTTAGATATTTTGCATGGAGCATCTTCTAGAGGTTTTCTACAGAGATTGTTCAAAATATTTCCCTAGGGTCAATAATAGCCCTGCCCCTAAGGTCTCTTAATTTTTTATAGGCTTAAAAAATGAAGATTTAGAAGTCTTCTTGTCCTAAACTGTATGTCTTAGAGCTTAGATGTTTTGTACATAGCATTGCTTAGTTAATCTCTACTATTAGTTTGTTCAAATTATGTCCCTGAAGTGAAAATTGGTCCAGCCCTCAGAAAGGAGGAGTGGGAGGGGGAAGTCCTGTTTGTGTAAAATATTTAATCTTTGAAAAATCTTCTTGTCAGTACTGTATGCCAGTTACAATTTAGATATATTGTGTAATGCACTGTCTTGTGGATCTCTACCCTGTGGGTCATATTTGAAACAATGTTTGCTCATCTGCATACCTACAGCCAAAGTACTCAGATGAGCAATTGTAGGGCCATCATAGCTCTCTTGTACATAAGAAATGTTAGAAAATTAGTATGTGCAGACATCACATTTTATGCTGTACATCATTCAGGCAAAAGTGTATATCAGTTTTATTGCCTTGTTAATCCACTGGACTGTCTGGACTGTCTGGTTACAGTAATTTCCCAAGAAACAGTGTTCCACAACACTGGAATCAATAGTCAGAAACAGTTATGTCAGTGGCAATAATATGGTAAGGCAGTGTATAAATATAGAAGGTTTTGTCAAAGTATTGTACTGAGGCATTGATATTTTCTTCTGTTTAATCTAAATGCAAAGTCGCATTTTGTTGCTTATGCTATTTTTTAAGTGATGCATGTGAAGAAAGTTTATCTTGATACAATCATGTAAGCCGGGAAAATGATACCATCACAAAAACATCAACATGAAGTTACTTTAAATAGGTATTGTTACATATGAACACAACTCTTTTATGACAGCAAACTGTACTTTGACTCAGACGTTATAAAATTTTATGTTCCGGAAGATAATGGAAATGGGAAATTTAGCAGATCTAACATTACTTTCCATCACAAGAGAGCAGCATTATTTGCATGTAGGATCTTTAGTATTTTTTGGAATTGATAATTTTTTTCTGAACTATCCCAATTTGGTATCAATATTACAACACAAAATATTAATGAAAAAAAAAATTGTTTGGACCAACTAGGCAGAAATGTAAGATGGACTGAGGGGAAAAGAGCACATGTATGTAAAGAAAAAAATCACTAGTCAAGATTTTCAGAACACTTTTTTCTCACACATGTTCCATTAATAAGTTAGTGTTTCAGATTACATAATACAAAATAATTTGAGACTATAATTGTTTGTCATTTAACAGTCTCATGTCATCAGAAAGAATTCTACCAGTAATTAAAAATTGGTATGGTCCTTATTGTCAACAGATTTTTTAATAGCCTTTAATAATGTAACTTGGTACAGCAAGCTTCAAGATTCAGTTCTATTTGTTAGATACACAAAATGAGCTATAACAGAGAAATCTGTTGTTAATCGACAGAGTGATATTTATACTAGAGTTTAGGAAATCAATAATAGTTTGAGTTTATATTTTATGGGCATCTTTGTCCTACGTATGTGGAGTCATGTTCTGACTCTGATTTTATTAGATATGAGCATACAGTCAATGGTGATGTAGTACTAGTGATATAGAAATATAACCCCATGTTTGCTTCTTCCAGAGAAACTGATTATAAGAACTTCTAATGATATACAAAATATGAATAAATGCTTGCTTTGCAAAAATGTCATGCTAATTCGATAAACTAATGAGCTGTCACGTATATTATATCTTTACTTGGTAGGGAAAAAGAGACATCCTCTGCTACAATCAATAACAGCAAAAGTCAGTCATTCCATGTAAGAGTTTGGTTTAGATTTTGACAGATCTGGATATTAGTAATATTATCTCCTACCATCTCCTTCAAATCTATTTTCTCTTCAGAAATAGGAAGTGTACATGGTTTTTATATGCCCGAAGGGAGCATATTATGTTTTGGTTCAGGGTGTCTGTCCGTCTGTATGTCTGTCCCTTAACAATTTGGTTTCTGGAGGATAACTTGAGTACTCTTTGGCCTACAGTCTTTTACCTACATGTGATTATTGCCCACATAGAGTGTATGACCCCTATTGATTTTGGGGTCAGTGGGTCAAAGGTCAAGGTCACATAGACCTTTACATTGAAAACCATTTCTACCTTGTAACTTGACAATCATTTGT
Organism: Cyclina sinensis; assembly: GCA_012932295.1. Lineage (NCBI taxonomy): Eukaryota > Metazoa > Mollusca > Bivalvia > Venerida > Veneridae > Cyclina > Cyclina sinensis. The sequence goes on along the minus strand of JAAONU010000016.1, from coordinate 1,129,857 downwards.
TACAGAGACTTCAAACTTTACATCATGATTGCACACATTGAGTGGATGATTCCTTTACATTTTGGGGTCAGTGTGTAAGAGGTCAAGGTCACAATGACCTAAATGTCTAGAATCATTTACACTCTGTTACTTGACAACCATTTGTCTTACTAGAGACTTCAAAATTCATGTAATGGTTGCACACAATGAGTGAATGACTCCTATTTATTTGGAGTCAGTAGGTCAAAGGTCAAGGTCACAGTGACCTTAATATTTAAAACCATTTCCGCCATGTAACTTGGCAATCATTTGTTATAGAGACTTTAAACTTTACATCATGATTGCACACATAGAGTAGATGACCCCTATACATTTTGGGATCAGTATGTCAAAGGTCAGCTTCACAGTGACCTAAATGTTTAGAATTATTTACACTTTATAACTCAACAACCATTTTTCAAAGAGACTTCAAAATTCATATAATTGTTGCACACATTGAATGAATGACTCCTATTGATTTTGGGGTCAGTAGGTCAAAGGTGAAAAAATCAAAATTTAAAGCAAATCATTTAATTTTAAAGCCTACACTTTCCTCCCTTTTATAACAAATGCATCTTTCTTAGAAAAAACACCCTTTGGGCATATAATGCTCCGCCTATTTCTCTGTAGTAGTGCATAGTTTCACTTGTATGCACTGTTCTTAGTACTGATATACTGAATATCCTGCTATTTCCTATCTAATAATAGTCTTATCTGACATTTAAACAGCAGTATACTATATCTCTTCCATTTGTATTACTAGTTCTGACATATCTTTTTGCAGATTATTGTGGCAGGAAGGATTTTTCCTTGCAAAACCTTTCTTCCAGTAGAGAATTTTTAATACCCCATCCCTCTATAGCTTAGTCCATGAGGCATTCAGAAACAGAGCATAAGTTCAAGGTTGAACCATGATAAGAGGCTTGTTCTGATGAGACTGGTATGTTATCCCAAGATGTAATATGAGAACTTTCGCCTTAGGCTAAAATGTTACAGAGATCGAAATTAAATGTTTTGTTCTTGTATAAACTCTCTACAAAAGTCCCATCTTTAATGTGCACCAACAATATTAATGGTTTAAGACTTGCCTTCCATAGCAGTTATTAGTTTTCAGGGAATAACTAATCAGCAATGTGTTTGATTGGCAAAAAACTAAAATGGAAAATTAATTCGTTTGAAAATTGCTTTGACATAGAAAATGTAAAAAAAATGTGATTATTTGTTTTTCAAGCCTTTTGTTCCAGATCTGATATACATTCATAGTTAAATATGGTTTATATTTCTTGGCATGGAGAAATGAAGGAGGGTGTGACCTATTAATGCCTTTTTAGCTCACCTGTCACGTAGTGACAGAGTGAGCTTTTCTGATCACCTTTTGTCCGTTGTCCGTCCGTCCATCCACATTTAGTTTGTTAACACTCTAGTGGTCACATTTTTGCCTCAATTGTCATGAAACTTGGTCAGGATGTTTATCTCAATGATATCTCGGACGAGTTCGAACATGGGTTATCAGGGTTGGAAAACTAGGTCACAGAGCCCAAATATAGAAAAACCTTGTTAACACTCTAGAGGCTACTTTTTCAGTCCAAATATCCTGGAAATGTGTCAGAAAGGTTCTATCGTTGATTTGTAGCTCAAGTTCAAATATGGGTCATCTGGGTTCAAAAACTAGGTCACAGAGCCAAAAAAATAGTAAAATCTTGTTAACACTCTAGAGGTTACATTTTCAGCCCAAATAATCTGGAAATTTGTCAGAAAGGTTGCCTTGATGATTTCTAGGTCAAGTTCAAATATGGGTCATCTGGGGTCAAAAACTAGGTCACAGAGCCCAATCATTGATAAAACCTTGTTAACACTCTAGAGGTACCATTTTTAGACCAAATAATCTGGAAATTTGTCAGAAAGGTTGCCTTAAGGATTTCTAGATCAGATTTGAATATGGGTCATCTGGGGTCACAAACTAGGTCCCAGAGCTCAAATATAGAAAAAAAAACTTTTTAACACTCTAGAGGTAACATTTTAATTCCAAATAACCTGGAAAATTGTCAAAAAACTTAATTCTATGGTTTCTAGCTCAAGTTTGAATATGGGTCAGCTGGAGTCGAAAACTAGGTCACAGAGCCCAAATATCGAAAAACTTTGTAAACACTCTAGAGGCTACATTTTCAGTCCAAATGTCCTTGAAATTTGTCAGAAAGGTTGTTTTGATGATTTATAGCTCAAGTTTGGATATGGGTTATCTGGGGTCAAAAACTAGGTTACAGAGCCTAAATATGGAAAAACCTTGTTAACACTTTTTCAGTCCAAATATCCTGGAAACTTGTCAGAGAGATTGTTTCAATAATTTCGAGCTCAAGTTCGAATATGGGACATCTAGGTAAAAAAACTAGGTCATAGAGCCCAAATATGGAAGAACCTTGTTAACACTCAAGAGGTAACATTTTCAGTACAAATAACCTTGAAATTTGTCAAAGAGATTGTTTCAATAATTTCTAGGTCAGGTTCGAATATGGGTCATCTAGGGTCAATTAACCAGGTCCATAGTAACTTTGTTAAAAGCAGTCATACTCAGGTGAGCGATACAGGGCCATCATGGCCCTCTTGTCTGTAGTTTTCTTCAATTTTTAGCTCGACTTAACAAATTTATGGAGAGCTGTTCTACTCACCCTGGTGTTGGCGTCTGCTTCCAGATTTCTGATTAAAGTTTTTTTTGTAGTAAAATATTGTTTACTATAACTTCTTTATTTCTGTAGGGATTTACTTCAAACTTCAAATATATGTTCCTTATCATCCCTCACATCATATGTAGTAAGATTCATAACTCTAGTACCCATATTTCCAGAATAATCTCCCCTTTGAACTTAAAATTTTCCTTAAAAATTGTAATATTTTACTATAAGTTTTTTATTTCTTGAAGGATTTTCAATGATAAAATAACAAATATTATACGATATTTCATCTACCATGGAGATCTCTTGTCTATATACCTACAGATCTTAAATTAAATTGATTTTTTAATAGTTATCCCTTTCTTAACTATCCATATAAGTAGGGTGAAAATTTAAATGGGTATTGACACATTCATAAATATTACCAAGCTTCCTTCTAAAATACTAAGGTGAATGTTTTAATTGAAAACTGGGAATGTGATTAAACTTAATTGCTTAATAGCCTATCGTAAGTTGTATTCTTTCACAAGTTTATGTCTTTAAATCTTTACAGAATGTTTAAGGTTTTTAGCTCACCTGAGCTGGCTCAGGGTGAGCTATTAGGATCGATGAATGTCCGTCGTCCGTCGTCCGTCGTCCGTTCACATTTAGTTCGTTAACACTCTACTGGTCACATTTTTGCTCCAATTGTCACGAAACTTGGTCAGGATGTTTTTCCCAGTAATTACTCGGACGAGTTCGAATATGGGTCATATGGGATCAAAAACTAGGTCAAGGAGCCCAAAAATAGAAAAATCTTGTTAACACTCTAGAGGTAATGTTTTTAGCCCAAATAATCTGGAAATTTGTCAGAAAGGTTGCTTCTATGATTTCTAGCTCAAGTTCAAATATGGGTCATCTGGGGTCAAAAACTAGGTCACAGAGCCCAAAAATAGAACATTCTTGTTAACACTCTAGAGGTAACATTTTCAGCCCAAAAAATCTGGAAATTTGTCAGAAAGGTTGTTTCCATGATTTCTAGCTCAAGTTCGAATATGGGTCATGTGGGGTCAAAAGCTAGGTCACAGAGCCCAAATATGGAAAAACCTTGTTAACACTTTAGAGGTAACATTTTCAGCCCAAATATCCTTGTAATATGTAAGAAAGGTTATTTGGATGATTTCTAGCCCAGGTTCAAATATGGGTCATCTGGGGTCAAAAACTAGGTCACTGAGACGAATTATGGAAAAACCTTTTTATCACTCTAGAGGTATCATTTTCAGCCCAAATATCCTGGAAATATGCCAGAAAGGTTATTTGGATGATTTCTAGCCCAGGTTCAAATATGGGTCATCTGGGGTCAAAAACTAGGTCACTGAGACGAATTATGGAAAAACCTTTTTATCACTCTAGAGGTATCATTTTCAGCCCAAATATCCTGGAAATATGTCAGAAAGGTTGTTTTGATGATTTCTAGCTCAAGTTTGAATATGGGTCATGTGGGGTCAAAAACTAGGTCACACAGCCCAAATATGGTAAAACCTTGTTAACACTCTAGAGGTAACATTTTTAACCCAAATTTCCTGAAAAACTGTCAGAAAGCTTGTTAAGATGATTTTTAGCTCAAGTTGGAATATGAGTCATGTGGGGTCCAAAACTAGGTCACACAGCCTGTATATTGAAAAACCTTGTTAACACTCTAGAGGTAACATTTTTAGCCCAAATATCCTGGAAATATGTCAGATAGGTTGTTTCGATGATTTCTAGGTCAAGTTCGAATATGGGTCATCTGGGGTCAAAAAATAGGTCACACAGCCTGAATATGGAAAAACCTTGTTAACACTCTAGAGGTAACATTTTCAGCCCAAATATCCTGGAAATATGTCAGAAAGGTTGTATTGATGATTTCTAGCCCAAGTTTAAATATGGGTCGTCTGGGATCAAAAACTAGGTCACAGAGCTTAAATTTGCAAAAACCTTGTTTACACTCTAGAGGTAACATTTTCAGCCCAAATATTCTGGAAATATGTCAGAAAGGTTATTTCGATGGTTTCTAGATCAAGTTGGAATATGGGTCATCTGGGGTCAAAAACTAGGTCACAAAGCCCAAAAATAGAAATATCTTGTTAAGGCTCTAGAGGTACTGTTTCAGCCCAAATATCCTGGAAATATGTCAGGAAGGTTGTTTTGATGATTTCTAGCTCAAGTTTGAATATGGGTCATGTGGGGTCAAAAACTAGGTCACACAGCCCAAATATGGTAAAACCTTGTTAACACTCTAGAGGTAACATTTTTAGCCCAAATTTCCTGAAAAACTGTCAGAAAGCTTGTTAAGATGATTTCTAGCTCAAATTGGAATATGGGTCATGTGGGTTCCAAAACTAGGTCACACAGCCTGTATATGGAAAAACCTTGTTAACACTCTAGAGGTAACATTTTCAGCCCAAATATCCTGGAAATATGTCAGATAGGTTGTTTCGATGATTTTTAGGTCAATTTCGAATATGGGTCATCTGGGGTAAAAAACTAGGTCATACAGCCTGAATATGGAAAATCTTGTTAACACTCTAGAGGTAACATTTTCAGCCCAAATATCCTGGAAATATGTCAGAAAGGTTGTATCGATGATTTCAAGCCCAAGTTCGAATATGGGTCATCTGGGGTCAAAAACTAGGTCACAGAGCTTAAATTTGGAAAAACCTTGTTTACACTCTACAGGTAACATTTTCAGCCCAGATATTCTGGAAATATGTCAGAAAGGTTATTTTGATGGTTTCTAGGTCAAGTTCGATTATGGGTCATCTGGGGTAAAAAACTAGGTCACAGAGCCCAAAAATAGAAATATCTTGTTAAGGCTCTAGAGGCTACTGTTTCTGTCTTAATATCCTGGCAGTTTGTCAGAAAGCTTGTTTGGTTGTTCACATTATTAGATTAGGTTAAAGGTCACGGAGGCTAAAAATAGGTTTATCTACTGTACCTCATAAAGCCTTCATTTTTAGACCAATATCTTTGATATTCAGTATATAGGTTCCTTGCATGGACCTCTACCCATGTGTAGGGTTTGAGGTCACTGGGTCAAGGTCAAGGTCACCATAGCTTATAATAGATATTTCTACTTTCTGTCATAGAGCCTTTATTTATTGACTGATATTTTACATATTTGGTTTGTAGGCACTTATATATTTTCAATTAAAAAATGAAATACTGCTTAACAGCAAACCTTTAGCCAAAGTACTCAGGTGAGCGATCCAGGGCCATCATGGCCCTCTTGTTTATAGATGTAAATGAAATTCTTTAATTGTGTCATACCAGTAGTATCTGGAATAAGGTCGGATGTTATCACTATAGTCCTCTATAGAATCACTTAAACTGAGTAGCCATGTTGGAAAAATCATAATATGTTCTGTGGCCTTTGTAAGGAATTGAATCCTGTCACTTTACTCCCAGAAAAGTTCTGCTTCGTGTTCTTACCAGGTTTCATTAAATGCAGAAGAAAGTATTCAGCCCTAGGCGGGACAACTTTCTGTTTTTCTTTATCACGGACTGTTTCAAACACAGCTCACACCCAGTGAGTTAATCATTTATTAGAAAGTTCTGACAGTCTTTGGGAAACGGCTTTAGTAAAAATACATTTATACCAATCTGATTGTGTAGTTTCATCACATTTTTCTCAAAGTGACAAGTTGAAAATCTGATTGCTTTTGCAGGATAAATTGTCAGTATATGTGTTTTAAATGGTTTAGTCTTATTCTTTTTGAGAATCATTTTCTCCAAGTTTTAACCAAAAAAAAAAAAAAAAAGAAAAAAAAAAGTTCTATTTAACATATACCAGTATCTTTTCAACTACCTAATAGAAAACAAGTGCTGTAAATACATCTGATTTATAAACAGTTCAGGCTTTATTTGTGTTTTCGATGAGTCAGTTGGTGTTTTGTATTATGAGGTGAAACTTTGATAACTGCTTGTGAGTCTCCTGTTTTGTTTGACATTATTTCACCAGAAACTTGATAAATAGTGCCTTTACGACCCCTACAACTTCCATCCATGAAAAAAGACACAATGCTTCAGAAGAAGACCATCAACTCATGCCCACAGGTCACGAGTAGTATGAAAATCCAACAGCCATAGAATCTGTTCCTAGACACAGTTGTCAGAGGTTGAATTTAAATAAAAACAGGTAGATTCACACTTGACTTTTACAAGACAAACAACACTGTTTACAATACTAACATTCCTTGTTCTATTTTCAGCCAAATCAGTCTAGGTAAAAAAAATGTTTACAACATTTAAATCAATATTCAGACCTTGTGCAACAGTCAGACATAAACAACAACAGTCAGTCAATTATGGCTTTAATCCAGTAACAATTTGTTTTGTTTATTATTGCACAGGGATTTATGGGCATTGGTAAACAACATACCTTATCTGTATTATTCAGTGTTGAGCTAGGAGTAAAATTTTACTGAAGTTTGTAAAAAACAAGAAATATTTGTAAAACATAAATGCCCCCCCGGCAGCACCTAATTGCTTGTGGTTGGGCCAAAGCGTTCTCTAGTTATTGATCAGAAACCGTTTTTAGGATCAAGGTCCCTGTGGCCTTGACCTTTGACCTAATGACCTAAAAATCAATAGGGGTCATTTACTGGTCATGTCCAACCAGCATACCAAGTTTGGTGAACCTAGGTCAAAGCATTCTCTAGTTATTGATCTGAAACCGTTTTTAGAGTCAAAGTCTCTGTGAGCTTGACCTTTGACCTAATGACCTCAAAATCAATAGGGTCATTTACTGGTCATGACCAACCAGCATACCAAGTTTGGTGAACCTAGGTCAAAGCGTTCTCTAGTTATTGATCGGAAACCGTTTTTAGAGTGAAAGTCTCTGTGAGCTTGACCTTTGACCTAATGACCTCAAAGTCAATAGGGGTCATCTACTGGTGATGACCAACCAGCATACCAAGTTTGGTGAACCTAGGTCAAAGCGTTCTCTAGTTATTGATCGGAAACCGTTTTAAGGATGAAAGTCTCTGTGATCTTGACCTTTGACCTAATGACCTCAAAGTCAATAGGGGTCATCTACTGGTGATGACCAACCAGCATACCAAGTTTGGTGAACCTAGGTCAAAGCGTTCTCTAGTTATTGATCGGAAACCGTTTTAAGGATGAAAGTCTCTGTGATCTTGACCTTTGACCTAATGACCTCAAAGTCAATAGGGGTCATCTACTGGTGATGACCAACCAGCATACCAAGTTTGGTGAACCTAGGTCAAAGCGTTCTCTAGTTATTGATCGGAAACCATTTTTAGGATGAAGGTCCCTGTGACCTTGACCTTTGACCTAATGACCTCAAATCAATAGGGGTCATTTACTGGTAATGACCAACCAGCATACCAAGTTTGGTGAACCTAGGTCAAAGCATTCTCTAGTTATTGGTCGGAAACCGTTTCTACCTATAAGGTCAATGTGACCTTGACCTTTGACCCCTTGACCCCAAAATCAATAGGGGTCATGTACTGGTGATGGACAATCATCTTACTAAGTTTGAAGTTCCTAGGCCTAAGCGTTCTTTAGTTATTGGTCGGAAACCGTTTCTACCTACAAGGTCAATGTGACCTTGACCTTTGACCCCTTGACTCCATAATCAATAGGGGTCATCTACTGGTGATGGACAATCATCCTACCAAGTTTGAAGTTCCTAGGCCTAAGCATTCTTTAGTTATTGGTCGGAAACCATTTGGTCTACGGACTGACGGACCGACCAGCAGACAGACAAATGCAAAGCAATATACCCCCACTTCTTTGAAGAGGGGGCATTAAAAAAGAAAGAAAAAAAAGTTCTGCTTATTTGACCATTCAAAAAGTAACTTTATTAATGGTTTTGACAGTAGACTGTGTATGATCTTAAATATACACTTTTCTTCTTTCAGACTGCTGATTTTCATTTAATTTTGAAATAATTAAATTGGTATTATTAGCAAAACATTACTGTATATGAAAATAAAATGTATTTATGGCTTCAGATTTTATTAAATTGTTTTCTCGCTTCAGAAGTTTGGATCATGTGTAAAACAGTGTATTAACTGTCCTATGATAATATACTGCTGTAATCATTTCACTAGATTGTTTATGCGGCTGACTAACTAAGTCACAATACACATTCTGTTGGCACCACTCGGAGAGCTGTCAAGTGTTCTGAATTACTGATCATTGTATGTTAATTTTCTTTTTTGCATATTAGTTAAAAGAGTGCATGTTAATTGAAGGAGTCAACTTAATAGCCATTTAGTATTTTAATATATTTAAACACTTACAAAGACAATAATTATCCATTGGGAAATATCACAAAAAAAACCCAACTTGAATGTGTTAAGTAAATGTGTCCAAGATCCTTGGAACATGTCATATTAACTAATGAAGGAATCTTACCATTCTCACAACCCTTATAACACAAATTCCATTAAAATGATTGTTACTTTGGATGCTGTAATCCTCATTTGTAACTTGAAAAGTGTCTCAATACTAGCCTTAGGCCTGTTAACAACAACACACCATGAAGTGTTAAAGCATTAATTTTGTGCCAATCAGCTGCTTATCTCCCTAGTAATCCTACTAAATATGGTGTATGAAACATCTTGAAGTCTGAATGAGTGGTACAAATGACAATTATCAAGCAAGCATTTCACAGAAATTACACAAAACACGTTCTTATCAGTGATTTGACCTAGTTAATAAGTCTGTAATGTTCGATTGATTTGACTTTTTTGTCTAGAGGAGGAATTGCCACAAGGACCTTGTTGAAGATAATGAAAAAAGCACCCATCAAATAACTTCCTGAAATTGTGACTTAGATTAGTAATTGGTCTTGTACTTAGAACCTTTGTTCAATGAGAGGTCACATGAATTAACAATGTTAACATACATTTCACTAGAGGCTGCACATCAAAAGAAACGTCTCTTCTATTGTCAGTACAAAAATGAGACACTATGCACAGTTGCTTGCATGATGGTGTATGGTTAAGTAGATTAATTTAGAGTGCTGTATTCCAAATATGAGAAGGCATAGATGGAAATCTTGTGTACATATCCAGAAATACAGACAACTTAGTTGTAATTGCACCAAAAAGATATTTCCATGCTTTGTTGGAATCCTTAATAACAAAAACATGTAACCCTGGTCTCCTGGGTTTTCATTTCTGAAGAGAGAAGACAATTGAAATAGGTGGTATGAAGTATTAATTTCCAGACCTGTCAGAGTGCGTATCAAAGTCATTGATTCCCAATACAAGAAATAGCAAACTTTTTGCAGTGATTGATTGTAAAGGAAAATGTCTTTTCTCTAACAAGTGATGATTTAGTGTCCATGACAGCTCATTACTTTTTGGATTAAATGTGACATGGATGCAAGTTCTATATCATTAGAAAGACTTCATTAGTTTGCCTTATTTGTTGCAGGCTGATTTTCTGGGATGAAAGAAAGGTTTTCATTCTTCACAATTAGGTCCTTTAAGTATTTAACATTATATTCTTTATGAAGTAGGCACTTTTAGAGGTCAATGCTTGTAAATGTTCCCCCACAAAAAGAAATAAATCAAGATATTATGTTGCTGTTGATTTAATCCTCTTCAAAAAAAGATAACATAAAATTTTGTTGATATAGATTTTATTGCAGGTAGATTTCCTCCTCCAAAAAAAAGGTCATAAATGGAATTATGTTCCTATTGATTATATTGCAGGTAAAAATTCCCATTAAAAGGAGGTTACACAACATAATTTTGCTTTTGATTTTATTGCAGGTTAATGTTTCTCCTTCATGTGACTTTATTGCAGTTAAATATTCCTCCTTCAGGTGATTTTATTGCAGGTAAATGTTCCTCCTTCAGGTGATTTTATTGCAGGCAAATGTTCCTCCTTTAGGTGATTTTATTGCTGGTAAATTTCCTCCTTCAGGTGATTTTATTGCAGGTAAATGTTTCTTCTTCAGGTAATTGTATTGCAGGTAAATGTTCCTCCTTCAGGTGATTGTATTGCAGGTAAATGTTCCTCCTTCAGGTGATTGTATTGCAGGTCAATGTTCCTCCTTCAGGTGATTGTATTGCAGGTAAATGTTCCTCCTTCAGGTGATTGTATTGCAGGTAAATGTTCCTCCTTCAGGTGATTGTATTGCAGGTCAATGTTCCTCATTCAGGTGATTGTATTGCAGGTCAATGTTCCTCCTTCAGGTGATTGTATTGCAGGTAAATGTTCCTCCTTCAGGTGATTTTATTGCAGGTAAATGTTCCTTCTTCAGGTGATTGTATTGCAGACAAATGTTCCTCCTTTAGGTGATTTTATTGCAGGTAAATGTTCCTTCTTCAGGTAATTGTATTGCAGGTAAATATTCCTCCTTCAGATGATTACATTGCAGGTAAATGTACCTCCTTCAAGTGATTGTATTGCAGGTCAATGTTCCTCCTTCAGGTGACTATTGCAGGTCAATGTTCCTCCTTCAGGTGATTTTATTGCAGGTGAATATTCCTCCTTCAGGTGATTTTATTGCAGGTGAATATTCCTCCTTCAGGTGATTTTATTGCAGGTCATTGTTCCTCCTTCGTGTGATTGTATTGCAGGTAAATGTTCCTCCTTCAGGTGATTTTATTGCAGGTCATTGTTCCTCCTTCATGTGATTGTATTGCAGGTAAATGTTCCTCCTTCAGGTGATTTTATTGCAGGTCATTGTTCCTCCTTCGTGTGACTGTATTGCAGGTAAATGTTCCTCCTTCATGTGATTTTATTGCAGGTAAATATTCCTCCTTTGTGTGATTGTATTGCAGGTAAATGTTCCTCCTTCGTGTGATTTTATTGCAGGTAAATGTTCGTCCTTCAGGTGTTTGTATTGCAGGTAAATGTTCATCCTTCAGGTGATTGTATTGCAGGTAAATGTTCCTCCTTCAGGTGATTTTATTGCAGGTAAATGTTCCTACTTCTTGTGATTGTATTGCAGGTAAATGTTCTTCCTTCAGGTGATTTTATTGCAGGTTATTGTTCCTCCTTCAGGTGATTTTATTGCAGGTTATTGTTCCTCCTTCAGGTGACTTTATTGCAGGTAAATGTTCCTCCTTCCTGTGATTGTATTGCAGGTAAAAGTTCCCCCTTCAGGTGATTTTATTGCAGGTAAATGTTCCCCCTTCAGGTGATTTTATTGCAGGTTATTGTTCCTCCCTAAGGTGATTTTATTGCAGGTAAATGTTCCTCCTTCCTGTGATTGTATTGCAGGTAAAAGTTCCCCCTTCAGGTGATTTTATTGCAGGTAAATGTTCCCCCTTTGTGTGATTTTATTGCAGGTAAATGTTCCTCCTTCGTGTGACTGTATTGCAGGTAAATGTTCCTCCTTCATGTGATTTTATTGCAGGTAAATATTCCTCCTTTGTGTGATTGTATTGCTGGTAAATGTTCCTCCTTCGTGTGATTTTATTGCAGGTAAATGTTCGTCCTTCAGGTGATTGTATTGCAGGTAAATGTTCGTCCTTCAGGTGATTGTATTGCAGGTAAATGTTCCTCCTTCAGGCAATTTTATTGCTTGTAAATGTTCCTACTTCTTGTGATTGTATTGCAGGTAAATGTTCTTCCTTCAGGTGATTTTATTGCAGGTTATTGTTCCTCCCTCAGGTGATTTTATTGCAGGTAAATGTTCCTCCTTCAGGTGATTGTATTGCAGGTAAATGTTCCTCCTTCAGGTGATTGTATTGCAGGTAAATGTTCCTCCTTCGTGTGATTGTATTGCAGGTCAGTGTTTCTCCTTCAGGTGATTTTATTGCAGGTTATTGTTCCTCCTTCAGGAAGTGGTCTTGCAAAACATTATCTTGCTCTTGTTTTCATTGTAGATAAATGTTCCTATCTAACAATATTTATTCATGGTTAGTCTTAATATGTGTCTTCCATTTCTCATTTCAGTGAATTTTGACCATTTTCTGATTCTGCGTGCAATTGGCAAAGGCAGCTTTGGGAAGGTAAATCTTAGTACATAATTACTTGTCACATTTCAGACTTAAAGAAACACTGTATCGATTGTAACTGGCAATCACATTAAAAGTTTTCTCATGTAGAAGTTATCATGGAATTCAGAACAGTTATTCTGCTAGAGTGCAACTTTCTTCCCATGCAAAGTTTTAGTTCTAAATATTTTTTTAATTATGAATTTTCTGACTTATGATACACATCAGGTTCTGTTTTTTTTAGATATTTGCTCAAATTAACAATTGGGTTAGCAGTAAAGACTTTTTCATTAGATTTTGTCCTGTATAGGTTCCATTTAGAAAGTAATTGCTAGAAATATTTACAGACACTCATGACTCCATTGAGAGAATGCTTATTATTTTTGGATTATCAGACCATCAAATTGTCTGCCTCAAATATTTTTTATGAGGATTTTTTTGCCAGAGAGAAATTGATTCTTGTGTCTATAAGAGGCCTGTATTGAATTTTGTTGAGTTTTATGTTATGAAATTATAACATGAAAGACAAGGGAGCATGTATTTGGTGTTTAATCCATCTATCAATCACAGAATTTTACTTGGGCTGTTTTGCAGTAGCCCTAGTCTAGAATTCACTGAAACACTTTGGGAGCTTCAGTATATATTCAGGAAATATACATGTCACATTATTTGATCAGACTCATTTGTCTCTTACAGTGTTATTAGCCCTTTGATTTTGATACAGAGGGTATAATACTGTAGTTGTAACTAATTATTTTACCCTTTTCTTAAAAGTTTAATGGCAAGTCTGGTTCTAAGATTTGTCAAAAGTTTATGGGGCAAATATATATGCTGATACTCAAGTTAAGTCCAAAATTCAATACCTTACCAATCCTGTCTAAATACATGTTGTAATTCAACAGAGACCACTTTTTGTCTTTCCAGTAAGTGGTCCCTGATCAGAAATTGAACTGACATTTGACATTTTAGAGTTACTGTCCTTTGTAAATCCTCATGTTTATTTTTTGTCAGAATCATTACTGCAAGACCCTTGAACATAAAAGCTTGAAATTTCATGTATTGATAGATCTCATGGAATGCAGTGCACAAGAACCATAGCTCTCAGTTAGATATTTTTAGAGTTAATGCCTTTAGTAATTTTCTTACCTCAAATGAATAAAGTCATGTATGCTTGGAATTTAACTCTTGAATCACACATGGTGCACTTCTCAGGTATCGTCAGTTGTTTCCATCTTATTTAAACTGTTTTAGTTGTTGCTGTTTGCAGTGAATCTTCTAAAAAAATTACTTTTATATATAGCATACATATATTGCTGCTTTTCAAGGGTCTATAGGGGTTAGGGGAACATTCATCACTTTTACCAAATTAGATATTTTTCTTTATTGTCTCCATAAATCTGCTATAATAAAACCATGTCATAATGTATTGATTATTTCAGGTGTGTATTGTTCAGAAAAGAGATTCCAAGAAGATGTATGCCATGAAATATATGAACAAAGCCATGTGTGTGAAGAATGAGGCAGTAAGGAATGTACTAAAGGAGGTTGAGATACTTTCAACACTGGACCATCCATTTCTTGTGAACCTCTGGTTTACATTTCAGGTACAAGAAGCAAGTGATTTCTGATATCATTAGATTGTAAATCAACTCTTCTTATGTTTCAATAGTTTAACTAATCAGACTTGTCGAAGAGACATTGAGAAAATTTCTGATAGGCAATGTCTTTTTTCAAAGTCTAACCACAAGTTACATTTTGATGCATGGAAAACGCCCAATTAGAAGTTTTTGGGAGTAAAAACTAGCTTATTTTAGGAGAAGTGACTAACATTACCTTTTAGAGAAACAATTTTTATGCCCCCAAAGGGAGGCATATATTTTTTGAACTGTCTGTCCATCAGTCCGTCTGTCAGTCAGTCCAAGAACTTGAACATTGGCAATAACTTTCTTATTTGTGAGTGGATTTACTTCATGCTTGGACACCCCTATGGACAAGGCCTTCCCACTGACCTATATTTGATTGACCTTGACCCCTGAATGACCTTCACCTTGAAGATCCAATTGTCCAAAAACTTTAACATTGCCCATAACTTCCTCATTAGTAAGTGGAATTACTTCATACTTGGACACAACACCCCTTTGGATAAGACCTTCCCACTGACCTATATTTATTTGACCTTGACCTCTGAATGACTGGTTCTCAGCTCAAAGGTCAAAGCACTTCCTTCGGGGGCATTGTCATCTTACATTCACAGTTCTTGTTTTACAAGTTTCCGAAATATAACCTTTCAATTAACAACTTAAGATATCAAATTTGACCTAAATTTCAATTGCAACACTAATCAGCTATACAGTGGGTTATTTCTGAATAGCAAGAATGAGGTAAATGGTGCATAGCCACAGTGCAGTACAGGTATCTGGATGTCTGTCATTTTATCGGATATATTTAAATAACTTTAAATACATCGAAAGCCTTAAACTCCTTATATATTTGATATCAAAATAAGCAGTAATTGATACACAAATATTTACAAATCAAATTTGTACATTAGAAATAAAAAATCCATTTTGTGTAAGTGAACTGCATCATTACCAGTAAGACCTAGTGATTTTCCTACTGGTTTTCATGGCATGATTACTAGCTCACATGAGCACTGCTCAGGGTGGGCTTTTGGGATCGTTGATTGTCTGGCGTGCGTCATCAACAATTTGACTTGAACGACTTATCCTCCTAAACCGCTAAGCCAACATTGACAAAACATTCCTGGGATATTCCTTGCATGAAGCTCTACCAAAATTGTTCAAAGAATTCTATTCCATCAAGAACTCTGGTTGCTATGGCAACTGAAAAGAAAAACTTTAAAAATCTTCTTGTCTGAAACCACAAGGCCCTGAGCCTTAAGATTTGGTATGAAGCATTGTCTAGTGGACATCTACCAAGTTTGTTCAAACTAAACCTCTGGGGTCAAATTTGGCCCCGCCCCAGGGATCAATTGATTTTACATAGACTTTAAAAATCTTCTTTCCTGAAACCACAAGGCCCTGAGCCTCAAGATTTGGTATGTAGCATTGTCTAGTGGACCTCTACCAAGTTTGTTCAAATTATACCTCTGGGATCAAATTTGGCCCTGCCCCGGAGTCAGTTGATTTTACATAGGCTTATATAGAGAAAACTTTGAAAATCTTCTTGTCTGAAACCACAAGGCCCTGAGCCTTAAGATTAAGGATGTAGCATTGTCTAGTGGACATCTACCAAGTTTGTTCAAATCATACCTCTGGGGTAAAATTTGGCCCCCACCCCAGGGGTCATTGGTTTTATATAGGCTTATATAGGAAAGACTTCGAAAATCTTCTTGTCCGAAACCACAAGGCCCTGAGCCTTAAGATTTGGTATGTAGCATGGTCTAATAAACCTCTACCAAATTTGTTCAAATTATGCCCCTGGGATAGAATTTGGCCCCCACCCCGGTGGTCAATTGATTTTACATAGGCTTATATAGGGAAAACTTTGAAAATCTTCTTGTCTGAAATCACAAGGCTCTGAGCCTTAAGATTTGGTATGAAGCATTGTTTAGTGGACCTCTGCCAAATTCATCAAATTATACCTCTGGGGTCAAATTTGGCCCATCCAAGTGATCAATTGATTTTACATAGGCTTACATAAGGAAAACTTTGAAAATCTTTTGTCTGAAACCACAAAGCCCTGAGCCTTAAGATTTGGTGTGTATCTTTTAGTTGACCTCTACCAAATTTGTTCAAATTATGCCCCTGAGGTCAAATTTGGCCATGCCCGGGGGTCAGTTGATTTTACATAGGCTTATATAGGCAAAACTTAAAAAAACCTCTTGTCTGAAACCACAGAGCCTAGAACTTAGATATTTCTAATGGAGCATAAGCTAGAGGTCATCTACGAAGTTTGTTCAAATTATGCCCCTTGAGTGAAATTTGGCCCTGCCCTGGGGGTCACTTGTATTCATTCATATAGATTTATATAGGGAGATTCTTAAAAAAGCTTTTGATGTTGGCTCAATAGCCTACCCAAAGGGAAAGTACTCAGGTGAGTGATCTAGGGCCATTATGGTCCTCTTGTATTTCTGGTGATGTCATGCAACATTTCACTGTAGAAAGAGTTTAACAGTGCAAGTGTGAAATAAATCACAAATACACTTTAGGGCAACAGGTTTTAATGAAGTTTTTTAGCTCACCTGAGCATGCTCATGTGAGCTTTTAGGATCCTTGATTGTCCGGCGTCCGTCCGTCCGTCTGTCCGTCCGTCCGTCCGTCGTCCACAATTCATTCAAACGACATCTCCTCTGAAACCACTGGGCAAAATTTAATATAACTTGCCTAGAATGTTCCTTGCATGAAGCTCTACCAAGTTTGTTCAAATGGTTCCGGTTCATTGCATTTCTGGGTCACAGGAGCTAAAAACAGATTTGAAAAGTTGGATCTTTAAAAATCTTCTTGTCAGAAACCACAAGGCCTGGAGCTTTGATATTTGGTATAAAGCATCATCTAGTGGACCTCTACCAAGTTTGTTCAAATTATGATCCTGGGGTCAAAAATGGCCCCGCCCCAGGGGTAACTTGTTTTACATAGAGTTATATAGGAAAAACTTTAAAAATCTTCTTGTCAGAAACCGTAAGGCATAGAGCTAAGATATTTGGTGTGCAGCATTGTCTAGTGGACCTCTACCAAGTTTGTTCAAATCATGGCCTCTGGGTCAAAAATGGCCCCGCCCCAGGGGTAACTTGTTTTACATAGAGTTATATAGGAAAAACTTTAAAAATCTTCTTGTCAGAAACCGTAAGGCATAGAGCTAAGATATTTGGTGTGCAGCATTGTCTAGTGGACATCTACCAAGTTTGTTCAAATCATGGCCTCTGGGTCAAAAATGGCCCCGCCCCAGGGGTAACTTGTTTTACATAGAGTTATATAGGAAAAACTTTAAAAATCTTCTTGTCAGAAACCCTAAGGCATAGAGCTTAGATATTTGGTGTGCAGCATTGTCTAGTGGACCTCTACCAAGTTTGTTCAAGTCATGGCCTCTGGGTCAAAAATGGCCCCGCCCCAGGGGTAACTTGTTTTACATAGAGTTATATAGGAAAAACTTCGAAAATCTTCTTGTCTGAAACCACAAGGCCCTGAGCCTTAAGATTTAGTATGTAGCATTGTCTAGTGGACCTCTACCAAGTTTGTTCCAATTATACCCCTGGAGTCAAATTTGGCCCCACCCCGGGGTCATTGGTTTTACATAGGCTTATATAGTGAAAACTTTGAAAATCTTCTTGTAGAAGGAGAAGTAACATTTTCAGTCCAAATAATCTGGAAATTTGTCAGACAGGTTGTTTCTATGATTTCTAGCTCAAGTTTGAATATTGGTCATCTGGGTTCAAAAACTAGGTCACAGAGCCCAAAAATAGAAAAAACCTTGTTAACACTCTAGAGGTTACATTTTCAGTCCAAATATCCAGAAAATTTGTCAGAAAGGTTGTTTTGATGATTTCTAGCTCAAGCTCAAAATTGGGTCATCTGGGGTCAAAAACTAGGTCACAGAGCCCAAATATGGAAAAACCTTATTAACACTCTAGAGGTAACATTTTCAGTCCAAATAACCTGGAATCTGTCAGAAAGGTTGTTTCAATGATTTCTAGGTTAAATTTGAATATGTGTCATCTGAAATCAAAAATTAGGTCACAGAGCCCAAAAATAGCAAAAAACTTGTTAACACTCTAGAAGCTACTTTTCAGTCCAAATATTCTCGAAATTTGTCAGAAAAAATGTTTTAATGATTTCTAGCTCAGATTCGAATAAAGGTCTTCTGGGGTCAAAAACTAGGTCACAGACCCCAAATATGGAAAAACCTTGTAAACACGCATTGAGGTAACATTTTTAGTTCAAATAATCTTGAAATTTGTCAGAAAGATTGTTTTAATGATTTCTAGCTCAGTTTTGAATATGGGTTATGTGGGGTCAAAAACTAGGACACATGGCCAAAAAGTAGAAAATCCTTGTTAATGCTCTAGAGGTTACATTTTCAGTCCAGATGTCCTTGAAATTTGTCAGAAAGGTTGTTTCAATGATTTCTAGCCTGGACTAGGATATGGGTCATCTGGGATCAAAAACTAGGTCACAGAGCCCTAAAAGGTAAAAACCACTTTAACACTCCAGAGGTTACATTTTCAGTGCAAATATCCTGGAAATTTGTCAGACAGGTTGTTTTGATGATTTCTAGCTCAAGTACTAATATGGGTCATCTTTGGTCAAAAACTAGGTCACATTGACCAAATATGGAAAAACCTTGTTAACACTCTAGAGTTAAGATTTTAATTCCAAATAACCTGAAAATTTGTCAGAAAGGTTGCTTCTATGATTTCCAGCTCAGCTTTGAATATGGGTCATCTGGATTAAAAAACTAGGTCACAGAGCCTAAATATCGAAAAACTTTGTAAACACTCTAGAGGCTACATTTTCAGTCCAAATGTCCTGGAAATTTGTCAGAAAGGTTGTTTTGATGATTTCTAGCTCAGGTTTGGATATGGATTATCTGGATTAAAAAACTAGGTCACAGAGCCCAAATATCGAAAAACCTTGTTAACACTAGAGGCTACACTTTCAGTCCAAATAACCTTGAAATTTGTCAGAAAGATTGTTTCAATAATTTCTAGGCCAAGTTTGAATATGGGTTCAATTAACCAGGTCCATAGCAACTTTGTTAAAAGCAGTCATATTCAGGTGAGCGATATAGGGCCATCATGGCCCTCTTGTTTACTAGAATAGTCATTAAATATATTTCTTTCAATGTGTAGTGGAAATCGAAGATTAATTTATATTTTAACAGAAAAAATCAAACAAAACCACCTAGGCGTTATGGTTTGACAATAATTAAAAATGTCTATAAAATGGGTCAAACCATCAACGCCAAATTGATTAGACTTATGTTTGAAGTAAGAAAGTCCTAATGAACTGAATTTAGGTCGCTGGTTTTTCAGAACAATATTTTATTTAAATTGAGCAAACAGGAGAAATTCAACCTGCCTCGTCTGTATTGTTATTAACAACTTCTGTACAATTTAATTCACAGCTTCTGTATGCAATTACATTTGAATATTTGCTCCTCATGAAAAACAGGTATGCTTTAGCATACATCCACATGATTCTTTTCAAGGGGATACACAGATGTGTATCGTCAGACTGACTCCCATGCATACTTTCCACAGTTTTATTAAAGATATCTGTTTTATTTCCTGGCAAAGTTAAAGATATCTGTTTTATTTCCTGGCAGCATTGTTGAAAAATCTAGGGACATTGGTTTTCTAAGAGTTATATATAAATACTAAGTCAAAACATTATCTAGAACCTCCATCTGTACCTGATAACCAGGCTGATATATAATTATGTTGATGTTCCAGGATGAGGAGGACATGTTTATGGTTGTGGATCTTCTCCTGGGTGGGGATCTGAGGTACCATATACAGCAAGAGTGTCAGTTTAATGAGGACAGAGTTAAGCTCTACATTGCTGAAATAGCACTGGCACTAGACTATCTTCAGTCCAAGCATATAATACATAGGTAAGATTGTAAATTATATAGAGTAAAGCTCTACATTGCTCTAATACCCCTGGCACTAGACTATCTTCAGTCCAAGCATATTATATATAGGTAAGATTGTAGGTTATATAGAGTTAAGCTCTACATTGCTGAAATAGCCCTGGCACTAGACTATCTTCAGTCCAAGCATATTATACATAGGTAAGATTGTAAATTATATGGAGTAAAGCTCTACATTGCTGAAATAGCACTGGCACTAGACTATCTTCAGTCCAAGCATATTATACATAGGTAAGATTGTAAATTATATAGAGTTAAGCTCTACATTGCTGAAATAGCCCTAGCACTAGACTATCTTCAGTCCAAGCATATTATACATAGGTAAGATTGTAAATTATATAGAGTAAAGCTCTACATTGCTGAAATAGCCCTAGCACTAGACTATCTTCAGCCCAAGCATATTATACATAGGTAAGATTGTAAATTATATAGAGTAAAGCTCTACATTGCTGAAATAGCCCTAGCACTAGACTATCCTCAGATCAAGCATATTATATATAGGTAAGATTGTAAATTATATAGAGTTAAGCTCTACATTGCTGAAATAGCCCTAGCACTAGACTATCTTCAGTCCAAGCATATTATACATAGGTAAGATTGTAAATTATATAGAGTAAAGCTCTACATTGCTGAAATAGCCCTGGCACTAGACTATCTTCAGTCCAAGCATATTATACATAGGTAAGATTGTAAATTATATAGAGTTAAGCTCTACATTGCTGAAATAGCCCTAGCACTAGACTATCTTCAGCCCAAGCATATTATACATAAGTAAGATTGTAAATTATATAGAGTAAAGCTCTACATTGCTGAAATAGCCCTAGCACTAGGCTATCCTAAGGTCAAGCATATTATACATAGGTAAGATTGTAAATTATATAGAGTAAAGCTCTACATTGCTGAAATAGCCCTAGCACTAGACTATCTTCAGCCCAAGCATATTATACATAGGTAAGATTGTAAATTATATAGAGTAAAGCTCTTCATTGCTGTAATACCCCTGACACTAGACTATCTTCAGACCTAACATATTATATATAGGTAAGATTATAAGTTATTTAGAGTTAAGCTCTACATTGCCAAAATGGCAGTAGCACAAAGTGCTCATGCTGAAGTCTTGTGACCAGACTTTATCTGTTGTTATATGCCTGAAGGGGCATATCATGTTATGGTCGTAGGTGCCATCCGTCCATAAGCAGTTTCCAAAGATATCTTGAGAACTTTGTGGCCTACAGTCTTTTAACTTCATATGTTGATTGCCCACATTGAGTGCATGACCCGTATTGATTTTGAATTCAGTAGCTCAAAGGTCAAGGTCACAGTGACCTAAAATTTTTAAAGTTATTTTCTGTCTGTACATTAGCAATCTGGTTTCCGGAGGATAACTTCAGTACTGTTTGGCCTACAGTCTTCAAACTTCATATGTTTATTGCCCACAATGAGTGGATGATCTCTATTGATTTTGGAGTCAAAAGGTCAGAGATCAAGGTCACAGTGACCTTAACATTGAAAACTATTTCTGCCATGTAACTTGACAATGATTTGTTATACTTACTTCAAACTTTATATCTTGATTGCACACATTCAGTAGATAACCCCTATACATTTTGAGGTCAGTATGTCAAAGATCAAGGTCACAGTGACCTAAATGTTAAGAACATTTACACTCTGTAACTCGACAACCATTTGTCATAGAGACTTCAAAATTCATATAATGGTTACACACTTTACACACATCAGCATATGACCCCTATTTGATTTTGGGGTCAGTAGATCAAAGGTCCTAAGCACTGATAACTATTTCCGCTGTAAAACTTTATAACCATTTATCATACAGACTCAAACTTCATATGATGATTGATTACATTGAGAAAATGACCCCTTCTTAGGATCAGTAGGTCAGATTTCAAGGTCACAATGACCTTAACACT
Source organism: Cyclina sinensis (assembly GCA_012932295.1). NCBI lineage: Eukaryota > Metazoa > Mollusca > Bivalvia > Venerida > Veneridae > Cyclina > Cyclina sinensis. Next base: position 1,107,681 of record JAAONU010000016.1, on the reverse strand, counting down.
GAAAAGCATTTCTGCTGTATAACTAAGCAACTACTTCCCATACAGACTTCAAACTTCTTAGGATGATTGCCATCATTGATTACGTGACCCCTATACTGTTCAGGGTTAGTACATAAAAGGTCAAGGTGACAGTCATCTAAACAATCAATATTTCTGCACTTCATATTAAAAAACCTAAAATTCAGATATGATAAAGATCTATAAAACTCTAAAATTAAAATTATAAAATGTTAAAAATCAAAATATTATAAATCAAAAACAAAAAAATCAAAATTTAAAGCAAACCATTTAATTCCAAAGCCGAAGGTTTCCTCCCTTATATCACAAATGCATCATACTTAAAAAAAACACTCTTCGGACATATAATGCCACACCCAGCGGTGCTCTTGTTCTTTTATTAATTCTTCATCAGCTTTTCAGTAAAACAACATCATCTCCTTAACTGTTGGATGGCAGTTGATGAAACTTTGCATAGATGTTCCTGCAATGGTTTTTCTACCAAAGTTTTGCAAGAATTTCATGCAAAACTGGTTGCTATGGCAACAAAAGTAAAAAAAAAAATTTAAATCTTGTCCAGAACCATAAGTCATAGATGGACCAAGGGTCAAAATTGGCCCTGCCTTAGGAATAACATGTTTTACACAGACTTACACAGGAACTACTTTGAAAAACTCCTTGTAAAGAACAGAAAGTCACAGAGCTAAGATTAAGTATATAGCATTGTTTAATAGACCTTTACAAAAGTTTTTAAAATATTGACCACTGGGTAAAAATTTGACCCACCCTAAGGGGTTTATTTTTCAAAAAAAAAAAAACTTTGAAAATCTTTTTGACAAGAATGGCAAGTCATAGAGCTAAGCTATTTAGTATATATCATTGTCTAGTAGTTTTTCACCAAAGTTGTTCAAGTAATGGCCCCTGAATCAAACTTGGCCCCACCCCATGGATGTAATGTTTTACATAGACTTATTTAGCAAAAGCTTTCAAAATCTTCTTGTCAAGAACTACAAGTCACAGAGCTTAGATAATTAGTATGAAACATGGACTAGTAAACATCCACAAAAGTTGTGAAAGTTTTGGGTCCCTGGGGGTCACTTGTTTTACATTGAGTTGTGTAGGAAAAATGTGAAAATCTTCTTGTTTGAAACTGTATGCCTTAGAGCCTAGTGGACCTCTACCAAGTTTGTTCTAATTATGTCCTTGGGGTCGAATTGGCCCTGCCTCACAGTTCCTATTTGTGTAAAATCTTTGAAAATCTTCTTGTAAGAAACTGTAAGTTGTAGACCTTAGATATTTGGTAAGTAGCAAATCGATCCCTATAAAGATGGTTTAAAATATTTCCCTAGGTTCAAAATTGACCTTACCCATGGGTAACTTGTTTTACATAGAGTTGAGTAGGAAAAAAAATGTGAAAATCTTCTGAAACTGTATGTCTTAGGGCTTAGATATTTTGTTGGTAGAATTGTCTAGAGGGTTTTTGGGGTTGAGATTGGCCCTGCCCTGGGGGTCCAGTTTTGCTCAACAGCAGACCTACAGTCAAAGTACTAAGGTGAGAGATCCAGGGTCATTATAGCTCTCTTGTTTTTTTATAATAATTTACCAGATTTTTCATAGTTGTCACAAAATCATATTACAGAGTTGTCTTTTGCAAATTAATGGCTTGAAAATTACCCAAATTATTCAATGCACCTTACTTTTACAGTCTATCAGTGTATTGTCTTACAATAATGAAACCAATTTTGAAATGTGACTGGCAGATCCGTTCTCTTGATAATGTCTGGCTAGCATGATATATAATCTGTTCCATTGTCTTGTCACATTTTGTAAAGCACACTCCCAATAGACTTATTATTCTGTCAGCCTTAATGTCCTCCATTATGAAGAATGTTATATTGCACATTGAAATTTCATACTAATATTGGAAATCTATATGGATATAGCATGTATGTATCAGACTGTCTGTAAACAGCCCCATGACATTTTGCCTTAAGTTTACCTATTATTTGAAGGTAAGAGGGAAAGGCCTTTAGGTATGGAGAGTAACAGGTACAAATCTAGAATATTAGAAATAACAAAATCTTTTCAAGATTTTGTATTGGAAAGAAGCACTTGAATAGGGTTGTAGCTGTCTTGATTGTGATAGATATTACAAGAAATAAAATTTTAGCTAAGGTACACATTAGTGAGTTTATTATTCTATGACTGGTCTCTAAGAGAAATGACCATTTTGGCTGACCATTTGCATAAGACAACACTGAAAGTGCATTAAAGCAGCCAGATATTTCACTAGTGCCACTCTCTATTCTTTTGTTACAAAGTTTTTAATATAAAGTTAAGTTTTCTAGGGATGTACCGTATAATACATCATAGTATCTCAATTCTGCTTGCTATTCACTCCTGAACAGATGTGATCCCTGGATCTTGCTATTCACTCCTGAACAGATGTGATTCCTGGATCAAAATTGGTCATATTTTTTTCAGATACATATAATAATCTATCTGTATATCACACCTGCAAGGCATTTCATTGTGGCTTTATTTATTTATTTTTTTATATAAATTCCCCATGAGTGTACCAACCTTTCATCAGCTTTTGAGATAAATTCAAAGAGACGTCCCCAGTGTTTCCTTCTGTTGTGGTAAATGAGTAACTTGATTGTAGCTAACACATAGCCAGAAAGCATGGATTATGTCTGATTATAAGTATATGAAACTTGTAAAATATTAAAACATAGGTAATCTATATAAGATTGGATTGTATTTTCAGAACTTAGTAAATTATGTTCAAGATCAAACCTTATATGTCTTTTTGAAAATATTATGTTTGAATTTATTAATTCTAAGCACTGTATTGAAGTTGTTAAAGGTAAATGCCCTGTGTTCTACTTTCTGCATTTCTTGAAAAATTAGCTTTATGAAAGTTGCATTATCTTTTCTGATATTGTTAAGTTATTTATAAACTTTCTCTTTAATTCAGAAACAAACAACAATAAATAATTAAGAAACAAAAATAATGATAAACCTATTTGTCGTTGGAAAAAAGATACAAAGAATTCATATCAAGAATGCAGTAATACCAGGGACAGCAGAAAGCCTGCCCAAATGGCATTTTCTTTATTCGCTTATACCTAAATCACTGGGGTCATTTATGTTGAAATACTTCTGTGAAAGTTTTTAAATGCCCATTTCAAAAAAAGGGTCATATTATGGGAACGCCCATCACGGGCAACAGGTGGGTGGGCTGGTGGGTGGCATCCAGTTTTGTCTGAAGCATATCCTACATGCATGGTGGGATTTTAGTATAACTTGAAACAAATATTTACCATCATGAGATGTAGTGTCATGCACATGAACCAGGTCTATAGGTCAGATGTCAAGACCACACTTAGAACTCAGATGAAAACGCATCTTCGGAGGAAAACTTCTACATGCATTGAGGGATTTTATTATAACTTAGCACAAATTTTCAGCATTGTGAGGTTAATTGTTGCATGTGGCCAGAGTCAAGGACACAAATAGAGGACAAAGGTCAGATAAAAGTATGAAAATGTGTGTACAGACTATTCAGCCTTCATGAATTTGAGTGATTTTCTTCACATATGTTCACCATGATGGGACGGAGCGTTACACGCATAATCCAGTTTCATATACGCAAGGTCAAGGTGATTAGAGATGATGAAATGTCCAGATTTTGTCTAGAGCATATCTTCTACATGCATGGAGGAATTTTAGTATTACTTGATACAAATATTCACTATCATAAGACGTAGTGTCGTGTACATGAAGCAAGTTTATAACATCAAAGGTCAAGGTCAGACATAGAGGTCAGATGAAAACGCTTGTCCAGAGCAAAACTTCTACATGCATTAAGATATTTTAATCTAACTTGGCACAAATGTTCATCATTGTGAGGTGGAGTGTCACGCACAAAATTCAGGTCTCTATGGCCAAGGTCAAGGTCACACATAGAGGTCAAAGTTCAAATAAAGTTATGAAAATGTGTGTACTGATCATTTAGTCATCATGAATTAAGGGATTTTATCACAGATGTTTACCATCATGAGACTGAGCATTACATGCATAATCCAGGTCAATATTTTTGCAAGGTCAAGGTCACTAGGGATGATGCACTAGGAATATTCAAACTTGCTTCCCTACTTACACCATATGCCCACATCTTCACCAAAAGCTTTTGTGACTGGTGTATTTTGTGAAAATGGCACCCTTGTTTCATTTTAATCAAATCTGAATGAAGTAGAGACTTCATACTAATGGCATTTAGCAGGAATATTCAGTCTATTTTAATCATAGTATTCATTACATGACACATGATGTGATGTTAGAACTTCATCAGAAGAAAGTGCTGTTGTACCTCTAAACTGTAAATTGCAAAATTAACAGAGAAATAGCCCAAATAGATGTTACTTTGTTTTTATGCCCCTGCCACTTTTGAGGGTGTGGAGGGGATATAGAATTAACCTTGTTCTTAGTCACACTGTTGGACTCTCCATACATGGACCGGTTTGCCGGTTTGTGTGTCATGTAACTCCAAATGTATAATTGCTAGAGCCATGAAACTTTCTAGGAATAGTTGTCAGCGTGGGAACTTACCCACCTGGGTATTTTGACTCAAATTTATTGGAGATTGGCAGAGTTATGCCCCCTGATTTAGCAAAAATTAGCATTTTTAGCTTTTCTGATCAGTCTTTGTTCGTCGTCCGTCTGTCCGTCTGTCCATCAACTTTTCATTTCAATGTTATCTCCTCTGAAACCAAAGGGCCAAATTAAATGAAACTTTCCTGGGATGTTCCTTGCATGAAGCTCTACCAAGATTGTTCAAATGGTTCTGGTCCATTGCATTTCTGGTTCACTGGAGCTAAAATTAGATTTTAAAAGTTGGATCTTTAAAAATCTTCTTCTCCGAAACCTCAAGGCCTGGAGCTTAGATATTTGGTATGAAGCATCATCTAGTGGACCTCTACCAAGTTTGTTCAAATTATGACGGTGGGGTCAAAACTGACACCACCCCAGGGCTCAGTTGATTTTACATAGATTTATAAAGGGAAAACTTAAAAATCTTCTTGTCAGAAACTGCAAAGCCTAGGGTTTAGATATTTGGTATGCAGCATTGTCCATGGGACCTTTACAAAGTTTGTTCAAGTCATGGCTCCTGGGTAAAAAATGGCCCCGCCCCAGGGGTCACATGTTTTACATAGAGTTACATAGGAAAAACTTTAAAAAATCTTCTTGTCAGTATCCGCAAGGCCTAGAGTTTAGATATTTGGTATGCAGCATTGTCCAGTGGACCTCTATGAAGTTTATTCAAATCATGGCTCCTGGGTCAAAAAAGGCCCCGCCCCAGGGGTCGCATGTTTTACATAGAGTTATATAGGAAAAACTTTAAAAAATCTTCTTGTCAGAAACCGCAAGGCCTAGAGTTTAGATATTTGGTATGCAGCATTGTCCAGTGGACCTTTACCAAGTTTGTTCAAATCATGGCTCCTGGGTCAAAAATGGCCCCGCCCCAGGGGTCACATGTTTTACAAAGAGTTATATAGGAAAAACTTTAAAAAATCTTCTTGTCAGAAATGTCAAGGCCTAGAGTTTAGTAGATATTTGGTATGCAGCATTGTCCAGTAGACCTTTACCAAGTTTTTTCAAATCATTGGTCCTAGGTCAAAAATGGCCCCGCCCCAGGGGTCACATGTTTTACATAGAGTTATATAGGAAAAACTTTAAAAAATCTTCTTGTCAGAAACCGCAAGGCCTAGAGTTTAGATATTTGGTATACAGCATTGTCCAGTGGACCTCTACTAAATTTGTTCAAATCATAGCCCCTGCGTCAAAAAAGGCCCCACCCCAGGTGTCACATGTTTTACATAGAGTTATATAGGAAAAACTTTAAAAGATCTTCTTGTCAGTATCCGCAAGGCCTAGAGTTTAGATATTTGATGTGTAGCATTGTCCAGTGGACCTCTACTAAGTTTGTTCAAATCATAGCCACTGGTTCAAAATAGGCCCTGCCCTGGGGGTCACTTGTTTACATAGATTTATATAGGAAAAAGTTTAAAAAGTCTTCACATCAGAAACCAAAAGGCATAGAACTTAGATATTTTGTATGTAGCATTGTCAAGAGGACCTCTACCAAGTTTGTTCAAATCATTGGCCCTGGGTCAAAAATGGCCCCGCCCCAGGGGTCGCATGTTTTACATAGAGTTATCTAGGAAAAACTTTAAAAATCTTCTTTTCAGATACCACAAAGCCTAGAGTTAAGATAATTGATTTACAGCATTGTCTACTAGACCTCTACCATGTTTGTTCAAATCATAGCCCCTGGGTCAAAAAAGGCCCCGCCCCAGGGATCACATGTTTTACATAGAGTTATATAGGAAAAGTTTTAAAAATCTTCTTGTCAGAAACCACAAGGACTAGAGTTCAGATATTTGGTTTGCAGCATTGTCTAGTGGACCTCTACCAAGTTTGTTCAAATCATAACCCTGGGGTCAAAACTTGGCCAACCCGGGGGGGTCATTTGATTTTACACAAGGATTTATATATAGGGGAAACTTAAAAAATCTGCTGCTGGGAAACATCAAGGGCTATACCTTCAATTGTTTGTTGTTATATCTCCCCCCAACCCTGCCCTTCTGATGGAGACATATTGTTTATGCCTTGGCCATGGGTGTCTGTTTGTTTGTCTGTCTTTCACACTTTGTTTCCTTTCAATAACTTGAGTACCAGTTGACCCAAAGACTTCAAACTTCAGAGGGTTATTTCCCTTATTGAGTACAAAAAAATTCCTTTAGTTTTGGGTCAGTAGATCAAAGGTCAAGGTCAGAGGGACCTCTAGAGTGAAAACCGTTTCCACTCAATAACAGGATTACCATTTCACCCAGAGCCCCCAAACTTCATAGGATGTTTTCTTTTACTAAGTAGAAGAACCTTATTGTTTTGGGGGCAAGTATGTCAAAGGTCAGGGTCACAGGGACCTGTAGAGTGAAAACTATTTCTGCAGAGTAACTGTAGTACCATTACACCCAGAGCCTTCAAATTTTATAGGATAATTGTATTAGAAGAACCCTATTGTTTTTAGGGTCCATAGGTCAAAGGTTAAGTTCACAGGGACCTCTAATGTGAAAACTGTTTCTGCTCAGTAACTGGAGTACCATTTTACCAAGAGCCTTCAAACTTCATAGGATGATTTTCTTTACTCAATTGAAGAACCAAATCATTTTTTGGGGTCAGTAGGTCAAAAGTCAAGGTCACAGGGACCTGTAGAGTCAAAACTATTTCTTCTTAGTAACTGGAGTATCATTACACCCAGAACCTTCAAACTTTACAGGGTAATTATATTAGAAGAACCCTATTGTTTTTGGGGTCTGTAGGTCAAAGGTCAAAGTCACAGGGATCTACAGTGAGTACCATTACACCCAGAGTCTTCAAACTTAATGCAAACTTATTCAAACTTGCACCCATAAAAACCAGTAACGATATTTGTAACATGAGCAATGAGACTCAGGTGAGCGATTTAGGGCCATCATGGCCCTCTTGTTAGTCTTGTGTTGCATGTAACTCAAAACGTGTTACTGCTAGAGTCATGAAACATTCTAAGAATAGTTGACAGCATGTGAAGCTATGCACCTGGGTAATTATATGCAAATTTATTGGAATCTGCAGAGTTATGCCCCCTGATAAAGCTAAAAACTAGCATTTTTAGACTTTATATGCACCTGTAATTGTACAGGATTTTTTGTGACAATACAGCAGAATGTGGGGGCATCCATGTCCTATGGACACATCCCTAGTTCTTGATAAATTAGTACTTTGGTGATAGTTAACCCTAAATGGTTACTGATAACCAGTGTCTGAGGTGACAAGAGGACTTCTTTTTCAAGGCTGTGATAAAGTCATTTCCATCCAGTTTGCTCATGATTATAAAATATTGTGCTATGAAGTTTTATTTAAAATGGATGAGTCTACAGAAAAAAAATGTTATAAAAAATTTAAAAAATGAAATCAAGCAAGTCTGCAGGTTGTATCTACGGGAGATGAAAACCAGCAGTGGTATCATCAGTATGTATGAGAGGTTGAAATCTACTGGAAGTCACATGTCAAAGGTTTCCATCAAGGATATAATGTTCTGTGCAACTGGAACCTTATAAGACAATAGTTAACACTCATAGCACTTCATGATAATGTGATTTGTCATTTTACTCTGACTTTTGAATGGCTAGCAGCTACAGCAGATATTCAAGAAATTGACTTAATAACCTGTTTTTGTTGTTTTTTCTAACCAGCTTTCATGTGACAAACAGTTTGATCGTACCTTCAAATAGTGAAGGTACAGGGTTTATAAAAAATTTCCTCTGTCCAATGATACAAATATTTACTGGTAAGTGGGTTATGATGGTTTAAGTGATTTTTCTGTCCAAAAGGTTTTAAGATTTTGTTCTCTGTCAAAGGGCACTTTCCTCAAATTCTGTAATCTTGATGTAGATATTCCTTTCAAGGGTAAAGAAAACACCAGACATATTTATCAAAAAGTGATTTTGGTCTTTATGTGATAAGATTTGATGACCTTGTAAATAATCAATCCTTAGATGAACTAGGTGTCAAAGGCTTGCTGGTATGCTCTTTTACCAAAACTCTAAAAAATGACATAAAAAGACAGAAATACAGGAATATTTTCAGAAACAGATACTGTTGCAGATGAGTTATGGATATTTTTTTCAACAAATCTTGTAAATTATTTCTTTTTTTTTATAAAGTTCATGATATGCTTAATAAAACCCTTGTTGATGAAGTTTTCACCTCTTTATATTTTGTTGCTTGTTTTGGCCTTTTACTCTTACTAGATTCTCTACAATCAGTTCTGTAAAGCAAAACAGCATGCAGACTGTTACTTGAGCTTTCCTAGAATCATTTCTGTACAGCAAAACAGCACGGTGACTGTTACTTGAGCTTTCCTAGAATCAGTTCTGTACAGCAAAACAGCATTCAGACTGTTACTTGAGCTTTCCTAGAATCAGTTCTGTACAGCAAAACAGCACAGTGACTGTTACTTGAGCTGTCCTAGAATCAGTTCTGTACAGCAAAACAGCACGCAGTCTGGTACTTGAGCTTTCCTAGAATCAGTTTAGTACAGCAAAACAGCACGCAGTCTGTTACTTGAGCTTTCCTAGAATCATTTCTGTACAGCAAAACAGCATGCAGACTGTTACTTGAGCTTTCCTAGAATCAGTTCTGTACAGCAAAACAGCACGCAGTCTGTTACTTGAGCTTTCCTAGAATCATTTCTGTACAGCAAAACAGCATTCAGACTGTTACTTGAGCTTTCCTAGAATCAGTTCTGTACAGCAAAACAGCACGCAGTCTGGTACTTGAGCTTTCCAAGAATCAGTTCTGTACAGCAAAACAGCATTCAGACTGTTACTTGAGCTTTCCTAGAATCAGTTCTGTACAGCAAAACAGCATTCAGACTGTTACTTGAGCTTTCCTAGAATCAGTTCTGTACAGCAAAACAGCACGCAGTCTGTTACTTGAGCTTTCCTAGAATCAGTTCTGTACAGCAAAACAGCATTCAGACTGTTACTTGAGCTTTCCTAGAATCATTTCTGTACAGCAATACAGCACACAGTCTGTTACTTGAGCTTTCCTAGAATCATTTCTGTACAATAAAACAGCACACAGTCTGTTACTTGAGCTTTCCTAGAATCAGTTCTGTACAGCAAAACAGCATTCAGACTGTTACTTGAGCTTTCCTAGAATCAGTTCTGTACAGCAAAACAGCACGCAGTCTGGTACTTGAGCTTTCCTAGAATCATTTCTGTACAGCAAAACAGCATTCAGACTGTTACTTGAGCTTTCCTAGAATCATTTCTGTACAGCAAAACAGCATTCAGACTGTTACTTGAGCTTTCCAAGAATCAGTTCTGTACAGCAAAACAGCATTCAGACTGTTACTTGAGCTTTCCTAGAATCATTTCTGTACAGCAAAACAGCATTCAGACTGTTACTTGAGCTTTCCTAGAATCAGTTCTGTACAGCAAAACAGCACGCAGTCTGTTACTTGAGCTTTCCTAGAATCAGTTCTGTACAGCAAAACAGCATTCAGACTGTTACTTGAGCTTTCCTAGAATCATTTCTGTACAGCAATACAGCACACAGTCTGTTACTTGAGCTTTCCTAATATCATTTCTGTACAATAAAACAGCACACAGTCTGTTACTTGAGCTTTCCTAGAATCAGTTCTGTACAGCAAAACAGCATTCAGACTGTTACTTGAGCTTTCCTAGAATCAGTTCTGTACAGCAAAACAGCATTCAGACTGTTACTTGAGCTTTCCTAGAATCATTTCTGTACAGCAAAACAGCATGCAGTCTGTTACTTGAGCTTTCTTAGAATCATTTCTGTACAGCAAAACAGCATTCAGACTGTTACTTGAGCTTTCCTAGAATCAGTTCTGTACAGCAAAACAGCACGCAGTCTGGTACTTGAGCTTTCCTAGAATCAGTTCTTTACAGCAAAACAGCATTCAGACTGTTACTTGAGCTTTCCAAGAATCAGTTCTGTACAGCAAAACAGCATTCAGTCTGTTACTTGAGCTTTCCTAGAATCATTTCTGTACAGCAAAACAGCATTCAGACTGTTACTTGAGCTTTCCTAGAAACAGTTCTGTACAGCAAAACAGCACGCAGTCTGTTACTTGAGCTTTCCTAGAATCAGTTCTGTACAGCAAAACAGCATTCAGACTGTTACTTGAGCTTTCCTAGAATCATTTCTGTACAGCAATACAGCACACAGTCTTTTACTTGAGCTTTCTTAGAATCATTTCTGTACAGTAAAACAGCACACAGTCTGTTACTTGAGCTTTCCTAGAATCATTTCTGTACAGCAAAACAGCATTCAGACTGTTACTTGAGCTTTCCTAGAATCAGTTCTGTACAGCAAAACAGCACGCAGTCTGGTCTTTGAGCTTTCCTAGAATCATTTCTGTACAGCAAAACAGCATTCAGACTGTTACTTGAGCTTTCCTACAATCATTTCTGTACAGCAAAACAGGACGCAGTCTGTTACTTGAGCTTTCTTAGAATCATTTCTGTACAGCAAAACAGCATTCAGACTGTTACTTGAGCTTTCCTAGAATCAGTTCTGTACAGCAAAACAGCACGCAGTCTGGTACTTGAGCTTTCCTAGAATCAGTTCTGTACAGCAAAACAGCATTCAGACTGTTACTTGAGCTTTCCTAGAATCATTTCTGTACAGCAAAACAGCATTCAGACTGTTACTTGAGCTTTCCTAGAATCAGTTCTGTACAGCAAAACAGCATTCAGTCTGTTACTTGAGCTTTCCTAGAATCATTTCTGTACAGCAAAACAGCATTCAGACTGTTACTTGAGCTTTCCTAGAAACAGTTCTGTACAGCAAAACAGCACGCAGTCTGGTACTTGAGCTTTCCTAGAACCATTTCAGTACAGCAAACAGCACGCTGACTGTTACTTGAGCTTTGCTAGAATCAGTTCTGTACAGCAAAACAGCACGGTGACTGTTACTTGAGCTTTCCTAGAATCAGTTCTGTACAGCAAAACAGCACGGTGACTGTTACTTGAGCTTTCCTAGAATCAGTTCTGTACAGCAAAACAGCACGCAGTCTGGTACTTGAGCTTTCCTAGAATCAGTTCTGTACAGCAAAACAGCATTCAGACTGTTACTTGAGCTTTCCTAGAACCATTTCAGTACAGCAAACAGCACGCTGACTGTTACTTGAGCTTTGCTAGAATCAGTTCTGTACAGCAAAACAGCACGGTGACTGTTACTTGAGCTTTCCTAGAATCAGTTCTGTACAGCAAAACAGCACGGTGACTGTTACTTGAGCTTTCCTAGAATCAGTTCTATACAGCAAAACAGCACGCAGTCTGGTACTTGGGCTTTCCTAGAATCATTTCTGTACAGCAAAACAGCATTCAGACTGTTACTTGAGCTTTCCTAGAATCAGTTCTGTACAGCAAAACAGCATTCAGTCTGTTACTTGAGCTTTCCTAGAAACAGTTCTGTACAGCAAAACAGCACGCAGTCTGGTACTTGAGGTTTCCTAGAATCATTTCAGTACAGCAAACAGCACGGTGACTGTTACTTGAGCTTTGCTAGAATCAGTTCTGTACAGCAAAACAGCACGGTGACTGTTACTTGAGCTTTTCTAGAATCAGTTCTGTACAGCAAAACAGCACGCAGTCTGGTACTTGAGCTTTCCTAGAATCAGTTCTGTACAGCAAAACAGCACGCAGTCTGGTACTTGGGCTTTCCTAGAATCATTTCTGTACAGCAAAACAGCATTCAGACTGTTACTTGAGCTTTCCTAGAATCAGTTCTGTACAGCAAAACAGCATTCAGTCTGTTACTTGAGCTTTCCTAGAATCAGTTCTGTACAGCAAAACAGCATTCAGACTGTTACTTGAGCTTTCCTAGAAACAGTTCTGTACAGCAAAACAGCACGCAGACTGTTACTTGAGCTTTCCTAGAATCATTTCTGTACAGCAAAACAGCATGCAGACTGTTACTTGAGCTTTCCTAGAATCAGTTCTGTACAGCAAAACAGCACGCAGACTGTTACATGAGCTTTCCTAGAATCAGTTCTGTACAGCAAAACAGCATTCAGACTGTTACTTGAGCTTTCCTAGAATCAGTTCTGTACAGCAAAACAGCACGGTGACTGTTACTTGAGCTTTCCTAGAATCAGTTCTGTACAGCAAAACAGCATTCAGACTGTTACTTGAGCTTTCCTAGAATCATTTCTGTACAGCAAAACAGCATTCAGACTGTTACTTGAGCTTTCCTAGAATCATTTCTGTACAGCAAAACAGCACGGTGACTGTTACTTGAGCTTTCCTAGAATCATTTCTGTACAGCAAAACAGCATTCAGACTGTTACTTGAGCTTTCCTAGAATCAGTTCTGTACAGCAAAACAGCACGCAGTCTGTTACTTGAGCTTTCCTAGAATCATTTCTGTACAGCAAAACAGCATTCAGACTGTTACTTGAGCTTTCCTAGAATCATTTCTGTACAGCAAAACAGCATTCAGACTGTTACTTGAGCTTCCCTAGAATCAGTTCTGTACAGTAAAACAGCATTCAGACTGTTACTTGAGCTTTTCTAGAATCATTTCTGTACAGCAAAACAGCACGCAGTCTGTTACTTGAGCTTTCCTAGAATCAGTTCTGTACAGCAAAACAGCACGCAGTCTTGTACTTAAGCTTTCATAGAATCAGTTCTGTACAGCAAAACAGCACTCTAACTTTTACTTGAGCTTTCCTAGAATCAGTTCTGTACAGCAAAACAGCACGCAGTCTGTTACTTGAGCTTTCCTAGAATCATTTCTGTACTGCAAAACAGCACACAGTCTGTTACTTGAACTTTTCTAGAATCAGTTCTGTACAGCAAAACAGCACTCTAACTGTTACTTGAGCTTTCCTAGAATCAGTTCTGTACAGCAAAACAGCATTCAGACTGTTACTTGAGCTTCCCTAGAATCATTTCTGTACAGCAAAACAGCATTCAGACTGTTATTTGAGCTTTTCTAGAATCATTTCTGTACAGCAAAACAGCACGCAGTCTGTTACTTGAGCTTTCCTAGAATCAGTTCTGTACAGCAAAACAGCACGCAGTCTGTTACTTGAGCTTTCCTAGAATCATTTCTGTACAGCAAAACAGCATTCAGACTGTTACTTGAGCTTTTCTAGAATCAGTTCTGTACAGCAAAACAGCACGCAGTCTGGTACTTGAGCTTTCATAGAATCAGTTCTGTACAGCAAAACAGCACTTTAACTGTTACTTGAGCTTTCCTAGAATCAGTTCTGTACAGCAAAACAGCAGGCAGTCTGTTACTTGAGCTTTCCTAGAATCAGTTCTGTACAGCAAAACAGCACTCTAACTGTTACTTGAGCTTTCCTAGAATCAGTTCTGTACAGCAAAACAGCATTCAGACTGTTACTTGAGCTTTCCAAGAATCAGTTCTGTGTACAGCAAACAGCATTCAGACTGTTACTTGAGCTTTCCTAGAATCAGTTCTGTGTACAGCAAAACAGCATTCAGACTATCAATAAAATGACTGTGTTCATTGCATACCTGTTCCCTCCTTTTGTTACTTATTAGATGTTTTATAAGACTGGGTAATGATCTGTCATAGCTTTCATCTGGCATGCTACATTAATGATTGGTTCTAAAGTATTTGGTTCAATTTATGTACTTGTTGATTTGGAGAAAAATGAAGAACATATTCTGTACTAAATTAACCTTATGTTTGTTTGATTGATTTTGTGTAATTGAATCAAAGTGTAGTTTATAGAGTTAAATTTTACAGAAACAATGTAATTTACTAGTTGAACAGTTACAATATCTTTTCTTGTAAATGAGGAAAAAAAGGAATTAATTAGCAGTTAGTAATAGTTTCTATTTTTGTACATCTGTACAAAAATGAGCAGAATGTAGGGACTGAAGTGCAAGCAATTATTTACTTATACAGAATCTGAGTGTATAATTATGAATTATTGTTCTTTAACAAATTAAAGATGATAGTAGTCTTTACAGTGTAAATTTTCACAGTATGGTAATGATGATGATGATTGTGATGATAATGATGACTGTAGATTTAGTGATGATATTAAAAAAAAAACAGATGTAATTGTAAAAAGTAAACTACAATGGTTGCTCATCATAGTGTCACCCATACTTGAAGGGCCAGCCTCCTTGGCATTTGAGACACTCTGTAACAAATTCACTCCCTGATTTCTTGTCCTGTAAATGGCAGTGGACAGGCAGTTGGAAACCATTCTTCAGTGATCTGGCATTTAACATGAGTTGTTTTTCTACTGCAGGGATATAAAGCCAGATAATATACTGCTGGATGAGGAAGGTCATGTACATATAACAGACTTCAACATTGCCACGGTGATCAGTGATGGCCAGTTAGCCACCTCCATGTCAGGAACTAAGCCTTACATGGGTAGGTACAAGTCAGTAACAACAAACTCAGCATCACTTAGCCATCAATGACCCTTTAACCTGTGTGATAGACTTTTCTTTCAAAAGTATTGCTTTTACTGCCAGGCTATCTTCAGGTTTTTACTAATTATGTTCTGAAAATGGGCTAGTCAGTAAACCTGGTATCAGGTTAATTTCATTATTTGATTCATTTAATGGCTTTTAGGATATTTACTTAAATTTGGTAGATTTGGCTAGCTGTACTCATTATTACCATGTAACAGTACAAATTAGTCCTCTGAGGACCATTCACTTCACTTGATTTCCCAACATTAAACCAGATCTCATTACTGCTGATGCATTCCTCATAAATCCTGTCTGTATCTGAATGGTTTTAGGGTAGGAGGAAATAGATTAAGGCAATCAAATTACTGTAATATTATAATAATCCTTTAAAGACATCTGGAATTCATTGTAAGCTTCAGTGCTGTTCACAGCTTTTGATTTTGACTTAACTTTTAATTCCTTGAAAAATATCAAAACAAAAATGTGTAAAAATAAAGCAAACAAAGTGAGTTTAGAAAATTGATAAAAGATCATGTTCACAAAATCCAACTCATTTTGTGCTCGAGCTCAGTGCACAGCAGTTAATCAAGAATCAGTAAATTCAGAAATTTTAAACACAGTTCAGCTTTGTTAACTTTAGCTACTGTGCTGAGTCGACATTCCTTATTGATCTAATAGGGATTTCTGATGCGTGCAAGGGGTGCATCAGTGTTTTTCTGACAGTGCTTGTTTCCATTTTGGAGGACAGTGGCCAGTAGGGAGAAAACAACACTCTCAAACAAGATAGGTCACTAGTTGGAATCTCTCGAATGATGAGAGTCTACAGTTACATTCCACACTGTCAGAGTGAGGTTTGGTTTAAACTCAGGAAGCTGAGTGAGTGAGTCATCAAGCAGGATTAAAAAAAGTTGCAAGGACTTGTTTCCCATTTGATTTAAAATGAAAAATTTAAAATTTGTTTCACTGTTACACTGTATGTATTCAGTTTCATAAAACTGTGTATACTAGATTCCAATTTGCAAAGAAGAGGAAGAAAAGGCTAGAAGGTCATTTTTTGTGACATTTAAGCAGAAGTTATTAAAGTATAGAAAATGAATGGCTGTTTTATTTCTTCTAATCCCATTAAAGCAGACAAAATTTCACCCAATCACTGTCCTCTTGTCAAATTGCGTCTGCACCATGCTTCAATTACTGGTTTGTTTGTCAATCTTACATAAAACTAATTTAAATAAGAAAGAATCAGGAAACGCAGATTAGGCGGCTAAACCTTGGGAGAATAATTTCGATAATAGGGATTTAATAATAAAATCAGATGGATTGTTCTTAGGTCTTTGAGAAAGAAAACCATAGACAACTGTCTTCCTGATCAATATCTTCAGGAAACATGGGCACAGAGACTTTAGATTTGTTAGGTAGGTTGGGCATGATGAGTAGAACCTGTTGTTTTGGGGCCCTCATGATCAGAGGTCAAGCTTACAGGTGTTCGCTCTTTGAAAACAGTTTTGCATCAATAACTCAAGAATAGCTGCACCTAGATCCTTCAGACTTTTCAGTATGGTTGGGCATGACGAGTATTTGAACCTGAATTTTTTGGGGTCCATATGGTCAAAGGTTAAGCTCTTAGGGGCCTGCACTGTGAAAACAGATTCCCATCAATTACTCAAAAACAACTGCATCTGGACCTCCAAACTTACTGGATAATTTGGTATGTTGAGTAAGTGAACCAAATTGGTTTTGGGCCCACAGGGTCAAAGGTCAAGTTCATAGGGGCCCCTAACTTTGAAATCTGTATTAGTCACTAGCTCAAGAAAAACTGTACTCAGGTTCACCATGCTGAGTCAGGATTCTTGATTGATCTTTGGGATTTGCTTCTTAATCCATTTTTTTCACCAGCACAGATAAAAGCAATAAATGTTTGGTAATGATAGGGTATAGGAGTCAGTTATTCTGTGGAGCATGATAGCTTAGTGGTTAGGATGTTAGCCTCCAATTTGGAAAAAGGACAAGGTTTGGCCTAAAGGGAAAGTGGTCTTCCCTTTACATGCCTCAGTCCTCCCTGCTGTGAACTGGTATCAGTGATGCAAAGAATGTAAATGACTTGTTTCATGAGGATTGCCTAGAGAGTGACTTTAATTGATAAGTTTTTAGAGTTGGAAAACCTTGTGAATTGTGTCAGTCTAATTTTTTGCCAAGCATTCATGAAACTTGTTTAGAATGTTTGTTTTGATGTTCACTAAGACATCAGAAAATTGAAATTAGAAAATTGGTTATGTAGGGTCAAAATTATGGTCACCAACTCTGATCTGTGGGAACCTTGTAGAGGTCACAATTCATTAATCCTGATCAGAATATTTAATTCAAGGTTTTCTAGCAGGATTTTGAAACTGGGTCATGTGGAGTAAAAGACAAGGTCACCTGCTCAGTGGAAAAACCATGCTTACACCTGTGATCCAGTCTTCATAAAAGTTGGTTAGGAAGTTTGACAGGATGATCTCTCAGATGATTTTTAAAATTGGGTCAAAACTAGAACACCTGCTTGTAGGAAAGGCTTTGAACATCTCAAAATTGAAACTGAATTACGTGGAATCACGAAATTTGATTTACAAATCTTATATCAGTATGACAGATTATATTTTGTCATGATATATTCAATAAATACATTAGTTTATTAATGAGCTATACAGGGCCGTGATGGCCCACTTGTTAGGCATTTGGAGTCCAGATGTACTTCTGTGGAGGAGGGGGAACATTAATAGTACAGGAGGCTTTTTAAAATTTGTGTCTAATTCTTTATAACTTTGAGAATCAAAAGCCATTAATTTCCTTCTATCACACATGACTGATTGAATCAAAAACCTTTGTTGAAACCCTGAAAAATTTATGAATATTGACAGAATGGTCTAAAAAATCTCATCTATTCCTTGAAATTGTTTGGAAATTTGATATCCCTGGAGACAAAAAGAGACTGTTTGTTAGCCTGGAAGATAGATTGCTCTAATTTACATTCAATAAAGGAAACTTTGATCCACAATCATTGTTTTAACTTGAATAATTATGATACTGTCTCTTGTGTATAAAATATGACCTACAGATGCTTTTAAGTAAGGACTCTTGTTCTTAAGCTAACATATTGTTCTATGTTTGAATGGTGTAGAAAAAGTTATTATTTCTAGCAGTATTTACATGCTTTCTACTTTTGTTTTCTTATTTCATTGTTAATCCTATATTCATTGTTAATTATGACTTGTGTTCATTTTAAATTACGTATTCATTGCTTCATCTTTTTTTTTGCAATTTTGAAATAGGTAAACCAAAGAAGAGTCAAGTCTAGCTGTGTGTTCACAAGTCTAAAATTATGTCTTGTTAACTGAAGCAAGTAGCTTCCAGCTACCACAACATTTTGTTCATTTCATGATTTTTTTTTCATTTATAAGTCTTATAACTCTTATGACTATAATACTTATATATATATATATATATATATATATATATATACAGTGGAACTTCCGAAAACCGGACCTTCTAAAAACCGGAAACTTCTGAAAACTGAACGATTTTCTCAGCCCCGAAATTTCTCCTTCTGTTTTCTATATAAATCATACTTCTAAAATCCGGAACTTCCGAATTCTGAATTCCGGACGATTTTTTCGTAAAATTTAGTTTAAATCAATGCAATTTTACTTCCAAATACCGCAAAAATAAAAAAAGTGCAAAAGACACACAGACCTAAGATCGCAAACCCTGCGGCAAAAATTTCACGTCTCTATCTATTGTTTACCAATTTGCGGTGATCGTTTATTTTGACATGCGTTAGAATAACAAGTTGTCAATTTGAAATTGACATGCAGCCGAATATATCGATAATTAGACAGCGGTAAATAATCAGAGCGATGATTAGTGGATTAATAACAGGTGTTTGCTACAAGCAACTTTAAGGATTAAATTGTAATTTGGTGTCATAAAAAGCGTTATTAGTTAGCCAACTTTGGCCAATATGTTGGTTATTCTAAATGGCGATTTTTTTCAAACTGATTTCAACGTATGCAAAATGTAGCATTGTTCTGAGATATAGAAACGTGTTTGCACATCATTTAGTATACAAGTATATGTATTTGAAAACATGTGACATTTTTCTCTAATAAAGTATACATGTGTTGAATGTTTTCATTAATTTTAATTTTGCATTATGTTCCAATGTTACAAACGCTGTTACGCTAAAAATACTGACTGCATTCACTATCATAAAGAACCATTGGTGTTTGGCACCTGTACTTGTCCAGGTAATTCATACTTCTGAATTCCGGAAACTTCCAAAATCCGAACTTTTTGTCCGGTCCCATGGGTGTTCGGTTTTCGGAAGTTCCACTGTATACCCAAATATATGTTTGATTTTATGTTTATTATAAGCTCCAGAAATGTATGCTTGTGCCTTAGAAGAATGTTCTGGTTACTCGTATGCCATAGATTGGTGGTCTCTTGGGGTCTGTGCCTATGAGATGCTCAGGGGCCGTGTAAGTTACCTTCCTAATATTTTGTTTCAAAAATTGCAATAATAGAAAATTTCAAGAATGTCATTTTCTGCCAAAAACAAGTTAAAATTGGTTTGCTTCTGTTCCCTGCTTCAGTTTTTGGTGTACGAAACCATTACCGATGAATGTAACTACTATTATATTGGTGATGATGATGATGATGGTGGTGGTTGTGGCTATTATGCCAGTTCTGGAGAGAAAATATTACTGTATAGCAAGAATTAAGAAAACTTTATAGCCTTTAGTTTTAGAAACTTAGTTTGATGCATTATTCCACAAGTTCCATGTTCTTTAGAGACCATATGAGATTCATTCCAACACCACTGCTCAAGAGGCAAAGCAGATCTTCACCAGTTCCCGGCCCTGTTCATCTGCCTTGTGGGAGGAGAATATAAGAGGACTGCTCAAACAGGTAGGTGGGAATGATTTGAAAGAAATAATGCACAAAATTAACCTCACTAAAATGTTGTGACTTGCACAAATTATGAGGGGTGATCAAAAAGTTCGCAGACAAGTGTTCCCTTGCTTTATTTCAAGAACATAGATTCTAAAAATTCATACCATTTAAGTTTCATTCAAAAGCAGTTGAATTACATTATTTCATACGATTCACTTGCATACACCCTGAGAGGATGTAACTGTAGTAATGTCACCAAATGAATCCTGGTGGAAACCTGTCAGTCTGTATATTTGAGATGGTGACCTGCACAGTCGCCGAAAGTTCATCAGTATCATCAAAATGTATCCAGTGAGGATAACTCCTGATGAAGGGAAAGAGAAAGAAATTACACAGTGACAGGTCCGGGCTGTAGGCAGTGGTCCAGAAGTTCAAACCCCAGCTGCTTTAAGGTTGTCTGTCTTTTCGACCCAATGAGAAGGAGCATTATCATGGTGAAAGATAAATGATGGTAGCTGCTTGGTAGCTGCTTGGTAGCTGCTTGGCCCTCTTCTTCTGCATTGCCTGCAGGAAATCGCACTTCAATACCTGAACAAACTGTAAATGTCTTGTAAACATCTGCCAAGAAAATGGTTCCAAATGAAATGTCAAAATCTGTTGGAAATACTGAACATAGAAGACGTGTCTTTGGAAAAGGACGTTTATATGATAACAAATTTCAAAA
Source organism: Cyclina sinensis (assembly GCA_012932295.1). Classification (NCBI taxonomy): domain Eukaryota; kingdom Metazoa; phylum Mollusca; class Bivalvia; order Venerida; family Veneridae; genus Cyclina; species Cyclina sinensis. The sequence continues at coordinate 1,086,988 of JAAONU010000016.1, read as the reverse complement.
ATGACAAAAAAATTTAAAAACTGATTTAAAGCAAGAAATTAATATGTAATGTTTTGTTAGCCATAGTAATATAAAGAAGTATGTAATGGTAACATTTGGAACATTTGTCATGTGATTAAACACTTTAGTGAATGCTAATACAATGGAATAGATGTCTTAGATTTTGCTATTAAACCAGAGATGCAAACCACTGTGAAACAAACTAAGAAAATTGAGATTACATTTAAATTTTGTATGATTTTTACATCACAGTGTATGATTTTATGGATGTTAAAAAATGGGCTTTTTATCAGCTTAAATGAAAATAAAATTAAAACTTACCAAAACTATAAACATTGTTTAAATTGAGCTAAGTATATACATTCTGGTGAAGTAATATAACAGATCGTACATTCAGTGTTCATTTGAAATATAAATATCTGAAATTACTTTTGCTAATGATCACTTCTTTTTATTGTATTCACTTGTTTGAAACAGTAAAAGTACATGCAAGTACCTTGTCCAGAAATTAAACACCAGCAGTGTACCAGCAAATCATATCATGCAAATTTCCGGTAACAAAAATATATTATCAGTAAGTAACTGTAGACTATTATCACATCAATGAAAGTCAACACAGAGAAATATCCAAAATTCTTTATTCATCCCATGACGCCGCATTTGCAAATCCTGACACTTCATGTCATCAAAACTATACGGCATGTCATTAGAATAACGCACTGTCACTGACCTCACAGAAAACAAGTTCACCACATTCCAGCTCAAATGTTAATTTCACTGGTGGTTTTCAAAGTCTGTTTGCCAGTCCAATCCATGATGTTTTTTTTAATGTTTATGTTAATCATGCCAACAATATATCACCAAATGTTCCACCTAGAAAACATAATAGAATCATTGAAAGTGATTCACAGTAGGCTGACATGTACATTTTGCCTTGCTTCAAATTTATGTCGCACGCGTGTTGTGACGTCTTTGTTGTAACATGTTTATGCATAATTGTCAAGCTGATTTTTTTGTCTTTAATGATTAACATGAAATGCTTAATATTTAAATATTGTAGATATTGTCAAGATAATCAGTTCAATATTTAGACAAGTAATATAATGTTATTGAAATACGAAGTGTTGCACTATTCTATCTGCTCATTTACTTTTAACTGTGTCACGCACTGATCTCATTCGCTATTAAAGAGGAAGTGCATCTACTATTGGCATATTTTCAAGGCTTATTGGGTTTTTGTGACAAAAAGAATCTTACATGAGTGTCTTTTCATATTGAATTTATTAAACTCATTGAATAAAAGTGATAAAATACTTGGCACAGCCTCATATTTTTATCACTTTAATTCAACTTGTTTAATAAATTCAATATGAAAAGACACTCGTAAGATCCTCTATTTATATAAATACTTAAAAGCATTTTGCCTGATAGAACATTTAATTCAGAATTTGTACTTCCCCCATTGAAGCTGCAGGGTTTATACAATTGTGTCACTGTACATGCTGCATGTTAAAGTACAGTACTTACTATCAAACATTAGAAATATCTATCATATTCTTTAAGTAGAAGATCCTTACGGAAGTTCGGGTTCAAACTTAGACTAGAACATTGTGCTTGCTTTTTAGCTCACCTGAGCACAAAGTGCTCAGGGTGAGCTTTTCTGATCAGTCTTTGTCCGTCATCAGTCCGTCCGTCCGTCGTCAACTTTTCATTCAAATGACATCTCCTCTGAAACCAAAGGGCCAAATTACATGAAACTTGCCTGGGATGTTCCTTGCATAAAGCTCTACCAAGATTGTTCAAATAGTTCTGGTCCATTGCATTTCTGGTTCACTGGAGCTAAAATTAGATTTTAAAAGTTGGATCTTTAAAAATCTTCTTCTCAGAAACCTCAAGGCCTGGAGCTTAGATATTTGGTATGAAGCATCATCTAGTGAACCTCTACCAAGTTTGTTCAAATTATGATCGTGGGGTCAAAACTGACCCCACCCCAGGGATCTGTTGATTTTACATAGATTTATATAGGGAAAACTTAAAAATCTTCTTGTCAGAAACCACAAGGCCTAGAGTTTAGATATGTGGTGTGCAGCATTGTCTAATGGACCTTTACCAAGTTGAGACCAAGAACCAACAAAAAAAATAGAAACGATTTAAGGGCAAAGAACAATTTGAGTTATGATAGTGTTGACGTCGCGTATATGTGTTTTTCAAAGCAAAAGTAGAATTGGAGCTAATTTTACAACGTCATACTAGTCACTGATATTTTACAGTGTGCTTTGTGCTGCAGCTAGCCACTGCAATTACTATTAAGCCCTTAACATTTTAAGCAGACGACAGTTATCGCACCGGTTACGTCACGCTTTTCTACTTTAACTGTTTTCTGTACTGATCAGGGGAAGTAACCGCTGCGGGGAGTTTGATTTCGATGAAATTATATTTCACAGTTTGAGCCGGTCAACTTTAATCGATTGGCCGGCTGCAAATCAAGCACACTTTTACTTGTTTACAAGTTAATTGGCAATAATTGCCGCGGGCAACAGTGACAGTTTTTTTGTGTCGCCCTTTCGAAGAAAAGGCGATACATAGGGATCGCTTTGTCCGTCGGTCCGTGGGTCAGTCACGAAAACTTAACGTTGGCTATAACTTTGCCATCTTTAAACATTATCTTATCAAACTTTCAAATTGTATTGCTTATGACAACAGGGTCGGGTTGATGCCAAAATTTCTAGGACAAGGTCACATTTGACAGAGTTATGTCCCTTTTTATACATGGATTTTGTCATGAAAACTTAACATTGGGAATAACTATGGCATTTCTTAACATTTCAACATCAAACTTTCAAATTATATTGCTTACGACAACAGGGTCATGATGATGCCAAAATGTGTAGGTCAAGGTCACAATTGACAGAGTAATGCCCCTTTTTGTACTTGGATTTTGTCATGAAAACTTAACATTTGCTATAACTATGCCATTTCTTAATGTTTCTTCATCAAACTTTCCAGTTGTAATGCTTACAATTGTATCACTTAAGACAACACCATTTCTCAAGGGCAGATAACCCTCAAATTTATTTTTGCAATGTTATGCCCCTTTTTCAAGTTAAAATTTCTTGGTCAACCATTTCCTTTATGTCCATGTTTCAAAAAGTGTCAAGGATATTCCATTCAAACTTGGAATACTTGATCACCAGCAAGACCCCTGCAAAGATTGTTGGTACCCATGTCCCTGGGGTCACAGTTAGCCCCACCCCCACGGGTCACTTGATTTTGCTTATACTTATATATAGGAAAAAAACCTCTTAAGCCTAGAAATAAAATATTAACTGACATGAGATGGGTAAGTACTTCCCCACTGTCCCCTCTGCATGGGGACCCGGACCCCCCCCCCACCCCGATTTTATTTACACCCAGACCCTATTTTTATTTTTAGGTACTTTACTGCCCATCCTACCTCAACCCCCCCCCCCCCAACCAGTCACATCGCCGCCCTCCCCCCCCCCCCCTCCCCCCCCCCCCCCCCCCCCCCCCCCTCCCCCACCCCCCCAAACCAGTCACGTCACATTTTTTTTTAATTTTAATACATAGGTACTTCACTCCCCATCAACCCCCCCCCCCCCCCCAATTTTTTTTTTTTTTTCACACACACACACCCCACTATCGGGGGCCCCAAAATATTTTTTTTTTTTTTTTAAATACATAACTACTTGACCCAAATTTTTTTTTTCATCTTGTATCACTAGGTACTTGCCCTGCCCCAGTCAAATTTTTTCACTTGGGCCTCTTGTTTAACTTGGCTTATAATTAATTATCCAGCACTGAGAAAAGTGGAGCATGCTGTCTGTGGACAGGTATTGTTGTACTTTGACTAGCATGCTGTCTTTTCCAGCAGGCTTTTGTTTACCTTTTTGAGTTATTCTAACAGAGTACCCAAGGGCGACACAAGTGTTCCACTGAACACCCATCTAGTATGGTTTTATGATAGGTGTGAAGTACCGGATTAGTGATCAATTGAGGTCTTGGTGTGAGATTTTGACTGTTGTATGAAAAGTTAGACAGATTTTTTTTTTTTATTGAAATTATCTGGACTGATTTTTTAAGGACTTTTGGACATCGAAATCAGTCCATAGAGATAAAATTCGGTCAAAACCGACAAATTTTCAGTTTTCGGGAGCCTTGCCGGGAGTCATATGTTTTACATAGAGTTATATAGGAAAAACTTTAGAAAAATCTTCTTGTCAGAAACTGCAAGGCCTAGAGTTTAGATGTTTGGTGTGCAGCATTGTCTTATGACCTCTACCAAGTTTGTTCAAATCATGGCTCCTGGGTCAAAAATGGACCCGCCCCAGTGGTCACATGTTTTATATAGAGTTATATCGGAAAAACTTTTAAAAAATCTTCTTGTCAGAAAACGCAAGGCCTAGAGTTTAGATATTTGGTGTGTAGCATTGTCCAGTGGACCTCTACTAAGTTTGTTCAAATCATAGCCACTGGGTCAAAATAGGCCTAGCCCCGGGGGTCACTTGTTTACATAGAGTTACATGTATATAGGAAAAAGTTTAAAAAGTCTTCACATCAGAAACCACAAGGCATAGAGCTTAGATATTTTGTATGTAGCATTGTCAAGAGAACCTCTACCAAGTTTGTTCAAATCATGGCTTTTGGGTCAAAAGTGGACCCGCCCCAGGGGTCACATGTTTTACATAGAGTTATATAGGAAAAACTTTAAAAATCTTTTTGTCAGAAACCACATTGCCTAGAGTTTAGATATTTGGTGTGCAGCATTGTTTATTGGAGCTCTACCAAGTTTGTTCAAATCATGACCCTGGGGTCAGGGGGGGGGGGATCATTTGATTTTACACAAGGATTTATGTAGGGAAAACTTTAAAAATCTGCTGCTCTGAAACACCAAGGGCTATACCTTCAGTTGTTCATTGTTATGTCTCCCCACAACCCTGCCCTTCTGATGGAGACAAATTGTTTTTGCCTTGTCCATGGGTGTCTGTTTGTCTGTCTGTCTTTCACACTTTGTTCCTTTCAATAACTTGAGTATCAGTTGACCCAAAGCCTTCAAACTTCACAGGGTTATTGCCCTTATTGAGTACAAAAAAAATCCCTTTTGTGTTTTGGATCAGTAGGTCAAAGGTCAAGGTCAGAGGGACCTCTAGAGTGAAAACCATTTCCACTTAATAACAGGATTACCATTTCACCCAGAGCCTCCGAACTTCATAGGATGATTGCTTTTACTAAATAGAAGAACCTTATTGTTTTTGGGGCTAGTATGTCAAAGGTCAGGGTCACAGGGACCTGTAGAGTGAAAAGTATTTCTGCAGAGTAACTGTAGTACCATTACACCCAGAGCCTTCAAACTTTATAGGATAATTGTATTAGAAGAACCCTATTTTTTTTAGGGTCCATAGGTCAAAGGTGAAGTTCACAGGGACCTGTAGAGTGAAAGCTGTTTCTGCTCAGTAACTGGAGTACCATTTTACCCAGAGCTTTCAAACTTCATATGATGATTGTCTTTACTCAGTAAAAGAACTCAATCATTTTTGGGGTCAGTATGTCAAAAGTCAAGGTCACAGGGACCTGTAGAGTGAAAACTATTTCTTCTCAGTAACTGGAGTATCATTATACCAAGAACCTTCAAACTTTATAGGGTAATTATATTGAAGAACCCTATTGTTTTTGGGGTCTGTAGGGCAAAGGTCAAAGTCACTGGGACCTGTAGAGTAAAACTATTTCTGCTAAAAAAATTGAGTACCATTACACCCAGAGTCTTCAAACTTATTGCAAAGCTTTTCAAACTTGCACCTACAAAAACCAGTAACGATATTTGTAACATGAGCAATGAGACTCAGGTGAGTGATTTAGGGCCATCATGGCCCTCTTGTTATTTTTCTTCCATAATGAAATATGATCCTCAGAGTGAGTTCTCTTTTGAATGAAAGCATTCTATTGTTGATAATTCTTGCTTTAATTGAATGCCCAGAATTCATTCCAAATTGCTTGTGAGAGAAACAGGAAATGTTAAAACATGAAAGGATTTCCTTTTCTGTCAGATACAAGGATACAAAATTTTCTGTGTACCGTATATTTCCGGCCATAAGTCTACTCCAGCCATAGGTCGAGGGTTAAAAATGGCCCCAAAATCTGAGGTTTTGCTCTGGCTCCGTCTATAAGTCGAGGGGTGACCAGAGATGGATGGACAGGTGGTTAGAAACCTTCACTCTATGGAATTACATACTAGAAAACATCGGCCAAATACGGCCGTGGACTGTATCTCGAGCTAAATGCACGAGTTCTTTGCGTATTCTGTTCACTTTTAGACATGTAGAAATGAAAAAAAAAATGGAAAGGCACAGATTACTTTTAAAAAAAATGATTGTTTTATTAGTTTAATGCGCACATTTCTTTGTTTTGTTAAAATATCAATATTTACTGTAATGCGCAACGAACGGTAATTAGTGCCGTACTAATTGATAACTTGAATTGTTGGCTTCTATAATGCGCGGCCAATTAACAGTAATCAGTAAACAAATTCAAACATAACAATTTATTTTCATTTATATCCTACTAAAATCATAATGATGCAAACATTTGCAAACATTACAACAAAACTGTGAATTAATTTTAACAGTTACTGATTTACCTACGTACGTTATCACGTAAATCCCGCACTATTTAAAATTAATTAGAATGGGAATCCAATAGAGTTTATGAACCAGGCTTCCAGTTTATAATCCATAATGATATGAATTCACTTTTTGTACATTTATAAATCAGCGTTAACAAGCGCAATAAAAGTGTCAAAAACTGAGAATAATTGAATCAATTTGTGTCTAACAGTTTATGTTGCCGCGACTCCGCCCACGCCGTCAATCAAACTTCCCTTCCATTTTCCTTGACCAACCACCGATCAATATTAGGTAGTGGCGGTCTCGATTCATGCGTCGGCTTTATGTCAGAGATCAAAGGAAAGACATCTGGCAATGGGTTTTCTGTTATTTACACACTTCAGACAGAGCAGACCGACACGTGACAGACTTCAAAGGGAAGGAAAAGGTGAAAATTTGGAGCAGATAATTACACATGTATGAAAGAGCCTGTTTACAAATAGAACATTAAAGGAAAAATGTTGTTAGCATGGACTTAAAAAAAATCGTAACGGGCGTAACAAAAGAAGTGTAAGTTTTTGATAACTGGCAATTAGCATTAATGAATAACAGTTGCTGACAAGCAGTAATGGCTGCATTTGGTGGTCTGGATGTTTGCATTTTACGGCAATTCAGCAATTTTTCAAAGTTCTATAACCGATACATGCATGGGTTTGGGAGTGTCGTCGGTTGAAAAGTAATGAAAATTCGACGCTGGGCATGCGTAAAGCACCGTTATTGACCGGGAAATGGAAAAAAATAAGGGTTGCATTTGATGCCTCAGCTATAAGTCGACCCCCCAACTTCAAAGTGAATATTTTGGTCCAAAAATCTCGTCTTATGGCCGGAAATATACGGTATTAAAGGATTTCTCTTTCTGTCAGAAACATAAGACCAATAAGACCAATGGTTTCCCTGTTGGTGATTTGTTTATTTCCTGCCTGGACAAGTCTGACTCTGTTCACAACTGTCTTATTTAGTATTCATAGAGCTGTCGTAACAATAATTGTAATTCAGAGTAAATCTGTCACTTTCCATGGATGAAAGAATAGAGAGGTTCCTGCTGTTTATTTGAACCTGTCAGGATACTGTAAACATAAAACAACTATATACAGGAAGTACTTCTGTACTTTTGATGTATTTTCAATGTTTTCCTTGCTGTTTTTTCTTGTTGTGACTCTATAGATGTTCAGCTATTGGAAATTGATAGATTTTTTGTAGAACATTGACTCAGAAGAAAAGTCAGTACATTGTTTTCTATACTACAGAGCAGAGAATTTACATGGACTTTATTAAAAGCATTTCACTTATTTCGGTTTATGTTTACAGAATTGGAATCTATGCTTTTAGATAAACCTTGAAATGAAACTTCTAACCTTTGGACTCTGGCCACGGTGTATGGACTTATTATATAACATTATATTTATTTTAAACCTTTTTATTTTACATTATTTGGGAATCAAGTTCTTGCAGCATATACTAGTCCCTCTTGATGTCTGTTTTGTGGCTTTTAACAGTGTGTAATGTAAACAGTCACTGGGGACTGTCAGCCCTGATTTGATCCAGTGACATCAGAGTAACTGTTCTCAACCTACGTTATATTTGATAGGGAAATCAAAATATGCACAATAGCCTTATTGAAGCTCTACTTTCTATCTGAGTTCTCCTAATGAAGATTAGAAGCTTTGCAGGATAGCTTCAGAATTTTTGTAGAGTTAATGTCACTAAATTTGCTGTCCTCTAAACCAAAGCATTCTCTATAATCCCACCCCTTACAAACACACACCACACCAAAACACCACTGCTAAAAAAACAATAACAAGGGAACAGATACAAAAAAATTCTGAAGGTGGTGTTTTCTTGAAATAATCTTGAAATAAACAATTGAACATTAGTATTAGAAGAATCTTCCTTTTTCAGTCGTGGTCAGCTTTTACATTTCAAAAAAAGGGACATGCAACACTTAAGTTAAATGAAATGGTATAACAATTATGATTCCAGATTGTTTAAAACAAAACTTTATAGCTATTTATTACACATGTATTTTCAGTTGTTACATTTGGACCCTGAGAAGAGGATTTCGACCTTGGCAGTGCTGAAGGAGAATTGTTACATGGAAGACTTGGACTTTGCCAAGGTGCTGCAGAGGCAGATAAAACCTTCCTTTGTGCCTTCAGTAAGTAGTCTTCATGTTTATTAGTCTTTCCTATCTAATGTCACATTTTCCAAGTTTGCTCTCAAAACTGAATAACCAGCTTGCATGTGATAATCTTCACTGTTGATGATTTAGTTCATAAGTTTTCAATAAAAAGACATGTTAAATAGTACTGTCCACCTTGAAAGATTTCAGGAATTAGAAAGGGATTCAGAGAGCCTTACAAGCAGTTCAACTGGTACATGTATCATTAAAAAGTTTTGTGTTTTATGACAGCATAGGCCCCCATAAAAAAGGTCTCTTTTCATACATTGCAGAGTTGGTGTAGATTGTGGGTTAACTAGCATTGTGGAGAAATACATGTACATCTTTTGATTAAAAGGTTTTACCAGAGTTAAGAGAAATTATTTCTTGTGTTTCAGAAAGATCATTTGAATTGTGACCCTACCTATGAACTTGAAGAGATGATAATAGAAGCCAATCCTCTTCACAAGAAGAAAAAGCGACTTGCCAAACAGAGTTCAAGAAGATCTGATGGACAGGTGAATTCTCAGGTAGATTTCAGCCATTTTTGATGTACATGTAGAATAGTTATACCTCGGAAACGAAGTTTGGGGGGTATATAGGAGTCACCTGGTGGTTGGTCGGTCGGGCGGTCGGTCGGGTTGTTCCTTGTCCAGAGCGTTACTTGCAAACTACTGGTTGGATTTCAATGCAACTTCATACAATGGTCAAGCACAATGAGAGGAAGTGCAGTTTTCAAGAATCATAACTCCATCTTCACTATTTGCAGAATAATTGCCCTTTGTTGGTTTTCCTTGTCTGGAGCATAACTTAATAACTACTGGTTGGAATTCAGTGCAACTTCATACAATGGTCAAACACAATGAGAGAAAGTGTGTGTTCAAAAATCATAACTCCACTTTCACTTTTAGTGAAGTTATTGCCCTTTGTCCATTTTCCTTGTCTGGAGCATAACTTTAATACTACTGGTTGGAATGCAGTACAACTTCAAACAATGGTCAAGCACAATGAGAGAAAGTGCAGTGTTCAAGAATCATAACTCCTTCTTCAGTATTTGCAGAGTTATTGCCCTTTGTTGGTTTTCCTTGTCCGGAGCATAACTTGAAAATTACTGGTTGGAATTCAGTGCTACTTCATAAAGTGATCAAGCACAATAACAGGAAGTGCTATGTATAAGAGCTATAACTCCTTCTTCACTATTTGCAGAGTTATTACCGTTTGTTAGATTTCCTTGTCCGGAGCATAACCTAATAACTACTGGTTGGAATTCAATTCAACTTCATAGAATGGTCAAGCTTAATGACAGGAAGTGCATTGTACAAGAACCAGAACTCCATCTTCACTATTTGCACAGTTATTGCCCTTTGTCCGTTTTCCTTGTCTGGAGCATAACTTTAAAACTACTGGTTGGAATTCAGTGCAACTTCATACAATGGTAAAGCACAATGAGAGGAAGTGCAGTGTTCAAGAATCATAACTCCATCTTCTGTATTTGCAAAGTTATTGCCCTTTGTTGGATTTCCTTGTCCAGAGCGTTACTTGCAAACTACTGGTTGGAATTCAATTCAACTTCATAAAGTGATCAAGCACAATAACAGTAAGTGCAGTGAACAAGAGCTATAACTCCATCTTCACTATATGCAGAGTTATTGCCCTTTGTTGGATTTTGTTGACCAGAGCATAACTTGAAAACTACTGGTTGGATTTCAAAGCAACTTTATACAATGGTCAAGCACAATGAGTGGATGTGCAGTGTACAAGAGCTATGACTCTGTCTTCAATTTTTGCACTGTTATTGCCCTTTGTTGGTTTTCCTTGTCCGGAGCATAAAGGTAAAGGTAAAGGTTTCTTATTTAACGTGGGTAATCAACGAAAGTCCCCACCTGGTGTGGATGGAACAACTAATTTCCAGAAGAGCCCACCGTGCGTGTATTTTACCTCCCTGATCCCCAGTCTAGGCCGATACTGCTGGAAACAGTACAGGGTTAGGTTACCACCCATTCCTGAGAAATCAGTCGATAACTCAGTCGCAACCCAGAATCGAACCCGGGTCGCTAGCTGTGTAGCCCAACGCCTACAACCATAACTCTATTTCAATTCTACATCCTCAGTTCCTAAGCAGTCTTGCGGAGGTATTAATCACATTTAGTGATAGCTGTAGTTTAGTTTAAATTTTACATTGATCGGGAAATGAAATCTTGCATCTTATAGTACGTCTGCTTGATGACCGCTTCCTTTGTTTAAACCAGTATTTGAACCAGAAGTTTGATTTGCAGAAAGTCATAACATATTTTCACCCCTGGTGAACCAGTGACCTCCTTAACAACATTAAAGGTGGTGTTTGGAAACCATTTTGATAAGCTTTGGGACTACCATTAATGGCAGTTTAGCAGAACAAATTAGTACAAACTAAATTAATTTGTATTTATTGTATATATGTGCTATTTATAATACATGTTGCTGAAGTTTTACAACAGTCTGTGATACTGTTGTATCTTTTGTTGCAGGATATCAGTGATGAAGAGAGAGCCATAGAGTTGGCCTTCATCAACTTTCAGGCCTTCAACAGGGAAAGGTAAGTTCCCTCATTGGGTCATCTCTCAATGCCTGTCAGTGGCAGTTACAACATACAGGGTTAATTTGAACTACTTTCTGCATTTACAGAGTACAAGACAATACTGTTATGGAAATTTACTTGCAGTATTGTAAGTTTATGAATTTACTGTACCAGGGAGATACCAAGTATGAGTCAGAAAATATCTTTTGTGGGGAAATCTAGAGGGATTTGTGCTTCATAAAAAAATGTTAATGTGGTTGGTTTTACTTTCTTCAAAATTAAGGTCTTTTTGAATATCTTCCTTTAATATTTTGGACCATTGGGATACAAGAAACTAGCTTGAATGAACTGACAACAGATTATGGGATACTTTTATTGCTGTAATGTGCTGACAATGAGAAATTTGCAAATTAATGAAAATAAGGGGGAAATGATGTATATTACAAACAGTAATATATATAAATGTTATATTAGTGTAACAGAACATTGATAAGTGTATGATTTGAGCTGTTGGTGAAGTGCTGTGTCTACTATAGGCAGATTGTTTGAAGATCTGTCTGACTATTCATCTTTTCCTGGTGTACATCAAAGCAGATCACTGTAATAACAGGTTGTTCATTGAATCTGATTTCCGTAGTAACCCTGTTTGTTGCTAGGATACATGACCATGTTTTTGTACTTATAGGGAGAGTGGTGAGAAGCGTCGCCTGCATATGACGACGAGCGATTCAGCTCTAGCTCAACATAAGATAACTAGAACAAACATAGATAAAGACATGAAGAAAAAAGTCCTTAGCAAAGCAAACAGTGAAGGGGCTACACAGTATTTAAGGGTTCCCGAGAAAACTTGATGAGGATTCTTGAAATTATATAGTATTGATGATAATTCTTGAAACAGTCAGAATTATATATTGTGACTTTCTTGTGTACTTAAATTGAAGTTCTTCTTGGAGAATTTAGGATAATTAATGTAGGATAGTCCTACTTAGAATTCGCCAGTTGAAATGTGATTCTACAAAATCTCTTTTTCTTGGAATCTCCTGGATTTTCAAAACAGATCTGGAAAACCATCTGTGAACTTTGACATGTATGGCTAGCGAGCAAGTGAGTTTGTTTGCTTGACAAGGTCTGAAATCATTGAAGATGTCAGATAGCTTACATACATTTTATGATTTAAACATGTATTTTTTTGTGTATTTGAAAACTAGCAAAGTATTGCATAAATAGTGAATTCTTTCTGGTTTCTTTTATTCTTAAATTTAATATACATATGTTCTGACTTAGTTTTCGAATTCAGATGATTGAAGATCAAAATAGAAACAACTGAAAAAATAGCTGAAATTGATCTTTATGATACAAGGTATTTTGTTTTATTTTTGTGGTGTGTTTAATGAACCAATGAGCATGTTAGTTTTACTATGAGATATCTGGATATCAAGTTCATACAGAATGACATTGAAGTGCACAGAAATGTCATAAATACCTTGTAATTCTCCATGCTTTTTGTAGCTAGTAATTTATGATTGTCCTTAAATTGTTGCCATCACTTCATTTAAATGAAGTTTATCTCCAGTAGAAATCATTTTAATATGCTGATAGGTTATATGCCTTACCTTCAAACAAACAATAAGATGAAATAGTAATAAATTCTGTGTAACAAATAGATTAGTACATGTCCCACTTGGAGAAACATTTTTTTATTTTTTTTATTTTAACAGTATTTTATAGTCGTCTGTGAAGTGATCAGGTCACAGTAAGGTACATGTACATGTACTAGTTTTGAGCTCACCTGAGCACAATATGCTAAAGATTAGCTTTTGTTATCGCCCTGTGTCTGTCATATGTCAACTGTTTTCAGTTATTATGCTCCAAAGGGTGGCATGTAGTATTTGCACTGTTTGTCTGTTATTCCATCTGTCCTTCCATCAATCCCATCTTCTGTGTGCAACTCCTCCTAAAATTCTCATTTGATTTTCACCAAACTTTCAAACAGTGATCATTATTAAGTGCCACAGTGCTTATTTTCCCTCTTTTACCATTCAAATCTTTTTGGTGGAGTTATTGCCCATTGTTTTAGTTTATAATATATCTTGTGTGCACATCCCCTACATTTCCTATGCGATTTTCACCAAACTTTCACAGAATGACCATTATCAAGTGTTGTAGTGCATATACTTGTGCTTTTGCGATTCGACCATGTTTGTTGGAGTTATTGACCATTGTTTCTTTCCTTTACATGTATATTGCTTCTGTCATGACTCCTACAATTGTTCAACTGGAGCATAAAAATCCAGAAGTTAAAAGTTAAGAAACTGTTTTGAAACACTTATTCTGTTAAAGACATGTGGTGAACCATGTTTTGGAAATTTATTAATTTTACAAGCCATGCAAACAGGTGGAGGACCCTGGATGTATGGGTACTTTGTTCAGTTCACAGACTGAAAAGAAATTTGTGACAAATGATAAAGGTACAATCAAGTTATAAGCTACTATGACAGTATTGCCATGTTTCAGGGGCATGCTTGTCTGTGACACATTTCTTGTTAATTTTTAAGAACATCTCCTCCTAAACAACTTTGTCAAAGATGATGAAACGTTGGCATGTTTCCTGCATGAAGCTCTACCAGAATTGTTCAAAGAATTACATGCAGAACTCTGATTCCTTAATGCAAACAAGAACGAAAATCTTTAAAAACCTTCTAATTTAAAAATCATCAGGCCCAGAGGTCTGAAATTTGGTGTGTAGCATTATCTAGTGAAGCTCTAGCAAGTTTATTTAAATTATATCCCTGGGGTCACTTTTATCCCTGCCAGAGGGGTTTTACATTAAAATATAGAGGAAACTTGTTAAAAAAATTCTTGTATGAAACCATAATGCCCAGAGTTTTAAACTTTTACACAAAGTATTGTCTAGTGAACCTCTTGGAAGATAATTCAAAGTTTTGTCCATTTGGTAATTTTTGGCCCTTTTCCAGGGGTCAGGTGTTTAAAATAAATATATAGAATCAAAGTCTTAACTTCAAAAGTCTTCTTTGTTAGAAACCATATTGCTGAGACTTCTGAAATTTGTTGTAAAGCATTATCTAGTGGACCCTTACAAAATTGTGGAAATTTTGTCCCTAGAGTCATTATTGGCTCCTCCCTGGGGGTAACATGTGTAACATAGAAATATGTAGAAATTTTGTTTTTAATTTTATCTTGTCTGAAACTATCAGACCCAGAGTTTCGAAATTGCACAGTAGGTCTCTACCAAGATTGTTCAAACTTTGTCCCTTAGGTAATTTCTGCTCTGGCCCAGGGGTCAAATGTTTTACATAGACTTTTGTAGACAGACTCTTTAAAAATCATCTTGTTTAAAACCATAAGGCTGAGAGTTATGAAATTTCTACACATTGTCCAGTGGACCTCTTCCAATTTTGTTCAAACTTTGCCACTTGGGACATTTTATGCTCCTCTTTGGAGGGGGGTGGGGGAGGGGTCACCTTTTACATAGAAATATATAGTAAAAAGTTTAAAACTCTTCATACCCTAGAGTTCTGAAATTTTGTGTGGAGCATTGCTCAATGGACCTCTACCAAACTTATTCCAACATTGCCACTGGAGCTCAGACAAATATAGACACACCCGTGAAAAATCTGCTTGTCAGAAATCGTAAGTCTGAGACCTCTGAAATTAGGTGTGTAGTATTGTCTTGTGAACCTCTACCAAGATTGTTCAAACGGGTCACATGTTTAGCTTAAAGATATAAAGGAAATTACAAGGACATGGAGAAACCTTTTAAAATCTGTATTGAAACCTTTTTAAAGGCCTTTTTCATAAACCAGATAGTCAAAAGTTTGAATACTGGCAGGCAGCATTTCCTAGTTCTTTTATTTTGATAAATATTCCATACATTGCACTTGTTGTTTTAGCAGTTATACTTAGGCGAGTGCTATAGGCCCATCATGGCCCTCTTGTTCAATAAATGTTAGTAAGTTTATTGTTGGTTTATGACTTGTATTTGAGGGAATTTTTTCTTATTATCACAATCTCAGCAAGGAATCCTCATTTATTTTAACTCTGGTCATAAATGAATGTCATAGTTTCACGATATTTGTATTGCTGGAGAAGAAACATTTACATACATGAGTAAGATATTATGTAAACATGCTCAGAAAAGCAAAGAACAATAATGCAGCCTGTAAATTATAGATTTTTACTATGTATGTGTTCACTTTCACTGTTGACTTTTGTAATTTTCAGGAGCAGAGTGCCTAAAGCTGTTTGAAGTCTGCAGTCTGTAGATTTCTTTGAAATACAATTTGAAATTTTAAAATGATTTGGTAATAAAACCATGTCAAAGGATCAAAGTTGCTCAGTTTTTATAAAAGAGTAATTTTGTGTGATAATTTTAAATGCTCTAAAAATTTACAGTTGGGTCTTTTTTTCAAAACCGATCCAAAAGGTGTACAGCAGTTGTTGGCTTACAAACATTTACTGCACTTGGCCTCTTGAAAGTGTTCAACTTTTGTCTGTTTTAAGATACATTAATTATGCCAGGTCAAGTGAATTATGTATGAAGTATTCTCTATTGGTATGATATTTTTTATTAGCGGTTTTATTTTGCCTATTTATTATTTCATTCGAGAAGAATGGGTTTCAGAAGCCTCTGTAGTCCTAATTGGCAGATAAAGTGTTTAGATTGACTGATTATGTGCAGTGTTTGGTTGATTTCATATTACCATTGGCAGATAATTATAGCCAGAGTGTAAGATACAGTAGGCTTGTGAATTATTCATTATGATTGGCTGATAACATTGTATGTTTGGCTGATAACAAAATGGCATTTTTTTTTATTTTTGACCTTTGATTAAATCTTACAAACATTTTAGTAGAAAGTGAAAAAAAAAATGAAAATGTGTCTACTATCTTATAATTATACATGGAATTTTCTTTAATGAAACGGATGTAACTTGTACAATGCCTATTTTTGAGAAAGGCTTTATAGGTTTGAATATCAAGTTTATGAATAATGGTTTTTACGGTCCCTCAGATTGTTGCAAGGAAATAAAACCAAAGAAAAATATTCTAAGTAGTTACTGGGAATTTTAGAGAACTCAAGTAGGCAACCGATGCAAAGTTAATAACTGAATAGAAAAAACATATATTCATGATTTCTATGAGTGTTTTAATTTGACATTGTTAGAGATACAAGTAGGAAATAAAGCTTTCTGTAGAGAATAATTCATGAACAATTAAGATGCCATATCTTGCCAAGGGAGATTGCTTAAATTGTTGTCACTGTGCAATATTACTTTTGTTAGCTATTATTATCACTAAATGACTTTATAATAAAATAAATCTCTGTAAAAGAAAGTTTGTAGTTGGGTTGGTTTTATGTTTATATAATTCATCTCAAGAACTGTAGTCATAGATCACTTGTATAGAGATAAGTAAATGAAAGATGAGCACCTTTGTCTAGATAATTGGCTGCCTTGCTTTGCTGCCGTACCATGGTATTGTTCCCCCAGCCTGACCATGGTATAGTTCCCCAAGCCACCATGGTATTGTTCCCTAAGTATGGCCATGGTGTTGTTCCTGTCTGACCATGAATGTGCTGTGCGCTACCCACCCCCCAAAACCATAGATTTGTTCCCCAAGTCTGACCATGGCTTTGTTCCTGTCTGACCATGGATTTGCTGTGTGCATCCCCCCCTTCTGACCAGGGTATTGCTCCCAAAGTCTAACCATGGCTTTGTTCCTGTCTGACCATGGATTTGCTGTTCACCCCCTTCAACCATAGATTTGTTTCCCAGCCTGACCATGAATTTGTTCTCCAACAGGTATAAAATTAGTCTCTGAAGCTGGTACATTTGCTAATAGTATGAACCTAGTCCTTTCATAAACTTTCTGTGGGCTTAACTGGAAATAAAGTCTCTTCTATTCTGAAAAGGATGGATCAGTGGTCCACTTGTAACTTTCAGGACATGTACTCACCAGTCCGATCTTATGCTCTTACACTAATACTGATGTCTTTCACACCATATATTGTTGTTATGCCTTGAGCCTATAAAGGTATCACAAGTTTATCTGAAATTAGATGCTTTCTGATTCTTGCTCTATACACCACAACCTAAATATAACTCTTAAGGAGGCAACAGTCATTATTATGGGCAACTGGTACCAATGAAAATGCTACTGACTTTGCTGAAATAAGATTACATGTTAATAACTAGCCAGTTGTTCTTAAAATTTCTTAAAATGTTAGGAAGAGGTTACTACATAAATCAACCTGCCCAGTTTATTTTACAGAGGCTTATATAGGATTAATTGGAAAATCTTCTTGTCTGAGACCACAAGGCAACAGGGAAATATATTTTGCATGGAGCATCATCTACAGGTCCTGTACCAAGATTGTTCAAATTATGCCCCTTGGGTCAGTGATAGCCCTGCTCCAGGGACACTTGATTTTACAAAGGCTTATATAGGAATGATGTAAAAAAATCTTGTCTGAAACCATTTGCAGTAGAGCTTAGATATTTAGTATGTTGCATTGTCTAGTGGACCTCTACATAGATTGTTCAAATTATAACATTGGGGTTGAAATTGGCCCTTCCCTGGAGGTCCTATTTGTGTAAAATACTTAATTTTTGAACATCTTGTGAGAAACCTTAAGCTTTAGACATTTTGCATGGAGCATTATCTAGAGGTCCTCTACCAAGTTTTTTAAAAATTATGACCCTGGGGTCAATTGATTTTACAAAGGCTTATATAGGAAAAGCTTTGGAAATCTTTTATCTGAAACTGTATGCCCTAGAGCTTAGATCTTTTATGTAGCATTGTAGAGTGGATACATACCAAACATATTCAAACTATGTCCCTAGAGTCAAAATTGGCCCTTGTCCTAGGTTCTGTTTGTATAAAATATAAGATGTTCAAAATTCTTCAAGCCAAAACCTGTTATTTTACTTCTGTTTGCTCAACAGCAGACCCATAGACAACATACTCAGGTGAGTGACCCATGTCCATCATGGCCCTCTTGTTTTCACTTTCAAATATTTGACCCACATGTAGTTACTTTTGTAAAAACTTTTAAATTGCAATCTGACTACCAGACAGTACAATTATGCTGGAATAAACAATGAGTGTAAAACATTTTGAATATTAATCACCGACGTCATGAACTTCATACCATTCAACATGCAAATGCATTACAGATACGAGATGGTCGATCTATATCCAAGGTTTAGTAACTGTTGAAGACTTAACTTGCATTTTTTGAAGAAAGCACTAGAAAGCGGAAAGCCTTGTGTGTTTGCAGAAATCACTTTAGTTAATGACATCAAAGTAGGTCCATATGTAAGGGAAACAACTTGTCCAGACTTATGAATGTAGTTATCTGATTCACCTCCCTTTATATTAACATCAACAGATAAAAATTTATTGAAGATAGATATATTTTAAGAAGTCACTTTGAACCTATATAGTTTGTAAGATTCTGTAACGAAGTAAGAAAATATGGGAAAGCCGCAAGAATGTTTCTGTCTAAGGTACAGAACTTTACATTTGAGAGACAGCATATTTCTACAACCCCAGAAACTTTAAACCAAGACTACTGCAGGGAAGTAACTTAAATGTTGGTATCTTTACAAACACGACCATGTTAAAACTACACAATTATCATGTGTACTACTTATCTTCTAATTCGTGAATCATGCACAGAGTTGTCTAGCTTACTGTAATTCATTTGTAAACACATTAAGGTTTAATTGAATCATATTGTGTGGACAGTTTAATTAGACCTCATTCCTGTGAAGGACCAGGACTATGACTCCCACTTTCCATAAGAAATGGTCAACATATTCAGGTTTTATTTACATTTCTCTTCTACTGCTCAGCTGGTGGCAACTGCTTGACTGCCCTGCTTGGCTAGTGACAAATACCTTGACTGCTTGGCTAGTGACAAATACCTCGACTGCTTGGCTAGTGACAAATACCTCGACTGCTTGGCTAGTGACAAATACCTCGACTGCTTGGCTTTTGCCAACTTCCTCTCCTGCTCGGCTATTGCCAACTTCCTCTACTAATCGGCTATTGCCAACTTCCTCTATTTATTGGCTATTGGCAACTCCCTGTCCTGCTTGGCTATTGACAAATACCTTGACTGCTTGACACAGAAAGAAAATGACACCGAAAGAAAAACAACACCGGAAGACAAGTATAAACATTCATTTTATTTATCTATTTCAACAACAAAAATGCTTTTAAGGCATTTTTTTTCACACATAGCATGTATATATTTTTTCACACATAGCATGTATAACATATATATATATGAAAAGCATTTCACACAATAGAAAGTAAATTTTCATATTATCATATTTAGAAATAACAACAAAATTCTGTAATGATTTCAAGGAGTAGAAAAAAGTTTAGCCTTTCAGTTTATGAATGGCTGAGACACAATCTATATTTCAACTTTCCTGGGGCTTTATGAAACACCTCGGTAACTATATATGAAACAAGGAAAACATTTTTGTACTCAATTCACATAATTTAATTTCATTTATAAACATCACTCTATCACCAGATAAATACAAAGACAACCTATTTCTCACGGGCACTTTCATCTTGCTGAAGGTCATTTTTGCATTTTCAAAATTCACCGGGGAAACAAATGTTATAATATACATGTTTACAAACTGATGAATATTTAATGAGGTAAACTTGTAGGAATATATGTGAAATTATAAAAATATCCTACACAGGAATATTGCACAAAAGATTGATAAATACTATAAAGAAATTGTTACAACTTGTAAAGCAGATAAATATATAAGGCATATTGTTTTATATCTATGTGGAAGATACTGGCTGTTTCAATGATAAAGTGATCTAATTTTGATGCTTAAACATGTGTAATGCCAATAAATTTAACTCACATGTAACCTGGATCAATCCACTTGCCCCATGCTAGATTAGAACTCAGGGACCTTAGATGACAAAGCAAACAATCTACAACATCGCCATAAAAGTTAGCAGATAGGCAAAGGAGTAAAAGTGTCATATTATACATCTACTACATACTAAATTTGAATTGCATCACACACCAAAAACAGTACATTCAATTTTATGTTGAAATCAGACAGATAAATATTTCCATGAAATACGTAAGAAATCTGGGACTGTATACAATCTTTATTCCTGTCAGTAATGCCCTGATCGCACTGAGTATCAGAGGTAAGAAAATGCAAATAAAGAATCAAAAAAAAAATTATTTCTACACAAAAATGCCAGTATTTGACTAATGCCTTTAAAAGATAACACATTTATTCTGTATATTAAATTGTAAATGATTGATATCCCTAACCTAGGCTTGCTTAAACTTAATATGTGTATACATCTTATATCCTTCAGTTTGTTTGTTTTATCATTTCTAACACATATACAACCTTTTCTCACAAAATCCAGAATAAGAGCTACAACCTGGATTGTTAAAGTGGACTGAAGATCAGTTTTCTACATATTTCATACATATTCAGGCCTGGAAGTCTTTTATAAATCATTTAACCAGAAACATAGATAACAGAGATTTTATGCTTCTCTAATGCATGGTAAAATATCACACACGAAAAAAAGTTAAGTATCCTATAAAACCACAAGTCATATTGCTTTAAATAATACATTTTCTAAAAGTTTAAACATTAAAGTATAGCTAGAGTTAAAAATACTTTCTCATATTTTAAACAATATTTGGGTATACAACACTCATAATGTAAATCATGTTTTCAACTTGATGTTAGTCGGTTGGTTCTACCTGTTTTTTGATAACACTAGAATCAAAATAGAAGTATTTGTATTACTGCAGCTGTAAAGGACGTTTTAGACTTTCTGAAAATGTAAAGTTTATGAATGTGGAATAAATAGTTTTTAAGTTTAATCTACTACAAAACATGCCATTTTTGGTAATTTCTACTGACGTGTGATAAATTACATATGTTAATAGGTTACATAGGGAGCTGCTTATCTCTGTAATCTATGTCTCTGATTTAACACAGATCTTTTTCTAGGAACAATTAAGAAAACATCCTTTATCACTGTTGTCCATCAATTTATCAAAAATGTTAACCTTTTCAATCAAACTAAATGCATTTCGACAAATTTTTCCCTGTTCTGGAACATTGAGCCCCAGGCATGTGTCTGTCTGTGTGAGGCTAAGGTACATGACTGGTGGCTCCTTGTTTGTGGTACAGTACTGCACTGTACATTCTGTTTCTGACCATACCCAAAGTTGTATCTTCTGTCACGTGGTCTGAAAAAAGAGAATAATTACATTGTGTAAACTCAGTTTTATGTTGATCAGTAAAATTATGAAATGAAAATACATGTAGAAAGAAGGAACATTAACCAAACTAATCCTCAAGTAAATGGTGTAATCACTCAGATGATATTGTTACAAAGCCAAGATGTTGGATCTGAATACATTTTCTAGGTCTAATCTGCATCACATCTGGCAACATAAAACATGATTAGGAAATGTGAAAACATATACACTGGTCATGTTTTACTTTTGGTGATGTGTTTGTATCACTACACAGAATTTCTATTACAAAGGAAATTCTGAACAACATGGCAAAGAACATGAATACTTACTGACAACTACACCCGTGTCTCTCATTTTCTGTATCTTTGTCTTTCACCATCTTGCCTCTGGTTAATATCTATTCTTAAAAAATCAAAGTAGAATTACAACAAAATATATCATTCAAAGACCTATATACAGACCTAATAATTCTTATTTGTCGTCTTCCATAAAATGTAATTTATCTATAAGATATACTGTATCTTAAATAAAAAGTATTAACTGCTTTTCCAAAACCCACCTTTGTACATCACCTACTGAACCATTCCGCTGGATCTAACGTTAAATTTTATTATATAGTCACAGAAATAAGCAAGAAAGTGACATCGACACATTATCCAATATGAATGATTCCCCAATTAAATTTATTTTCATTGGTTACTCTGGATCCGCGACTGTCATTGTAAATCTCCTCAGTATATTACCTACTAAATACGTATTTACACAAAAACCACTGAATGAAAACAAACCTCACGGATCCCGGACGTACAACGAAACTTTCTCTTTTACTTAGAAAAATGTCAACTTCTGTCAGCTGTTCGTTTACTGTGGCACATGTACTTTAGACTGGTTTCGATTATTTCAGCAAAACAAAGAAAATTTTGCGTCAACAAAATTTTATTTCGAAGTCCAGTCCCTCTATTTTTAGCATATGTTGACCTGACTAGAAACATGCACCGAGTTGGTGATTCCCGTGTGAACAATCAGACCGTAACGCCGAGAAAAAAGGTCATTATCAAACACGTTTAGCAAAATCCAACACGTTCATGTGACCTCGACTTGCGCATGGTAGAATCCATTAAAGCGTTGCGTACATACTCAGATAAAGCAAAGATTTTAATTAAATCTCTTTGATTAAAGATATGAGAGTTGTGACCGTCAAATTATCGAAAATGATGTGCAGAAAAAAGATTTTTCTTGTATGTTCGTCTGTCAGAGATATGCAGAATCACAGTATAACTGCACTGTATAACTTTGTGAACTTTTAACCCTGACCTGTTTCGCCAATAAACATCATTCGAACAATTCATGTAATCTGACACTGATGTCTTCAGCAGAGTTATGTTTTTCAGGGCCTTAATTAAGGCCCTGGTTTTTGAAAGCACTTTACCAATCATTTTGCATTTGTCGACCCCGTTATTTGTTATGGCAATACCTTATCTTTGTAAATAATGACCTTGTTAACGCAGGATGTGTTAATCAATGTACTGCTTAGTGGTACAGGTGAATGCCGAGGCACGTGACATTAATTGGTGCGCAGTGCACCAGTAGCTCGAGCAGGGAATTTTAGGCTTGTGCTAGATTATTTCTCAACAAAGAATTATTTAAAGTTGGATGAGTATAACAGGAATAAACATTAGCTAGATCTATAATGAAAACAAACTGCATAAGGCAATAGAGTACTCATTCGTCTACAAAATGATACCTTTAACAAAATTGAACCAGAAATGATAAAGTTTTATGCAAAGAAGAAAACCACCTGTGTGGTAAGGAATGTTTGGATTCTGTTATCTGTTAATAAGGCATTCATCTGAGTTTCTCCAGTCAGACTGTCTAGATCTGAATTCACTTGGGCTCTGCTCAGTCTGCAAGAAGGCTGATCTTGCTTATCTGGTCTAGTATACAAAGACATGCCCGCTCAGCTCAATAGGTAGAGCACTGGATTAGTAATCCATAGGTCGATGGTTCGACCCCTGGGCAGGGCAAAATTTCTCAGTGACAATTGATCTCAGTCATTGTCTAATGTTCATTTGTCTCTCACCGCTGATTCAGAGTAGATTATGTGGGAACAGTAGTCAGTCACTTGCGGAGAAATTGGTAATTACTGGTTAGTTATCCAGGAAAACCGGTTAGGTGGACTGACCGCCGAGATATAACCTAGATGTTGAAATTGGTGTTGAACCCCAAATAACAAACAAATAACAATAACACAAAGACACACAACCACACACACACACACACACATATTTACTAACCAATCCATCTTGAACACTGAAGACATATGTTTGTTAGTTGAAACCTTTTATTATTCAAATTTCATATATTCTTTGTACTGATGAAATACCTTTTTTTTTCAGCTATTTTAATTCATTACAAAGTTAATAAAATAGAGATACTAAGAGTTTTGAATTAATTTATGTAATTGTTCAAGGGAGGTACCTCAAATTGCTGCCTCATGAACACTCATATACCATGGACAGCACGCTCCACTTATGTCAGTGCTGGATGATAAATTATTAGCAAAGTCAAACAAGAGGCTTGAGTGGAATAAATCTGAGTGGGGGCAGGTACCTAGTAAAAGTTTTTTTGGCAGAATTGGGTGGGGGGGGGGTTACTGTTGCAAGATATTTTTTTCTAGTGGTGTTGGGGAAGGGGGCTCTGATGTGGGAGGGGGCAGGTGAGAGTCAAGTACCTACATAAAATTATGGGGTGGTGGGGGCAGGGGGAGTTACACGTTGGGGGGTCCCATGGAGGGGGAGGGGAGTCTGATGGGGGAGGGGGCTGGTGGGAGTCAAGTACCTACATATTAAAACAACAAGAGGCCATGATGGCCCTGGATCGCTCACCTGAGTACTTTGGCTGTAGGTTTGCTGTTAAGCAGTATTTCATTTTTTAATTGAAAAGATGTAAGTGCCTACAAACCAAATATGTAAAATATCAGTCAATAAATAAAGGCTCTATGACAGAAAGTAGAAATATCTATTATAAGCTATGGTGACCTTGACCTTGACCCAGTGACCTCAAACCCTACCTATGGGTAGAGGTCCATGCAAGGAACCTATATACTGAATATCAAAGATATTGGTCTATAAATGAAGGCTCTATGACGTACAGTAGATAAATCTATTTTTAGCCTCCATGACCTTTAACCTAATCTAATAATTTCAAAAAGCTTAATAAAGCTTGCTTCATGTCAAATTTTAAAATTCTAGGCCTTGTGGTTTCAGACAAGAAGATTTTCAAAGATTTTCTTCTATACTGCTATTTAAAACATATGACCCCTCGGGCGGGGCCAATAGTGATCCCAGTGACATTTTTCAAACAAACTAGGTAGAGGTCCACTAGACAATACTGCATACCAAATATCTAAGCTGTAGGCATTGAGGTTTCCAGTAAGAAGATTTTTAAAGATTGCCTTTTTTACATATTAAGAGCCCCCAGGGCGAGGCCAATTTTGACCCCGGGGCCAACATATAAACAATACTGGTAAAGGTTCTCAACACAATACTCCACACTAAATATCTAAGGTCTAGTCCTATTAGTTTCGGAGAAAAATGATTTTTCATGTTTTTCCTATCTATGTAAACCAAGAGAACCCTTGGGTGTGGCCCATTTTGACCCAGGGGACATTATTTGAACAAACTTGGTAAACATCCACTAGACAATGCTGCTTACCAAATATCTAAGCTGTAGGCATTGAGGTTTCCAGTAAGAAGATCTTTAAAGATTGCCTTTTTTACATATTAAGGTTCTCAACACAATACTCCACACCAAATATCTAAGGTCTAGTCCTATTAGTTTCGGAGAAAAATGATTTTTCATGTTTTTCCTATATATGTTAACCAAGAGAACCCTTGGGTGTGGCCCGTTTTGACCCAGGGGACATTATTTGAACAAACTTGGTAAACATCCACTGGACAATGCTGCACATCAAATATCTAAACTCTAGGCCTTGTGGTTTCAGACAAGAAGATTTTTAAAGTTTTTCCTATATAATTCTATGTAAAACTAGTGACCCCTGGGGCAGGGCCATTTTTGACCCAGGGGTCATGATTTGAACAAACTTGGTAAAGGTCCACCTGATGATGCTTCATACCAAATATCTAAGCTCCAGGCGTTGTAGTTCTTGAGAGGAAGATTTTTAAAGTTCCAACTTTGAAAATCTATTTTTAGCTCCTGTGGCCTAGAAATGCAATGGACCTGAACTATTTGAACTAGACAATGTATCATGCAAAATATCTTAGCCCTAACTTTTGCGGTTTCAGACAAGAAGATTTTTGAAGTTTTTGCTATGTACATATAAGGAAAACCCCTGACCTCTGGGGTGGGGCCAATTTTGACCCCAGGGCCATAATTTGACCAACTTTGGTAGAGGTCCACAAAGATATGTTACATGCAAAAAATCTAAGCTCTATGCCTTATGGTTCTAGAGAAGAAGATTTTTGCAGATTCTACTATATATTTCTGTGTAAAACTGATAAGCCCCGGGGTGAGGCCAATTTGACCCCAGGGGTCATGATTTGAACAACCTTGGTAGAGGTCCACAAGGTAATGCTACATGCCAAAAAGTTAAGCTCTAAGCCTTATTTTTCTAGAGAAAAAGATTTTTTAAGATTTTACTATAAACATATAGACAAAACAACAAACCCCTTGGGCGGGGCAAATTTTGAACCAAGGAGCATAATTTGAACAATCTTTGTAGAGGACCTCTACCCAATGATACATGCAAAATATCAAATCTCTAGGCCCGACAGATTCTGACAAGAAGATTTTTTAAGATTTTCCCTATATAACTCTATGTAAAATGGGCAACCCCTGGGGCGGGGCCGTTTTTGACCCAAGGGCCATAATTTGAACAATCTTGGTAGAGGACCACTAGGTGATGCTACATACCAAATATCAAAGCTCTAGGCCTTATGGTTTTAGACAAGAAGATTTTTAAAGATTTTCCTTTTGGTTGCCATGGCAACCAGAGTTCTGCATGGAATCAAATTCTTTGAACAATTTTGGTAGAGCTTCATGCAAGGAACATTTCTGTGAAGTTTTGTTGAAATTGGCCCAGTGGTTTAGGCGGAGATGTTCTTTAAAACAAAAGTTTACGGACGCACGGACAGACGCACCGACGACGGACATTGACTGATCACAATACCTCACCTTGTGCACTACGTGCACAGGTGAGCTAAAAATATGTAGGTGGAGGGGTGGGGAGGGGAGTACCTATCCATCCCTTGTGTAAGTAAATCACGTGTAAGTAAATAGTTTATTTCTAGGCTAAGAAGTTTTTTCTATTATAGCGTAAGCAAAATCAATCACCCTTGGGGTGGGGCTAATTTTGACCGCAGGGGCATGGGTACCAACAATCTTTGTAGTGGTCTTGCTGGTGATCAAGAATTCCAAGTTTGAAGGGAATATCTTTGACACTTTTTGAGAAATGGACATTAACGAAAAAGGTTAACCAAGAAATTCTAAGTCGAAAATGGGGCATAACTTTGCAAAAATAAATTTGAGGGTTATCTGCCCTTTAAAAATGGTGTCACATTTTGAAAGTGAACATGTTTTTTAAATTTTAATGAAATAGCTTTGATAGTTTCTGAGAAAATGGACCTTAACAAAAAGGTTAACCAAAGCCAACGAGAGGGTCATAACAATAGCCTCACTTTTTTTCTTCAAAGGTGGAGCTAAAAACCTCCTTCTGTTGCAGATAATTTTTCATTTTGAAACCTCAGCAGTGGTGTAGTGGTGTAGCTAACTATACTCTGAATATGCACGTACGTACAATTTGTTCCAGAATTAAAAAAAAAAACAATCACTTTAATGTGAAAAAAATTCCCTAAATGACCAAAATCTGCATAACTTCCAAGGGCTTTGCGCTGAACCTGTGAGGGTCCTCACATGGCCCCAACCCCGTGTGTTTGTGCATACTCTCAGTTTTGGCCTAGTTAGCTCCTGCACTGTGTGAGTCTTGATATACATAGATTTTGTTGAAACCAGATATGTCCTTCAACTTTGCACTGACCTTCTGGATGCAAAACCAGTTATCTTCACACACAAAAAATAAATGTTTCAATACTTTCATCATGAAAATTATAACGGTCTTATTCTCTAAAACATTTTTGGGGATAAACCAGGTAATTTACACTGTAAATAAAATTTGCTTACAAATGCTTGTTTTCAGCTCTCAGGGAAAATGTTAGAGAAGTCCCTTCCTTACATAGTTCTTAAATCACATAAATTTCATGTAATTTATATGAAATGGTACTTTCCTTTTTTTCAGTTAGTAATTTAAAATTGTGTTATCTTTTTTTCTGTCAGTAAACAATTTAAAATTAAGTACACAGGAATTGGTGAGCTAAAGAAATCTAATTGCCTCCTATGGTTACTGACATATAAATACTGAATTTCAGCATTTCAGCTGGGCTACCTACCCGAGAGGATGGGTGACTGGTACAACTGTGGGTCTGTGGTAAGGTAAATCATCTGTATATAGGAGTCAAATGCTCTATAAGAGGTTTTGAAACATACACAGAAAAAGACAAACAGTTCTGATAAATTTTTAATTCTCTTAATTTAAAGCACATTATAGGTAATCAAGAAAACAACATATCTAGATGCAGCTTTTTTTAAAATACATTCCATGTCTCATTCAGTGCAGTATTAACTAGTAATACATTCAACTACAAATATTTCCTTAATTTAATGTTTTCAAAAGATCTTCTCTATCAACATTTTTACATTTTTGAAGTACATCTTCTGGAAGTACTTTAATTTACTCGGTGCAATTTAGGCACAAGACATTCTTTCATACTGCACATGTTAAGGTCCAAGCTGAAACAATCATATATTACACTGATCTATTAGTACAATTCAAAGCTCCCTTACAACTGATGTCATTATAAAGTGACCTCTAACAAAGCTGTCTGTTAAGTAATGACACTGTGTCTGTTCCCTTTTCTGAAAATTTACAAATAAATTCTGTATGTCTTTTTTTCCCCACAAAACAAAATCTTCACAAGTAGTGAAACTAACTAATGGTCCAAGCTTAGGAAATCTCTCAAAATAAAAATACCCAAGATCTTTAAACAAGACAATTGGTAATAGAATTAAATTTACTATGATGCAGGTAGGTATACATTTAGGTATACACTAGTTTGTTATTACATGTACCTATGGACTTTTAACACAAACACATTTCTTGTCTGATTTTAATATTTAAACATATTATAAATATTTCAACACTGTAACATCAAATTCTAAAAACTATGTTAATCCACAAGATGTTACATTTAAAAAAAAAAGACTGATAAACAGCAACTGTATCAATCAATGAAAGCATTGTATGATTTCCACATTGTGTAGCAATGACAGACTTCTGCAGCCAAGTGCTACATATCTGTATTCTTGTCTTCAAGATGAATACCGAGGCTATAAAACCAAAGACTTGACTGTTGATATTTCAAAGATCATCAGTCTTAAGAGAATGTAAGAATGCAACATGTTCTTGCATACTTTTCCTTAGTTCACCTCATCATTGCATGTACAGTATTTCAAAAATTACTTCCGTGTCAGAAAAATGCAGAATATCTTCCTACAGATCAAATGCTCATGATTACCACTAAAGCAAAAACTGAAACTATAAAATATACATGGTATGAGGTAAGTTTCCCTTGTTTTCTTGTTTTTTATTCATTACTTGTTAGAGAAGGATTAACCTGCAGCACTACACTGAAAAGCTTGAAGCATTTACACATATATCATCTTCTAGAAGAAATCCTTTATGGACCTGTTCATCAAAATGTTATACATCTGATAATTTGAGCTACGAAAACAACCATTAAACACTTACTGACATATATATATAAGTCAATCTTTTGATAAATATTGCTACCTAAAACCACAACTTATTTTTCTAAAACAATGTTCCGAGACCAGTTGATGATGCAAATGCCATCAACGTGTAGGTGGCCTGCCTTGTTTCAAGGAGTAACCTTGCCTCTTCAATCCAATCTGCGGCAACTCGCCTGGGTTCCCCAGTTAGCAGGTTCATAAATCTAAGTGCTTGTTCTATATCATTTTTGTCTAGCCAGTATTTAGCATGGCTGCATATTTGAAAAGTGTCCATATCTTCTGGGATAACAGTGTCATCAGCCTGTTTTGCAAAAACTGTTGAAAACAAAAAGAATGACTGTAAATATGACAGGAAAAATTTTGGTAATGAACCTCCAGTTTCATCGATTAATGCAACCCTTTTTGCAACACGGCTCACTTTTTTAAATCTTTCTTTCAAATTTTCTTCAGTAAACACGCCTCTTTTCAGAGCCTTTTCTGGAACTGAGTCAAGTACTAAACACACAAATGGGTTATTTTTAGCGGCAAAGAAAAGAGTATCGACTTCAGTTTCAAGTGGTTTAAGTTGCTCCTCCCAGGTTTTTCCACTCTCATTGCCGCTTCGTATAGCACCGTTCAGGGCGACACATGCCAGCCACAACTCCTGGGCCTCTTTTGCTACCATCTCCATTTCTGCTCGAGCTGAAACACAAGACAATCACATGATTAGTGGTGGGTCTTGGTCAAAAAGGTAATTACTACTTTGTTTTCTCTTTTTACATGGAGGTATCATCATTTTCAAGAACAAGAGGGCCATGATGGCCCTGGATCGCTCACCTGAGTACTTTGGCTGTAGGTTTGCTGTTAAGCAGTATTTCATTTTTTAATTGAAAATATGTAAGTGCCTACAAACCAAATATGTAAAATATCAGTCAATAAATAAAGGCTCTATGACAGAAAGTAGAAATATCTATTATAAGCTATGGTGACCTTGACCTTGACCCAGTGACCTCAAACCCTACCCATGGGTAGAGGTCCATGCAAGGAACCTCTATACTGAATATCAAAGATATTGGTCTATAAATGAAGGCTCTATGAGGTACAGTAGATAAATCTACTTTTAGCCTCCGTGACCTTTAACCTAATCCAATAATTTGAAAAAGCTTGATAAAGCTTGCTTCATGCCAAATTTTAAAATTCTAGGTCTTGTGGTTTCAGACAAGAAGATTTTTAAAGATTTTCTTCTATATTGTTATTTAAAACTTGTGACCCTTGGGCGGGGCCAATAGTGACCCCAGGGACATTTTTCTTACAAACTTGGTAGAGGTCCACTAGACAATGCTACACACCAAATATCTAAGCTCTATAACTTACGGTTTCTGACAAGAAGATTTTTTAAGATTTTCCTATATAACTCTATGTAAAACTAGTGGCCCCTGGGGTGGGGCCATTTTTGACCCAGAGGCCATGATTTGAACAAACTTGGTAGAGGTTCACTAGACAATGCTACATACCAAATATCTTAACTGTAGGCCTTCTTGTTTCTGACAAGAAGATTTTTTAGTCTTTCCTATATAACTCTATGTAAAACAAGTGACTACCGGGGCGGGGCCATTTTGAACCCAGATGCCAGGATTTGAACAAACTTGGTAGAGGTCCACTAGACAATGCTACACACCAAATATCTAAGCTCTATAACTTACGGTTTCTGACAAGAAGATTTTTTAAGATTTTCCTATATAACTCTATGTAAAACTAGTGGCCCCTGGGGCGGGGTCATTTTTGACCCAGAGGCCATGATTTGAACAAACTTGGTAGAGGTCCACTAGGCAATGCTACACACCAAATATCTAAGCTCTATAACTTACGGTTTCTGACAAGAAGATTTTTTAAGATTTTCCTATATAACTCTATGTAAACCTAGTGGCCCCTGGGTAGGGGCCATTTTTGACCCAGAGGACAGGATTTGAACAAACTTGGTAGAGGTCCACTAGGCAATGCTACACACCAAATATCTAAGCTCTATAACTTACGGTTTCTGACAAGAAGATTTTTTAAGATTTTCCTATATAACTCTATGTAAAACTAGTGGCCCCTGGGGCGGGGTCATTTTTGACCCAGAGGCCAGGATTTGAACAAACTTGGTAGAGGTCCACTAGACAATGCTACACACCAAATATCTAAGCTCTATAACTTACGGTTTCTGACAAGAAGATTTTTTAAGATTTTCTTATATAACTCTATGTAAAACTAGTGGCCCCTGGGGCGGGGCCATTTTTGACCCAGAGGACAGGATTTGAACAAACTTGTTAGAGGTCCACTAGACAATGCTACACACCAAATATCTAAGCTCTATAACTTACGGTTTCTGACAAGAAGATTTTTTAAAGATTTTCCTATATAACTCTATGTAAAACATGTGACCCCCGGGGCGGGGCCATTTTTGACCCAGAGGCCATGATTTGAACAAACTTGGTAGAGGTCCACTAGACAATGCTACATACCAAATATCTTAACTCTAGGCCTTGTGGTTTCTGACAAGAAGATTTTCAAGTTTTCCCTATATAACTCTATGTAAAATCAACTGACCCCTGGGGTGGGGTCAGTTTTGTCCCCAGGAACATAGTTTGAACAAACTTGGTAGAGGTCCACTAGATGATGCTTCATACCAAATATCAAAGCTCCAGACCTTGTGGTTTCGGAGAAGAAGATTTTTAAAGATCCAACTTATAAAATCTATTTTTAGCTCCAGTGAACCAGAAATGCAATGGACCAGAACCATTTGAACAATCTTGGTAGAGCTTCATGCAAGGAACATCCCAGGCAAGTTTCATTAAATTTGCCCCATTGGTTTCAGAGGAGATGTCGTTTGAATGAAAAGTTGACGACGGACGGACGGACGGACGACGGACAAAGACCGATCAGAAAAGCTCACCCTGAGCTAAAAATCATAGCACATACATTTACTTCAGAATATGGTGGATAGTTGTAAGATAATAAAAGATCTTTCATTTAGTCCCAGATTTCAGAACAACTTTTAAGTTTAACTACCAACTTAACAAGAAGAACATTGTAGACTAGATGATATTATCTAGATTTATAAATGATATGTTGCATGGATAAAAGACAAAATACTAGGGTCAGTGGTAGAGGGTATAGATAACAAAAGTCTATCAATTATTCTTGTATATTATATACCTATTTTTACGTTTTAATGTATGTTATAAAATTCTCAGCAAAAACTCTTTATTTTCTTATTCTTGGGTGTTCTGTTCAAATGTAAGTTTAGTTTTGAATTCACATAATTATGCTGCATCTTAAAAATAACATACAGTGGAATATACTGACACAATCATAGTCTTCTTAAAATAAATTTCCATCTATATAAGCAAAGGCCTAACCTGAGACGGCAGCTTCAATCCCTCTTAACCTAGCTATCCAACCAGACATCTCCCCTTCAAACATTTTCCTGTCCTCTAAGATACGTAGGTGAAGTTCATGTTCAAAGGCTTTTGTCAGTTTCTCTTCCTGGACTCTGAGAACCTCCTGTAGGTGTTCACTGTGGGCGGCTGTCTGTCGAGCCAAGTTACGCCGTAGCTCTATCTCGAACTGCACCTGGGCATCAGCCTCCTGTAACACATTAGAATGATGAAAAACCAATGTTATAAAATCATGCAGACCATAGTTTTTATAGCTGACCGTCTTAAACATGAATGTATTACAGTTTGAACCTATGTATAAAATGACACTTAATGTCAGAACTGATGTAAAATGCATCTAAAGTAAAAGTAAACTTTTTTTTTTTTTAAAACACTCATGAGTGATTTCAAAACCATTAAGCATTCCATAAAATTCTGTTGTGTAGTAAGGATAAGATATTTCATGTATATTGGGAGAGGTGAATTCAGGCATTTCCCATTACAACCATAATACAATAACAAAGATTCCAAGGTAATCAAGATACAACTAGAACAGTCATTGAAGATGACAAATACCCCTCAACTGTGCACTGAACCAACAGCTAAAGCAAATCTGAACTCTCAGAAAGCTAGATGCCAGTATACATAGAAAACTGAAAGACTAGCTTGCCCCAAAAACTACAAGTTGACTTAAATCTGCATGTAAAAATGATATAAGTTCAATGGGAAACAACTCTGAGATGTCTTGATGGATATGAATCAGATATTATGTCTTGCACATCTACATTGCCTAATTACTATGTACTATCTCTGCGAAGTTTCATTTCTGTCGGTTGAAAAATGAAGGAGTAGTTTGTGCCACAAGGTATAAATTAGTCAAAAATGGGGACTAGTATAAGTTCAAGGGGCAATAGCTCTGCATTGCCTGTAGAGATATGCATCAAAAATATGTCTTACACATCTTCATTGCCTACTGATAATAACTGGAAATTTTCATTCCAATCAGTTGAAAAATGAAGGAGGAATTTGAGACGCAAGGTTAAGATGTCAAACATGACAGACTGACCGACCAACCTCCTGCAAGGGTGATTCCAGTATACCGCCCTACAACTTTGTTTGTGGGGGTATAACAATAAAGGTTCCAACTTGAGAATATAACTAAGGTAGCTACAGTTTTGCTTACACTAGAGCATAGCAGAACAATAACCTTACTTGGACCATCTGTTTATTTAACATGTTGCTTAAGAGGTAAGAACAAAAAGGCACCCAAACTAAAAAAATGAATGGTGCATAATGGCTCGTCATACTGCAGACAGGATGTGCAAACAACTTACTGACTGACATATCACTGGTAAAAGACAGACATAGTGGTAAACTTTTGTTGTGTGGTTAAATAATAAACAAACAGAAACTGTCCCACTTACCCATTTATCTTTCTCAATAGCAAATTCATCAAACAATTTCTCCCTTTCTTGTTCTACTCTTGCTTGGGTGATGAGTTCATCCTCGTCTCTCTGTTCAGCTAAGGATTGCTGCATTCTCTGGGAGAAGAAAATATCACGGTGACAAAATTACATATACCAGTAAGGCATACAAAAACACTGTACATTCTATTGTAAATGAATATTCAACAACAATTGTTAACACTGTAGGTTGCTTCTTAATAACAGCTCATGCATACTTTTTGGGATTCAGACAGTAACACCTCTGGCTTTCACCTTTCAACTGAGGCTTGTTATATGTGAAAGCAGACATCAGCAAGATACTAAACATGAGAAAATTTTGCCTTTCACTTATTCTGTAACTATGGACATTCTTCAAGAGGTAAATGTCAAGGCCGTTACTTAAGAAGTGGGAAAATATAACAATTGCATACAATAAAATATAATGCATTGTGAAAATTTTTTAAAAACCTACAAATTCTAAGAAACAGTAGAACACACCTGTTGTTCCATGGTTAACTGCTGTGCTAGTTGTTTCTGAAGTTGTTCTATACGTTTATGAGCATGAGCTATCAACATGTTCAGTTCTTCCTCCGATAATTTACGACCTAAAATGTTAAATCTCTGGATTTGCTTATGTAACTAAAAAACAAAAACTGTCACTGTTAGATGACAATGCCCCCGAAAGTGGTGCTTTGACCTTAGAGCTGAGAACCAGTCATTCAGGGGTGAAGGTCAAATAAATATCAGTCAGTGGGAAGGTCTTATCCAAAGGGGGTTGTGTCCAAGTATGAAGTAATTCCACTTACTAATAAGGAAGTTATGGGCAATGTTAAAGTTTTTGGACAAATGGATCTTCAAGATGAAGGTCATTCAGGGGTCAAGGTCAAATAATTAAAGGCCAATGGGAAGGTTTTGTCCAAAGGGGTGTTGTGTCCAAGTATGAAGTAAATACACTTACTAACAAGGAAGTTATGGGCGATGTTAAAGTTTTTTGACAATTGGATCTTCAAGATAAAGGTCATTCAGGGGTCAAGGTCAAACAAATTTAAGTCATAGGGAAGGCATTGTCCAAAGGGGTGTTGTGTCCAAGTATGAAGTAAATCCACTTACTAATAAAGAAGTTATTGCCAACATTTAAGTTTTTGGACAATAGGATCTTCAAGGTAAAGGTCAATCAGGGGTCAAGGTCAAATAAATATAGGTTAGTGGAAGGATCTTGTCCAAAGGGGTGTTGTGTCCATGTATGAAATAAATCCACTTACTAATAAGAAAGTAACTGCTAATGTTAAAGTTTTCAGATGGACTGACTGACGGACGGACAGTTAAAAAACTATATGCCTCCCTTCGGGGGCATAAAAACCTCAATTTCTTTTGATTGACAGCTATATTTGTTAAGTTGTAAAGAAAACAAACGCAGCCATTTCCTTAAAGTTAACTCTAATCTGAAGTTCTCCAGTGAATGATGTTACAATTTTGTGTTTTGTTTTTTAAAGTTTATAGAAGAGTTACAAGATGATACAAAGAACCTAGAACCTTGTACTGTCTTTTATTTAATGGCCTGAAACAATAATGGTCCTGTTATATACTATAACTACACTCCCATCATCCCAAATATACTGCCAGCACTCATTTTCCAAGAAGTATCATGTCCTTAGAATAAATGTAGGGGAAACATAGCAATACATCTATTTTTCATTACCTTTCATTCATCTTCGTAAACTGAGTTGAAAAAACATAAGTTTTCTATACACATCACAAATCACAGTGAGAAACAAGGCAAAAACTAACTGACCTTTTCCAATCTTCACCTCTGGCATGAGACTTTCTATTTCCTTTTTAAACTGTTCTTTGCCTTTATCTACCAAGTCCTTGTACTTTGACATCACTCTGGACTCGGACTCTACTTTGCTAAGCTGCAGATATATAGAATTTATTCTTATAACAAGCTATAAAATTTAGAACATTTAACAGAATTCTGTAATAACTCTAGTGTCTAAAAACGATGATTTTACACTGAATTATTAAAATGCAGAGGTGTTAAAATTCTAAGAAGAACTGTTAAAATGGTACTGACTGGCCTGACTATATCTATTCTTGTCCACTCCAAAACAGTAAAGCATGTAAGTTTGCAGCATAGAATTGTCACAGTCATCAAGAAAGACAGGTTTAGGTCACACCAAAGTTGTTACTGGTATGTCACTCACTTCTTCAGTGCAAACTGCCTCAATGCTAGAATGCACTCATATCAGCCAACAGACAGAACTCATAAATATCTAAGAATTTGGTAATCATGGATAATAAAATGTTGAAAGATAGCAAATTTTGTGTGTTAAATTTATTAATACAGTGAAAACTGTCATTGCTTGACCTTTTGACAATTTTTGGTGCAATTCTAGTAAAAACAGAACAGACTGTCTCATGTCTGCCAACAGACAGAACTAATATATGTCTAAGAAACAGGTAATCTGACAGTTTTTAACAATTAACAGGTGTACTGCTTTCACTTTTTGGTGTTCTTTTTGTAAATACAGAGAAATCTATCTCACTGCTAGATTTAATTAATGTCTGCCTATAGATAAAACTCACACATGTCCAAGAAACTTGTAATCATAGATAGTTTTTTAACAGCTAAAATGAACAGATGTACTGCTTTCATTTTTTGGTGTTATATTTGACAATACAGGGCAAACTGTCTCATTGCTAGGTTGCATTCATGTTTGCTACAGAACTCCTACATGTCTAAGAAACTGGTAATCATAGATTTTAACAATGAACCGTTGAATATTTGAAAATCTTTTGTGTTAAATTTATTAAGTGCAAACTGCCTGATGTCTTGACTGAATTCATGTTCACCAATAAACAGAACAGAATACATACATGTCTAAGAAACTGGTAATCACAGCCAGATTTTGAAATTTCGACAATTTCAATTGTAATATTTGTCAAATCAGGGCACACTGTCTTATTGCTGAATTGTGTTCATGTCCCCAAAAGACAGAACTCATTTATGCTTTAAGAAAATAGTAACCACAGGCAGCCTTTGTAATGAACTTTAAATTTTTGTTTTTGTTTTACAGTGCAAACTGTCTCATAGCTAGATTGTATTCATGTCTGTCAATAGACAAAACTCATACATGTCTAAGAAACTGGTAATCACAAACAGTTTTTTTACAATTAAAAGGAGCACTGTTTTCTTTTTTTGAATTATATTGTCAATACAGAGCAAACTGTCTCATTACTAGATTGTATTCATGTCTGTCAAGAACTCATACATGTCTAAGAAACTGGTAATCACAGACAGTTTTTCATTATGGATGGCAATGAATACTGAAA
This sequence comes from Cyclina sinensis, assembly GCA_012932295.1. Classification (NCBI taxonomy): domain Eukaryota; kingdom Metazoa; phylum Mollusca; class Bivalvia; order Venerida; family Veneridae; genus Cyclina; species Cyclina sinensis. The sequence continues at coordinate 1,049,233 of JAAONU010000016.1, read as the reverse complement.
TCAATATTTGAATATTCTGTTTGCCATATTCAAATATATTCTAATATTCCATTTTTGGAAGTTCCATCAGTTATCCGAATTCTGATATCCGAATATTGGTACTGTTTCCATGCAGATATATACGCGGTCATCAAGAAATGGCATAGTAATGGCTTGTTTAACTTTAATGGAACTTTTATTACTTATAAGTGACCGGCATATACGCAATAAATTCTGTTCTTTAGAATGGGAACTATCATTATAAATAAGGACTGTAGAACAAAATGGCAAGGGCTTTTTTGGTCAATATCTGGGAAACAAATAAATAAATAGACTTTGATAATTTAATTAACACACAATCTTAAAGCAAGGATGTTTAAAATTATTTCAAAGATATTTATAAGAGGAAAATATTTCAGTTAGTCTAGCTGATAGGACAACAAGAGAGTATCAACAATACAGTGCTTGTTCGTGTACTTTTCGTAAAGCATGACATTTATCCTGGAACACTGTGAGCCAAATAACTTTTAAAATTTGTTATATAAAACAGACACCAGTTAAAATGAACAAAAGATAAAAAGGCATCACATTTATGTGATTTGCAAACTGTTAATCCGTAATGATGGCCCCTGGCAATTATGCATTGTAATTTTCTTGTTAACTGGACAACTCTGAACATGCAATAAAAAAAATAAAACATCGCAAACAGTTTTTTCCTGCGTAATTAGCATACTTTGATGATCAAAATCAAAGATACTTGTTTTGAAAATGAACAACAACAAAAAAAACATGAACTAATTAATGAATATTCAAATTATATTATTAGATTTGAATATGCAGTTGATTTTCAAATATTTCAATTATACTTGTCAATATAGTGCAAACTGTCTCATTGCTAGATTGTATTCATGTCTGTCAACAGACAGAACTCATACATGTCTAAGAAACTGGTAATCACAGACAGTTATTTACAAGAAACAGGTGAACTGTTTTCATTATTTCTTTTATTGTAGTTGTCAATACAGTGCAAACTGTCTCATTGCTAGATTGTATTCATGTCTGTCAAAAGAAAGAACTCATACATGTCTAAGAAACTGGTAATCACAGACAGTACTTAACAAGTAACAGGTGTACTGTTTTCTTTTTTTGTATTGTATTTGTCAATACAGAACAAACTGTCTCATTGCTAGATTGTATTCATGTCTGTCAAAAGATAGAACTCATACATGTCTAAGAAACTGGTAATCACAGACAGTTCTTAACAATTAACAGGTGTACTGTTTTCATTTTTTGAATTGTATTTGTCAATACAGAGCAAACTGTCTCATTGCTAGATTGTATTCATGTCTGTCAAAAGATAGAACTCATACATGTCTAAGAAACTGGTAATCACAGACAGTTCTTAACAATTAACAGGTGTACTATTTTCATTTTTTTATATAATATTTGTCAATACAGTGCAAACTGTCTCATTGCTATACTGTATTCATGTCTGCCAACAGACAGAACTCATACATGTCTAAGAAACTGGTAATCACAGACAGTTCTTAACAATTAACAGGTGTACTGTTTCCATTATTTTTTTATTGTTTATGTCAATACAGAGCAAACTGTCAATATGGTGCAACCTGTCTCATTTCTAGATTGTATTCATGTCTGCCAATAGACAAAACTCATACATGTCTAAGAAACTGGTAATCACAGACAGTTCTTAACAACTAACAGGTGTAGTGTTTTCATTTTTCAATTATACTTGTCAATATAGTGCAACCTGTCTCATTGCTTGATTGTATTCATGTCTGTCAAAGATAGAACTCATATATGTCTAAGAAACTGGTAATCACAAACAGTTATTAACAAGTAACAGGTGTACTGTTTTCATTATCTTTTTATTGTATTTGTCAATACAGAGCAAACTGTCTCATTGCTAGATTGTATTCATGTCTGCCAATAGACAAAACTCATACATGTCTAAGAAACTGGTAATCACAGACAGTTCTTAACAATTAACAGGTGTACTGTTTTCATTTTTTCAATTACACTTGTCAATATAGTGCAACCTGTCTCATTGCTAAATTGTATTCATGTCTGTCAAAAGATAGAACTCATACATTTCTAAGAAACTGGCAATCACACACAGTTATTAATAAGTAACAGGTGAACTGTTTTCATTATTTCTTTTATTGTATTTGTCAATACAGAGCAAACTGTCTCATTGCTAGATTGTATTCATGTCTGTCAAAAGATAGAACTCATACATGTCTAAGAAACTGGTAATCAAAGACAGTTCTTAACAATTAACAGGTGTACTGTTTTCATTTTTTATATAATATTTGTCAATACAGTGCAAACTGTCTCATTGCTATATTGTATTCATGTCTGTCAACAGACAGAACTCATACATGTCTAAGAAACTGGTAATCACAGACAGTTCTTAACAATTAACAGGTGTACTGTTTTCATTATTTTTTTTTTGTATTTGTCAATACAGAGCAAACTGTCAATATGGTGCAACCTGTCTCATTGCTAGATTGTATTCATGTCTGTCAAAAGATAGAACTCATACATGTCTAAGAAACTGGTTATCACAGACAGTTATTAACAACTAACAGGTGTACTGTTTTCATTTTTCAATTATACTTGTCAATATAGTGCAACCTGTCTCATTGCTAGATTGGATTCATATCTGTCAAAAGAAAGAACTCATACATGTCTAAGAAACTGCTAATCACAGACAGTTATTAACAAGTAACAGGTGAACTGTTTTCATTATTTCTTTTATTGTATTTGTCAATACAGAGCAAACTGTCTCATTTCTAGATTGTATTCATGTCTGTCAAAAGATAGAACTCATACATGTCTAAGAAACTGGTAATCACAGACAGTTCTTAACAATTAACAGGTGTACTGTTTTCATTTTTCAATTACACTTGTCAATATAGTGCAACCTGTCTCACTGCTAAATTGTATTCATGTCTGTCAAAAGATAGAACTCATACATGTCTAAGAAACTGGTAATCACACACAGTTATTAATAAGTAACAGGTGAACTGTTTTCATTATTTCTTTTATTGTATTTGTCAATACAGAGCAAACTGTCTCATTGCTAGATTGTATTCATGTCTGTCAAAAGATAGAACTCATACATGTCTAAGAAACTGGTAATCACAGACAATTCTTAACAATTAACAGGTGTACTGTTTTCATTTTTTTATATAATATTTGTCAATACAGTGCAAACTGTCTCATTGCTATATTGTATTCATGTCTGTCAACAGACAGAACTCATACATGTCTAAGAAACTGGTAATCACAGACAGTTCTTAACAATTAACAGGTGTACTGTTTTCATTATTTTTTTTTATTGTATTTGTCAATACAGAGCAAACTGTCAATATGGTACAACCTGTCTCATTGCTAGATTGTATTCATGTCTGTCAAAAGATAGAACTCATACATGTCTAAGAAACTGGTTATCACAGACAGTTATTAACAAGTAACAGGTGTACTGTTTTCAATTTTTGTATTGTATTTGTCAATACAGAGCAAACTGTCTCATTGCTAGATTGTATTCATGTCCATCAAAAGATAGAACTCATACATGTCTAAGAAACTGGTAATCACAGACAGTTATTAACAATTAACAGGTGTACTGTTTTCATTTTTTATATAATATTTGTCAATACAGTGCAAACTGTCTCATTGCTATATTGTATTCATGTCTGTCAACAGACAGAACTCATACATGTCTAAGAAACTGGTAATCACAGACAGTTCTTAACAATTAACAGGTGTACTATTTTCATTTTTCAATTATACTTGTCAATATAGTGCAACCTGTCTCATTGCTAGATTGGATTCATATCTGTCAAAAGATAGAAATCATACATGTCTAAGAAACTGGTAATCACAGTTATTAACAAGTAACAGGTGAACTGTTTTTTTATTATTTCTTTTATTGTATTTGTCAATACAGAGCAAACTGTCTCATTTCTAGATTGTATTCATGTCTGTCAACAGACAGAACTCATACATGTCTAAGAAACTGGTAATCACAGACAGTTCTTAACAATTAACAGGTGTACTGTTTTCATTTTTTTTTTTATTGTATTTTTCAATACAGAGCAAACTGTCTCATTGCTAGATTGTATTCATGTCTGTCAACAGACAAAACTCATACATGTCTAAGAAACTGGTAATCACAGACAGTTATTAACAATTAACAGGTGTACTGTTTTCACTATTTTTTTTATTGTATTTGTCAATACAGAGCAAACTGTCAATACAGTGCAACCTGTCTCATTGCTAGATTATATTCATGTCTGCCAATAGACAAAACTCATAATGTCTCACAGACAGTTTTTTAATAATGAATTATTGAAAATTTGTCAATTTTGTGCAAAATTTTAAAATGCAGTGCAACCTGTTTCAATGCTAGATTGCATTCATGTTTGTAAATAAACATAAGTCTTACATGTCTAATAAAATGATAATCAAAGACAGGTTCTCACAAAGTACAATTAAAATTTAAATAATTTTAAATAATTTAAATAATTTTGTTAATACAGTGCAAACTGTCTCATTTCTAGATTGCAATCATGTCTGCCAATAAACAGAACTCATACATGTCTAAGAAAGTGGAAATCACAGACAGCTTTTTGAAATTTTGACAATATCTGTTATTCTGTTTGTAAATTCAGTGAAAACTGTCTCATCGCTTGGATTGTATTCATTAATGCAAATAAAAGGGACTCAGACATGTCCATGAAACTGGTAAACACAGACAGCTTTTTGAAAGTTTGAAAGTTTCTGAGGTTATATATGATAATACAGTGCAACTTGACAAATTGTTACATTTTATTCCTATATGCCAACAGACAGAACTCATCTATTTCTATGAAACTTGTAGCCACAGGTACTCTTAGCAAACTGTGAAAATTCTGTCACTGGTGTGGTGCTTTTCTGTTGTTGTTTTTTTTTTGTTTATGCTGTGCAAAATGTCTCCTTTGTTGATTGTATTAATTCATACACAAGAAAATGGTAATTACAGGCAGTTCAAGCAAAGAAATGTAAAAATTGTTGTAAATTCTTATGCTTTATCCAGTAAAAACTACCTAATACCTATATTGTATGCATGTCTGGTAAACGAAAGACTTCATACAGCATGTCTGAAAATTGTTGGTCAAAATTTTTAACACTGAAATTTTATCAATTTGTCATTAATAATTGTAAATACAGCTGAAACTGTCTCAATGCTAGATTGTATTCATGTCTGACATCAGACAGAACTCATACATATCTAAGATTTTTTGTTGCAAAAGACAGTTTTAAATGCCAAAACTATTGAATTTTTGTCAATTTCTGGTATTATATTTGTTTATTCAGTGCAACTTGTCTCATTGCTCAACCATGTATGTCTGCAGATGGAACTTATCCATGTCTAAGAAATAGGTAATCACAAACATTTTTAACAAGAATGGAAATCTTTGCATATTTTGGTTGTGTGTAGTGAAAACTTCCTAAATGCTAGATTTTATTCATGCCTGTTAACATGCAGAATTCATTCAGTAGTACTGTGATAAATGTTAAACAAAGAAATCATGTAATTAAGACACACAAATATTGAAAGATTAATTTCTGATGACAGAATCAGCTTCAGACAGAAATATACAACTGTTGTTTTGACTGAAATGTGACCTAGAAAATGACTTTGTTAGCTGTACATGTCTGTTTTCCCTGGTCAAACGTTAGCTGTACATGTCTGTTTTCCCTGGTCAAAAGTTAGCTGTACATGTCTGTTTTCCCGGGTCAAACGTTAGCTTGACATGTCTGTTTTCCCTGGTCAAAAGTTAGCTTTACATGTCTGTTTTCCCTGGTCAAAAGTTAGCTGTACATGTCTGTTTTCCCTGGTCAAAAGTTAGCTGTACATGTCTGTTTTCCCTGGTCAAAGGTTAGCTGTACATGTCTGTTTTCCCTGGTCAAAGGTTAGCTGTACATGTCTGTTTTCCCTGGTCAAAAGTTAGCTGTACATGTCTGTTTTCCCTGGTCAAACATTAGCTGTACATGTTTGTTTTCCCTTTTCAAATGTTAGCTGTACATGTCTGTTTTCCCCGGTCAAACTGATTCCAAAGAGCAGCTGGAGGTTAGTTACTCAATGAAACTGCTCCTTCATTTTGACAGATTTTTTTACCCTGGACAATTCCGCTCCTACATTTTTGACACCCCAGACAATGCTTTTTCCAGGGGTAAGATATATATCCTTTAAAAAGGACAATTTTAGGCACCTGGTACACTTAATGAGGCAGAATTTGCATCGTTTGTGACATATCTTGTTCCATTTTGGTACACAGTGTCTACATTTAAGGTATGCTATGATAACAAATTATAATTATCTTATCTCTGTTGCAGTAAAGAAAATTACATAAATTTATTAAAATTTAAAATTTATTATGTGGCAGCAATCATGAAGGAACTTTGTATGTCACTTTGACTTAAGTGTTTGTAACACCTCTAAACATACCCATCATCAGTCATTAGAGATCTTTAATATAGTCATACTAAAATTACAATAATTCTTTAATTAAAAAGGGGAACTGTCTGCCCTGATAAAAATACGAAAGGGGAATTGTCCATGGAGACAAACTGACAGGATGGGAACAGTCTGGGGTAACAAATTTTTTTCAAAATAAATGGAATGGGGAATTGTCCAGATATTGTCTGCCACTCTATAGGCTATAGGCTGAGCTCTAGCAACAAAAAGCTAGTGAACTTCAGACAGAAGGCAATTTTTCAACAAAATTTTTTATCTCAAGCTTCTGTAGCCATTTCTTATTTCAAGCACCTTCTGTTTTTATGCTGATGAAGTCAAATATCTACAAACCTCATTCTGTTTCTTGTTAAGTTCTGTAGAAAGTTGATTTAGTTTTTCTTTTGCCACAGTTAATGCTTTATTCTTTTTTGTAACACTGTTATTCCTTCCTTCATCTATTGCATGGCGTAATTTTTCCAGGTTTTGTCTGAAATTTACACAATAAATATTAGCAACGTCAATTTCACATTTTTCCATATTGGGAGTTTGTCCTAGTATCTGTAAACTATTCTGACTCACCTCAAATCGGACAAATCCACATTTCGCTGACACAATCTATGAATGAAATCTGATTTATTTGTTCAGAGATCAGCCTAAAAAGTAGAACAATTATAGCAGTGTACATATTAAACTTGCCTTTGGGCTATTGATTTAATATATAACTTTTAAATGACATATAGGAAACTCATGCTAAATAAGCACTTAACACCTCACAATTCAGCTCAAAGCTTCAGTAAGCACATAGATATATTTGCAAGAGGTCGAACTATATATTTGTACTTTTAACATACAAAAGACTCATCTATCTTCAAAAATAAAACAACTACTGTACTTTGCATTCTGAATTATCTGTTCTCCAGCTTTAGCTACATCCTCCATCTTCTCAAATGCCATAGAAACAGACTGCCACTGTGTCTCCTTATCTAAAATCTACAAAAATTACATTTCTATTCTTAGATACAGTGGTGATTCTTTCATGTTATTTGTTGAAATTTAGGCTAGAGTAGGTAAAGGTAAATTGTTTATATGAACAAAATTAAATAACTAATATTCATTAACCCTAATTAATGACTTCAATATGCAAATATTTAGATTTCATATTTTCTTTTAAAGTATGACTGATGTGTGGTTGGCTTTCCAAAAAAGAAACATCTTCCCTTTATACAATCTTAAAAACATTTTTACAAGGATGCATGGTTTCAACGTCAATCAACTCAAATCTTTATTCATCTTAAATTGTGTACACCTTCTAATGTTCCAAGCCTCATGACTGGGAGGGAAACAATTTTACTGTACTGAGAAAACACACAACATTTTCTTTTTATTCTTTATTTCTATTATCATAATACTTACACTGGAAGTATCATCCATGGCAGTTTTTAGCAGTTCTGTGTGTTGTTTAGTTTTTTCCATCACGTCATCCTGAACATCTTTAGCCTTACGCACCATACCGTCACACACCTCCATCAGATTCTCCAGTATCACCTCGAGTGCAGCATTTTCAGCTTTAATTTCAGCTTCTTTCTCCGCCTGTCTTCTCCTGGCTTCTTCCCTCTCTCTAAGCTTTCTCTCCACAGCATCTCTTGCTTTAATCTCCTCTTCAAGCTTTTTTTGTTCTTTTTTTTTCTCTTGTGTCTCTGTTTTTATACAAAAAATTAAACAGTGAATTAAAGGGACATACCCTTATAGTAAAGCATGATAAACAGCATATGCATTTTATTGGTTCATTTCTGTAAAAATGAAAAATAATTGATAATTTGAAGAAGAACATATGTTCAAAAATATCTCCTTATGATACATAGACACTATGCAAGTGTTACAGTTTACCTGTTGTACACTGCATCATGATAAAATCATTATTATTCAGATTCATATGATTTTGAAAGAAATGGAATGTTCCAAATATTAGGGTATGCCTCTTTAAATCAAACGTACCTGCTAGCCATGGCATCTTGCCCTGGGGTACTGTTTTTAGTTTTACACTAACTTAACAGTTTTTCTACCAAGACTACAATAGTTCTAAATAGTATTTGTGTCATATTCTAAGTCAAATGGTAGAACTGGAAAATTTTCCTTCAAACATACAAAAGGAGAAGCAAATGCTGTGAACTGCTTCCAATAATAGTATATATACTTTTATTCAGTAATATTCTTTGAAAAAGAACAGTCTGTAAGCCCTTTATCAGCTTTTGACCACTCTTAATGCATTCTAATTATGCATTAATGGATCGCTTAATTTGACTGCTGACAGCTGTTATAGCATGTTATCAGAGCTGCAACTATTGTAATATTTCATATTTGAATTTTCCAGCTTATAATGGCATTGAAACAATACCTTTCTTTGATTCAGAAGTAACTGGATCTGCTGGTATTGGAATAGGGGGGATAGGTGGAGGTGGCAATACCGGCTCAACGTCCACTTTAACTGGTCTTTCTTTCAGCTTCGGCAGCAGACTTTCTTCATGAAGTTTGGCTTCCTCTTTGCTTACCTGATTCATGTTAGAACCGTTTCTGTTTGCTCTGAAATGTTAACATCAACCTCATTAAGGTAGCATATTTGAACTGTTTCCATCTGTTGTTAACATCAGTCAAGACCAAGCTTTTGTAATTCATTCAATAATATTTTGGCTATTTTTGGCATAATCTTGATTTCAAAGATGAATTTAGACATCAAACAAGATCCTGGGTTTTATTATGACTGTGTAAACTCTTAAAATATAGCATAAATTTTTTTAAGATTAACTGCAATTAAACGTCAGAATTGACAGAACATCATTACAACCAAGTTGACCAACAGTCACTAACTGATACAACGGAAGAAATACGCAACAACTCACATTGTTACTATACTGCTTCATATATCTTTTGAAAACATGTTTCAACATTTTTAAGAGCATTATTACTTACATGGCAGCAGGAATGGCTGGGCTGTCAGGAAGATAGGTGAATATAGCATCCAGTACCCCCTCACTGTATGGCACTTTAATGCGAAGTTGGTCTCGAAATTCCTGGTTGTACCATGCATAACCTACTGCACCACCAATGCCAACCACAGTTAATCCAAGCAGCTTACCAAATACACCACGTCCTCCTCCTCTCCTGAATGTAGAAAAGAACCATGTTACCTAACATTTCTTTACATCATGGGTCTCTGACTCTACAGTAATTTGTAATAGGTATTTGACAATTATTTATGTTACTGCTTTTGACATAACTGAACCCTCAATTCAGAACAGAAATATTACAGAAATGTCAGTCAAAACAAGAATAACACATTTAATAGACTAGAATCAGATTACTGAATTAGTACATTAAACCTTGACCTGCTGGAACCAAAAGTGATAAGCCTTTGCCACCAGTATAGAGCCAGGCCAGTCTGCACATCCGTGCAGTCTGACCAGGCTCTATACTATTGGTAACTCAATTTTTGTATTTTGATAATGAAATCCCTTAAACTTGAATGGACTGTTCAAAATTCAAAGCTGGACCAATCCATTACAAAATTTCAGCATGTTCAGGGTTAAATCAGCTTGACATGAATACTTTTCACCAAAAGGCAATCCACTATTAAAACAAGAAATTGGTAAAACTGAAAAATGCTCCCGAGGTATTTCTTTTTGTCCAGAATGGCAGAAAAGTAAAAAATGTACTATTAATGGTATTTCAATAACATGTGAAATTAAATACTTTTTAAGTTATAGTAAGGATAATCATGATGAAACATTTTTGAGGATTTATAGTATAATAAGAGGGCCTTAACGGACCTGGATCACTCACCTGAGTACTTTGGCTTTGGGTTTGCTGTTAAGCAAACCTAAGAAGCAGTATATCATTTTCTAATTGAAGATTTGTAGGTGCCTACAAACCAAATATGTAAAGTATCAGTCAATAAATAAAGGCTCTATGACAGAAAGTAGAAATATCTATTATAAGATATGGTGACCTTGACCCAGTGACCTCAAGCCCCACCCATATTTAGAGGTTCATGCAAGTAACCTACATTTATAAACCAAATATCAAAGAAATTGCTCTATAAATGAAGGCTCTATGAGCTAAAGTAGATAAATCTATTTTTAGCCTCGGTGACCTTTAACCTAATTTAATAATTTGAAAAGCTTAATAAAGGTCCACTAGACAATGCTTCATGCCAAATTTTAAAACTCTAGGCCTTGTGGTTTCACACAAGAAGATTTTTAAAGATTTTATTCTATATTGCTATGTAAAACTTGTGACGCCTCAAGCAGGGACATTATTTGAACAAATTTAGAAAAAGTCCACTAGACAAAGCTTCATGCCAAATTTTAAAACTCTAGGCCTTGTGGTTTCACACAAGAAGATTTTTAAAGATTTTATTCTTGTTGCCTCAGCAACCAGAATTCTTCATGGAATGAAATTTTTTGAACAACTTTGGTAAAGCTTCATGCAAGGAACATTCCTGTTAAGTTCTATCATCTTTTACTTGGTGGTTAAGGAGGAAATGTTGTTTAAAGTAAAAGGTTGACAACACATGATGCACAACCCATGACAGACACAGGGCGATCACGAAAGCTCACCTTGAGAACACAGTGCTCAAGTGAGCTAATAAAGGGAGATAATTAAAAAACTAAGTAAATTAGAGTTATGGTTCTTAGACAATGCACTTCCTCTGACTAGTCTCTATACTTGTGTGAAGTTTCAATCAGATATCATGGACGGTTTACGAGACCTATATATTCTGGACAAGCATTATTAACTTAACAGAATTGAAAAAGTTATAAAAGGTCGAATTATGGTTCTTGGACACTGCACTTCCTCTATCAGTGTGTTAAGTTTCAATCAAATTCCTTGAATACCTTTCCTGTTATTCTCTGGACAAGAGTGTGATGGATGGATGGAAGGAAGGAAGGACAAGGCAGCGACATATGCTCTCCCTTCGGGGAGGATAAAAATAATGAACTGGGTTCCATTTTTAATTACCAAACACTTGAAAACATATCTAGGATTACATTTGAAACTTTTGTGTCATACTCCAATGATACATGATGCATTTTTAGTAAAATTGCCATTTATATACACACAACAAAGTTGGTGTAAATAAACTTCTTGTTCATTAATTCCATAGCTATTAATTTTGTAACACAATATCTTAATGACAATCTAAATACAGAGACTTACGATGATCGTGGAGGCTGAGGTTCAACTGGTGGAGGAATCTCTCCTGGGGCAGGAACATCTTTCAAGGTACCAGGTGGTGATGGGGAGCTCAGTGACTGAGATTTATGAACCATACATCTCTGATGGCAGCATGTTAAAGATACTGTCTGCAAGTCAGAGAGACATATTTACTACTTATTAGTGGAACAGAAGACCAAATCCAGTATATTATACAAAAACATCTGTAGCTCAGAGTTTATGATAGTTTTGTCTAGCCTGATAAACTATCTTTCTATCCTTCATTTCAAAATTAAAATTTGAACCCTTAACTAAAGCAGTTCATGTCACTAAATGTTTCTAAATCCAAGTTGACTTATGGATAAGTCAAAAGATAGCAAAAACCCAACTACCATCCACTAAAAACCCTTTCAATTTACAGTTGTACTGACCTATCTTTTCTTACTTCAAGAAGGAATACAATTAATCAGTGGTCCATTTACTCTACCGTATTTTTTTGGAAACTTGGAAGCTTGTTAAGCAAGCAAACCGAAAGTAAACGCAAAAGTAATTCATAATAGGTTTGTAGATTTGATGAATATCTCAGTCATATATATGATTTGAAAGTGTATTTTGCATTGATTTTGGGTTTTTGGGTAAATTGCTGAGGACTTATGCTATAAACACAGCTTCTGAAATGTGATTTTTGACCCCTAAAAATTTCAGAGACTGAACACTAAACATGTCTTGAAGTCAAACACAAAATTGCTGACATCATTTTTTTCCTCAAAACCGTTATTTATTGATATGTAAATGATTGTTAAAATGCTATAATAATGCGATAATTACCGTATATACTCAGCCAAAAGTCAACTCGACCATTAGTTAAGAAGGGGTTTTTGGGGTTAAAATTCATGATTTTTACTTAGACCCTTTCATAAGTCGAGTTGCGTGTGTGTGTGTGTGTGGTGTGTGTGTTGGGGAGGGGGGGGGGGGGGGGGGGGGGGGGGCAACAGATTCAAACAGAATATAGTATTTCAATAGCTTTCAAAATGTGAAAGAAGTGTAAAATGACTGTAGCTTAGTTGGAAAATAGGGATTTCACATAATTCATTTTCCACACCTATTTTGGTGGTTTCTAGATGAGATGTAAAGGCAGCATTCTGCCTGAAGTCACAATACTGAGACTAAGGTTATAAAATCTGTCCTTTGTTTGTTCTTATTAAATTTTGGCACAGGGACACTATTACATAAACTAGAAATGTTGTGTTTCATCACAGTTATCAGTGGTTTTTATGCGATCGCACCTTGGGATGAAGAGCAACAAATCTATCAGACTCAAATTCTTACCACCCAGGCCGTTTTCCTTTAAAGATAATACATAAAACTGTGTTTTCGGAAGCTGCCTGAAGGTTGAAATCCTGTTGTTTTTTTCTACATATGCCTACAGTCATCGACAAGTTCCTCCAACTTGTTTATACTGATAAAAATTCTGATTCCTCTGCCAACATCATCTGCCAGTTTAGTATGTTTTCATCTGCATTTTTACTTTGCATTTTTGCTAGTGCCAGAACAAACAAGAACTGTCACTGGAAGATGACAATGCCCCCGAAAGTGGTGCTTTGACCTTTGAGCTGAGAACCAGTCATTCAGGGGTCAAGGTCAAATAAATATAGGTCAGTGGGATGGCCTTGTCCAAAGGGGTGTTGTGTCCAAGTATGAAGTAATTCCACTTACTAAAAAGGAAATTATGGCCACTGTTTAAGTTTTTGGAAAATTGGATCTTCAAGGTGAAGGTCATTCAGGGGTCAATGTCAAACAAATATAGGTCAGTGGGAAGGTCTTGTCCAAAGGGGTGTTGTGTTTAAGTATGAAGTATATACACTTACTAATTTGGAAGTTATGGCCTAATATTAGTTTTTGGACAACTGGATATTCAGGGGTCAAGATCAAATAATGAAAGTTGAGTGGGAAGGTCTTGTCCAAAGGGGTGTTGACCTGGGTTCAATTATTTTGAAAAGTAATTAATTAATTACAATTAATCCAGAAATGTTTCAATTAAATTACAATTATAATTACTTGCTTTTTGTAAAAGTAATTAATTAATTACAATTATTTAAAGGAAAATAATTAATTACTTTTTAATTATTTTAATTATTTATTACAAAACTCTCAAATAACAAGAATGAAACACAAACATGTCAAATGATCAGTAGCTCTTAGCTAGTATGATTTTAGATGTATCAATTGATCAGTATATCTATTAGCTAGTATAATAGTGTTCCAAAATGTCTTCATGACATCAGCAAGACTCATGATACAGTCATTTCTTTTATAACTCCTTATTGCATTTCAAAAACATCAATGCCTCAAAGTTACTGTCTGTCAGTGAACAACGTTCAGGTCTAAAAACTTTGCCTGCTATTGAAAACAGCCGTTCAACTGGAGCAGAGGATGCTGGTAGTGCAAGGTAAGTACAAGCCATCTTTGCCAGCGTTGGAAACTTCTCTTCATGTGCAGACCAGTACTGAAGAGGGTTTGAATCAGATGATTCACAGTCAGCTGTCAAATAAAGGTCAAGTTCTGACTGTTTAACAGACGTATGCCTTTGACGTTTTGGGGTCTGGGGAATGAAATTGAAAATGCTGCTGGTGGAGACTTTAGCCTTCTTCTCAGGAGGAGAATTCAATTCTTCTGGCTCATCAAAAACATTCATTTTTGCACGAATATTTGCACAGTGTTCATCTCTAATTGCCTCATTTATACACCATGTCAGCTTAAATCTTGGGTCCAATACTGTTGCTGTGATAAAATCTTCATTATTTTCATATTTTGACAGTCTTTTCTCAATAGAAATCTTCAAAGATTTCAACATTTTGCTATTAAATGTTCCAGAAATACTATGCATGTGACTTTTCAGTGCAATAGTAAGTGGTATAGCTAAACTTGCACTTACTGATGATTCCTTTTGTACCTCTAGAGTGACTTCTTCAAATGGTTTAAGAATTAGGCACAGCTCTTGAAGGACTTTACGTTCATAAGATGTTAACTTGATGCAGTCAAGCTGGTTTAATTTTTCTTCATCTACTGCTAAAATTGACTTTAACATGTAAAACTGGGAATTCCATCTGGTCATATTTGCTGCTTGTAAACGCTTTTCATCTGACAATATTTCAGAGGCATGCACAGATTTGCGGACATTATTAACTATTTTAGAAGCTTTGGATATGAGCTGTTTTATTTGTCCAGTACAGTCTTCAAGTCCATCACGCACAACAAGTTGTAATGAATGAGCAAAACAACTAGAATGTTTAGGCAGAGACTCAAAATCTCCAGAAACCTCGCATCCATCATCATTGCTGTCAGTCAGATAATCATAATTGTCATGGTCAACTTCAGTATCCATTGAATCAGTGGTAGGCTTATCAAATCCAGGCAGGGAGAAAGAAAATGCTTTAATCATATTTGATGCATTGTCAGTGACAATATTTGATACTTTGTGACCTATTTCATAACATGTCTGAAAATATTTATAGCACCATAATAATTATGAAATATTAAATATGATCATTCATGCAGTACTAAATATGTTAAGTTTGTCATTAATCATACTTAAGTTTGAAGACAATTGTGTAATGACTTACAAGTATAGTAAAATACATAAAAATTTGACTTATTTTACTAATAACCATGCAAACAGTTAAAAGTTTACAAGTTTTAAGTAAGTTCTGGCTTTAAATGAGGATCCTTTTTTTCCAAAAAATAATTTAAAAAGCTACTTACACGTAAATGGGTTACAAAGTTTGAAGTAACTTTCAAACTCCCTTTGTACTCTGATGAGCAGTATCGACATTTCGCTTTAAAATTCCCACTAGTATCCTTTGGTAATATGAAATGCTTCAGAGTGGTAGAATTCATCTTGTATTTAAGAGTCAATGTGAAATGATATACTTCAATATACTTTTCTAATGCATGCCTATTTTTAAGGATGTGAACACTTCTTACAACAACCATTCAAATTCACCTAATCTTCCTTAAGGGCTGAGTGATTTGACCATACCAGTTATAGTTAATCCAGTATTACCTCTCTTTAGGTGATAAAAAGCAAACATCATACCCTGAGGTTATAACACCTGCTAACAATAATCTGATTTTGTTGTATGTTTGACACTTACTTACTACAATTTGGATATGTAATTGAAAAATAATTGAATTTAATTGTCAATTATTTGTCCTTTTTTTAAGTTTAATTAATTAATTACAATTAAAGTAATAGATTTTTTTCTCAATTATTCATTATTCTCAATTATTTCAAAAGTTGTAATTAATTATAATTAATTAAATTATAATTGTAATTGGACCCAGGTCTGTCCAAGTATGCAGTAAATCCACTTACTAATAAGGAAGTTATGGGCAATTTTAAAGTTTTTGGACAATTGGATCTTTCAGGTGAAGGTCATTCATGGGTCGAGGTAAAACAAATATAGGCAAATGGGAAGGCCTTGTCCAAAGGGGTGTTGTTTCCAAGTATCAAGTAAATCCACTAACAAATAAAACAAAAGTTTAACCGGATGGGGTATTTAGTCCGTGCTCTATTTTCGGGCACGCGTCTATTATTACTCAATTTTAAAGACCGCTAATGTGTTGAGTACAACGAAGAGATTAAAGAAAACCGTTTTACCGTGAACCTGATAGCAGCAAAATGAGAGCAGCGGTGAAATATGTGATATATCCCATTGTTACCATATAATAACTATATAATTGCCTTTTAACTGAAACGTCCAAAGGGTTTACTATATAAATCCAATTTACCCAACTGGTCATTTACCGAAACGTCTGTAAATCGTCACTAAAGAGCTAGCGCAACAGCGAGACTGTTGTAAGTGCCTTATATACCCAGTGTCCACTACAGTACATCTGGAATCATCCAGTTACCATGCAGGGATGGAGCAGGAGTTAGGGAACGAGGGGGAGTGGGGTGCAGTATGGACCAGACCCATTAGATTATGCAAGACAACACTGTTTCGGAAAGAAATTTACCCCACCCATGGTAAAACTTTCTTTCTCAAATACAATGTCAATACGTTTGAGTAGTGCATCACCTTTGGTAGAAGTAAAACCAATTCTACATCTTAATCTATAAACTAAGTACCCTTATCCGTGACGTTACTCCTTTTGAAGTTGATTTCCACATTTCTCGGATTCGGTCACCGGCAAGGGGACATCCAGACTGGTTCAATGTGAAGGAAAGACTAAAATACTATCTACTTGACTATATGACTGCATCATACTTCAGCAGAGTTTAAACGTGTATGTGTTTTTTAAGTGAGGCTGAGATCAGAGCAAAGCTACCTTAAAATATATAACAGTTGCAGTCAGATATGCTTATTTTAAAAGGGGAAAACTCAGTCTGGTATCCTCAAGTATGGACAACACGATATGGAAAAAACGTTGTCAGTCTGAGGCTGTGACACGCGAGGAATAACCTGCTCTAATTTTACTTAAAAGTTAAAATGTTCCTGCCTAGTATAGTCAGTATTGACTTTTGGTAGTAATAAGTTGAAGTTGAAAAGAAATATGAATTTCAAAAATCTCTATCCAGGTGCGTATTATCCTGACTATATCTTCATTTGTATCTATTGTAGGAATGCCATTTGTTAGAACATGTACGTAGTTCATAGTTCAGCCAAGAGTGTTGAGCCATTAAGTTCTTACAACTGGATTACGGCTCTCAACTTTACATATTGATGTCTACCAACGAGTATGCAGAAAAAAAACCCAAAAAACCCCAAAAAACAACAACAACAACAAAACATGTTTAAGGAGATAATGAAGATCTTTCTCACATATTAACCAGAGTCTTAAAATTAAAACCCTGATATTAATGTAGTCAAAGAAGACAAATATATATACAAATTTAAGTTGTTTTATTTGTGCGTATTTTGAGCAGGATTACAAATAAACAGAGTAATTTCATCAAAAAAAAGAAAAAAGAAAACAATACCAGGTGATAATTTAGAATACGGATATGAGGAAGGATGAGGGATGGAAAAAACAGACTCAAATGTCAATGAAATTTCTGTTTGACAAGTTTAAAATGTCTTTTACGAATTTATGGAAAAAAACTTAGCAATTACAATATTGTTTTTATAGGATAAGATTTGGCAATCAATTAATAAAATCTTAGAGATAAGTAGGTGGAAATGCCTCGCTCGAATAATGGTCAACTAATATCTCTTTTGATCAAATCGCATGTGAAATTTGGTCAACTCGTACTCCCTTTAGCTAGGTTGTACAATTACTGTAAGTATTCATATAAACATGATTGATGGATTAAATCGATTGATATTATGCAGATTTTGCAAATCATGCATTGTAGTTTCATTAAACATTAAGCTCTGTGAAGTCAGGTTATTAATTGAAGGCCACCATTAAAGAGCAAAAGCGCAATTCCGAATTATCAGTCTAAACATAAACACATAAATTATAAATTTGAAAGAATACATTTCACTAATTTTGTTAAAAGACTAGAATAGTTTTAGTGTAACTTTTGAGTAATCGATTTGTTGTCTGTAACAATTATTAGAGAAAATAAAATTAAAAAGCTCTAATTAGTCTGTACGTCGAGGGACACCTGGCAACTGATTGATCCTTTTATCTCTAAAACCCTGAATATTTTACAGCTACCAATTTTGTCGCCATTAGGCATAACACAATAGTGAAACTTCCTATAATAGTACTCTGATTACTATAAACAAATGTAATACATACTATAACGTTACCTGACATCCATATCTTGTAAATTTATATGATTAATTTATATCATTGTGTCTAATTAGAAAAAAGATCGATTATATAGTGAGTTCGCCATTATTTATGTCTATAAAACTTTTAAAAACCCTCAGATTCGTGAAAGTATAACTGTCTTAGGTAAATAATTAAACCTTTGAAAATGAGAGATACGAGTTGATTAGGATGCGACTTGAACTAGTTGACAAGGGTATGAGTTGGTAAAGGTACTGGTCAGTTGACTAGAAATCTTATGGATTCCGATTACTTTGCCCGTTAAGTTTTTAATTTTTTATTTTGTGTACTTTAAAGCAGCCCATGCACACTTTTTGTGAAAAAATCCATCTAAGAGACATTTACTCAGTCACTTATATATAGTCAAAATTGTAATCCACAAAACAGTTATAAATTTACGAAAAATTTTGAGAAAATCTGACCAAAATATATTTGAACTTTGATTTGACGGCACAGAAACTCATTAAGCCTATATTGTTAACGTCTATATCGTTCGTCACGCTACAGATAGAGGAACAGAATGTACTGATCATTCATTCCTAACTATAAGTATTTTCAAAGAGCTAAAATATCATGGTATTTTAAGAATCTCCATGGGTTTTTAAACATTTTGAAGGGATTCAAATTCTATGAACTGCTTAAGGTATTTTCACTTTTAAAAAATATTTCATTGTTTTGTTTCTTCAACTAATATTATTGGTAACAACTCTTGTCTCCCGTTTATTATCAAGTTTATTCATGTGAATATTCATATTTCCCTATAAACGAAAATTTCAATGAAAAGAAAAGTGGGAGAAAGCATATCAGAAAAAACTACATTAAATAAACCCCCACAGCATCCCTACACAGTCAAAAAATAGAGGAAAAGATAGCATAAATTCATTTATAAATCAGTAAAAAAAATATCCTGAGAGGTCATCGCCCTGGAACTGTCAGTGGCAAAACCTTTGCCGCTGGGGGTTTAAACCAGGTTCAAGGGAGCACCAGCCTAACACTTGCCCCAACAGGTTATCATAAGAACAAACAAGAACAAGTTGTCTTGGTGAATTAACTCCAACCCTGCCATCAGCTAGACAATGTTACATGCAAAAGCACAAAAACAAATAAAACATAAAAAGCTAATGGCATTGTAGAGTGAAGAAAGTAGGTACTCACTGACCTTACTGAGACCAGAGTATTTGGAGTAAAATCAGCTAGAACACGATTGCAGGAATAACTGGAAGCGACTGATTGAGTTTCTACATTCTTTTAAAGATTCCCCTAAAAACCTTCATATTGTGCAAACAAAGAGGTAAGCAAAGCGACCAACTGTAGAAGTGTTAATCACCCAGCAGTGAGATCGCTGCAGAATATCATTTTGTAGCAATTTCTTTTTGAATTTACAGATGGTTTTTACAAACAACATGGAGAAATTATATTGCTTTCTATTTTCTTTAATTTATAAATCAAAGCTGCATAAAACACTGGTTGAAAAAATACCTTGTTGCAGTAGTGATTTTAAACTGTAATTGAATTTTTTACTTAATCTGGGTATCGGCGATAAAACTTGCAAATTGTGGCACGGATACCCCTGTTTCATTTGTTTCTATTACTTCAGCTTGTTACTGCCAAAAATCAATAGTGACTATACTAGGCAGACGCGTTTCAGGAACATTAAAATTATAAAAGATAATAAGAAAGAAAACAGGATTTTACTAAAGATCTACTCTCCTGCGCATCGGTCGAATGTTAGTAACGGTAGTGTATTCATTTAGCTGCTGAGGGAGCGTACTAAAGATCTTACTTAAACATTTATTTTGAAAATTTAAAATCCATGAAACTTGTTTAGTCCACTGATAAAAGCTGGCACAGTTGTGGCAGCCTTAATCTCGGTCGGTAATTCGTTCCAGAGTCGTATAATCCTTGGGAAGAATGAGTTCATGTGATGTTGTGTTTTTGATTGTGGGTTGAGGAATTTGTTGTTTCTTGTGTCTGTAAGGTGGTTGTGGTCGACATTGACCTTTTTTTTATATAGCATTACCAGGCTGGCTTGGTTTCGCCCTTTGCTCTAGTCTTGGCCATTTTAGTTCTTTAATCATGTTTGTTACACTGCTTGTATAGTGGTAATCGTTATGAACATACATTGCAGCTGACCTATGGACCATTTCTATTCTGTGAGTGAGATATTTCTGCCATGGGTGCCATATGGTTGGGCAGTATCCGACCTGTGGTCTTACATATATGTTTTGTATGCTGATTCTATGAGTTGTTTGATTGGTGTTTTGACATTTCGTCTGATGAATCTTAAGCTGTTTTTTTTGCTTTGTTTGTGATGTTGTTTGTGTGGAATGACCAGTTCAGGTTATTACCTACAGTAACTTGATTCGAATTGTTCATTTAATATATTGGCCTTCGACACTGGATCACTGAGAGTATGACCATCAATGCTGAGTGGTGCAATTCCTGTGTTTTCACTTTTTGTGTTTAATAAGTTGTAGAACTTTTTTCTTAGGGCCTGGATCTATATTGTCTGAGAAGATGATTGTCTCTTGAAGTGACCAATAAGCATTTCTTATTTGTTTTTGCACTGATGCTTTAAGTTGTTTGAATTTCTTTACGTTCTGACTCTTCCGTGACCAAGACTTTTTTGTATTTTTTTGAAGAGTTTGTTCCTTTCCCTAATTTGATTGACAATATCATGAGTAACCCATGGTAATCAGCTTTTTTTTGCTTTGTCTAGATGGTATATGTATGGATGATAACCTGTTTAACTCAGCTTTGAACATGTCCCATAATTGGTTTGGGTCTTCATGTTGCTTTTGATTGAACGTCCTAGTGAATGTGACTAAGTCTTTCTTGAAGTGAGACCTGTTTGCTTTCTTGTTTGATTTGACCAGTCGAGGGGTTTGTCTGATTCGCCCTCTTTTGACCTTAAGTTCACGAAAGACTATATCATAGTCTGATGTACCTAAGCTTGGTGACTTTAGTGTTGTGGACGTGATCAGGAGTGTTTGTGAGAAAAAAAAGATCTAGGATATTTTTATTACGTGTGGGACTTTGACCATAGGTTCAAGATTATGATTAAACATGTTCTTTGCAAAATTTTCATACATGTCTTTGAATTTGCATGTATCTGCTGGTGTTTCTTTTGACCAGTTCATGTCTGGGAGATTGAAATCACCTAGTATCCAGATGTTGTTGTTTTGAGGATTTTTTACTATAGATGACCAAAGTTCCTTGAGTGAGAGTTCATCATTCTCAT
This sequence comes from Cyclina sinensis, assembly GCA_012932295.1. Taxonomy (NCBI): domain Eukaryota; kingdom Metazoa; phylum Mollusca; class Bivalvia; order Venerida; family Veneridae; genus Cyclina; species Cyclina sinensis. The sequence goes on along the minus strand of JAAONU010000016.1, from coordinate 1,027,490 downwards.
GGGGCTTGTAGTATGAAGAGACATATATGTCTTTGATACCAGTCATTGAAAGTTTTGACCATATGGTGTTGCAATATGTTTTTAAGTCTGGCTGTTCTTCATTAAGTAAGTTGTTTGTGACTGTAAGGAGGACACCTCCGCCCTTGCCAGTTGTTCTAGATATCATATCTATAAACCTAGTAGCCAAGGTTCTATTGTGCAAAGATTGCGTAAATGCATGTATATTGATTAAAGAGATTTATCATTATTATTTTTTAATTTTAATGATCAGGTTTTTTTATCTTTCGTTAACTATGATATACTTGTCTTTTATAAAATAAATATATTAATTAATTTTTTTGCCCTTTCCGCGGGGATGATGTCAAGGTTTTTCTTCACTTTCCCCGTGCCAAGATTATTGAGAACCAGTCTTGAATTCCCGCCAGATGTAAAAATTTTATTTTTCATTATGATCTAATTTTAAGAAATATATAAGAATTCTAGGAGGAATCTTGATGTATGAAAAAACTTGTTTCATTTAGATATCATTATTTTTTTACAGAATCTGTTTTCTGGAAGACAGTTGTTGCTGAATTGTTTTTCGTTTTCGCGAGAAAATTGCGACAAAGTCGGATGTATGTAGTACGCGGACATTTGCTCCTAAATGATCTTTTGTTGTTTGTAGTAGTCGGTTTCTTTAAATTATCCAAATTAGGACAAGAAGATGTTATGTTTCACTGAAGTGTTCTATTCTTATCAGTGAAAAGATGAGACATTTCATGATCTTAAAGTTCTGCTAGTAGTTCGTAAGTTTCGACATTGTTAGTTGTTGCAGGCGAGCTGGGCAAACGTCTTATTTCATTAAATGATTGCTTATGCTGTTTTACAAAAGAATGAAAAAGAAAACAATCAAAAACTGATTAATTTCAGTTGGACTAGATAAACAGTATATTTGAGTATTTTATAAATATTGCAGAAAAAAACAATGGCTAAAAGTAAAAGGTAATAGGCAAAATGATATGTGTGTATTTCGGATATGAACAAAATTTGGATAACTTATGGTTATTGTTAGTTATATATTAACCCAGACTTGAATTTGGGTACTGTTCCTGTTGCGAAATCTGCGAAAATTAGTCTAACAGTAATAAGTGAACAGAAATGATTTCACAGTATTTGATGTAGATCCTGCAGAATGGTGAACTTTTCCTGAAAACATGCATTAAATTATTTCAGACATTTACAAGTAAATAGATTGGAGAAAATGTGCAACAATAATTTTTAATCAACAGCTTAATATTTGTTTCAGTGGCCTGATTTATCTTCTTTTCAACTCAAATTACCCTTACCCGACGACTTCCGCAAATTGACTATAATTGTTCTTTGAAATGTGTCGGTCTGTGGCGACTAATTAGCTAACTAATTATTTTCTTTGTTTGTTACAGGTATGTTGTCAATTGTTTACTACAACAGATGTTGTTTGCAATGCATCCCATGATAATTACTTACCTATGATTGGTTACTTACACATGCCTCCTGTCATTAAAAGCATGATTAACGTTTCATTAGCTTTATGATTGGTCAAAATTATATTGCAATTATACGTATTTGCGAAGTTAAGAAATGTGGAGAATTTTTCCCATTATCCACTAACACTACATGTAATTTTCTTTTGAATGAGACTTTATATTGAGCTCCCATGTATTATTGCTATTTACTGTGCATGTATAAGAACTAGTAGTGACTTTAGAATGAAATTCTTTCTGTGTCTTGCAGTATCCCCAAAACAGGGTTTCCGCTGCAATTAGCCAATTCCGCAAATGGCGAAAATATATTTGGAAGTGGTGGAAAAAAAGAAAAAAAATATTTTTCCAATGTATATTTTTTTTAAAAAATGCCTTAATTGATTGCTGATTGATAAATCAAGATGAAAGTTGTGAAAAGTGTTACTGCCTGTGGCTTTAACATGTCCATTTGACCTTATTTAGTGTTTCATCTAGCACTTTTTAGCCTGGCGCGGCGCCCGGCCCTTTTTAGCCCCGCCCAGCTGCCCTAATTACCGCCCGGAAATATAAAAGTGCCCTTTTTGCGATCCGCCCATTATTATCTCACGCCGAATAGTCTAGCACTTAAATAGTTTGTAACTCTGCCCATCGATACCTTCTTTTACTGCACATACAGACTTCCTGAAATTCGTTGGACCGTCGGACATGTCCGATAAATTTTCACTTGGTCTGACGTTTTTTAAGTCCGGATCGGTCCGACTGTCCGGCATTTTTCCCAAGCCTAGTGTTTGATACCGAAACTTATTCTAAAAAGTACCGAAAAATACTTCAAATAAGGGTACACTTATCGATACCTGCTTATAAAAATTTCATAAAATCTCGTCATTTTACTAATGTCAAAAGCAAATATCATCAAAAATATAATCGCTTAAAATATTAATGGGCGCCGGCATTTTGTCTAAAACGCTTACGAACCTGCCTATCATTATCAGCTTTTTTAGAGGTGTAGCAATGCGGTAAAAGTTCCGACTTGAACCCTGTGTAAGACATGTTTCTATCTGGTTCAGTATCACCCTCGACATATAAAATAACGATTTAAATATTAAAACAATGCTGACTGAAGGCAACCATTTCCAAGAAATATTTAGTTCATTAAACATGAGGCAGCCATTGAAAATCTCGGATAAAATTCCGTTTGTCATATAGTTCCGCGACCCCGCCGTATTTTAATGTTTATAGAGAACAGTGTGTTGGAGACTCTTTATAAGGCAGACTCACAAAATTTTATTGACTGATTATAATTAGTTGTCATGATGTTATTATAAGTACCATTTTTTCCTTTATCATTGAAAAAATGTCCTTTTCTCTAACACTTTAATATTTCTGTCATTTAGTATTGAAAGCAACAATTATAATGATTCAACATACTTGAAATTATTTGTGCTTTGTTAAAAAAAATCTGCTGAAACTGAAAACACATCCCATTAGTAACCTGAATTTTCACAAATTCTCACTCAAGTTTGATGCCAGAGATACATTACCAGGTAGTTTATAATAGTAAGTTGAATAACAGTCAATCCACATAATTATCTGCTGTCTGCCATTGTCTAATTAAGTTGAACCAAATTTCTGTTGAATTTTTTTTTTAAGATCTCTGAATGTATGGTTCATGCAACGCTTTGTGTGTTTCATGTTTTAAGTTTTGATCTCATTTATTTGTGACTTATTTAAAATTTTCTTAATTTCTGTAAAAATCGATCAATGTTATTTTAGTGTTACTGAAAGAAAACAAAACTTAATTTAGAGATTTAAACTCTATACCGGTATGGTTTCGTTTCATCCTGAACGCTATCCAAGCCTTGTGAAGACAGTATGAGAAAAGCAACGAGAGAAAACATTTAATGAAAAATGGAAGCAGGACAGAGAATGGTTGGTGTACGACTCAGAGGAAGTTGAAATGCACTGTACTGACTGTTCTGATTTCAACGGGTAGAAAATTACATGTTTTCATTTGTTTTTGTTGTGAATTCCGTTTGGTCTGACAAATTTTGTTTCGGTCTTACGGATTTTCAGAGCTCGTCAGACCGAATGTCTGGCACTTTTTTTGAACTTTCAGGAAGTCTGCACATAGACTTTAAGCGTGTCAAGTCAAGCGATAAACTCGGCTGAACTTGTGTGTATTGATCAAGTGGTCAGTGACATGTGATTTGGAAAGTCATGCGTCACGCACAAAAATGGGAGAGACATATTGTTTTTCCCCCGGTTGTCTGTCCGTCCGTCTGTCTGTCCGTCTGTCCGTCACAAAATCATGTCCGCTCTGTATCTTCCAGGGCCCTTGAAGGATTTTTATGAAACTTGGGTCAGATGTTCACCTCATCAGACGACGTGCAGAACCTACTTTGTTGGTGTGGTGCCTCAAGGTCAAGGGCACACTTGGAGGTTAAATGTCAAATGCCACAAAATCGTGTCCGCTCTGTATCTTCAAAAGCCCTTGAAGGATTTTTATGAAACTTGGGTCAGATGTTTACCTCATCAAGGCGACGTGCAGAACCCACTTTGCGGGTGTGGTGTCTCAAGGTCAAGGTCACACTGAGGTTAAATGTCAAATGCCACAAAATCATGTCCGCTCTGTATCTTCAAAAGCCCTTGAAGGATTTTTATGAAACTTGGGTCAGATGTTCACCTCATCAAGGCGACGTGCAGAACCCACTTTGCGGGTGTGGTGTCTCAAGGTCAAGGTCACACTTGGAGGTTAAATGTCAAATGCCACAAAATCGTGTCCGCTCTGTATCTTCAAAAGCCCTTGAAGGATTTTTATGAAACTTGGGTCAGATGTTCACCTCATCCGGGGAGACATATTGTTTTTCCCCTGGTTGTCTGTCTGTCTGTCCGTCTGTCTGTCCGTCACAAAATCGTGTCCGCTCTGTATCTTCCAAAGCCCTTGAAGGAATTTTATGAACATTTGGTCAGATGTTCACCTCATCAAGGCGACGTGCAGAACCCACTTTGCAGGTGCGGTGTCTCAAGGTCAAGGTCACACTTGGAGGTTAAATGTCAAATGCCAACATAGTAGGAGTTGTTCCAACATACTACAGCTATCATGATGTAACTTTTCTCCTTATCAATGGAAATAGATTAAACTTGAGTGCTTGAAGAAGACACCTTGTAACTGGCTTCATGTTTTTTGCCCATATCTGTGTAACAGCACTGCCATCAACATGATTCCAACATGCTACAGGTACTAGACTGAATGAATACAACTATTTTGTACAATATGAAACAAGGTTTCTGCTCAATCCTTTCTTGACAGAGTATGAGTTTCTTGTTCATCATGTACATTTGACAAAAATATCCCCCTTATTTTACAATCGTCTGACTCAATACTGCCTGCAGCAACTGGCTGGGGGGGGAGACATATGTTTTTGTTCAATCAAAAACCCATTTCTAGTTTGTCTAGTGTTTAAAATAATGACCATAGAGTTAACTTTTTGATGCACAGTAGCAGGCCCTAAGTAAATTTTGTTCAGAATCTTACAGAAACTAAAAAATAAAGAGAAAAACTGACGACGAGTCCAAGTTATTTCGACGAATCGAAATCCAATTGTAAACATTCTTCGGAACTATTTGTACTATACGGTACATCACAGGGTTACATTGCGACGAATTACAAGTATGCGGATTCGCTTGCAGTAAAATCTATTCCGTTGCTAAAATAAATCATCGTCGAAGTCATTAAAAAAATAAGGAGTATCGTTTCATATATAACTGACAGAAAGACAGTTTTTCTGCGTGTAAGAATATAATGTTTTTATTTGCCGAGATAGGTAACGGCATGTGGGTTTTATCGCCGCCGCCACACTTCGTTTCTGGTTTTACTTTCAATATTTCCTTCGAAGAAAAAAGTCGAGAATGAAGAACAATCAACTTTACGCCAGTTTATTCAAACCAAAGAACCCAAACTGCCCAAAACAACAACGTAACCGAACAGGTTGAATTATTGTCGACAAGTGTCACTCAAAATTCCTTTGTCAATTTTGACACAAATTTTAACTTTTGTTGACTTTCTCAACAAAAACATCATCAAAATTGAACCCTCTCTTTTAATTTGAAAACGAGTGGTAAGCTACCCATTTCATTTTCAGCATAGTTCTTATAACGAAAACAAACATTTTGCATATATATATTTTTTTAAATTTGAAATTAATGATTTTTTGTGACAGAAATAAATGATAATCAGCTGGATATTGTTAATAAACTTTCAGATGGTCAAAATATATGAATGGACAATACATTACTTTTCATGAATGTTGCATGCATTAAAAAACTAATATGAATGTTTTCTATGTTTCTTTTCAAAAACATATTGGCATGTTAAAAACCTTAGAGAATTGTGTCAGAATTGCCCAGCATGCAGGAAATCGGGCGCTTGGTTTCAAATTTTTCCGGAGGAGCATGCCCCCGGACCCCCCCTTACCCAGGCCCTTTTCCTCTAGCACCCAGCCCTTTTCCAGGTCTAGATACAACACTATGTTGCCAATTTGTTGGTCACATGTTGGGAGAATTACTCGCCGAAATTGCAAATTTTTAAATTTGTTTTAGGCTGCTTGATTACATCGCCAGTGGAAAACAATGTTAAAATAATTAACAAGTATTTACTCCCACACAATTTAATATAGAACAACCAAAATTATGTATATTTCTGCAGAAAACAGAAAATTTTTCAATTGTCACATATTTTCGCGACTCCGATTTTTTTATAATTATTTAAAAACGAAAAAAAGCAATGTTCTGTTTAAAAATCTTTAGTACAAAGCCAAAAAAATATAAGTATTTTGGTGATGATGCCATTTTTCAGTATGTGTTTCAGAAAAAAAGGGCTGCATTCTGTGAATGTCTGCAAGTTAAATTTCTATATATATGCTAATATTGGAGCCCTAATATTATGACCTACCCCTGTTCTGTGTGAAATGTGGAAATTGACAGTGGTTATACTAATAACTGAAACAATTTGAAAAGAACAATTAAAAAAATTGTCTGGCGAGTCAGTGGGAAATGTGTTGAGAATCCCCCCTGGAAATCCTTATATTGCTATCCAGCCAAAACTAGAATTCTTGCAGATCTATACCAAGAAAAGAAGAACAGTGTAGGTTTACATGCCCATAATGATGATATACAAGATGTTTGATTGAGATTTAAACATTGCAATTATACTCATGCATTAAAGGAAGGTAGAATGATTCATTATTATTGTTATGCAGTGTTTCTAAGATATAACATTTTTATTTTGTTCTAATTCACATCTTTTGTTCTAATTAAAGCCATGGTTTTATGTAGATCTAATAAAAAAGTGGAGGTATCAATATATCTGAACTTTTGGCTGTCATTTTTTTAGATTAAAAATATTGGCTTATTTTTTTAAGCCAGTGTGAGCCCTGCTTATGATAAATCAATTGTTATTTGTTTGTATGCTGTATGTAGATTTTAGATCAAGTCAGAAAAATATTAGATTTATCATTTTAAAATGCTTTAATGCCATAAAATATTCATAACAGTTGAAGCTCTAGATATATTGTAAATTGGGTCCTTAAAAATGAGAAATTGTAAAATTTTCGACGGCCGGGGAGGGGGGTGGGGGGTCCCTCCCAGAACCCTCCCCATTGGCGGAAAAATAAAATTGGCCAGTGGAAACCCTGCCAAAAACCTAAAATAACTAAACTTTACTGGAGGGGTTGGACATGGGGAGTCAGAACTACATTTGTAATAAGGAACAAACTCAAATAGAGCAACAGGATCTAAGTATAATTTCATTGTTAGTAATTCAAGGTATCATTGCCTTATTAGTAAGGTGTATAGCATGACTGGAAGTTTTCTGACACATGTTGAAGGCATGTCTTATTTACCTGTATCATGTTAATAGACTGGTTTTATTTTACTTGTAGATGAAATATGGTTGGCAGGAATAAAAGACTTACAACAAAAGAAGTTGTAGACAGAGTCAGTGAGGGTGAAGATGTAAGTGCCACTGGTTTCCTTTGTTTGCATGAAGGTGTCACATGTAGGCTAAGAATGAAATACTGACGGGCCGTTTTTATGTCTGTTAAACAAGAAATTGTATAAGATCACTCTCCCAAGAATCACAGGCATCAGGTTTTCATTTAGAATTTGTTGTTATTGTGTTAGTATTGTATCATTTACTTACTGATACCTTTTTTGCAATGTGTAACTAGTATTTTTTATATGTTTTTCATCTGATGTTCTATTAATGGTCATTATAATGAGTTATTCAGTTTTTTAATATATCAAGTGCCTGATTATTAATATTTTTTTATTACACTGCTGGCTGATATTCACTGCATGTGTATACCTGTACCTACATTGTATATTACGCTGCTATTTGATATATAATACATGTGTATTATACCTGTACTATATTACACTGTTGATATACACTACATGTGTATACCTGTACCTATATTACACAGCTAGTTGATATACACTACATGTGTATTATACTTGTATATACTATATTACACTGCTAGTTGATATACACTGCATGTGAACACCTGTACCTATATTACACTGCTAGTTGATATACACTACATGTGTATACCTGTTCCATATATTTCACTGCTAGTTGATATACACTACATGTGTATTATACCTGTATATACTATATAACACTGCTAGTTGATATTCACTGCATGTGTATACTTGTACCTACATTGTATATTATGCTGCTATTTGATATATAATACATGTGTATTATACCTGTACTATATTACACTGTTGATATACACTACATGTGTATACCTGTACCTATATTACACTGCTAGTTGATATACACTACATGTGTATTATACTTGTATATACTATATTACACTGCTAGTTGATATACACTGCATGTGAACACCTGTACTTATAAATTCACTGCTAGTTGATATACTCTACAAGTGTATACCTGTTCCATATATTTCACTGCTAGTTGATATACACTACATGTGTATACCTGTTCCATATATTTCACTGCTAGTTGATATACACTACATGTGTATTATACCTGTATATACTATATAACACTGCTAGTTGATATACACTGCATGTGTACACCTTTACCTATAAATTCACTGCTAGTTGATATACTCTACATGTTTATTATACCCGTACCTTAATTACACTGTTTATATACAAGTTACATATGTATACCTGTACCTATATTACACTGCTAGTTGATATACACTACATGTGTATTATACTTGTATAAACTATATTACACTGCTAGTTGATATACACTGCATGTGAACACCTGTACCTATATTACACTGCTAGTTGATATACACTACATGTGTATTATACTTGTATAAACTATATTACACTGCTAGTTGATATACACTGCATGTGAACACCTGTACCTATATTACACTGCTTGTTGATATACACTGCATGTGAACACCTGTACCTATATTACACTGCTTGTTGATATACACTACATGTGTATACCTGTTCCATATATTTCACTGCTAGTTGATATACACTACATGTGTATTATACCTGTATATACTATATAACACTGCTAGTTGATATACACTGCATGTGTACACCTTTACCTATAAATTCACTGCTAGTTGATATACTCTACATGTTTATTATACCCGTACCTTAATTACACTGTTTATATACACTACATGTGTATACTTGTACCTATATTACACTGCTAGTTGATATACACTGCATGTGTATACCTGTACCTATATTACACTGTTGATATACACTACATGTGTATACCTGTACCTATATTACACTGTTGATATACACTACATGTGTGCACCTGTACCTATATTACACTGCTAGTTGATATACACTACATGTGTATACCTGTACCTGTATTACACTGCTAGTTGATATACACTGCATGTGTACACCTGTACCTATATTACATTGTTGATACACACTGCATGTGTTCACCTGTACCTTCATTACACTGCTAGTTGATATACACCTACAGATTGTTTGTCTTGATGAACCAGTAAAACCCGGGAGGAAAGGTCAAGCTGGTAAAAACTCTAGACTGAAAGTGCTGGAAAATACAGAAACAGAGAATAAAAACAGAGAAAAGAGCTCAGAGGAGGAAGAAAATATTTTTGGTAAGCATTTTTAATGTTAATCAATAAAGTGGTTTTGAAGAATGAAGGTGTAACAAAGGTGTCTGAGATACAGACTTTTATGGAAAAAATACCTTGTCTCTTCCAGCATAAATTCTTTTTTTAATTCAGCATTATTTTGCTGTGATTAGAAAAAAATGACAGCAACATGGATAATAGAACCCAAAACACATTGAGCTTTTTGCTGAATTCTTTTACTTTCAGTTTGTCATGCAGATTATGCCCTTTATTAAAGGAAAATGAAAATGAGATTTTGTAACATCATACTTCTGTTCATTACTAAATGTTTTCAATTTAGTCACAGGCCATTGTATGTGTCAGACTCCATCTGTACAGTAAATTCAGCTTATTTCAGTACTGAAATAGTGATATTTACTGATGCTTTGTATTGGATAGATTTTGTCAGGAATATTATATTCCAGCTGGTATAGATATTGAGGGTGTGTCAGAAGAAGAAAAAAGGCAAATCAAGGTTAGTATAAAAGTCATATATCCAGGAATGCTTAAATGTTGTACTAATTGATAAATAATGGTCAGCCGAAATGAAAAAATAAAATTGATGACGTTTGATGGTTTTTATGTTAAGTATTTCTGTTAAGAAAAGATGTTTCTCATTTTCCTATCACTGTTAGTTTAGTGAGATGGCTTTTTAGAGCTAAATAAAAAAGAAACTGCAAACCTTAAAACTTGCAAGGCGGTTGCCCAGTTTTGTTATTTAAATCGAAATTGCAGTCTAAATTACATATTAACACAGATTGACATTGGTTTATATCAGGCAGCACTACTTGCATCCACCAAGGACCAGAGTGAGTGTGTGATCTCTGACACATCAGGAGATGAGAGAACTTGTAGTTCAGTGAATACATCAAGCAGTCGAAGCATCAATGAAATCTCCAGTGAAATAACAGACAAAGAAACAGACAAAGATACTGGGTTAGAGGTAAGGGTGTGGTCTTTGGTTTGTTCCTAGATGTGGATCCAAGCCCAGTAGCAAACATTTTGCAAAATTTCCTCAATCGCATACTTGGAGGAAATGGGTTCATTACATAATTTAGCAATCTGACAGCAGACCTTTTGCAGTTTGTTTTTTGTTGGATGCTAAACAATGTACAGAAGGTACATTAAGTCTTGTAAGTCTACAGTGTAAGTTGTGTAAGTCTACAGTGTAAGTCTTGTAAGTCTGCAGTGTAAGTTGTTTAAGTCTACAGTGTAAGTCTTGTAAGTCTGCAGTGTAAGTTGTTTAAGTCTACAGTGTAAGTCTTGTAAGTCTGCAGTGTAAGTTGTTTAAGTCTACAGTGTAAGTCTTGTAAGTCTACAGTGTAAGTCTGCAGTGTAAGTTGGATGCTAAACAATGTACAGAAGGTATGTTAAAGCTTGTAAGTCTACAGTGTAAGTCTACAGTGTAACTTGTGCAAGTCTACAGTGTAAGTCTGGTAAGTCTAAGTCTGGTTAGTATACAGTGTAAGTTGTGTAAGTATACAGTGTAAGTTGTGTAAGTCTAGTCAGTGTAAGTCTACAGTGTAAGTCTGGTAAGTCTACAGTGTAAGTATGGTAAGTCTACAGTGTAAGTCATGTAAGTCTGGTAAGTCTACAGTGTAAGTTGTGTAAGTGTACAGTGTAAGTCTGGTAAGTCTACAATGCTCAGCTTCTGTAGTAAATCAGATATACTTTTATATGTCTGTTGATATGAAAAGTCACAGTTTTGTTCATTGGGGTTTTAACTTGGGAAAACCAGGTTTGACTATGTATCAAATTAGAATCTTCCTTAGACCAAATGTTGGTATGAAGAATGTTAGTATAATTTTTATCTTATATTTAATAGAAACATGAAAAAGAGATTTGATATATACAAAAAATATAAGAACATTAGTAAGTTATATTTTTTTTGTATTTTTTTTTTGTATTTTAAGGGTAACAGAACTTTACAGGACCAGTGTGTCTGTGATGATGATAATGATGAGACCCAGCCACCATCAGACACTGATATTGTAAGTACAGACAGTTGCTTCATAATATTGTTCTATCATTAACATTATGTAAATTGCATGTTTTGTTTTGTTATGTACGTCTATGCATGTATGTTGATTGCATTTTCTTATATTGATTTTTGTTCTAATGAGATACATAAATGTGTATTTAGTAGACTATAATCTACAGTAATATAAACAATATAAACAAGTTCATTTCTGGCAGTCCATTTGTGGTTTTCCTGTGTATTTTGTGAAAAATAATATTTACTCAAACATTATTTTAATTTCTTCAACAGGAGAATGCCTGCTTCTTTTCTTATTTATTAAACAGATTAAAATTGTTGCCTCTGTTTTACATTTTACAGGAAGACCTGTCAGGTGGTCTGAATCTAGATCAGTCGACGCTGGAAGAATCTCGGGATGATATTTTTGAAACGGATTCCACTGGTATGAAGGATGTAGACACGACATTGAGACAAGAAGATGTCATGAAGATAGAAATGGAGGTATCCTTTATTCTTATTTATAGCTCTATTCACCCAGGTGTTAGCAATGTCACACCTTTATTATAGCTCTATTCACCCTGGTGTCAGCAATGTCACACCTTTATTATAGCTCTATTCACCCTGGTGTCAGCAATGTCACACCTTAATTATAGCTCTATTCACCCTGGTGTCAGCAATGTCACACCTTTATTATAGCTCTATTCACCCTTGTGTCAGCAATGTCACACCTTAATTATAGCTCTATTCACCCTGGTGTCAGCAATGTCACATCTTAATTATAGCTCTATTCACCCTGGTGTCAGCAATGTCACGCCTTAATTATAGCTCTATTCACCCTGGTGTCAGCAATGTCACGCCTTTATTATTGTGTTGCATGCAACTTTCTATCATGTATTTACCTTAGTAACCAGCAGTGCTTATGCTTTTGTGTTCAAAGACATTAAACAAACAAGTTAGATAAAATTTTCGACCAAATTTAAGGCAGATTATGGGCTCTTTTTTTTACTTAAAAATCTTGGTTTAAGTTTTGAATGCAACATGCTGTCATGCTTATTTCTCAGTTTGAAACTTAGAATTTTTATTAAGGGCAATTCCAGTAATAAGTGTATTGAGGGAGGGGACAGCACCCAAAATTTTTAATTGTGGGTCAGGGGGTGAACTGGAAATTAAAAATTATGCATGGTGGGGTCCTAAAAAAAAAATCGTAATTATGGGTCATGGGTCTTTGTCAAATACAAAAATTATTGGGGCTGGGTGGGGTCCATAGACCCATATTAATTTAAGAAATAAATTAATGCAAAAAAACAAAACAATAACAGTGTTTTATTAGTTTTGCCCGCTGGGCATTAAAGACTCACGCAGAGATTAGTCATTACCAACATTCATTAGTCGCTTCCCTTGTGTTCGCAACCACCATGGCGGAAGGTCCATAGACAACATGAAATGGCTACATGCCATTGACTTGGGGTATCTTGAAGCAAAATTTAGATGTATTACCTTCTCCGGACCATAACTTGCTTTCCTTATCTTCTACCTACATGAGAACTTACTCACAGACTTCAGCTACATCCAGAATAATCCTTATGCTTTTGTGGTCACTGTCAAAGGTCAAGATCACAGTGAATAGACATAAGAAACTATTTCCAGATCATAACTTGCTTTCATTATCATCTACCTGCATGAGAACGGACTTTCCCCACATCAAGGATGATTCCTATTGGTTATGGGGTCAGAAGGTCAAAGGTCAATGTCACAGTGCTAAGACATCAGGCATTCTATTTAAGAAAAATTTTGTAATTCTTGAGTAATTGCACACTTATTGAAAATAAACACAAATCCTAGCTGGCACCAATTTTGATTATTATACCCCGCACAACGAAGTTGTGGGGGGTATACTGGAATCAGCTTGTCCGGCTGGCCGTCGATTTTTCCTTGTCCGCCCAATAACTTAAGAATCCTTTGACCCACAGTCATCTTACTTGGTCTGGAGATTGGTCATGGCCAGTAGATGACCCCTATTGATTTTGAGGTCACTGGGTCAAAGGTCAAGGTCACAGGGGCCTTGACTACAAAAAAACTTGTCCGCCCAATAACTTGAATCCTTTGACCACAGTCTTCATATTTGGTGTGGAGGTTGGTCATGGCCATTAGATGACCCCTATTTATTTTGAGGTCACTGGGTCAAAGGTCACAGGAGCCTTGACTAAAAAAAGCTTGTCCACCAAATAACTGAAGAATCCTTTGACCCACAGTCTTCATATTTGGTGTAGAGGTAGTCACTGGGTCAAAGGTCATGGTCACAGGCCTTGTACACCCAATAACTTAAGTATCCTTTGACCCACAGTCATCTTACTTGGTATGGAGATTGGTCATGGCCAGTAGATGACCCCTACTGATTTTGAGGTCAATAGGTCAAAGGTCGAGGTCACAGGGCCTTGACTACAAGAAATTTGTCTGCCTGATAACTTAAGAATCCTTGACCCACAGTCTTCATATTTGGTGTGGAGGTTGGTTATGAGCAGTAGATGACCCCTATTTATTTTGAGGTCACTGGGTCAAAGGTCACAGAAGCCTTGACTAAAAAAAGCTTGTCCGCCTAATAACTTAACAATCCTTTGACCCACAGTCTTCATATTTGGTTTAGAGTTTGGTCATGACCAGTAGATGACCCCTCTTTATTTTGAGGTCACTGGGTCAAAGGTCATGGTCACAGGAGCCTTGACTAAAAAAAGCTTGTCTGCCCAATAATTTAAGAATCCTTTGACCTTCAGTTTTAGGTCACTGGGTCAAAGGTCAAGTTACAGTACGCGCCAGGAGGAACTCACATTTTCCGCTTTATTTCGCGGACACGGAAAAAAAAATATCCGCCGCGACATCGAGGAAAAAAACGGATTTCCTCGATGTCTCGACATCGCGAAATATCTCGGCGATATTTGACGAGCAGCGCGAAAATAACTAGAGTCATAACTCACCTGGATAAGCTGAACATTTAATGAAATGACCGTAATGAAACTGTGCATTTTACGTCTGCCAATTATGTGACATTTGGTAAAATTAAAACCAAAATTTCTCATATATTTGCTGTGTTTCCGTCGTTGAAAACGCTCGTTATTGTATAGCAAAATCGATCAATAATTTACATGTTGTATGTTTTCTTTAAATATAGCAGAGCAGTTTTAACACGTGTAAATCGAAAACCAGTCAATTTATTTTCTGAAAATAGGGTCAGCTGTTCCGAGAAACAATTACTTTCGGTTTTGAATTGTCATTCCTTCCGTTAACAAATAAGAGCATTCGTAAACAAATGAATCAGAATGAGAGTTTTATGAGAGTTTTATACATTTAAATGATATTTTAAAGCGTAAAATTCGCCGAAATGCGTGTTATCAGGAACTTTGTGAGCCTCGATACGTCAATTCTTACCTGTGAAAAAGTTCGCGGAACCATTTAGCGGACGTCTGCCGCGATATTTGGTGACCATGTCCGCGGCGGTCGTCCTCGAAATGCGGTGGATTTGGTCGCGTTTTAAGGAATGGGTAGTCCGCGACAACCTCGAGGAAAATGAGAGTTCCTCCTGGCACATACTGTAACAGGGGCCTTGACTACAAAAAACTGGCTTACTACCCTCAGATTTGGCAGGGAGGTTGTCCATGACCTCTAAATGACCCCTGTTGATTCTGACAAAGCGCTATGTAGGGGTATTCACGCCATGACAGTGGCAGTTCTAGTTATCACAAATTTGCCTATATGTTTCACAAGCAACTTAAAACTGAAAAGCTGCAAATAGTTGAGCATGCTGTCATATCGACAGCTCTTGTTCTTGAATATTGGCAGCTTGTCAAAATGACCAGTGTCTATACCTCATAGACACATTCAAGTAATAACAAACTAACAATAAAATATTTCTCCTATTTAAACTCAAGTGTTATCAACTATTGTTGTGTTCTGAAGGTAGAAAAATTGTCAGAAAATTAGATATAGAGGTAGAGGCTCCAGGTTTACCTTTGCCATGGCTTTATTACTTAGAAATGTATAAAAAAATAGACTTAAAAGAATTTTTGTCTAAAATAGTCATTCAAATAGTTCAGATACACAGACTGTTAGTGGAAAGTACTTAAGTACTCCATAGTGCCCTAATCCGTTGTCACGTTAAGAAAACAAATACGTGTTGTGAATAAGAACTATGGTGGAGTTATAACTTGAAGTTCAGTGCCACCAAGCTACTATGTCTAACTGTTAATTTAAATCAGATGAAAGTGGTTACCCTTTTCAGGATGTGACTGCCAGAAATAAAAAGAGAAAATTCATGCATCCTAGTTCACCATTACCAAATCAAAAAACTAGCATCCAACAAGATATTGCTGAGGAAAGCTTTGATATGATTAAAGCTTCTGAAAAATTAGTCAAGGAAGATTCCAGCATTGAGGTATGGTTTCTTTCAGTCTACTTCAGTAGTATTTTAGAAAGTCTTGTCAGCATTGTGTTCATTTCGTTGATGTGTCAGTCCTATACCTTGGTCCACTCAAGGAAACTGTAGGACTTAAAAGGCTGTGAACTGGTTTCAGAACAATAGTCACAGCTAGTGGAAGATTTGAACCTATTTCTTACCCATGAAGCTGTGACTAATTCAGTATGGTTTATGACAAACTTTCTGAAAATACAGTCAACAAGAAAACTCAGTAAAAATTGATAATGTGTATGCTTTTTCCCACAACTGTAAATATGTTGTATTTGTATGTTGGTTGGTCTGTCTGTTCACTTAAGTTATTTCTTTTCAGTTGAATGACAGTGGAGACTCACAGGGATTTGAACCTGAGTTGCAGAGCGATGCTAGAAGTACTACAGAAACCACAGTTCATCAGTCTAGTTTGGTACCTGGTCAGTCCAGTAGGCCTCAGAGATCAGAAAACATTGAAAAGCTTGGAGAGTCAGATTCAGTGGAGGCTTGTCGTTCACTGAGATCAGATAGTGAGGAGAAAAACTCTTCAGAAAAATCTTCACAGAGAAGCTTGGACAAGAACAGTGCTGCCCCTGGGTCATCAGGATCACAGAAGGGAGATTACCACACTTCTAGATCAGGCAGTCAGGATGATAAGGTAGTTACAGATGTCAGATACCTACTTCACACTATGACATCAGTAACAAAAGACTTAAGACATTGTTTGCCTATACAGATGAAGTTCAGGAAGGGTTATAGTGTGTTTGAATCATTTTGTTGTTCTGTTGGATTTGTGCTTCCAGACCAGGAGGGTTTTAAAAACATTAGACGTAAAGTTCAGTGAAGCATGTTTGCATTATCATACACAGTATCACCTTTTTTCTCCTAGGTTAATGTCACCAAAATACTTTCTTTGGTGAAAATTTATTAGTGTTTCATTATTTCTAAAATGTGTGTTGTATTTTTCTTGATCTGCTGTTTCAGTTAAAAAATAATATTTTAATTTACAGATAAGTTCAAAATCAATTCCCTTAAAAAGACACTACAGAGCTGTGAAGAAAGAGGTTTGTTTTAATTTTTTAGTGTTTTAATTTTTAAGTGATCTGTTTTAATTCTAGTTTGAAATAACTATTGTATATGACTAAACGGATTTCAGAAATGCAATAACTAGTTTAGTGCAACTACCATCTAGTTCACATATTGATTGATAGTATTTAAAAAGGGAGATGAAAATATTGTTTTGAAAAGGTTGAGTTTAATTTCTTTGGCTGCAGGTATTTATTGACCAGTGGTTTCATTCTGGACCATGCTTTTATCATTTTTAGCTCTCCTAAGCAGATGTGGAGGGTGAGCTGTTGGGATCTCCCGGTGTCCAAAGTCTGTCATCAACATTTTACTTCAATTGGCGTCTCCAAAACCACTAGGCCATTTTTAACCAAACTTGACAGAAATGTTCCTTTTATTGCCTTTTTCTTATATTGCTCAAACCGTCCCGCTTCATTGCACATAAGGGTTGCAAAAGATAAAAATAGAAAAAAATTTAAACAACATCTCCTAAACTGTCAAGGTTATTTTCCACCAAATTTCACAAAAATGTTCCTTACATAGCCCTCTATTAAATGGTTCTTCTCAAATGCAAAAAATGGCTGCCAGAGCTTTAAATGGATTTTCATCAATATTTGGCTTCAAATGACTTTCCTCTAAAACCACTAAGCTGTTTTTAACCAAACTTGACAGAAATGTATCTTATACTGAAAAGCTATATTTTCTCCTAAAATGGAGTAATGTTTTCCCCTTGAACAGAAAAAAAGTTCAGTAACAGCAGTAAGAAAATAGATTACTGAAAAAACAGCTTTTAATTGCAAAAAATCAAACTAAAATGTGAGGGCGAAACATTTTCCAGAAGCTGTAATGATAGCCGATTCCTGGTTTGGAATGGGATATATTCTTACCGATCATTATCACTGAAACGTTTCGTCCCAAATATCTTTCATCTTGGATCATATATCGTATTAGCTACAGTCTTATCTAAAAATTATATGAGGATTGAACATGTCACACAACAACAGGTATTATGTAAAAAGATCAAAAAGGCAGGATGCAAAGGGACTCACCAAGATATCTGAGTTTATGAAAAATCTGCAAACTGCTCCTAGTAGTAATCTTGACTGTGATGATGATTCTTCTGTCCCAACATCAGCTCCAACAAGTCGTAAGGTTAAGTCCATTACTGCTGGAAACAAACATGTGTCTGATACTTTGGACAGGCCAATAAATTAAGTGGACTGAAAGACAGAAAACTGTCACTATTTAATGTGTGGCTATGTTGCATTCTCAGGGTGAGCTATTAGGATCGATGAATGTCCATCGTCCGTTCACACTTAGTTCGTTAACACTCTACTGGTCACATTTTTGCTCCAATTGTCACGAAACTTGGTCAGGATGTTTGTCCCAGTAATTACTCGAACGAGTTCGAATATGGGTCATCTGTGGTCAAAAACTAGGTCACATGACCTAAGAATAGAAAAATCTTGTTAAGGCTCTAGAGGCTACTGTTTCAGTCCAAATGTCCTGGCAATTTGTCAGAAAGGTTGTTTGGTTGATTTCTAGCCCAAGTTTGAATATGGGTCATCTGGGGTCAAAAACTAGGTCACACAGCCCAAATATGGAAAAACCTTGTTAACACCCTAGAGGTAAGATTTTCAGCTCAAATATTCTGGAAATTTGTCAGAAAGGTTGTTTCAATGATTTCTAGGTCAAGTTCGAATATGGGTCATCTGAAGTCAAAAACTAGGTCAAAGAGCCCAAATATGGAAAAACCTTGTTAACACTCTAGAGGTAACATTTTCAGCCCAAATATCCTGGAAATATGTCAGATAGGTTGTATCGATGATTTCTAGCCCAAGTTTGAATATGGGTCATCTGGGCTCAAAAACTAGGTCACAGAGCCCAAAAATAGAAATATCTTGTAAAGGCTCTAGAGGCTACTGTTTCAATCCAAATACCTCATAAAGCCTTCATTTATAGACCAATATCTTCGATATTCAATATATAGGTTCCTTGCATGGACCTCTACCCATGGGTAGGGTTTGAGGTCACAAGATCAAGGTCACCATAGTAGATATTTCTACTTTCTGTCATAGAGCCTTTATTTATTGACTGATATTTTACATATTTGGTTTGTAGGCACTTATATATT
Source organism: Cyclina sinensis (assembly GCA_012932295.1). Lineage (NCBI taxonomy): Eukaryota > Metazoa > Mollusca > Bivalvia > Venerida > Veneridae > Cyclina > Cyclina sinensis. The sequence continues at coordinate 1,008,238 of JAAONU010000016.1, read as the reverse complement.
TTCAATTAAAAAATGAAATACTGCTTAACAGCAAACCTACAGCCAAAGTACTCAGGTGAGCGATCCAGGGCCATCATGGCCCTCTTGTTTGATTTATCACGGTATATTTTCCCCTTCAGAAAGCCACACTTTTTGAAAATTCCAAAAGAAATAACTGCCACATAACGGCTGAAAAAGCTAAAAAAAAAAATCAAACCTCCTCATAAACTGCAAGGTCATTTTCCACTAAATTTCACAGCCCCATTTGAAATTGTTCAGGTGGTTATGCTTTGCTGCACAAAATGACCACCGGAGTTTAAAATAGAGTTGTCAACATTTTGCTTCAAATGACACACTGCCATGCCATTTTTCATCAGACTTTATAGAAATGTTTCTTATATTGCCTTTTTTCTAAAATTGCTAAAACTGTTCCATGTATTCACAGAAATGTTTGTTATATATCCACCTATGAAGTTGCTCAAATGGTTTCAATCCATTGCACAAAATGGCAGCCATAGCTAAAAATAGATTTTTGTCAACATTTTGCTTCAAATGACATCTCACAAGCTGCTAGTCCAAAACTGCCTCTTTGCCACGGATTTATTTGTATAAATTATGAGATCTTTAAAATCTTCAATTAGAAAATGTAATACTGCTTCTGATGTTTGCCCAATAGCAGACCCACAGCCAGAGTACTCAATGAGCAATCCAGGGCCATCATGGCCCTCTTGTTCTACAGAAACATGAAGAAGTGCTTGAACAGGTTATCAGTTGCATAATGTTAATTGTAAGACTAGTTAGAAAAGTTAGTAACTTATTCATTCCTGATTCCCTGTCATAGAATTTTCATAAAGAAAATTGTCATACAGTTGAAAAACATAAAAACACATTGCATTAGTACAGAATTACAGTGCCCTTAAAAAATATTCAGTAGTCTGTCTAAAAAAGGTATTGGTTCTGTTACATATTCAAATGCATGTGTTGACTGTGTTTTTTTATAGGGACAACTTTGGTCTTATCATTAGTTTCAGGATGTAAGCAGAGAGAAGTACTTCGGAGACACATCTGACATTGAAGCCTCTGCAAAGGCCATATATCAACTGTTCGAAACATACAGGAGGAAGTTGTATGAGGCACAGAGGAAATGTCGTGAAAAGCTACAGTGGCCAGAACCAGTGAAAGTAGGTCAACACCAGTCAAGGACTATAGATGCGAAGAGACGTGGGAAGGATTCACTCTATTTAGATCTGTCTGATGAAGATGATGATGTACAGGTAATGATCACAGTGTATTCTTCAATCTGTAGCCACAGTGGAGACATTCAAGATGTTTATTTAAACATTTTAATGTTTTTTTGGCATGTGTAATTAGCTCACCTGAGCACAAAGTGCTCAGGGTGAGCTTTTCTGATCGGTCTTTGTCCGTCGTCCGTCCGTCGTCAACTTTTCATTCAAACGACATCTCCTCTGAAACCAATGGGGCAAATTTAATGAAACTTGCCTGGGATGTTCCTTGCATGAAGCTCTACCAAGATTGTTCAAATGGTTCTGGTCCATTGCATTTCTGGTTCACTGGAGCTAAAAATAGATTTTATAAGTTGGATCTTTAAAAATCTTCTTCTCCGAAACCACAAGGCCTGGAGCTTTGATATTTGGTATGAAGCATCATCTAGTGGACCTCTACCAAGTTTGTTCAAATTATGTCTCTGGGGACAAAACTGATTCCACCCCAGGGGTCAGTTGATTTTACATAGAGTTATATAGGGAAAACTTGAAAATCTTCTTGTCAGAAACCACAAGGCCTAGAGTTAAGATATTTGGTATGTAGCATTGTCTAGTGGACCTCTACCAAGTTTCTTCAAATCATGGCCTCTGGGTCAAAAATGGCCCCGCCCCGGGGGTCACTTATTTTACATAGAGTTATATAAGAAAATCTAAAAAAATCTTCTTGTCAGAAACCGTAAATTATAGAGCTTAGATATTTGGTGTGTAGCATTGTCTAGTGGACCTCTACCAAGTTTGTTAGAAAAATGTCCCAAGGGTCACTATTGGCCCCGCCCGAGGGGTCACAAGTTTTAAATAACAATATAGAAGAAAATATTTAAAAACTCTTGTCTGAAACCACAAGACCTAGAATTTTAAAATTTGGCATGAAGCAAGCTTTATCAAGCTTTTTCAAATTATTGGATTAGGTTAAAGGTCACGGAGGCTAAAAGTAGATTTATCTACTGTACCTCATAGAGCCTTCATTTATAGACCAATATCTTTGATATTTAGTATAGAGGTTCCTTGCATGGACCTCTACCCATGGGTAGGGTTTGAGGTCACTGGGTCAAGGTCAAGGTCACCATAGCTTATAATAGATATTTCTACTTTCTGTCATTGAGCCTTTATTTATTGACTGATATTTTACATATTATGTTTGTAGGCACTTACATATTTTCAATTAAAAAATGAAATACTGCTTAACAGCAAACCTAAGTACTCAGGTGAGCGATCCAGGGCCATCATGGCCCTCTTGTTTTTCTGTAACTTTCAGCATCATAAGACATGATTTTACTGCATATACTTTCTGCAAGCATTTTTTTGGGGTAAGTTTTAAGGCAGATATAAAATAACACCAGATATACATGTAAGTTTTATCACAAGCTTTAAGTACTTTAAGTACTCTGTTACCTTTCAAGGTAATTTTTTTGAAATATCCACCCTTAACAGCTTTATATCAATACATTAATACAGGAACATGTGTTGTTGTAGATGTAAACAGATTACAACACCAAAAGCTACTTGCAGAAGAAGCATGTTGAGGATATAGATGGTTAAAGTTTGTTATGATGTTCTATAGAGTACATACACAACAATTCCTTCAGTTTATTAGTATGACTTTCATTGTTGCTGCTGTGATTCTTGCATATCAGACAGGATTTTCTACTGTTAACACGGGTGCTAGGAAAACCAATCTTACACTCCCCATGTAAGATGAGTTGCGTGCTTTAAATGACGTCACTCCGTTTTGAATGATGTTGTTAATTTATACACTAGTATAAAAAATAGTGCTGAATAAAAATATTAGTTTTCATTATTTTCTTCCGAATTTTAATGTATGTGTGATGTGCAAGAAAAAGAATCAAACACTGGTTGCTGGTACAAATGAGAATATCCAGCCCTCGGGTAACTGTTTGGCAGTTATTCGGTGAGTCTCATTACAGCCTTGAAAAGTTACCCTCAAGCCGGATATTACCATCTTTACCGGCAACCATTGTAAGATTTTTATATACTTTTATACTTACAGCAAGACAAGAGAATAGAAGGTGGTCAGGGAAGAATAAAAAAATTTAATAGTGAAGAAGAGAATGACTTGGATGTGTTACCGGATATAAAGGTTGAAACAAATCAAGAGCCATACAGTCGACTACAACTGGCTCGTAGAAGTATTCATACTAGGTCTGCCGATAATCAGATTATGATGGAAGATACACAGCCTTATGATATTGATGACGATGATGATTTTGTTCCTAATACAAGAAATAGGTCACGAAAACAACCAGTAGTGCATGTTAATAGAGACAGTGAGAACACAAGGTCAAGGACAAGGGCAGGACTTAGGAATTTAGGTTCGAAAACTGAAAACAGTGCTAAAGTTCTGGTTGAGGAGACTCAACAGGAAGCTGAAGAGCTTCAGGAAGCATTAAGAAGATCACAAATTGAATCTCAGAGATCTTTGCCTGAAACTCAAATAGATGATGACGACTTTGATTGGTTGAATGTAAAACGACAAAATGGAAAAGAGGAATTTGAAAATCAGATTCATAAAGCTAAGCTTATTGGATACTCCATTCCTAAGCATACACAGATGCATAGCAAGTCACATCAGAAAATTATAAAGACAGAACAGCCAAATACGGAGGAGTTAGATGTAATGGAAGAAGAGGAGAGTAAACCAACAGCTGACAGAGAAATCAGAGAACAAGAGGCAAATGAGACAACAGAAAATAATGAAAATGTGCCTAAATTTAGAGGTAGAAAAAGAAAGGCAAGGAAGCAAATGGGTGTCACTTTAGTTGAAGACACACAAGACCTTGATATTGAGGAGGTAAACAATGCTAGGGTAAGAGGTAAAAGGAAAAGGAATTGTTTTAAAATAGATAGTGAATCTGAAGGTGAGAGTATTGCAGAATCACAAGATGTGAATGATCCATCTGAATGTGAATCAAGTGGAAAAGAATCTAAGGCAAATGATAAAGATGCAGAAAATACAAATAAATCCAAATCTGAAGGTTTTCTTTCATCTGTTGTGAATAGAATGAAAAACTTTGTATCTGCATCTAATAATAAAGATACAGTTGAAACTGAAGAAGGCTCACAGTCTCCTGTTATCAGCAGTAAGAAAAGGTTGAAATTATCTTCCAAGTCTGTAGACAAAAGTGAAACAGAATATGAAACTGAAGCTTTTAATGAGTTTAAGTCATCTTCTGCAGAAAAGAGGGCTAAGAATTCCACAGAAGAAGAGATGAAAAGCAGAAAAAGAGGAATAAAGATAAATTTTGATGAAAGCCAATTGATGGAGGAAATGGATAAAAATGATCTGATTGAAGAGAATGGTATTCCTGAAGGTGTGAAAAGATTTGTGAATCGACCGTCAAGCAAAGATTCCGATAATCTATCCATCACAAGTAGCCAGATGTCGACCAATATTCTTGATGAAAAAGGTGATATATACTCGACTCAGTATTGTGAAATAAAAAGTAGGAGGGGTAAAGATAGTGGCTCTAGGAGTCATCAGGAGGTGAACAGGAGAGAAGAAGAATTACAAGAGGTGCTAATGCTGGATTCAGATGATGAAATACCAGTCCTGAACGTACCAAAGAAAACATACAATGTAAAGAAATATACAAGAAAATCACAAGTTGTTAAAGGTGTAACAGGAAATAAAGATAACCAACACGTGTCTAGAAATGAATGTATTAGTCATTATTTTGATAAAGCCCCAAGGCTGGGTGATAAAAATGTTCCGATTGATCTTGATCCAGAAGAAGACGACCTAGAAAATGAACAAACAGAAAGGTATGGTCAGTTCGACGACCTTGATAGAATGGAAGGTCTCAGACACCATTCAGTTGCTACAGTCAAGTCTAAAAACAAAGAAACTGTTGCAAAAGTGCCTTTTATTTCTGTGCTTGATAATGAAACAGAAAATGTTGATAAAGTTATCCTGGATAAAGACAGAGGGGGTCTGCAGAATGTGTCAAGGAGGGTGACCAGGGGCTACCTTGCTACAGATACAATACACCACTTAGATACTGGGTCAGAAAACCCACCTTTAATGTTGAATAACTTAAGTAAAACGTCAGATAAAATTGAAGGACATTTTCTTGGTGCTAGACCAAAAACTAGACATGTTCAAGAAAACACAAATTCATATGAGCAAAGAGCAATGAACAGAAGACAAAGACGAGTTTCAGAGACTATAACAAGTGAGCAGTATGAAGGCAAAGATTTTGGTGTACAGACTGGAGAAAGTGTTACTCATAGGGACCATGATATGTCAGGTGAAGAAAGGGACCATGATGTGTCAGGTGAAGAATGGGACCACGTGAGAGGCAGTTTGAGAAAGAGACCTGGCAAACTTGATGAGGAAGGAAACAGTCCTGTTCATGTGAAAAAGAAGGTAAGGACAGGGGATTCTGATAGTTATAGGTTAGTATGTTTGACATCAGATTTTTCAGCTTACCAATATTTGATTATCTGTTGTATAAAACAAACCTTCATCTATCATTAACAACAAACTATTGATTTCATCTAACTTATTGTCAGTATTTGAATTTTGGTTCTATTTAGTGTGACGGTGCCCTTTCTGGTAGGGGACTTTTATTGCTTGGCAATATTCTTTTATTGAGCTCTTAGTCACAACCCATTTGTATTGTGATACATGCACAAGTTCTGAGTTTCTTGAAAGAATGAGATAAAGACAACACTGTAGCAACCTGCCTCAGACTGTGGGAAATTCAGACTGGCATGTTATATTATTTATAATTAGAAAATAAATTCTTCCTTTTGTCAGCTGTTCTGGTATGGAGATTTAAGGCTTTTTGAAATGCACTTGTTGGCAAAATTAAGAAGAGTAAAAGATATCTCTGTATTTATTTACCTCTTGGTTGTAGTACTAAAGTAAATGTCAACTTGTTAGTGTTAAGCAGTTTAGACTAAAATAGTTTCAGATTTATTCTTTTGTAATGTTGAATTCCTAACAATGGGATATTTGTAAATTGGATATATATTTCTGTATAAAATTTCATATTTACAAATTACAAAATATCATTCCAGTGATTAAGAATTTTTGACAATGGAAAAATTGCCCCATGGTTTTCAAATCTAAAGGGGTTTTTCAACTGTTTATTTATTAACATTCTACTCCTGGGGATTGTCAAAGATTTGAGTATTCTCACTTTCAGCTGGAGATGGTGGTTTGTCCGCTGTGTAACTGTGAATTTCCTTCCAACATTATAGAACATCATGCAGCTGAGTGTTTGGGACCACAAGATGAAGAAGAAACAGTTGGTAATGTTTTCTTTTTTGTCAAAGAACCCAATGTTTAAAAGTGGGGACCATTTTTAGCTCACCTGTCACATAGTGACAAGGTGAGCTTTTGTGATTGCAATTTGTCCGGCGTCCATCCGTCCGTCCGTCCGTCGTCCATCCATCCGTAAACTTTTACTTTAAACGACATCTTCTCATATACCGCTAAGCCAATTTCATCCAAACTTCCCATGAATGTTTCTTGGGTGGTCCCTTTTGAAAATTGTTCAAAGAATTGAATTCCATGCAGAACTCTGGTCGCTATGGCAACTTAAAGGAAAAACTTTGAAAATCTTCTTGTCTGAAACCACAAGGCCTAGAGCTTAGCTATTTGGCATTTAGCACCCTCTAATGGAACTCTACAAAAATTATTCAAATTATTTCCTTGGGGTCAAATTTGGCCCCGTCCCAGGGGTCACAGTGCCTACAGCTTTGATATTTGGTATGTAGCAATGTCTAGTGATTGTCTACCAAGTTTGTTCAAATTATGTCCCCTGGGTCAAAATTGGCCACGCCCCAGGGTTCTCTTGGTTTACATATAGTTATATAGGAAAAACATTAAAAGTCATTTTTCTCCGAAACTAATAGGACTAGACCTTAGATATTTTGTGTGGAGTATTGTGTAGATAACCTTTACCTGTATTGTTTATATGTTGGCCCTGGGGTCAAAATTGGCCCCGCCCCGGGGGCCCTTAATATGTAAAAAAGGCAATCTTTAAAAATCTTCTTACTGGAAATCTCAATGCCTACAGCTTAGATATTTGGTATGTAGCATTGTCTAGTGGATGTTTACCATGTTTGTTCAAATTATGTCCCCTGGGTCAAAATTGGCCACGCCCCAGGGTTCTCTTGTTTTACATTGATTTATATAGGAAAAACATGAAAAATAATTTTTCCTCAAAACAAATAGGTGTAGACCTTAGATATTTGGTGTTGAGTATTGTGTAAAGAACCTTTACCAATATTGTTTAAATGTTGGCCCTTGGGTCAAAATTTGCCCCGCCCCATGTTTAAAAGGAAATCTTTAAAAATCTTCTTGTCTGAAACCACAAGGCCTTGAATTTTAAAATTTGGCATGAAGCAAGCTTTATCAAGCTTTTTCAAATTATTGGATTAGGTTAAAGGTCACAGAGGCTAAAAATAGATTTATCTACTGTACCTCATAAAGCCTTCGGTTATAGACCAATATCTTTGATATTCAGTATATAGGTTCCTTGCATGGACCTCTACCCATGGGTAGGGTTTGAGGTCACTGGGTCAAGGTCAAGGTCACCATAGCTTATAATAGATATTTCTACTTTCTGTCATAGAGCCTTTATTTATTGACTGATATTTTACCTATTTGGTTTGTAGGCACTTATATATTTTCAATTAAAAAATGAAATACTGCTTAACAGCAAACCTACAGCCAAAGTACTAAGGTGAGCGATCCAGGGCCATCATGGCCCTCTTGTTTAGATTTCCAGCATATGACATTAATGTTTTTTTTGCTTTGGCATAGCTGCTATTCGGTGGTTAAACACAGAACTTTAGATAAATTCCTTGTCTCAAACCATAAACTAAGAAACTCATAGATACTTTATTACGTGTTTTTCATACTGTAGACAGTTTTGCAGCAACATATACTTTCACTGAAACATACTATATATTAATTATGCAAAACTAAAGTCATTACAGCTAATATACAAACCTGTAATTCAATTAAAAGAACTGATCAGTAAATTTTCTTTGAATTTGATACACCTAACTTTGATGAAGACATGTTATGTTTGTTTTAAAGACTTGTGACATTTTTTAAAGAAAACTTTCTTGTGTTTAATGCAGTTTTGTGAAAAGACAGACTATCATGGAATACAATGTTTTCTAAATTATTACTAATGCCTTGTACTTTAAAACAATTTATCTTTGAAACCTTATTAATGCTAGATCTGATTTTTACACTCATTCACAACTGCTAAAAATTGACTGTTATATAAGGTGGTTGGTAACAGTTTGCAATATTTACCTTTTCCGTGTAAATACAAGGCTGTGAAATATGTAACCCACTGATCAGTAAGAATGTAACATAACATTATGTAACCGATTGATCAGTAAGGCTGTAACATATGTAACTGATTGATCAGTACAACTGTAACATATGTAACCGACTGATCAGTAGACTGTAACATAACATTATGTAACCGATTGATCACTAAGGCTGTAACATATGTAACTGATTGATCAGTACAACTGTAACATATGTAAGCAACTGATCAGTAGACTGTAACATATCATTATGTAACCGATTGATCAGTAGTATGTTACATCCTTATCAATTAATCAGTTACATATAATACAGCCTTACTGATCAGTTGGTTACATAATGATCAGTAGACTGTAACATATCATTATGTAACTGATTGATCAATAAGGCTGTAACATATGTAACTGATTGATCAATAAGGCTGTAACATATGTAACTGATTGATCGATAAGGCAGTAACATATGTAACTGATTGATCAATATGACTAACATATGTAACTGATTGATCAGTAAGACTTTAACATATGTAACATATTGATCAATAAGACTGTAACATATGTAACCGATTGATCAATAAGGCTGTAACCTATGTAACCAATTGATCAGTTAGACTTTAACATATGTAACTGATTGATCAGTAAGGCTGTCACATACAGTACGCGCCAGGAGGAACTCACATTTTCCGCTTTATTTCGCGGACGCGGAAAAAAAAATATCCGCCGCGACATCGAGGAAAAAAACGGATTTCCTCGATGTCTCGACATCGCGAAATATCGCTGCGATATTTGACGACCAGAGCGAAAATAATTAGGGTCATAACTCACCTGGATAAGCTGAACATTTAATGAAATGATCGTAATGAAACTGTGCATTTTACATCTGCCAATTATGTGACATTTGGTAAAATTAAAACCAAATTTCCAATACATCTGCTGTGTAGTTTCATGTGTACTTCCGTCATTTAAAACGCTCGTTATTGTATAGCAAAATCGATCAATAATTTTGTCAAGCGCATAGACGATACAGATGTCGCAGTAGGGTTTACATGTTGTATGTTTTCTTTAAATAAAGGGAAGCAGTTTAACACGTGTAAATCGAAAACCAGTCAATTTATTTTCTGAAAATAGGGTCAGCTGTTCCGAGAAGCAATTACTTTCGGTTTTGAATTGTCATTCTTTCTGTTAACAAATATGAGCATTCGTAAACAAATGCATCAGAATAACAGTTTTATACATTTAAATGATATTTTAAAGAGTAAAATTCGCCGAAATGCTTGTAATCAGGAACTTTGTGAGCCTCAATACGTCAATTCTTACCTGTGAAAAAGTTCGCGGAATCATTTAGCGGACGTCTGCCGCGATATTTGGTGACCATGTCCGCGGCGGTGATCCTCGAAATGCGGCGGATCTGGTCGCGTTTTAAGGAATGGGTAGTCCGCGACGACCTCGAGGAAAACGAGAGTTCCTCCTGGCACGTACTGTATGTGACCGATTGATCAGTTAGGCTGTAACATATGTAACCAATAGATCAATAAGACTGTAATTTGTAACCAATAGATCAATAAGACTGTAACATGTAACAGATTGATCAGTAAGGCTGTAACATATGTAACTGATTAATCAGTAAGACTGTAATGTATGTAACTTATTGATCAGTAAGGTTGAAACATATGTAACAGATTGCACAGTAAGGCTATTACATATGTAACCGATAGATCAGTAAGGCAGTAATATGTAACCAATTGATCAGTAAGGCTGTAACATATGTAACCGATTGATCTGTAAGACTGTAACATATGTAACTGATTGATCAAAAAGGCTGTAACATATGTAACTGATTGAACAAAACGTCCGTAACATATGTAACCGATTGATCAATAAGGCTGTAATGTATGTACCTAATTGATCAGTAAGGCTGTAACATATGTAACAGATTGATCAAAAAGGCTGTAACATATGTAACTGATTGAACAAAACGTTCGTAACATATGTAACCGATTGATCAATAAGGCTGTAATGTATGTACCCAATTGATCAGTAAGGCTGTAACATATGTAACAGATTGATCAATCAGACTGTAACATATGTAACCGATTGATCAATAAAGCTGTTATGTATGTACACGATTGATCAGTGAGACTGTAACATATGTAACCGATTGATCAATAAGGCTGGAACATATGTAACTGATTGATTAATAAGACTGTAACATAATTATGTAACCAATTGATCAGTAAGGCTATAACATATGTAACCAATTGATCAATAAGGCTTAACATATGTAACAGATTGATCAGTAAGACTGTAATATATGTAACCGATTGATTAATAAGGCTTTAATATATACCCAATTGATCAGTAAGGCTGTAACATGTTACCGATTGATCAGTAAGACTGTAACATATGTAACTGATTGATCAGTAAGGCTGTAATATATGTAACCAATTGATCAGTAAGGCTGTAACGTATGTAACCAATTGATCAATAAGGCTTAACATATGTAACAGATTGATCAGTAAGACTGTAATATATGTAACCGATTGATTAATAAGGCTTAAATATATACCCAATTGATCAGTAAGGCTGTAACATGTTACCGATTGATCAGTAAGACTGTAACATATGTAACTGATTGATCAGTAAGGCTGTAATATATGTAACCAATTGATCAGTAAGGCTGTAACGTATGTAACCGATTGATCGGTAAGGCTGTAACATATGTAACTGATTGATCAGTAAGACTGTAACATATGTAACTGATTGATCAGTAAAGCTGTAATATTTGTAACTGATTGAAAGTAAAGCAATTTAAAGTTGTAAGATTGCATAGCCCTTTTATTAAATGAAAACTTTTTATGTATGGGTCATTTTCTGCTGTAGCTAGAATATTTCTCATTTTTCTAAAAGTCGCTAACTAACAGTACTTCCATCAGTGCAGGATTAAAAAGAAAGAAAGAAAATAAAAAGAGCTAATATGAGTCTAGGTCATTTTGAAAAACTCTAGGTTTTAACCTACCAATATTTCGAAAATAAAATACCTGTAGGTTGAGTTTAGTTCTGTTGCTACAGCCCTTTCTTTAGCAGTAGTGAGGGTCAGTTTAAAGAAAAATCTGAAACAATAATATTATCTTCTAGATACAATGGGTGGGGAAGTATACATGGAACATCTTGAAGAAGAACATCCACACTTGTCACAAGAAGAAATTCTAGACCTGCATGGAAAATATCATCACAGTCATCATCATGGTCACAGGAGAGGCTTGCATGGTCATGTAGAGCATCCGGTTGATAGAGATGAGGAGGATGTTGAAGTCAGTCACATAATTGAGAATGGTATAGTTTACTATGTTGCCAGGCAACAGGTTTTGGTACACTAAAATGAAACAGATTAGCAAAGTTCAGGAAAGTTTTATAATGTGTGTTAATTTTGTTCCAGACTTGTCAAGTTGTATGTGCCTAGTGTTTTTATTGCCAAAGTCTGCAGATCAATCTACTTTTAAGTTTTTGTGTTGACCTGAGTGACAGTTAATGAAAATGAATAGTTCAGTAATGTCAGCAAATAATCTTATCAAATATTGTTTTACTATTATAATTCTACTGACATACATATACAGCAAAATATTGACTGGTTTATTCTGGTGTATTGTAAAATCATTCTGTGGTCCCTTCAGTGCTAGGCAGAAAAGCGATTCTACAAGAAAAATCATTGGATCTGTCGCCAATTGAGACTGTGCTTATTTTGTAAAAAATTAATTGTACAAGGGGTATTCTGTAAATAGTGTATTATTTCATAGGAAACATGCAGGACTTACATATACAGGTTTCTGCAAGCCTGATGTACAATACTTTGTAGGATATTCATTATACTAAATGCAAAATGACTGGCAAAAAGGTGTGCTTGAAATTAGACCCTGTATAAGTGGTAGGTCACTTCTCCAGTTTATGGGAAAGATGATTTGTCATATAGACTAGTGCTTCTGGAGGTTGATGGCAAAATTTGAATCTGGACAACAGAGGTTCAATGATTATGCTTGCTGTGGTCATCCTTTAGTGTCAATGACCATAGATAGAGGATATTTGTTTGTTTTTGTGGAAGATGAGAATTTATTTCATCGAGTGAACACCATATGTGATATTTTCACGAGTGGCGCAGCCACGAGTGAAAATATAAACATATGGTGTTCACGAGATGAAATAAATTCCCATCTTCCACTAAAAAACAAACAAATTTTCTTTTTATTTTATGCCAACACGTCAAAAATGGGTATTTTATAACATTTTTACTCAGGGCCTTCAATAAATTCCCCATGGTGAGCCCCAAATCAGTTAATGCGTACTTTGGTCAAACCGTTACTCCGCACAAAAAAAAGTGTAGACAATCTCCAGTACATATGATAACTTTACTTCTGCTGAAATAAACTGAATACACTTTCATCAAATAACATTTATTAGCTCACCTGAGCACAAAGTGCTCAGGGTGAGCTTTTCTGATCGGTCTTTGTCCGTCGCCCGTCAGTCTGTCCGTCCGTCGTCAACTTTTCATTCAAAAGACATCTCCTCTGAAACCAGTGGGGCAAATTTAATGAAACTTGCCTGGGATGTTCCTTGCATGAAGCTCTACCAAGATTGTTCAAATGGTTCTGGTCCATTGCATTTCTGGTTCACTGGAGCTAAAAATAGATTTTATAAGTTGGATCTTTAAAAATCTTCTTCTCCGAAACCACAGGGCCTGGAGCTTTGATATTTGGTATGAAGCATCATCTAGTGGACCTGTACCAAGTTTGTTCAAATTATGTCCCTGGGGACAAAACTGACCCCACCCCAGGGGTCAGTTGATTTTACATAGAGTTATATAGGGAAAACTTGAAAATCTTCTTGTCAGAAACCACAAGGCCTAGAGTTAAAATATTTTTTATATAGCATTGTCTAGTGGACCTCTACCAAGTTTGTTCAAATCATGGCCTCTGGGTCAAAAATGGCCCCGCCCCAGGGGCCACTAGTTTTACATAGAGTTATATAGGAAAATCTTTAAAAAATCTTCTTGTCAGAAACCGTAAGTTATAGAGCTTAGATATTGGTGTGTAGCATTGTCTAGTGGACCTCTACCAAGTTTGTTCAAATCCTGTCCTCTGGGTCAAAAATGGCCCCGCCCCAGGGGCCACTAGTTTTACATAGAGTTATATAAGAAAATCTTTAAAAAATCTTCTTGTCAGAAACCGTAAGTTATAGAGCTTAGATATTTGGTGTATAGCATTGTCTAGTGGACCTGTACCAAGTTTGTTCAAATCCTGGCCTCTGGGTCAAAAATGACCCCGCCCCAGGGGCCACTAGTTTTACATAGAGTTATATAGGAAAATCTTAAAAAATCTTCTTGTCAGAAACCGTAAAATATAGAGCTTAGATATTTGGTGTGTAGCATTGTCTAGTGGACCTCTACCAAGTTTGTTCAAATCCTGTCCTCTGGGTCAAAAATGGCCCCGCCCCAGGGGCCACTAGTTTTACATAGAGTTATATAGGAAAATCTTAAAAAATCTTCTTGTCAGAAACCATAAGTTATAGAGCTTAGATATTTGGTGTGTAGCATTGTCTAGTGGACCTCTACCAAGTTTGTTCAAATCATGGCCTCTGGGTCAAAAATGAACCCGCCCCAGGGGCCACTAGTTTTACATAGAGTTATATAGGAAAATCTTAAAAAATCTTCTTGTCAGAAACCGTAAGTTATAGAGCTTAGATATTTGGTGTGTAGCATTGTCTAGTGGACCTCTACCAAGTTTGTTCAAATCCTGGCCTCTGGGTCAAAAATGGCCCCGCCCCGGTAGTCACTTGTTTTACATAGAGTTATATAGGAAAGACTAAAAAATCTTCTTGTCAGAAACAAGAAGGCCTACAGTTAAGATATTTGGTATGTAGCATTGTCTAGTGGACCTCTACCAAGTTTGTTCAAATCCTGGCCTCTGGGTCAAAAATGGCCCCGCCCCAGGGGCCACAAGTTTTACATAGAGTTATATAAGAAAATCTTAAAAAATCTTCTTGTCAGAAACCGTAAGTTATAGCGCTTAGATATTTGGTGTGTAGCATTGTCTAGTGGACCTCTACCAAGTTTGTTAGAAAAATGTCCCTGGGGTCACTATTGGCCCCGCCCGAGCAATATAGAAGAAAATCTTTAAAAATCTTCTTGTCTGAAACCACAAGACCTAGAATTTTAAAATTTGGCATGAAGCAAGCTTTATCAAGCTTTTTCAAATTATTGGATTAGGTTAAAGGTCACGGAGGCTAAAAGTAGATTTATCTACTGTACCTCATAGAGCCTTCATTTATAGACCAATATCTTTGATATTCAGTATAGAGGTTCCTTGCATGGACCTCTACCCATGGGTAGGGTTTGAGGTCACTGGGTCAAGGTCAAGGTCACCATAGCTTATGATAGATATTTCTACTTTCTGTCATAGAGCCTTTATTTATTGACTGATATTTTACATATTTGGTTTGTAGGCACTTACATATTTTCAATTAAAAAATGAAATGCTGCTTAACAGCAAACCTACAGCCAAAGTACTCAGGTGAGCGATCCAGGGCCATCATGGCCCTCTTGTTTTTCTCTACACAGTTTATCAATATTTATTGAATTTTAGCCATACATACTTTAATTATAAAAGTGGATTAATACCGAGTAATATTCAATCAATTGAATTGAAAGTCGGCCATATTGGATATTGTCCATGTGAGTTATGTAAAAAAAATCAGACATTTTAAATAATTTATGGCGAATTTCATCATTGTTCACAACTAGTTAGGCTCAGGAATTCAATATTATACCTGGATTTAACAAGGTAAATAAATTTCACTCGCTGTCACTGTCTGAAATACAGCGGATTCTCTTGTATTTACGTGGTGGGGAAATTAGTTCCGGCACAAACAGTGTATTATCAAAATGGTTATTTCACTGATTCAAAACAGTGGATTATCATTTTTATCTCACTGATATTTCCCTATATTTCATTGGTAGGCATAAAATAAAAAATGTTAACGAATCAGTGAAATCCTGAAAACTGATTTGCATACTTCTCTGCCTAGATATATAGATGTAGCAATACCCTGGGATCTTCTAACTGCTAGTATGTTAAGGATATACCTGTTAAGAATATGAAAAATGTTTCCCAAATTGGCAGCTTGTAATGTGTTTCAGTTAAGGAAAAGTACTCTAAAGGAAATGGCAAAACCAATTGATTACAATTAATTACAGCAAACAAGTATCAAAACCAATTGCACTTTCTATGGAACACCCCTTGTAAATTGAAAATCAATTGGAACTTGAGTAATATCACACTAAAAAAATAATATGTGCATACTTTAAAAACCCCTCAGTATTATGTAGTGTGCAACATATGGCTGTATTTATATACATTGTTTTTCAGACATATGTGTGGAAGATGTTGCCAAGGATATACGTTGTAGTCCAGGAGAAGAAGGGTATGCCTTAAAGATTAATGACATTTTTTGAGACATTGCTTATATTTATTTTCTGATTAACTAGACAGCAGAGGGAGAATTTCTGTTATCAAGTTTACTAGAGGAGCAGTATCAAGTTATTTAAAGTATCGGAAAACTATTGTAAAAGATAACTAAAGACAGTATTTACACATAGTGACAGAAATGTAGTTGCACTAGGATATACACTGTCTTCTTAAGAAAGTTCTTAGTACTGATGGTTTTATTCTTAAACTGTTAGTGAAGCCGGCAGTCTTTAATACCGCAAATCAAAATCATACATCTAGAGACACGTCCACTTTAAACATCGGTTAATATATTAAGATTATTGCACATGTTGAGTTTTCCACATAATCATGGTTGAAACAAGGATCATATTTTTATAAAAAATACTTAGTTGTAAATAATAAATAAAAAAGAATCTTTCAAGATTTCTATCTGATCTTCTGATCTGAAAATACACAACACCATTGGTCAACATAAATGATGACTTTCTCAAGAGGGGATGTGTTACAGTCTAGGGCATACCTTCCTATAATTGTATAAATACAACCTCAAACAACTGCATCAGGGAATCGATTCTTTGGCTTAGAGGTTAGTGTTAGCCTTCAGTGCACTAAGATCTGAATTCGAATCCCGCTCTGTGTTGTGTATTCTAAGGTGCATTGCATCTTTCTGTTATGGACTTTCTTGTTCGTAAGAGAAGGCAGATGATTGACTGAAATAATTATTATGATGTAACGCAACATAATGTGAAGGTTAACAGGGGTCATGGCAAGCTGAAGATATTTTAAGCGGATAGTAAAGACAAAAGTCAATAGGATAAATTCAGCTTTACATTATTCCATAATTTGTTTTTTCTTTTTTTCTATTTTTCCTTCTTTCTAGCTGTCTTTAATAAGAGAATGAATGAAGGAACTGTCAGACAAAAGTGATAAAGAAGTAAAAACTTATGCACAGAATGAATGAATAAATGAAGTAATGAGTGAATAAATGAATGAGTGAATAAATAAATGCTTGAGTGGGTGCATGAGTGTATGTGTAAATGAATCTAAGAATGCTTTAGACATGTTTGCTAATACCGAATGTTTTGTTTCCACTTGCTGATTTGAACTTATCACTTGATTCTTGTTAAGTTAGAGTAGCAGCATAGGCATTTGTCTCTGAAGTTGACAGTCTTTCTTCGCTTTAAGCACTTTGTTTGTTGTTGTTTTAATTAAAAGGTATTAAATTGCTGAGAATGTCAGTTTCTTCTTTAATAGCATTACATTTGTCCCTTTGTTTTTTATTCAGGGAATTACAAGCCTGTTATATATGTGATGTCCTGGTCCCTAAGGGGAAACAGTACGAAGTGCATCTGAACAGATGTCTGAAATTAGCAGCACAGCAGCAAGCTGTGATAGACAAGAAAGGTTACAACCAGGTCTTTACAGAGTCTGAAGACAAAGAGGTACAAGTCCGAACACTCAGAGGACGTCAGATAAACCCAGTTAATAGGGATGGAACCCCCAGGACTACCAGACACCAACCAGGAAATTCTCTGGCATACCAAAGAAATTCAAAGACTTCATCAGATCCTGATAGTCCAGCTTCCAGTACAAGTGGACATTCAAAACATAATAGAAATCTGAAATCTGCAACAAAGTCTGAAAGTCCAAGGTCAGGCTTAGATCAGAATGAAAACTTCACTGTAGGGCTGCAGCAGTATGACCAGGGGGATCATGGGATTGAGGAAGGTGCGGCCAAGAGGATGTTAAAACGTGGAAATAGAAACAAAGCGGCAGTTAACGATGAAGGGTACAAATCAGGTTTATCTTCGTGTTCATGTTTTGAGTTTTATCCGCCTACCCAATCTGTTGGACTTTGTTATCATTCTAAATTCTCATTCATGTCTCTTGTTGAGTGATTTCAATACAAGTTTGTCATTTGTGGCAGTTTTACTTTCTAATATCTCACCTAGGCACAGGTTCCTCATGGTGTGCTTTTGTGATTGGCCTTTGTTTATTGTGTGCAGTTGACATTTTAGCATGTGAACACTTTAGAAGTCACATTTCTCATGAAGCCTTATTGAAACATGCTCGGAATGTTTGCTCAGATTGTCTGTCTAAATAAGTTCAGAACTGGATATTATGGGATCAAAAACTAGATCACCAGCTCAGAATGTTTGTGTTAATGATCTCTTTAATAAATTTAAAACTGGATCATGGAGGTTAAAAAAAAACAAGGCACCAACTCTGTACAGTGGAAAGCCATGGAAACACCATAGAGATCAAATTTTTTACTCTATTTTCTCTAGACTTAGATGATCTTTTGAAAGATAATGAAACCAAGTCATAATGGGTTGATAACAAGGTCACCAGCTTTAGAGTTTGAGAAAAACTCAGAAAGTTTTGTCTTGATGATCTCTATCTTAGGGACGAAAATAAGTTACAAAGAGTGAAAAGTAAGATGGTCTGACTTTCATTTACTTCTGTATGACAGATTATATTTGACAATAATGTTTTCAGTAAGGAAACTGATCCTCAGGTGAGCAGTATAGGGCCGTTATGATCCTCTTGTTTATATCTTCATCAGATTAAGCCTGTTGCTTTGAACTCATTTTTACTTTTTTTTTCTTTTTTTTAATTTTTTAGCTCACCTGAGCATGCTCATGTGAGCTTTTAGGATCCTTGATTTTCCGGCGTCCGTCCGTCCGTCTTCCACAATTCATTCAAACAACATCTCCTCTGAAACCACTGGGCAAAATTTAATGAAACTTGCCTAGAATGTTCCTTGCATGAAGCTCTACCAAGTTTGTTCAAATGGTTCCGGTTCATTGCATTTCTGGGTCACAGGAGCTACAAACAGATTTTAAAAGTTGGATTTTTAAAAATCTTCTTGTCAGAAACCACAAGGCCTGGAGCTTTGCTATTTGGTATAAAGCATCATCTAGTGGACCTCTACCAAGTTTGTTCAAATTATGATCCTGGGGTCAAAAATGGCCCCGCCCCAGGGGTAACTTGTTTTACATAGAGTTATATAGAAAAAAACCTTAAAAATCTTCTTGTCAGAAACCCTAAGGCATAGAGCTAAGATATTTGGTGTGCAGCATTGTCTAGTGAACCTCTACCAAGTTTGTTCAAATCATGGCCTCTGGGTCAAAAATGGCCCCGCACCAGGGGTAACTTGTTTTACATAGAGCTATATAGGAAAAACTTAAAAAATCTTCTTGTCAGAAACCGTAAGGCATAGAGCTTAGATATTTAGTATGTAGCATTGTCTAGTGGACTTCTACCAAGTTTGTTCAAATTATACCTCTGGGGTCAAATTTGGCCCCACCCTGGGGTCATTGGTTTTACATAGGCTTATATAGGAAAAACTTCGAAAATCTTCTTGTCTGAAACTACAAGACCCTGAGCCTTAAGATTTAGTATGTAGCATTGTCTAGTGGACCTCTACCAAGTTTGTTCCAATTATACCCCTAGAGTCAAATTTGGCCCCACCCCGGGGTCATTGGTTTTACATAGTGAAAACTTTGAAAATCTTCTTGTAGAAGGAGAAGTAACATTTTCAGTCCAAATAATCTGGAAATTTGTCAGACAGGTTGTTTTTATGATTTCTAGCTCAAGTTCGAATATGGGTCATCTGGGTTCAAAAACTAGGTCACAGAGCCCAAAAATAGAAAAACCTTGTTAACACTCTAGAGGTTACATTTTCAGTCCAAATATCCTGGAAATTTGTCAGAAAGGTTGTTTTGATGATTTTTAGCTCCAGTTCAAAATTGGGTCATCTGGGGTCAAAAACTAGGTCACAGAGCCCAAATATGGAAAAACCTTTTTAACCCAGGTTAGGATATGGGTCATCTGGTATTAAAAAACTAGGTCACAGAGCCCTTAAATGTAAAAACCATTTTAACACTCTAGAGGTAACATTTTCAGTCCAAATTACCTGGAATCTGTCAGAAAGGTTGTTTCAATAATTTCTAGGTTAAATTTGAATATGTGTCATCTGAAATAAAAAACTAGGTCACAGAGCCCAAAAATAGAAAAAAAAACTTGTTAACACTCTAGAAGTTACTTTTCAGTCCAAATATTCTCGAAATTTGCCAGAAAAAATGTTTTAATGATTTCTAGCTCAGATTCGAATAAAGGTCATCTGGGGTCAAAAACTAGGTCACAGACCCCAAATATGGAAAAATCTTGTTAACACGCATTGTGGTAACATTTTCAGTTCAAATAACCTTGAAATTTGTCAGAAAGATTGTTTTAATGATTTCTAGTTCAGTTTTGAATATGGGTTATGTGGGGTCAAAAACTAGGACACAGGGCCAAAAAGTAGAAAATCCTTGTTAATGCTCTAGAGGTTACATTTTCAGTCCAAATATCCTTGAAATTTGTCAGAAAGGTTGTTTCAATGATTTCTAGCCCAGGTTAGGATATGGGTCATCTGGGATTAAAAACTAGGTCACAGAGCCCTAAAATGTAAAAACCATATTAATACTCCAGAGGTTACATTTTCAGTCCAAATATCCTGGAAATTTGTCAGATAGGTTGTTTTGATGATTTCTAGCTCAAGTACTAATATGGGTCATCTTTGGTCAAAAACTAGGTCACAGAGACCAAATATGGAAAAACCTTGTTAACACTCTAGAGTTAAGATTTTAATTCCAAATAACCTGAAAATTTGTCAGAAAGGTTGCTTCTTTGATTTCTAGTTCAGCTTTGAATATGGGTCATCTGGATTAAAAAACTAGGTCACAGAGCCTAAATATCTAAAAACTTTGTAAACACTCTAGAAGCTACATTTTCAGTCCAAATGTCCTTGAAATTTGTCAGAAAGGTTGTTTTGATGATTTCTAGTTCTGGTTTTGATATGGATCATCTGGGGTCAAAAACTAGGTCACAGAGCCCAAATATGGAAAAACCTTGTTAACACTCTAGAGGCTACACTTTCAGTCCAAATAACCTTGAAATTTGTCAGAAAGATTGTTTCAATAATTTCTAGGCCAAGTTTGAATATGGGTCATCTGGGGTCAGACAGACCTGTAATTTGTTTTGTAGAATCATATTTTTTGCTTGTTTTTATTGAATCACATTGTTCTTAGTAAGCAGAAAAAAGGGAAGGGATTGCAGAATGTTTCATAATTACTATAATTCCTTTCTATGGCATTTGGACTGTGCACACTTCACATGTTTGAATTAATTTCAACTTCAAGTTAATACAGCCAAAAGTCAGTTTTGACTATACTAGATTAGATTTCAGTATTCCATGACAATGTTGGTTTTAGTTTGACTAATTGGTTTTTCTTTTCAGAACCAGAAGGAATGCAAGAAGTTGAGGAGGAGACAACAAGTTCCAGTAGTTGGTACGTTCAGGCAAGCATTAAGTAGATTAACATTGCCTTCTGTTAGTGGTAAATATAAGTCAGGAAGGAGAAATGAATCATTATGATGTTGTAATGTGAAAATGATTTTTTTTTTTATAAATGATAATCTTGTCATTAGGTCATCTGAGTGCAGAGTCAAGATCACAGTCATTTTTAAGTATAAGCAGTTGGGGATACAACATTTAAAAATATTATTTGAAAGAGTTGTTTTTAGCATATGCTCAAGGTGAGCTATTGGGACAACCCTGTGTCCATATT
Organism: Cyclina sinensis; assembly: GCA_012932295.1. NCBI lineage: Eukaryota > Metazoa > Mollusca > Bivalvia > Venerida > Veneridae > Cyclina > Cyclina sinensis. Next base: position 986,551 of record JAAONU010000016.1, on the reverse strand, counting down.
CAATATTTTTACTTCAAATGGCATCTCTTCCAAAACTGCAAGGCCATTTTCCACTAAACTTTGCAGAAATGCTCCTTATATTGCCCCTTTTGTCCTGCTCCATTGCACATAAGGGCTGCAAAAGCGAAAAATAGAAGAAAAAAACAAAATATCTCTTAAAGTGAAAGGTGTTTTTCCTCCAAATTGCACAGTAATGTTCTTTGTATAGCCCTTTTTGAAAATTGATCAAATGTTTCTGCTTCGTTGCATTAAATGGCTGCAAGAGGTGAAAATGATTTTCATCAACATCTGGCTTCAAATGACATCTCCTCTCAAACCTCTTAAGCCATTTTCGAACAATTTGCATTTGAGGGCTACAAAATCTAAAAACAGAAAAAAATCAAATGACTTTCTCCTAAACCCCAAAGTCTTTTTTTATTTAATATCACAAAAAATAATTAGATTTCCCATCTCTGAAATTTATTAAAAGGTTCTGCTGCATTTCAAAATGGGGGCACCAAAGCTAAAACAGAAGAAATATACAAATCTCTTTAACTGCAAGATCTTTTCCACCAAATTTCTTAGGAATGTTCCTTATATATCCACCTATCAAAATTGTTAAAATAGTTCTACTGTGTTGCATGTTGGATTAGCCATAGCTTAACAGATTTTTGTCAAAATTTTGCTTGAAGTGACATCTCTTCACAAACAGCTAGCTCAAATTAAGTCCCTGGGATCAAATTGGCTTTGTCTCATGGGTCCTGTTTTTATGAAATATAAGATCGTTGAAAATCTTCAATACAGAAACAGTAATATTGCTTCTGATGTTTGCTTAACAGGATATCCAGAGCCTAAGTACTTGGGTGAGTGATCCAGGGACATCATCCTCCTCTTATTTTATTTCCAGGGAAGACAGTAGTTCTACAGATTCTAGTGGTGATGATAACATTACATTAGCTTCAGTTGTGCGGTCTGGTTCAAATGCTTTAATCACTGGGCCATGGAATAAAAGTAACAATTTCAAGAACCAAAATGTGAACCATTCTGAAGGCTGTAATGATGTACCCGATTGGGTAAAGACAGGTGTTCATTCACCAATCAAAACTTTTGTTCCAATTTCACAGCAGGATGACTCAGAATATTTTCAGAAACAATTCAGTTATCAGAGAGACAGAGTTGAGAAAAGAATGACCAAAAGAAAAAGGACAAAAACTGGAGGAAGTAAAAGAAGAAGAAAAAGGCGTAAAGTTAGAAAGACAAAAGGAAAACAACCAAAACTAGGATGAATAATTGTCTTTTCGTGGCATTAATTGTATTTTTCTTCTGTGACAATAACCCAGTGTGTTCAGGTTGATGCTAACAGTTTTTGCAAACCCAAGTCCAGAAAGTTATTTATCATAAGGTCATTCTGATTCTGTCTTGAAATTAGAACAGCTTCTTTGAAAAAGGAACAGTAAAGTTATCTATAAGCTGTATTCTGTATTCAGAACATAACTTCTGGAATATGTACATATGTTAAGTTTATCTGGTGATTGAAATTCTTAGCAATAAAGTTTAGGCAAAACATAAACTCTAGTCTACTATGTTTACAGTTAACTTTGCAATGTTTTGAAGATCTTAAATAAAAATTGCAGTTGTTAATGGTTATTGTTAAAATAATTCTTATTCAGATTGTAAAGTTTGTAAAAAATTTGTTTGATTTATAAATTAAAGAAATGAAAACAGAAATGTTTTTGCTATTTAGAGACTCCGCTGCATTTGATTGAAATGGGGACTTTATTTTATTGTAGGAGTATCATTACTGTTGCCTTCCATAGGGGATTGTTTGTTCAGATTACAGGGAGATAATCCAGTATGGAGACTAACAAGAACCTGTTGGGAGTGTTAATGGTTTGGTTCTTTAAGCTCACTCTGTGAAGGAGATGTTTGGTATGATCTGCTGTGGTCAGCGGTGTCAGTCGTCTAGCATCAATATTTGGCCTGTTACCAAACTAGAGTCCACATTTTTTAACCAGTCTTCATGCATTTCAAGTGCAGTGCCAAAGAACCATAACTCTTTTGCATAATTTTTTACCTATTGCCTTCTGTAATTTTTCATACTTAGTTCTTGTCTGGGGCATAACTCGAAAGGTATTGAAGATATCAGTTTGAAACTTCATAGGTGAATAGATCTCATTGTGGGGAGATGCAGTGCCCAAGAACCATTACTCTTTTTCTCACTATTTTTGAGTAATTGCCCTTTGTAATTTTTCATACTTAATTCTTGTCTGGAGCATAACTTGAAAGGCATTGAAGATATTAACTTGAAACTTCATAGGTGAATAGATCTCACTGTGGAGAGGTGCAGTGCCCAAGAACCATAACTCTCTTTTGCACAGTTTGAAATTATTGCCCTTTGAAATTTTTTGTAATAATTTTTTGTCTGGTGCATAACTCATGAAGTATTGGAGATATCAATTTGAAACTTCATAAATAAATAGATCTCATTGAGGAGTGCAATATCTAGGAACTTTAACTCTCTCTTGCACAATTTTGGAATTATTGCCCTTTGAAATTTTTCATACTTGATTTTTGTCTGAGGCATCTCTCAAAAAGTATTGGAGGTATCAACTTGAAACTTCATAGAGGGATAGATCTCATTGAGGAGAAGTGCACAGCCCAAGAACCTTAACTCTTTTCACCATAATTTTGGAATTATTGCCCCTTGAAATGGTTCATACTTAACTTTTGTCTGGTCCATAACTCAAAAAGCATTGAAGGTATCAACTTGAAACTTCATAGCAGGATAGATCTCATTGAGAATGAAAAGAGCAGTGTCAAAGAACTTTAACTCCCTTTTGCATAATTTTGAAGCTGTCGGGTTTTGTTTGGCTGGGGCATAACTCAAAAACTATTGAAAGTATTAACTTGAAACCATAGATGAATAGATCTCATTGAGGAGAAGTGCAGTGCCCAAGAACCATAACTCTTGCATAATTTTGGAATTATTGCCCATTTTAATTTTTCATACTTTTAGTCTGGGGCATAAAGTATTATGTTCCCATATATCAATACCCTACTGAAAAAGTGGCATGTGGGGGTATTGGCACCAGTGCAGTGGCATTTATAGTTTTCACTGACTGCAAAATGTTTTTTTGCACAAATGATCAAGGTAACATCAAGTTATAAGCTACCATGACTGTGACCATTGCCTTGTTTCAGGGACATTTGTGTCTGACACATTTCTTATTCATACTTATTTCTTGTAAAGGGCCTATAAATTCCTCATTCCATAGAAAAAAAGTTAAATAACTGGTATGCTATAGTCAGGCGACATGTCCGACTCATGGAGTTCCAGTTACTTAAAGAAATCTCCTTCTTAACCACTGTTTGAAAAATGATAAAACTTTGCAGGAATGTTCCTTGCATGAAGCTTTACCAAAGTTGTTAAAAGAATTCCATTTCATGAAAAATTCTGGTTGCTTTGGCAACAAGAACGAAAAACTTTAAAAATCTTGTCTAAAACTGCTAAGCCCAGAGGTCTGAAATTTGGTGTGTAGCATTGTCTAGTGGACCTCTACCAAGTTTTTTCATTTTTTTTTACCTAGAGTCACTGTGAGCCCCGCCCGAGGGGTCACATGTTTTACATAGAAATATAGAATACATTCTTTAAAAATCTTCATGTCTGAAATCTCATGGTCTAGAGTTCTGAAATTTGGCATAAAAAATTGAATAGTGGACCTCTACCAAGTTTGTTCGAATTATGTCCCTGGGGTCAAGATTGGCCCAGCCCTGGGTGCTTATTTATGTAAAATCTTTGAAAATCTTCTTTTGAGAAACTGTAAACTATTGACCCTAGATATCTTGCATGGAGCTTCATTTAAATGTTCTCTACCAAGATATTTGGTTTATAGGCACCTACAAATCTTCAATCAGAAATTGAGATACAGATCCTTCTGTTTGCTTAACAACAAACCCACAGCCGGAATATTTATTCAATACCATTGCAGAAGTTTGAATTAAGATCTGCTACATGATTTGTCCTGACTATTTTCTGTTCACTGACATTACATAGTGAGATATTTGTCTGTACCTTGTTTGCCATCTTCAGTGGTCTTAAGTTTCTCCTAACTCTGCAACACTGACTGGTGGATAGAATGAAGCTAATCATTTGAAATCGTTGCATGTATTGGAGATGGGTGAAAGGCATATTGTTTTGTTCAGGCTCCAGAATAACTTACTTCCCAGTTTTTCAATATTCAAAACCAAAGACACCTTCCTTTGGACAAGGCTCCAAATCAGTGCAAAGAAAAGACTAATTTTTAATAAGAGCACCACAGAGCCGTACCAATTCTCCTACCTACCCATCCCATATAAGTAAATAGTTGAGTTCTAGGCTTTGTGCTTTCACATTAGAAGTTTTATCCTACACAAGTCAATGCAAAACCAAGTGACCCTTGGAGTGGGGCTAATTTTGACTTCAGAGACATACGAATTATCTTGGTAAAGGTCTACTAGATGATACCTTGCCTCAAGTTACAAAAAAACTGTCAAGCAGTTTTAGAGGAGGATTTTTAAAGTTCTTCCTGTATAATTATATATGTAAGCCCTGGGGTGGAGCCAATATTGACCCTAGGGATATGATTTGGAAGAGCTTGGTAGAGGTCCACTAGTCAATGCTACAAACCAAATATCAAAACTCTAAGCCTTCTGGTTCATGAGTAACCAGCCACACTAAAGTTTTGCTCGCCGCTGCCAACTCAGTGACCATAATAGCTTGGCTTTTTCTTCAAAAACAGACAAGGTAAAAATGTCAGGTTCAAACTGATAGCGGCCATGACTGTGTGAAAAAGTTTGCAGTTCTGGAGATGGGTCCTTCTGAATAATGATTGGGTTGAACTGCCTAATGAGTGTCTATTGAGTATGTGTGAATTGCAGAGAAAGAAAAGCAAATCCTACACTTTGATAATTTATTCACTTGATATTTCATGGTATAATATAAGGAATCCAAAAAATTGAAAGACAACCACTTCATGTGACTGTATTATAAATGTGCAACATACTGTATACTCCCCTTGCATGTAGTCTGTATTCTTCTAATAAAACACTTCACTTCAGTACAACACAGATGAGCTTTAGAATGTGTCATATGGCAACCAATACCCTAACAACAGTTCTTAAATGTTGCCTACCCTTAATTTAAGGGTAGTTTATCATTGAGAGATAACATTCTGAAAAATGTTAAGACTATACAGATATGCAAAAATTAAGATATTATTTCATCAAGATTAAAATTTACAAAAAATGCTTGAATTTGGGTTAGATCAAAGTGAAAATCAAGAATACTTCTTGTTTTCTCATCTTGACTGAACTGAAAACGAGCCAAATGTCATAGATTGTCATGAATACACTTTTTCAGACATACCATTTTAAACTGGAAGTGCCTTACCAGAAACATCACTAGTAAAGGTCTGAACAGTTAGGTAAAGCAATGAATAAAGTTTTCGATCAAATTCAGCTAAAAACATTTATAATGTCTTTTGTGTCTTGAAAACACATTCTAAACAATTGACCATTTACTTTCTGTAATGGTTTATCTGAAATATTCTAATATGAAAACTATTGGTAACAATAAGATAAGGTACTTAAGTGGTTTAAGATGTTCACGGACAGATTGTTTTCACCTCTATTTATTTCTTTGCTTTTCAAAATGTCTAGGAAAAGAAAATATAAAACAAAAAGAACAGGAATCTACAGTTTTTTTTGCCAAGTATCACACTCGTGTATTTCTATCGGAATAAACAGGGACTTTTTCTTACACATAAACTTGCAGTCATCAGAAATATATTTTATACCAGCAAAATGTATACACAATCAAGTACAAAATTAATGTACTTAGGAATTTGTCAATAACATGACTGAGAAAAGCTGTGATAAAATTTTCAACAAAATCAAAACCAGGCCATTAACCAACACCCCTGACAGCTGAATATATAACTCTCATAACATTGACATGGAAAACAACCAGACAATGCAGCCAAGGGTACTGGCCCCTGGACTGGTGCACAATGCATAATTGTGTGTAACAACTTTACACAACAAAATGTTAACAACAGAACACTAAAATGTATAATTTATATCTACATATACAACAGATAAAATATACTACATTTGTACATGCTGAATTAACTATAAATTCTGGTGTTACGGTATAACTGTTTGGTTATGAAAGGCATACATGTATGTATATATAATTTCAATCCAATTATAGTAACATTTCCTTACATACAGTATATGTTTTATGTAGGCCAGTGAAATAATCCTGTTCTTTTTTATAAAACAAGAAATATTAACAACACTTCCCTGCAAAAACAGGCTTCAAAGCATAGAAATATTGTGCACATTTCTACTAAAGTGTAAAAGCAAATTTTACTAAATGTCTGCTATGTAAATTAAAGTGATGAATAGGTGTTAACTTCAAACTTGCAGTATTTTTAAAGCCCACATGACAGATAGGGAAACCAAATGTGTAGCCTTATTAGGCAGTCTACTTACATGTTTATTATAGACTTGCCAGCCAGCCACTATGGCTGTTCTAATCTGAATCTTCAAGCAAGGAGTTCTTATTTACTCACTATAGTATAATTTCCTGACTTCTAGTGAAGTTGTTTGACAGTATTATTCAACAGTTATAAAATCCAGCTATAACAACAGAATGAACACAAATATGAACATAGCATCTAATCTAGACATGCTAATTTAAATGTTGCTGTCCTTAAAAAACATCAAATCATAACATTGTCTTTGTTTCTCAAATGGCAGGGACAAATGATGAACTGGAATATACATGTGTTACAACAAAACTTTAACTTTGATTAAATTAATCTGTAAGCAAAAAATCATGCCTCTTTTTTCAAGTAGAATAAAAATTCAAATTTAAAATACTTGTAAAAGTATTGTTCAAAAGACTGTAACTTCATTTCCGAAATATCAAAAGTTGATTAAAATACATGCATTTCAATTCAATAGGCCATTGTTAATTTATTTATATAAAAAATAGTGAATACATCATAATTATTTTTTCCATAAACTCTTATCAAGTATAGCACTTAAACTTTCTCATGCAATAATTTGACACAAATAATTAAAAACAGCATTTATAGTTTATACCTTTAACAGAAAATGGAATGTTAGTAAATTCTCTACAAGTAGCAATTCTCTACTGTCAGACGAGAATAGACCATACAGAAGAAAGGGTCAGAAATATTCAAATTACTTTTCAGTCCAAGCAACTCAGTCACACTAATAAGGGTTAATTATTTCATAATTAATCTATATGTTACTGTACTGAATAATCCAGAAAAGAATGGAAAAATAATTTACATCAGGAAATTGGCTTATTTCATTTTAAGAAGACTATTTCACACTGCTTGAACACATGGCGAAGGATATAATATATTGGTGTAAAAAATCTAAATTTTGCTCAAAAAAAAAAAGGAAAATCTTTTATAACTTAAATGTAATATTGTTTTAACAATGTATCAATAAATGTAATCTTGAAGCAAGGTGAAGTTTTACAACAAATTTTAAGATTCCCTTTTCTAACATCTCATGTTTCCATTCCAAAAAATTCCTTTCATTTCATGGAAGTTCCAACATAAACAGTTCATGTACTTCAATATACTAAGTCTGCTACTGCCATTCCAGTACAAGATGCATCCCACCCCAGGATGGAACTTTGGACCAACCCCCTAACAAGAAATACACCCCCTCCCTAAAAAAAAGGGTGGGGGGGGGAAGGAAAGAGAAATACCACTAGAACAGAATATCTGTATATTAACCATCCTGGGTGGGATACATGTTTAACTGTAATGTTCCTAACAACTACTCTATAAATATTGCCACTTTCTTTACCCCTTCTCACATAAAATTATTATCAACATTTTTACTTCAACCTCTTAAAATCTTTTTTTCCACCACAAATATTGAGGCCTAAGTATTTTACAGCACATTGTTAAAATGTTGTAGAAGAAGACAAGTGTTAGCACTAGCAGTATTTTAACAAACAATAACAATGTCTTTAAACTTTCAATAATCTTCAAACACACTGGTTTTGCTTATCTGAATAAATAAAATCATTTGTTGACATTGTGAAAAAGATAAACACCTTAAATATTCATTAACCAAATTTATTTTTAGTGAATTCATCAACTAAACTAATGTTCAGTGAATTTATTAACCAAACTAATTTTCAATGAATATTCTGAAATAATCATACCAAAAACAATATTCCTTCAGAAATTACGAAGGTCATTTCATAAAAGTTCATGAAATTAACCTCTGACAACTTTATCAGAAAATTTCTGAATATGAAATAGACTAAGATAATAATCTCAAAATTATCAGTTATGTTGTAGAAATCAGACTCATTCATACATAATCATTAAATAGAAAGCTTACTCTGATATGCTTTGGAGAAAATTATGCAAATTATGCAAATCTTAACATGTTAAGGATACATACGTGTACACTGCTATCGGTCAAAAACAATGCTACATGCAAATCAGTACAGTGAAATTCTATCTGAGTATGAAAAGCAATATAGATTTCTATCAATAACAATTGCCAAGCTACATTTAGATTTTTGTGTCATACAGGGAAGCTATAAATATGGATGTATTTGTGAGGACTTTCTGTTCTCTCTCTAAAAAGCCAACATTCCAGTTAGTCACTTCAGACTAACATAGAGTATTCATATTTTTTTTTCTTTTAATGTTGTAAATGTATCTAACACAGCTACTGTTTCAAAATTTGGAATAAATCTTCACAAACACTGCCCTATCTATAGAGTAGTGATCACAATAATAACAGTATGATACAATGGTCTTATTCTCATTCATTCAGTCTTCTCTTTTCTTCCAAGTCTGTCCTTTATTTGTGCTCCACTACCATTTCTAACCTTACTATTACAATGGGTATTAAATAAGTTTCTTTATTTCATGTAATCATCACAGGACCTCAAAAGTTACCCTTATCTTGGTATCCCAAATATTCTATGAAAAACATTAACTGAAGGAATATTTTTCCTGCAATGTACAAGATCCTTTGTGTCACATGACAAAACTTCTCCATTTTATATCTGGTAACTCACTACATGTAAGGTGTTAACTGCTTTGTCTGCTTCCAGAATTTAAAACATTCCAGTCTTACTATCCTTTTCACATCTATCACAGAAAATGAACACATGTCAATGAAACTTGGTACCTTGCACTGATAGTTTCATGATTCTGTTAACACTGGTATTAGCAAGTGTACCAAGTTCTGCAGGAACCTGCACAAGTTTTATCTTTCTATAGTACCAATACAGTGAATATAGTTTGACTAATTTGCTACGGACATTTTCTAGATCACAGTACTATGTCGGGAAGCTATAGAATCTGTTTTGTGTCTCATACTGTTTGGTGCTGATCGTGGTACATAGGTATTCTCTCCTGTCATGACCACAGCACCATAAAATTTCTCTTGTTCCTCACGCTGTTTGGCAAACTCATCTTCTAGCCTCTGTAAACCATAAATAAAAAACATTTAAATGATAATCCATAAATAATAAATTTATCCCTTAAAAACAGTTTCTAAGTACAGTCAACATGCAATTCTTTAAAATGTTAATGGATCTGTGGATTAAAATGTTTTTTTCTTCTTCTTCTTTTTAAAGAACCACTTTTTAACAGTACTCCATTTTTCATTCATAGCAAGAAGAACTGATTAAGATGAATAATGTTCATAGTATAGAAGAACTTCCTTTAATCACAAGTTGCAACTGTGCTAACATAACAATGAATAAGGGATAACTAAAGTTAATTGGACATCTATGAGTTATATTTCAACAATTCATTTATTACTTCATGAAATTTTCTTCATTATGTCATTTGTACAACACATTACAACTTCACTGGAAACACAGCATACATTTCTTAAGTTTTATTTTCACAATTTATCTAAAAGTTCACGAATCTTTTAAGTAACTTAAATATACTGATGTATACAGGTAATTTGTTGAAATACATATCAAGAACAGGAACTTTAGAATCAATTCATAACCTGTCACCATATGTATAATGCACCAATGTGATTTTGTATGAATACACATGAATACTGTGTTCAGTGAGACTTCTCATGCAAATATGTATAAGATTTCATCCCATTTTACAGTGAAAGATTCTAAAAATAGAAACTAGTCTACAGGTGAGTTACTTGTATTTCAGTCAGGCAGGGACATCCTATTTCTGTTTAGCATGAGAAACTGAAATAGTGGGGAACAAATTTCCTACATTATCTACCAACAAAATGTATGTGATCACATAATTCATTGCGATGTTCATGTAGGATATCTGAAAACATTGTAACTCCTTCACTTTCCTATCCTATCAATTTGTAACCAGCTGAGGTATTAATAATGATATTTTATCACTCAAATTTTCAACATTCCTAAAGTTCCAAATTATTCACAGTAAAGCATAAGCTTGTAAAGGTATATTTCATGTATTTAAATCCAATACCATGTTCCTTATCACTGTTAAAACAACTGTAACTTATTTATTCCCGAGACTGTCTGCTAGAAATACTATTCTTGAATGTCTAAGGTAGACCAACACAACATTTTTAATTTCTACATTCAGTCATTTGCAGACACCAGTTGGTCATTCAAAGGTCAATAGTTTTAGATGTGAACTATTAGCTTATTTTAATTTTACACAGCATCTTCAATGGTACTTTCTGTAAATATGATCATTTCTTTGATTTTAATGTGCTATTATGCATTAGGTCTTTTTGGATATGAATGCACTGGTAGACAATTTCTTCATACATAGTATATTATATGCCCGAGATGAACACTGACTGACCTACAGACTGACCATGATCTATACTGGTCACATAAAGCAGAAATCACAGCCATTACTGGGGACAGAGAGAGTGACTAGCGGTATCATATTCACGTACCTGTTTCCTGGGTATGAGCATGTTTTTCCATTCCCTGAGTTCATTGGAATAGTGTTCCTCTATCTCCTTTATCTTCTGTGTCTCATGTTCCATCAGCATCTTCCTCTTCTCTGCCTGTAACAACAACAACAACAAATTACCATAGGAATCATTCAGACAAGCCAAACTTTAAACAGAATCAATTTACATTCAAGCTAAAATATACAGATATACACTTAAATTTCCTCCATATCTGAAGAATTTCTTCTTCTTTACTACTATGAAATGACAATAAACTGAAAAAAGTTAGGCAACTGTGGATGTTTACAGGTATTTCTCCCAAGTCCACCTCAAGATAAGTCACTACAAACTAAAGCTTGTATATCTGAAAGACTGTACAAATATTCTAACAATAAACTACTGGGAATGAGTTGCTACTGGCTGACTAATGGACTTTAAAATGATAGCAATTCTATAAATCAAGCTGTCTTATTGTAGACAATCAGTTAACTGTAACTTAAAACATGTCTCTTGATTTCCATTGGTCTTTTTGGTTTTCAACTTAAATGGTTCTGTATGAACAAAGATTATGTATGGAAGAATTGAACTGCTCTATGCTGAAAAATTATATGATCAAATGTCCAAACTTAATTTGTTTCTCTCAGTTTTCTGACTGGACAAGACACAATAGTTCTTCCAATTTGAAAACTGTAATCTATGTGGCATAATGCGGAGAATCTGATGCCAGACTATGTAACAAGACACTAACTGTACAGACTTAACATCAATCTTTGCAGACAAGATAACCAAAGAAATATTCAAGATGAAGATACAATAACTACAGAATAAGACAACAGAAAAAAAAGATATAACAGAATCTACAACAAGAAGAAATCCATGTATGTTTGTGTCAAAGTCTTCAATTAAATTTTAATAACTTTACTGATTTTGTTCTACACACTAATTTCTAGGTTTCTATACTTCTTCACGTTTCATTTGCTGTTTTTTGGAACTGAAGCACTCTTTCAAAACAAGATATTTGAATTGTACTGCTAATAGTCTGCTTGACTGCTGACCAACACACCTGACTCAATAGTCCCTATGTAATTTGTGTGTAGGGGTATATAGTTGTTGTGCTGCTGATATACACACCAACATCCTGATAAAAAAGTGACTATACTAACCCCTTAATATATCATTTCATGAAAAGTAAGTATGCAATATGGTATGTTCTTGTATATACCTGTAACTGCTCTAGTTCCCGCAGACTCGTCTCATTTCGGAACACTAACTCCTCCCACTGTTTCTTGTGTTTGTTCTCCTGACGGTTCTGCTCTGCCTTCATCCTTTTCTTCTCATTCTCCTCAAACTGTAAACAATCAGTTATGGTCAACTCTCATATCCTTATATGGCAGTCATTTTGTTACTAAGAACATGCGTATAGTACAGTTACACTCCAAAATTAAAATATATGTATATATATAATGTATATAGTCCTCTTCAGAACAAAGGTCTTTGACAAACATTAAACTGTAATAATTACGATGATATATGAATACTTGTTTTAAATCCTCTACATGACACTCCTGCTAAGGACCCCAGAATCTCAATGAAGCCTAACTAGACACTCCTGCTAAGGACCCCAGAATCTCAATGAAGCCTAACTAGACACTCCTGCTAAGGACCCCAGAATCTCAATGAAGCCTAACTAGACACTCCTGCTAAGGACCCCAGAATCTCAATGAAGCCTAACCATCTCGTTTTCTTTTATGTCACCTTTCGGCAAATTTCTAAGTTTAGCTTCTGCATAGGCTGGAATGTCGAACAAAAACATTCTGACAGTAAAATCACGGGTGAGATGTTATACGTAAGATATATCTTTTAAATGAGAGCCCAAAATTAACTTTGGCTTCAATGGCATTATAAAGCAATGTGTAATGATTATCATGTCTTCTGCCTTTATTACATTTGGCTGTTCCATCCTTTAAACATACATAAATACATGCAGATTTTAAAGCCAAATGTCCTTGTAGTCACTATGGATACAAACATACACAAACCTGTTTTAATTTTGATCTTTCATCTTCAGGGTTGCCAGGTACACTCAATCGTAAGCTTTGTTTAAACATGAGCGAGCGTGTTTTTGACTCCTGTTTGAGGATTTTCGGAAGACGTTTCTTCTCAAGAGCATGTCGATGTTGCATTTCTTCCTCTTTTGATTGGTTACTTCTCTTCATCTGTTCAATTTCCTGTAAGATAATTGGTCAAATGTACCATTACATGTCAGAGGTAGTTCCGAGCCTACTGATCCACTTCAAAGATATCATCTGTAACTCTGTCATAGAAACAGTTCTTCATGCCTTCTCATTTTTCATTTGGTTAATGTTTTTTGTCTGAATTATTTAAAGAGCATATTAAAGTTCAATTAATTTTATACTGTATAGGACTTCAAGCTTAAAGTTCACAATAAAAATAGAAGGAATCAACATTGTGAGCACTCACTATACAAAACTGAACAGTGCTTTATCAACAAAATATGATTTTATGGCTTACTTTAAAACATTTTAGACTGGGTACTGATAAAATGCCAAAAATCAAAATTTGCCTTCTTTGAATAGATGTCCATATAAAGTTTGTCATTCTGTTCAGAGAGTAACTGTATGAAGAATGTGTTACAGAAAAAGGCATATCCTAAGACAACAATACCTAATTCTGAAGAAAGTATCCCCTTTATTACCCATATTTTTCAATAAGAAAAGTACCTTTTGATGTCGTGTAAGCATCTGATGTCTTTTCAAGAAGAACATGTCTTTTAATTGACTCTTGGCAAGCTGGTGCTTCTCATGTAACTGTTGCTTTTCTAACTCCCAGATAGCTGCCTCTCGTGCTGTAATATATATTAAATTTCTTGTAATTCAAAATGTTCTAATAGATATCAATATACATATCCGTTTATTATGTAAATATTTATGCAAAACAATTCATTCATGCAGTGAAACTGTCCATCAGTTCCTATCTTTGTATTTTATTGTAAAGCAAAAAGATGATGATAATAATAGTGATGATGATGTTGATGAAGGAATGGACAATTGAATTGCGGTATTTATATTACATGCAATGTTCTGTTTTTTGAACAGGTCCATCCTGAAATCTTTGACATTCTTCAATGGCCTCCACGCTACAAAGTTTATCTTTTAACACTTTTTCACTATGCTTAGTTTCTTGTATTTGCTGTCTTTCGCAACTGAGGCAAATAATTTTAAGTGAATTCCAAAAAGTTTAAACACAGGGTAAGGTCCTATGGATTTCTTGTGTTTTTCTTATTTGAATTCTATACTAAGGTAAGCTATTCTGACTAAGTTACATGTTTAAATTCCAAATTACAGCGAATAGAACAAGATTTAAATTAATCAGCCGAACAGATGGTTGCCCTACAGCTAAGGGAATCCAGACTTCAGTTGGTCTGCTGTAAATTTTAATGCATGAAATTACCTCTGAGAAGTTGTTGTTTCTGTTGCAAGAACTGGCTTTCTAACATGGCAATTTTCTGTCTGTGTGTCTCAGTCAACTGTTTCATGTGTTTGTCCATTCTCTCCTGCTGGTTCTCAAGGAAACATCGCTCCTGATCATAAACAAAAGCATACAATTACACACTGCTGATACTTGCTAAGTATGCCTGTTATTACAGACTTTCTGCAGTCTCTAGGTGTCTAAATATCTGTTTAAAGTGGATTTGCAGCAGACAATAAATTCCTAAAGATTTTGCATATTTTTTACTGAATGACTTATCTTGATATGTACTCATTGTCTTGCTGGAAGACAGACTTAAGTTGACAATGCAAATGTTATGAATAAGCAGGATAAATCCTGGTCATAAGAATTGTTTACATAGAAAATGACTTAATTACAGACACAACTAAAGTGCCTTTGCAACTCATTGAGAGTTCAACTGTATGTAAGTTACATAGTTGACAGACCTAGAATGTATCTTGTAAACAAAGACTTTTTAAAAATAGCTAAGAGAAAATGCTTTTGTAGATGTCTTTGAAAACAGGTATTCTGGAAATATCATACTTTCATCATGTGAGCTGTTTCATATTTCCTACTCTGACAAATTGTCTTTATTGATCAGGTGTTTCCCAACCAACCTGAAACGTAAAACTCTATATTAACGACAATGGGAGAAGTCCCTACCTCCTCCTGTAACTGTATTTCTTTCTGTTCTTTCCTCTTGCGTACATCTTCCTTCTTAGCTGTTTTTGCCATCATGTCAAACTCTTGTTGCATCAATTTTCTATCTTGTTTTTGCTTCTCTTTAAACATCTTTAACTCTTTCTCCTACAAATACAAAACAACCTTCCATTTCACTGGTGCTGAGGCTTTTGATACCAAAAGACATTAACAAAGTATTAAAATAGCGGGAACTTTTAACTGAAATCTTCTGCAGGTATTGCAAATCTTGTTTTTAATGAAGTTCTAACTTTGGGACAATTTCTTGCAAATGACTAACAATGCCACCATATAAACTGATGCTGATACCGAACAGTTTGTAAATGCATGCTTCTCAGAGCTTATATAAACTATTATTGAGTTCTGGCAACTACTCATCTCATACACACTAGACAGTTGTCCTTACTTTACTAGAATGAAGATCTCTTGCACATTGTACACTGCTTGCTGGCTGCTAGTCAAATATTAGGCACTCAAACAGTTACTGGTAGTCATAAAATTACTGTTTCAGAGACTTTAAAGAACATGCAATTTTTCTGATGAATGCTAATTCTGTTTATACAGCTACTCTTAGCATCCAGCAATAGTAAGAACATGTATACTCTGTTTCCCTGATACATACAATAGCCTGGAGTAATTTAGAATTTTAGTACATTCAAGTTATCAAAAAAATGTGCATGAATGACTTTCAAAATGGACAAATTCCCTGATACTGACTTGTTCTATTTAGAGACAGAGTTTCTTTAATACTGACCTGTTCTATTTTAATACGTTTGGCTGCAGCTTTGAGGTCCACAGCCTGGCTGGCTTCGGCTTTCTCAACTTGCTGTTTCTGTTGCTTTGTAAGTGTCTCCATGTCCTGGTCATAATTCTTGACCAAACTCTGAAATGTTTAACATCAGAATTCAATGCAAATATACTAAAGCAATGTCCTATTAGATTACTAGTACAGTATTAACAACAGAGTGAGTCATGGCAGGAATATATATATTGTGTAGTATGTTGTCATATACTTGTACAAGGACTGCATATATACTTAAGAATAGCAAAAGTTAGTCAGAAGAAATAAGAATCCTTTAAAAATTTAATTTAGGACTTGTTCTTGCCAGAAACCAAGCATAACCTCTTAGCTTTTAGGTTTAGGTTTAACTGAGGTCTAACACCCTCTTACAGTCCATGTCATACCAGGTAGACAATTTACCTAACCATCATTCCTGGAAAGGACCAGTACTAGGCTCCCATTCTCTATAAAATTTTACATTCTCCTATATACATACTGTCATACAACACCAATGGAATTCAATTTTCAACAAACAAACAGTAATGTTGAAATAAACCACAAAAAACATAGAAAGTGCAAATCTTCTTTGAAAATTGAATATTCTGTGATTGTTTTTCTTCCCCAGAGACTGACAGACAATATACAAATATGAGATTTGGAAATGCCAACTTTATCAATAATTCATTGTTTTCAGTATTGTTATGCAGTCATTTATACACAGATATAACACATTATGTGTTTTCTAGGCAGCATTTTATGCATCATCATAGTTTTTGTTTTTCTATTGACAATCTTTTTATATGAGCATTAACAATTTTCCCTGCCTCCCATAAAGCCAAGAAATTATTGATATATTCTTCTATGATAAAAACAAAACCACACATTTCCTGTATTAGCGATTTATTACAGCCAATGGAAGGCAAACTTTCTCACTGTTTTACAATTAATGTTCTTGATTACTGATTTATACTGATCCAATAATGTTGCTTAATCACAGCATAGTGAGGGAAAACAATAACATGGCCCATCAAATATTCATAGAATGTTTCTTTCCTAGATAAAAATAATTGCATTTGTAGATCACCAAAATGGAAATGTCTTTTCTGTGTCAACAAAAGTCACTCTTAGTTGTAAAACCTCAAATGTGAAGTTGAAATAGCATTTTTTTTTCTCTTTTTGTACTGGCTGCAAAAGCAAATCTGTTCCAAATGAAAATGCCTTCTTTTTTCTCTTTGAACTTGTATATCTGAGATACTTTTACAGATTTTTTTTTCTAAAATTCTTGATATGACAGGTACCATGTTCTAATTCTATTTCCTTTTTGTAACCAACTTACAAACAATTCTACAAACTTAATAATTGTACAGTTTTACAGTTAGCTAGAAATCTAGTTCCAACTTTTCTGGATGCAGTGGAATCCAAGTATCTATGACTTGTCAAACTTACAATTCAACCTCTCTTTTTTGAAGTAGACTTGTGGCCTCAGTCAAGACAGTTTCCTATTTGATGGCAATATTGCTGAACTAAACAAGCATTTAACTGAAGTAACATCCATTTAGACCTATCAATATTTGAAGGTACTATCAATCTGTACTGCATTGACATTTCAATGCAATTCTATAATCAGAGAGGAAATTGCTTCCAATCATAGCCAAATAGAGCAATATTGCTTAGGGGTCAATGACTGATAGAACTTCTGTTATAATTTACCACTCCCCCACCGGAATAATTTCATTATTGGGCCAAGTGTTCACCATGGAGGAAGCTGAATTCAGACTCTGATGTAAAGACTTAATTTGCTCATAATCTTCTCTTTGCCATGATTAGATAACCTGTCATCTTTCCTTACGCAAATCTAATTTTTCTCTTCCTCTGTTTAACACCTCCAGGAGACAACCTACAGTAAGTGTCCTAAATATTTTACCCATTTCTAAATATCACTGGAAAACTGCTGAATGAATAATTTATTACACAATTACAATAGATATAGAGAGTGAAAGGACATTCACAAACAATAGTTCAAGCACTATAACATGCAATGTACATTATGGAATGATCTAACCATCATGATGCTTATACAGATTGACAACCATGACACATAAGAACCACAAGAACAACCAAGGCATCAGCACATAAGAGAAACAAAGACAACCAGGGCATCAGCACATAAGAGAAACAAAGACAACAACACCTAATTCAATGACTAGAGCTTTAATTATTCTGGTGAAACCATTCTAGGCATCTTACAAAATCATGATGAATCAGTCTGATTTGTTAGATTTTGTTCTGTTTAATATGAGTTTATATAAAATTAGAACCAGGACTTTACCAAATATCTGTAACTCCATATTAGGTATAAAACTTTGAACTTTTTCCACAGAACAGTCACTATTCATAATTAGGGCTGAGGGCCAAAACTTGCTCATTACTTTATTTTCGACATCTTAACAACCTGAACACAAACATCTTGATAGACACCATATAAAGGAACTGTAAGTATTAATGTGTTTTTCCAGAGAAGTGCATGCATACAGCATTTTAGAGTCCTATGATTACTTTTTTAGGTGTTATTCTGAATTCTGCTAAAAACAACAACAAAGATTTTCTATGAGAATGCAGATATATGCATGTTATGCAAACACATTACTGGAAGTGTTCCCCTGAGGACCAACAGGAAATCAAAAAGTCAGACGCAATCCTATTTTCACTAAGGGTATAAATAATACAAATAAAACCATCTAGGAGCCATTAGCAAATACAAATGTTTTGTCAGTTATGGGAGACTTTGGACTGTATTAAGCAATATATGTAAGTCCAAAGACTGTAACAGCAGTGACCTTGTCAGTTAATGCTGTTGTGGAAAACATCTAAGAAATGTCTAATGCTGGACAGCACTTCAGACACTTTCTCACATCCCTACTATAGATCATTCAAGGTCAAACACAGATACAGGTTCATTCAACCTAAACAGACTGAGTTAAGCATTTTTCCCCTATATATCCTCCATGAAATACAAGGTTTCTAAATTCTAAGTAAAATGGTTTACTAATGCTGGCTTTTAAATCATTGCTCCACACACTGATAATGCTGTTAATACATGTCTAAATATAAGGGAAGGAAAAAACATCCGATCAATGTATACTTTCCACAGCCTATTACTAAAATTAATTTCCTCATTTGAAAATTCATCAATCTCTAAGCACTTATATAATACAGACTCACAATTTCAAGGAAATTGTACAAAAGCCATGACATCACTCATACATGGACAACCAAACCTTGTTCAAGTGTTTAACATAAACTGAAACATTGTTTAACTTTTGTTACAATGCAATCACAATCAAATATAGCCACTGATTGAAAGAATTGACTAACTGTACTCCTATGTAGTGCTGACTCAACATTATTTCAGAGAAAATGTTGCCAAGGTTCACTGTCTGAGCTTCAATTATGTAAGATATGTGCAGGGTGTTAACAATACAAGACAGTTAAGTATACCAAGTAAAAGAAAAACATTAACAACAACTGACAGTAAATATTGTATGCAGTCAAAGAATTCGATCTTCCTCTGCTATCCACACTGGATACACATCCTCCCACAGAACCAGACTCCATAAAGTATTCCATTAGACAACAATGTTTCTTTTATAATTTACAAGTTTTGCAACAATGAACATTCCAGAAATAACACTGCAATAGACAGCCATACTTTTCAAATTTCTTGAAAAACAAAGGGGATTTCTCTGTAGACTGCCCTTTAAATCAGCCTCACAGTATTTTGTATAAAACAAGAACGCAGTTTCAAATCTTCTCAAAAGTAAAACTTAAGGTAAAGCATTTAACCCTTACTATGCTCAATATCTAAAATGGACTTGTCCATCTTTCGATTTGGACAGATCCATTTATTGTTTAGGGGGGGGGGGGGGGGGGGGGGTGCTTATTCAAAATTTACAGACTGAATAACGAATTGTGCAAACCATGATCAGACTGCACAGATGTGCAGACTGATCTTTGTCTGCACTGGTCACAAAGGCAGAATCAATTGCTGCCAGCAGGGTGAGGGTTAAGCTGCTTGACAGACCTGTGTTACCAACAAGAACAAGAGCCAACAATGCTCATCAATATACATACTGGTACATAACTGCAAAAAGCATGAGTTATCCCTCCCTTAATATGCTTTGCAAACCAACTCTTGTAGATAATGTGTTCAAAGTTTCATTTCAATCATATGAAAACTGCAGGAAGTCTGCAGTACTTTATTATTTCGTATCCAAGGGCAGATAACTCTGTAAAAGTAAAACCTATCAAAAGATGTGACATGCACACCTACTTGTCACGTAGATTATGTGTTTCAAAACTTGAAAAATTTGCTCACAACATAATAAAACTTTTCTCTTTTTTGTTTTGAACATAATCTTTAGTGCCCAAGGACATTTCATAAAGGGCCTAACCAGGAATCTGACCTTTGAAAGGTTAAAAAGGACCAGTCTGACAGGAAGTTAACATTTTGTCTTTACATCAAGAGTGTCATCTTCAGGCCGCCTGTCCTCAGAAAATTGTTTGTGATACAGATCTGAAGTCCTAGATGTCTAATGTTGTACACAGTGGGAGTTTACCCTTAAACTTTCCACATCCCCACACCCTGAAACCCTCATAAAAATCAGATTAACTATAGAACATTGTGTGTTGTACAAACCTGCATGTCTGTTTCAAACTTGCGGTCCTGCATTTCTCTAGCAAGTTGAGCCTTGTATATAAGGTCCTGGTACTGTTTGTTCTCATTCTTTTGTAACACCTTTAACTCTCGCAGGTCTTGTTTTCTGTAATAGCAAACACACATTCATACAATAATTAAGAATGGTTCTTGAAAAATGATAGTTAATTTTCTTGTTCATTAGATTTTTTTATTCATTAAGATTACAATATGAATGCCTCAGTAATTCATTTTTTTCTCTCACTTTTTAGACAATTATTCTAGCTGTAAGTAATTTCAAGCTTGTTTCTGAATGTTCACTTACATATTTTTGCAAAGGTAAGGGCACTTTTTCAGAGAGACAGAGGCTAAAGAGGAAGGTAATATGACTGCCATCATACAGAAAAGGGCCACTTAGATGTCATTTATAATATTTAAATAAGTCAACAGAAAATCAGTAAATTTTTCATTATCTTCAAAGGCAAAATAATAAAGTTAAAAACTAATTGCCTAGGTATTATCTGTCATAGAATGAAATTTCTTGACAACCATTGCTATGGCAACTGTTATGCGAGACAGTTCTTTCTTAGATAATGTAGATGTCTGAAAGAAAGGCCAAAGATCAATGTTAACAGTTATATATTTTGTAAAACACAGAATAAATGGAAAAGGTAGAGAATTTCAAGTCTATTTTCAAAAAGTTATGCCTTAGTGCCCTTATTTACAGTAACCAGCATAAGCACAACAAGTACTGTCAACAACAACAAGTATGATAACTACAAAAACCTACCTGAAAACAGGTACTTCCAATTAAAGCCTTTAATTACAGGTAGGTTTTTGTACAATAAAGTTCATAAAACTTTTAACACATGACTACTCTACAATAAACATAGAACAACACACTTGAACGACTCACCTTGGCTCTCTCACAAGGACTATATGACTGTCATATACAAACATAAGAAATGTTTACTTACCTTGGCACAGTCATATACAAACATAAGAAATGTTTACTTACCTTGGCTCTCTCACAAGGACTATAGGCTCTCTCACAAGGACTATACGACTGTCATATACAAACATAAGAAATGTTGACTTACCTTGGTTTGTCCTTTTTTTTTAATGACCCTCATTTACTGTACTCAAATTCAAACTTGCCTTTTCATTTTCAAAATTCACTATGAACTAAAAACGTTCGCAATATTATCAATATATCATTACATTAAAGTATATTTTTTTCCAGAACTCATTTTTCTTGTTATAACAAACATTTATACCTAATATGTTTAATATGAGGCTGTGTGTCTGTTAGTGAAGGCCTGATGGTGTTATAATCACCATTTCTTATCTTCAGGTCAAACTTCCTCTGCTGCACCGTGTGCTGTATGTCTGGTTCTGACAAGAGCAGGAGGTTTCCACTTTTGGTTTTCGGTCAACCAGTTTTTCATTGGCTTGCCAATACACACAGAAGCATGTGTCAAAACTGAAATGACATTACCTTTTGCAAACTTGCTGGAGGTTTTTGTTAAAACTTTAATGTAAAATGGGACGGGATTATCTTAGCCTGGACATAGAATTCACAACACAGAATTATATTGAGTTTGCAGCTTTTGTGGTCTTTGCAGCTTTTGACCACAAACTTTGTTCACTTATATCAACAACTAAGGACAACTGCTATCATCTTTAAAGTTGACTAGATGCAATCTTAGCTTGTTTTTTCTTTCATTAATTGAATGTTTTCTGTACAGCCTTTAGAAGGAAAGAAAAAACTGGTAACATTTCTAAGAATAGATTTCTGCATTATCATGTTCGATTTAAGACGAATAATGTTCTCAGAAGAGTAATATCACATAGAATTTGGTGTTATCCTGTGGTAAAATCAATCTTGCCTATTTATAAATTGTATTCCTCTGCAGACACTGGGCTCCACATGTGAATCATACAGGCCATGCAGTATGCATAATAAAGATCAGGAGACAAATCTACTATCTCCTTGTGTTTGTGACTTCAATGAATAATTTCAGACAATTCCAGGAAGTTTCCAAAAAAAAATAGTAACTGTCCTCTACAACCACTGGTCAAAGGATACTCAATTATACATGCTTCACTCTCCCGAGGATAAATTTATCTCTCAGCATGGTCACATTTTGACACTACTGGCATACAAAAATTCTGGAACTTCTGAAAAGCTTTGTTGGCATAGTCTTCTACATCTAAAATATTTAATTATCTGTGTTTACAGACAGTATGCCAGCTGAACTTCAGTGTAAGCATACAAAACTTTCATTCAATTTCAACTCCTTAACTTCAGCTTTACAGTTTCCTTTAAACTTCTTATACTTAGGTCAAGCTCAATAGGAACACAAGTTTTCTCAACACTAACTGCTCTAGAATACATCATTAACAAACCCAAATACAGAACTATCAGGAATAAGTACCCAGATGTAAATAATACGGCACTTGTACTCCCTTGCCTATTAGCTAGCTTTTATGGCGAGGTGGTAGAGTGTCCGCTTAGCAATCGAAGGTACCCAAGTTCAAACCCAGATTGGGGTAGTTGGTGGATTTTTTTGGGTTACATTTGGCGCCCAATGTAAATAACTCACAAGTTAAGATGTGATTGCATCCTTAGAAAATCCCACAGGCATTCAGTACTCAAAGAAGGAGGGGGTTTATGTAGCAGATGTATAATATGGCACTTGTACTCCCTTGCCTATCAGCTAGCTTTTATGGCGACGTGGTAGAGTGTCCACTTAGCAATCGAAGGTATCCGAGTTCAAACCCAGATCGGGGCAGGTAGATTTTTCTTGGTTACATACAGTAAAACCCATGTAAATACTGTAAATATATGTAAACACTGTAAACACCTATAAATAGTCTTATATATGTGTAGATACTGTAACTACAGTAAACGGACATAAGTACTGTAAATAGGCATAAATGCTTGTAAATACTGTAAACTCTTGTAAACACTGTAACTACTGAATACCCTTGTAAACACTGCAACCACTCTATACCCTTGTAAACACTGTAAACCCTTGTAAACACTGTAACCACTCTATACCCTTGTAAACACTCTATACCCTTGTAAACAATGTAACCTCTTGTAAACACTGTAACTTCTCTATACCCTAGTAAGCACTGTAACTACTGTAAAGCCTTGTAAACACTGTAACCACTCTATACCCTTGTAAACATTTAAAATACTTATACTGTACTTGCTTACTTAAACCTAAAAGACTGATTATACTATCAAAATTATGTTTTTATCTAATAAATATTTAATGATCTAGGAAATAAAATCTGGTCAGAATATTTTTGGAAAGAACTTTAATTCCAGTTTATACAAATTATCACACAATGACTCATTTCTGAATTATCCTTCTTGGACAATATTTGCAATTAATCAGGACAGAATGATTAATAATGAAACAAGTGATTTTTAGCAGGTTAAGCTTGGTGCCCTTAATTCACATTCTGCAGACAAAAAATATTCAATATGTTACAGAGAGAGAATATTAAATGATGACAACATATCAATGTAGGAAAATATCATTCAAACACTACTTTACTGCATGGGGTGTGAAACAATATTTCTATAAATGTACTTATCAGGCAAACAAGTGTCTGGGTCCTGAGTCTACATTCATCAATGAACTACAGTCCCAGGGGATGGAAGAATTGATCACAAGCTTTTAACAGTCTGCTGATACTATCTGCAACATTGCAAAAATCATTCTGTCTTTGCTGGTATCGACTGACTTATGTGGGAACCAGACTGGACAATGTAATAATCATTCTGTCTTTGCTGGTATCGACTGACTTATGTGGGAACCAGACTGGACAATGTAATAATCATTCTATCTTTGCTGGTATCGACTGACTTATGTGGGAACCAGACTGGACAATGTAATAATCATTCTATCTTTGCTGGTATTGCCTGACTTATGTGGGAACCAGACTGGACAATGTAATAATCATTCTATCTTTGCTGGTATTGCCTGACTTATGTGGGAACCAGACTGGACAATGTAATAATCATTCTATCTTTGCTGGTATCGCCTGACTTATGTGGGAACCAGACTGGACAATGTAATAATCATTCTATCTTTGCTGGTATCGACTGACTTATGTGGGAACCAGACTGGACAATGTAATAATCATTCTATCTTTGCTGGTATGGACTGACTTATGTGGGAACCAGACTGGACAATGTAATAATCATTCTATCTTTGCTGGTATTGCCTGACTTATGTGGGAACCAGACTGGACAATGTAATAATCATTCTATCTTTGCTGGTATCGCCTGACTTATGTGGGAACCAGACTGGACAATGTAATAATCATTCTATCTTTGCTGGTATCGACTGACTTATGTGGGAACCAGACTGGACAATGTAATAATCATTCTATCTTTGCTGGTATCGCCTGACTTATGTGGGAACCAGACTGGACAATGTAATAATCATTCTATCTTTGCTGGTATCGCCTGACTTATGTGGGAACCAGACTGGACAATGTAATAATCATTCTATCTTTGCTGGTATCGACTGACTTATGTGGGAACCAGACTGGACAATGTAATAATCATTCTATCTTTGCTGGTATCGACTGACTTATGTGGGAACCAGACTGGACAATGTAATAATCATTCTATCTTTGGTGGTATGGACTGACTTATGTGGGAACCAGACTGGACAATGTAATAATCATTCTATCTTTGCTGGTATCGACTGACTTATGTGGGAACCAGACTGGACAATGTAATTATCATTCTATCTTTGGTGGTATGGACTGACTTATGTGGGAACCAGATTGGACAATGTAATAATCATTATATCTTTGCTGGTATTGACTGGCTTATGTGGGAACCAGACTGGACAATGTAATAATCATTCTATCTTTGCTGGTATCGACTGACTTATGTGGGAACCAGACTGGACAATGTAATAATCCTGCTGTATGTCTGAATTTGAAGTTCAGTGTACTTCTTTTTTTGAATTTTGATAGACTTTGAATCATTAAGTTGCCCTAGATTTGCAAAGGCTCCATAAATTTATCTATATTTCTAACAAGAAAATGCTTTTTATACAAAACTAAAATGCCTGATACAAATCCTGGCAGGTGAAAAATCTATTGAAAACCAAACTGTGTATATTCATCAAAAGTTGTATTAACAAGCAGCAATAAATTTAAATGAATTATGTGTTGTTAACAGCCAATTCTTTAGGCAGAGGCAGAAAATTGCTCATTTAAATTTATGGAGGTATTGATCAATCTTCAGAATCATTTCATCAGGAGATCCAAATACAGCTAATTAAACTAGAGCTTGTCACAGAAGTGACGAATAGTAAATTCTTGCATGGCAGTAGAGTGAACAAACATGCTCATGATGCTACTTTATTTGATGGTATGTTGTAATAAGAAGTCATAAAATACAAGAACGCAAACAACCAAAAAGGTAACACATATTTATCCTTCCATGCATGGAGAATTATGGCTGGACAAGGTCTTTCATCAACATTTTTGACTTTTGACCAGTTACTGTAACCTTGACCTTTGGGCTATAGATTGGGCCTTAAACGTGACTAACAGTCTCAACAAGATAAACAAACATGCCAAGATGTTTGAAAATCCTTTCTTGTATAGAGAGGTTATGGTCTGGACAAGGTCTATCGTCAACATTTTTTAACTTTGACAAGTCACTGTGACCTTGAACTTTAAGCTAGGGACTCGGGTTTTGCACAGGACACACCCTCTTATCTAGATAAACAAAATGCAAAGGTATTACAAAATCCTTCCATGTATAGAGAAGTTATGGCCCGAACAAGGTCTATCATCAAATCATTTAACTTTGACAAATGACTGTGACCTTGACCTTTGAGCTATGGACCTGGGTCTTTTACGTGACACACTTTCTCATCAAGGTGAAACGTGTCAAGATATTTGAAAATCCTTCCATGGATAAAGAAGTTATGGCCCAGACAAGTTCTAGATTCAATAATTTTTACATCTGACAAGTCACTGTGACCTTGACCTTTAAACTTGAGACTCGGATTTTGCATGCAACACACCATCTCATCATAATGAAAAAATGTGCAAAGGAATTGCAAAATCCTTCAATGTATGGAGAAGTTATGGCCCAGAAAAGCAAGAAGATGGATGGACAGACATTCTCACAAAGTGATACAAATAAATAAATAAGCTACCCCATTGTTCTTTCAGCCACATAACAAAAACGGAATGAGCAGCATCAAAGAAGATTTACTGTTACCTATTGTTCCCTTAGTCACCTGGATATATATTTGTGAGCTAGGGCAGACAGATAGAGGGACATCAAGGTGAATCCAATATAGCCCCAACACACTTAGTGTATGGGTATATTGATCCCAGCAGAGAGTGTAGGTCACATGTTTAAGTTCAAAGTAAGGTTCAATACAAAACCTGACAGTCAAGAACTTTAATTCTATTCATTTATTTTACCTTCTTAAAACAAAGAAAGAAAATAAAGGAACAAAAGAATGTGTAGATAATTCACTGCAGGCTGTCTATTCAAATAAATAATTTCTCTTCCTTAACACAGGAATCAATGGAACCTCAGGAAATAAATCAGACTAAAATATGCCATTCTCTAAAGGAAATTTGCAAGTAGGAAAGATTGGCTGCTATTTCTGCAATTGTACAGAATGTCATGCAACTGTAAAATGCTGACGGCAACAAAAACAGCAAAATACTTCTGCCCATCTATAGCCTCTGTTAGTCCTGAATGAGGTGAAATCTAAAAATTGAAACAATTGGAAGGTATCTGACCCTCTTGCTTTAATATGTAGTTACAATAGTTTTACAATGATCTGTCATCACATTTTTTTTGTTATTATTATAATTAAAAATTGTTACTGATTTTTCTTGTGTGTCTCTCCTTTTGAAAAAGAAAGAAAAGAAAACGAGACAAGTCTTCATTCAGTTATGATTGTTACATGTAATAAGAATTTGATACTGAGCCACTACCAGAATTTAAAGATGAAATTGTCTGATTCATAAATAAAAAAAAATCTCTCCCAGAAGAATAGAATTGAAGCTTATTGTCTGAGGAGAAAGCTGACAAATGTTCCACTTCAGAACAGAGAAAATTTACCAGAGAGTGAAAGCCATAAAATAAATTACAGAATCTTAGGGTAGAAAAACAACACTTAAAGAAGGTGAATCATCCAGACATGGTACATGTGATCTCATCCTGGATAAAAGACAATTTGTCAAAGATTCATTGTCATAGTAACAAAGACATGTTACAAAAACAGCATTAGAAGAAGAAAACATCTTAGGTCCTTCTTTTAACATTCCCTCAACAAATTCTCATCATAAAGCAATTAACAAAAGATAAAGGACTGCATTTAATTCAATCATACCATATTAGTTTTCTCTTCATTTTCTTTAAGAAATGAAACTGAATAAAACTTTGATAATTAATAGCTTAACAATTTTTAACAGATTTTTTATGGTGTAAGCTGATGCCTGAATTGCACAACATATAATATCAAAAGAGTACAGCCCACATGACAGACACAAAATTTCATTATCATTTTTGTATAAAGAATATTAAGGGGAAAAACTTAATCTTCAGGAAAAGTCTACCACAACATTGTATTTTTTCACCCAGGTCTCCACCTACATTCCATTTTACACTTTCATGTTCTTATACTCCTCTTTTGGCTCCAAGAAAATTCATGGCAAAACCACTAATTATCAAAAACCAGTCAGTCTTCTCTTGAAAAGTGTCAAGCAGTCTACTTTACTGTAAGTACAACCAGAGACACAGTCTACCATCTCAAGAGGCCATATTGGACAGGTTGCCACTTTTCTTGAAACATTTACATCTTAAAGGCTTCAAAGCATTATCAACATAGCAAGCACATAATTACAAGTAATTCTATTAGACTCAAAAACCTCTATCAGAAACAGTCAAGTGTATGAGGTCAAATGAATGGTTCCCCGAGCTAATTCACCATACAGAAGGTGTGGTTAATAGCTGACAGAGATAATTCCTTAGAGTCATCTAGGCTACTTAGAAGAAGTGTCTCCATCATCTACCTACCCACTGAAACCACTAATTCACAGAAAAATGAAATGAAAAAAAACAATCTTTCCTATTTTGTTGTATGTGTTGCATCTGTTTAAGAATGCCATGGTATATGAGTAAACAGCAAAGTGTACACAAAATTCCAGTAACAACTGCACATAACATTAACTTAATTATAAGCCAGATAATAAACTTAATATTTCATCTGTACTGTAAACTGTAGGGACTTAATACCATGCATAATAATTTGCGAAAATTGATTTTTGTGCCAAATATTACATAGGCTTTTTTTTAGCCAAAGTTGACGTTTTTTATATTGCTATGAGACGTCATTTTACGCCAAACAGCCACGTTGTTAAAATTACATCATTTTTACGCCAAAATTAGACACTGTTTATAACAAATGTTAATATAATTTCATTCACCTGAAGAAGAGTCAAATAAACTCGAAACGCATTGTGAAAAATTGGAGTTTGTCTTCCTTTATTCATTTATATATGGTATATGAATCTAGCATATTTGAAGTTTAATATAATCTTCATATTTTAATATCAAAAAAAAAAAATTGTAGTGTTGGCATTTAAACTAGGTATAAAAAGGGTGACTTTCCTCTTTCATACAGTGCAATACAGTGGCTGTTCACTTCTTGTGAAAAAGACTGGGTGAATTTATAGAGGCGACAAATGGTAACATTTTGGGCTATCTCTTGTGTCTACCAACTGACTACCAATTAATAACCTGGCAGCAACTGCCACTGATTACTGGATATAAAACATGCGCAGGCTTACCTCTTCTTCAGCACATCTTGTTTTCTTATGGTCAAATTATATGCAATAAAACATTGTACCCACCTGTACATATAAATATGGCAGTATGTATCCAAGATAAACGTCACTTTTGCTGGAACAGTTTGTTCACCCAAATCATCATGGACACTATTTATAACATTGTCCGAACTTTCTGAGCAGCTTGAGTTTTTCGCTTTACATTTATGAGCTTCTATTTGATTTTCCAGGTAACCTATAACATTTGTTAAATCAGTTTCTGAGACAGAGAATGTATTAAATCTGTCTTGTTCTGGATTGTCCTTCCACATGTCTTGCCCAACATGGTCACATATTCCATATAGAGTTAATTCCTTTCCATGTGGGCTTTGACTTCCAGAAGCATTTGAAGACGTTGAGGAATTCCGCCGTCTATGTGTGTAGGGGAACAGACTCAAACTACTTAAACTAGAGGTTATAGACATGGCCCCTGACTCAGAAGCCTCACTATAATGTGAATTTGATGCATCGTCCATACTCTCGTCAGTCTCACTAATTCCTTCCCCAAAATTATATGTAGTCACTTCACATCTTGGTAAAGAGGAATGTAGTTCCATGAACCCTGAGCAGTCCGACCTTAAACTCCCACTTCCGTACCCAAACATCTTATACATTTTGATAAATCTGTTTGTGAAATATATTTTCACAATTCAAAAATCTTTGATATTATTGATGAAAGTGCACAAGTCTGTACTTAGTCTGAATCAACTGTGAAACAAGTCATATTTCAATCCTTTTCCAATTCACCAATTTCTAGAAATGAAAGATGTCTCCAATTATTTCAATTTGATACAATTTTCACTTCATAATTTTAGAACTGATAAAGAGACTAACAGAAGTAATGAATACTGATAATTCTGATGTACAGCTCTTGATTCCAACAAAAATGGTATAATTCTATTTAAATGTCACATTACTAGAGAAGCTCTACAAGAGAAATCATACGAGTGAATTCATTCGTACAGAAGAAATAGACACAGCTCTGTTAGATGCCGCATGCCAATATTTGTCCAATAACTGTACAATAACAACAAAATAGAAAACAACAAAGTCTATAGCAAGTAAAAGACAATTTCATATTAATAAAATCATCATTAGCCACTGTAGCCAGCACTTTTATCTGTATTATTTGACAAATATTTGTTTATACAAATGATACAGAAGCTTTATAAAGTTTTACCCATTACGACTCATTACAATAGCCAATACCCAAAACTGTGTTTGTATCTGGTGTCACTGACCTTAAGAAAATGAAAACACTCCCTCTCCACAATGTCAATGGACTTAAGGTAACAATTCAAGAAAGATAAAAATCCAAATTCATCTGCATTTTATATATATATATATTACAAGATCATTACTGACATAGTGGTCATACTTGAAAATGAAGTGAAAGTTGGATATCTGACTCCTCTACAGTTTTTTTATCCCTTTTATGCCACATTCTTCATTTCTTTGCATAAATGTCCTGTTTTCATTGGTATAAACTGAATATAATGTCAAGCTTGCCTCAGTTATTCCTCAGATGATCATATTCTATACATTTTCAAAAGATACGTGATATCTGGTATCACTGTTTTAAGTGCCTCGGTATTGTTCCTCTTGTAACAACTTGAAATACAGATCAAATACAAAATGTGTATAATAATGACTCATAATTAACTGAAAATCAAAACCACTTTCTTTACAAGGAAAAAAAAATTAAGCTTTCAATCATCTCAAAGAGAAAAAAAAGCACATGGCACAGTACAAATTTCTTTAGATGTTTTTTTTGTAATGTAAATCACCTGCTGTCTATGCCTGAATACAGTACTAATTCTGTATTGACTATACCATTGTTCTGCAGTTATCAGTTATGTTTACTTACTTTAGATGTCTTATGTTCCTGCTATAGTCTATTTCTCTACACTTAATCTTCTGAACAACACTTCAGACACATATTGCATTGTAACTATTTTCCCTGTATTCTAAAATAACTGCTTTTTTCTGCAACAACTGTGATTTTTAAAACAATTTTCTCTCATTTTAAAATAACTGCCCCTTTTTTGGTAAAACTAGACTGTTTATTCAAATTTGCATGTCAACAGACAAATGTGCAAGCCATTACATTCAAATTAACATGTTCTCAACTTCCCAGTGACATACACTATAACATAACAACTACAAAATTTGAGATTTGTGATAAAAACTTCAGAGAGAAGGCAAGCTGTTGACAATGGGGCATACTGTTCACAACATGAAAATGGTACAAACTGACATTTGTGCAAATATTTTACTCTAGAGTGTCTTGTGACACAGATGACCTTGAAAAGTCCCCCAAGTGTCATCTGAATCAGATACAAAGCAATTGTAGATGGGGTAAGGCACTAAAACAGTTGCTGACAGCAGACAGTGTTTGATGGGGTAAGGGACTAAAACAGTTGCTGACAGCAGACAGTGTTTGATGGGGTAAGGGACTAAAACAGTTGCTGACAGCAGACAGTGTTTGATGGGTAAGGGACTAAAACAGTTGCTGACAGCAGACAGTGTTTGATGGGGTAAGGGACTAAAACAGTCGCTGACAGTAGCCAGTGTTTGATGGGGTAAGGGACCAAAACAGTTGCTGACAGTAGCCAGTGTTTGATGGGGTAAGGGACCAAAACAGTTGCTGACAGTAGCCAGTGTTTGATGGGGGTAAGGGACCAAAACAGTTGCTGACAGTAGCCAGTGTTTGCTGGGGTAAGGGACTAAAACAGTTGCTGACAGTAGCCAGTGTTTGATGGGGTAAGGGACTAAAACAGTTGCTGACAGTAGCCAGTGTTTGATGGGGTAAGGGACCAAAACAGTAGCTTTAAACTGAAAATACTGCACAATAATGCAGTCTGGTGGAAAAAAAATCTCTGACTTCAGATTTCTAGAACAATTTATTTGACATTTGAAGGAACTGTCTTCTTTGAAGCTCAATTAAATGAAAGCCTTGTACAAATAAGTGTTAAAAACTGATAAAATATAATGTGCTCTTTTTGTTTGCTGTGAAAAAAGCTATACACCTGAACATAACTGTATATACCAACAAGGGCATTATACTTCCAGCACATAGGCTTTTCCTTATTTTCTATCTTTTCTGATTACTCCTCCTAAAGGCAGTTCTTGATAATTAAATCATAGCAATAGATCAAATACGGGAAACTGTGGTACTATAACAAATCAAATGGAGAAGTTGAGAGGAATAATCCAATATATAAGAGGAAACTTGGAGATGCAATACTCTGTTTGTCCTTGTGAACTATGGCCAGCTTCCTTGTGATAAAGTAAATACAAACAGTTGGTCACAGACTAATATCTCAAGACCCTTTTTAATGTTTTTTTCCCCTTTTAATCTGTTTCCTTCTTTGGTAGTAAAGGAGATGACCAAAGTGACTATACTGTGTTTTCACCACCATTTAGTGTTTAGTCCATGTATAAGGAAGATAACAGCATCTCTCACTTCTCATTTCCATCCTAAATGTTGTCAGTATTGTTCATTTTTCTGATGAAATTTACGTCTAGATTGATTAGTTCTGATCTTACATGACCTCATGTTAAGAAAAGCCTGAGAAACAAACAAAAGAAAACATAAAACTTTCATTTATTTAGCTTCCTTAAAGTCACAATGATGATGGAAAGTGAATTAACTTCCCTTTCGAGTACCTCTAATCAACATCAAGTAAGTCATCTCAGTTTGGAAATCCAAACGGAAAAAAAAAAAATATGACCAAAAAAAAGAGGGGGAAAATCCTTTCTCTATTGTTCTTGAATGAGGTGATGAAGTGTTCATCTTACAAACAGAAGTTGCTGAAGCAGCAGTAACAGCTATATATAGAAACAACTTTCACAACACTTCACTGATACTGTCTCACTAAAGTAGTCAGGTCTATTTCTATGAATTCTTTTGTAAAAAACAGCTTCAATCATCATTGAGTACAAAAATGTTGTTTTTTTCACAACATGCTGTAATGAAAAAATCACTTAAGAAGGTTATTATTAATTCAGGCAGGGTTTGAAAATTTATTTTTTTATTACATACTAAAGAAAAAAGATATTATGAAAGAGATATTAGACAAAAGAGCAGAGTTAATATCTGAGAAAGAGGTGAGGTAATAAAATTAAATAGATGTCAAGAATCAACTTTTCTACATCATTCTGTATGTTGTACAATCAAAAAACTGTGTTTACTATATGTATCTTCATTTTCATCAATACATAAAATTTAGTAAGTCTAATATTGAATATTTTAAGAATATTACTCTCAATGTCCAAAAGATAAGCTCAACTTCTAAAAACAGCCATTTTTTTTTAAATGAGACCCTGCAGACACTTACCATTTATTTTCAAACAAGTTTAGAATTCCTGCATTTCCAACTACAAAAACACAATTTCTTTCCATTTAAAAACATTAACTTCTTCTTTATGCATATTCACACAATTTTTAATAGTATAAATCTTATTAACGTGTGAAGTATATTTTTCCCAGCAATTTGTACAAAGCCTTATTTGTAGAACAAAAACACAATTCACTCCAAAATTACTTGTTGACTTCAATAAGAAAAGGAACTAAACTAAAACAAGTCATACTTCTGATCAATCACATAGAAATGACTATTATTAAACTTAGTAATACCTTCCTAGTGTACTTGTGTTTTCCCACTATAAGCACGTAACTTATGAAGGACCACTTCATATATATTGGTAAAACCACCAATTTACAAGCACTTCAAAGCTGTAAACTGTACCAAATACTCCACTCACAAAGCTTGTCAAATGAATTTTTTTCAAGCCGCTTATCAGCAAATAACTTACTTCTCCTAATTAGCACTAAACTTAACTTCAAAAGGAACAGGCATGGTTACCACCCCTCCCCACCCATTTTGTATTAGAAAATAATGGACCAGCCAAGTACACATGTTCACTGATTTTTTGCAATGCATCCATTAAGCAA
This sequence comes from Cyclina sinensis, assembly GCA_012932295.1. Taxonomy (NCBI): domain Eukaryota; kingdom Metazoa; phylum Mollusca; class Bivalvia; order Venerida; family Veneridae; genus Cyclina; species Cyclina sinensis. The sequence goes on along the minus strand of JAAONU010000016.1, from coordinate 952,051 downwards.
TAAAGTGACAAAAACTGTGGGTAAGAACCCTTATCGGTCATACCATCTTCCTGGTCTTACTTGTCACAACTGTTCACCAATATAAAAGTTAAACATGTTTCAAAACAATTAACCTTGGTTATAAAATTTAAAACAAATAAAATGTGCTCTTTGAAACCCTAAACAGAATCACTTATTATAAATATGTATCATTTACCACATATTTATGTTCCTAATATCTATCTATCTATGACCTCAAGAAGATGCATAATGACTACACAACCAAACGAATACATGAAATACTTGAGAATGTAATTACTTAGTCCATGCAATATGCTTGTTACCTACTCCCAAGTCGAAAGAAAATCGACAATACCTAACAATGCATTGTATCTGGAACAATTCCAGTCTGTATGGCACATATGCCTGCCGTTAAATAGAACCGTACAATTAGTCTAGAACCAGAAATAGTTTTTCCCTAACTCTGAACAATATACATTCTCTAAGAAAGTCACTTTCAAATCCTTCTAGTAACACACTATACCACTGAATTAACTGAGAAATATTCAGCAAAAAGAACTGTATCTTGTCTTTACAGTGTGATCAAATTCCATTCTACATCTGATCCCAGAACATATCCATGGTAACTCTTACATTATTCATTATGACATAAAACACTTTCCTTAGATTTCTGCCATTATGACAGAATGTTATTCCAAGGAAACAATTTTCTTATCACACGATATTGTTTCTGTAAACAATCTTCATTTTCCTGCAATATTCTTTTGCCATTACGATTATTATATGCTTCTTTTCTGACACAATTAGTTTCTGATTACTTGGTCTCTAAAGGGAAACAAAAGTCACATATTCAACCAACACCATCATAAAGTTTGTGCATTTATTGTTAAGTTTTGAGAATTCTACGAATATTGAAAGAATATTTACTTAGAAATGCTCAATCAAAAGTAGAGATTTATCATCACAGGGTGACCGATGGAACGCACCATCTTGTCACATGACATTTAGGCTGAGACGTAGTTATTTTTTCTTTATTAATTAGTGTTACCATACCTGCCATACGTCCCAGATTGTCCGGGATTGTCCCGGAAATCAAGGGCCTGTCCCGGAGTCCCGGAAAGACACCCGATGTCCTGGAAAACATGAAAAACGCGCACACCTTTGATCAGGCCAGTCAAATTTTTGACACGCCGCTAATTCTTTAATGATACTTTATGATAATATGTTCCGATTCGGTGAATACACCGCGTGTCATTGATAACCAATTATCAAATGACCGCTATCGGCTATCAATTTATTGACTTGCGGTGCATTAATTAATTTGTAAGATATCTGCCCCTTTCAAAGACTGTCGCCGCGGCAATTGGTGTTAATAGAGATGCTACTAAAAATCAAATTTAATGCAAACACGCATAAAACTCGTGGTGAATATTGTAATGTTCGATCAAATCGCGCCGATACTTGTAATACGAAGCATAGACGACCCTGTCATCAAACGCCCGTGATTCAACTTGAATTCGAGTTTATGATGTTAATTAATTAATGGTACACAGTTATTATTTTATGATTACTGCTACACAATCGAGGACGAGTGACAAAAATTTCTACTCGTCCTGCATCACCAACACCAGTCCTTGAGACCTAGGAGAAAGAAGATCAACGGTACTGTGCGGTTAACTGAATTAAAAAAGGCGCAGTGCTCCCCTTACTCACGCTTCCGGTTTTGTTTTGACAGCGTATTACATGGAGAATTCACTGTCGATAAACTGTGACGTTATGATATACACATCCGTCGGCATATGCAGGTTTTGCACTCATTCTGCAGGATGATGGATCAGAAAATTATACTCGTCCTCCTACCTTCTCTACTGGTAAATACGAGCGAACATTTTTTTTTGAAGTGGTTGAGAGGGGTAGGGGAATAATTGTCGGGTGGTCGGACCGACTGAGCTTGAAACATTTCTGCAAGCCTGTCAATTACTATGCTCTTGCAACTAAAATAAAAGGAATGAAACTGATGGTACTGATGTGTATTTGAAAGACGTGCACAGCTTTTCCCGCCAAAAACGGAATCCCATCCAATTTTGTGTACTGCCAACGGTAGGGCATTGAAAGTATATGGATAGTTGTATGTCCCGGAAAATCGGCTCAAATCCCGGAAATTCTATATCGAAATCCCGGAAATGGCCAGAAAAATTCTGGCAGTTATGAGTGTTACAATAGGTAAAATTATCAGCAGAATGCCAATTTGTTGCATGAAAATATGCTAAATAAACTGATGGCTTATTTTGTATTTTTCTTAAATGAATAATTCATACGCATTGGTTCTGCCAAAATTGTTTTCACTTTACAGATTTACTATGCGATTACTAAATCCAGTGAAATTATAATCGGTGTTAATTCAGGTGACTTTGTTAAAAAGCAGTATATTACTATCATAATCTGACAGTTTATTATTAAATCTTGAAACCAATAGGTCGAACGACAATTAATAGTGGCTTATCCTAACACGATATGTCATGCCATGTTCAATGGTTCAATTCAAATGGTCCATGTTAAAGTTTTTGGACAATTGGACATTCAAGGTAAAGGTCATTCAGCGGTCAAGGTCAAAGAAATATAGGTCAGTGAGAAGGTCTTGTCCAAAGGGGTGTTGTGTCCAAGTATGAAGTAAATCCACTTACTAATAAGGAAGTTATGGCCAATGTTAAAGTTTTCGGATGGACTGCCGGATGGATGGATAGCCAAAACTGGAGAGGGGGCCTTTTCTTTTGTTATTTTCTTTTGTTAACAGAGGGCCATTGGCCCCTTATTCTATTGTTGTGAAATGAACTCTATTGTTCTCTTTTGTTATGTTTACAGTTAGATGGCCCCCTATTTATTTTTGTTAGTGCAAACTGACTGACTGACGGATGGACAGTTCAAAAACTATAAGTCTCCCTTTGGGGGCATAAAAGAAATGTTTTGTGATTAAATTATATCCAGACTTTAGGTATAAGTCGTGTAATATATTGTATAACAAAACCATTGACAGCCAGCGTTAATCTGACAACAATTCATTTAGATGATATCTACCAATCACGATGTGTACACTTCCGCCATTCTCCAATGGACCACAATTACATCACAAATCTTAAGTCTTGCTTTCTGTCGCCATGTATTTTTGCAACAATGGGGCCGACAAACTGACAACCTCAATTTTAGATTTTAAAAGTCAAAATTCATGTATTTGGAGATAGCTGATTTTCATTACATCTTGGGTTATGAAATAAAACGAGGTGTTGATTTAAAATATACATTCGAATTTTTTTTACTTTCGGTAGCCTTTAAGAAAGCACTGTGTCCTGCTATAAAAATTTAAGACCACCATTTTCAGGGATATATTGTTTTGTTTTGTTGAATGCCCTTAAATGGTATTTCAGTTCCAGAAAGTATGCATAAATTTTAGTTAGTTTTAATTTTTAGAAAACTTAAAGACAAACTCCTGCTAAATACCTGTCAAACATTCATGTCTTTATATGCCTTGAACCTCATACTCAAAATTACAGGCCTTGCAGATTAATACCAAGTTTGAATGTTATCAAACTTAATCACTTGACCAAACAGTAGTCCTCACTATACAGTGTGCAAGCTGCTAAAAGTGGTCATTTTCACTTAAATAAATGTAACTTAAAATACTTAAAAAAGTCCTTAACAGAAAACACAACATGCCAACTTGATGAACTCAAAACTAAATCAGACACCATGAAGAATCCATACTGCTAAGATAAATGATTCTGGAAAAATAATAGTTCCCCAAGTCAGAGCAACTTCCATGTTTGGAAAGTCCCAGACCATTCATAGATGCACATTATTGGCCAATAGATGGAAAAGTCTCCAGGAAAAACACATGAATAACGGCAAAAAATACTAGTCTGAAAACTCTGATGTTACAAGAAATACACGTGAATAACGGCAAAAACTGCCAGTCTGATAACCCAGGGAATACAGGAAATACACATGAATAATGGCAAAAAATACCAGTCTGATAACCCAGGGGATACAGGAAATACACATGAATAACGGCAAAAACTGCCAGTCTGATAACCCTGGGGATACAGGAAATACATGTGAATAACGGCAAAAAATACCAGTCTGATAACCCAGGGGATACAGGAAATACTCATGAATAACAACAAAAAATACCAGTCTGATAACCCAGGGGATACAGGAAATACACGTGAATAACAGCAAAAAATACCAGTCTGATAACCCAGGGGATACAGGAAATACATGTGAATAACAGCAAAAACTGCCAGTCTGATAACCCAGGGGATACAGGAAATACACGTGAATAACAGCAAAAAATACCAGTCTGATAACCCAGGGGATACAGGAAATACTTGTGAATAACAACAAAAAATACCAGTCTGATAACCCAGGGGATACAGGAAATACACGTGAATAACGGCAAAAAATACCAGTCTGATAACCCAGGGGATACAGGAAATACTCGTGAATAACAACAAAAAATACCAGTCTGATAACCCAGGGGATACAGGAAATACTTGTGAATAACAACAAAAAATACCAGTCTGATAACCCAGGGGATACAAGAATTACAAGTGAATAATGGCAAAAACTGCCAGTCTGATAACCCTGGGGAGACAGGAAATACACATGAATAACGGCAAAAAATACCAGTCTGATAACCCTGGGGATACAGGAAATACACGTGAATAATAACAAAAAATACCAGTCTGATAACCCCAGGGATACAGGAAATACATGTAAATAATGGCAAAAACTGCCAGTCTGATAACCCTGGGGATACAGGAAATACACGTGAATTATGGCAAAAAATACCAGTCTGATAACTTTTGGGATATTGGAAATACACATGAATAACGGCAAAAACTACAAGTCTGACAACACTGGTGTCACAGTGGCTTTTTCTGGAGACCTCAACATCACTTAAATTTTTGGCCAATAGATGAAAAAGTCTCCAGGAAAAACACATGAATAACGGCAAAAAATACTAGTCTGAAAACTCTGATGTTACAGGAAATACACGTGAATAACGGCAAAAACTGCCAGTCTGATAACCCAGGGGATACAGGAAATACACATGAATAATGGCAAAAAATACCAGTCTGATAACCCTGGGGATACAGGAAATACACATGAATAACGGCAAAAACTGCCAGTCTGATAACCCTGGGGATACAGGAAATACATGTGAATAACAACAAAAAATACCAGTCTGATAACCCAGGGGATACAGGAAATACTCGTGAATAACAACAAAAAATACCAGTCTGATAACCCAGGGGATACAGGAAATACACGTGAATAACAGCAAAAAATACCAGTCTGATAACCCAGAAAATACAGGAAATACATGTGAATAACGGCAAAAACTGCCAGTCTGATTACCCAGGGGATACAGGAAATACACGTGAATAACAGCAAAAAATACCAGTCTGATAACCCAGGGGATACAGGAAATACTTGTGAATAACAACAAAAAATACCAGTCTGATAACCCAGGGGATACAAGAATTACAAGTGAATAATGGCAAAAACTGCCAGTCTGATAACCCTGGGGAGACAGGAAATACACATGAATAACGGCAAAAAATACCAGTCTGATAACCCTGGGGATACAGGAAATACACGTGAATAATAACAAAAAATACCAGTCTGATAACCCCAGGGATACAGGAAATACATGTGAATAACGGCAAAACTGCCAGTCTGATAACCCTGGGGATACAGGAAATACACGTGAATTATGGCAAAAAATACCAGTCTGATAACTTTTGGGATACAGGAAATACACATGAATAACGGCAAAAACTACAAGTCTGACAACCCTGGTGTCACAGTGGCTTTTTCTGGAGACCTCAACATCACTTAAATTTCAAGTCAATCAATAATCTAAACAAGAATACATTGAAATATACAGTGTTTGTATCATAACAAAGAAATGGGTATGAAATATATAATAATTTCTTGAAACAAGAAAGTGATGTATGATACAAAAATATGAGAAAACAGGTGAAAAACTAACATGGGAATATGCATTCTCACAAAATCCCAAAGAAATATTCAGAGTTACCGAGTAATCGCCCAGAAGAATGACAGATTCCTTGAGTTTTAAAATCATTAAGGACGTTGCTATCCCTACAAGATGCTGTAAATAAAATACTATGCCGAGTGGTAAATGAGCACATTATGGGGTAAAGGAACGTAAGGTATTTAAAAGTTGAGTGGTATTGTATACAATCAAATATGTGCACATTTTGTATTCCTGAGATTATATGTTGTGAAAATTATGAGCACTTAAAAAACAACGTTCAATATCTTACTTGGTCAATTTTAAATGATGGGATACCTGTGATTGATATATAATCATCTCTAAACATTTAATGGTTTAAACATCAGACTTGTTCATATTTAGTCAATTCACAATGCTACCAACTGAAAAGTTTCGCTGTGATCTACTTTCCAAGCTTTACTAAATACAATATCTCAAAATCTGCCAAGCTCAACACTTTCCAGTCTTTTTGATTAAATACAAGCTAATCCCGTGATAACATTGAGATCCTATAAGCCTACCCTTATTGTCTGGTTTTCATTTCCTACCTTAAATGGTATTGGCTGATGTCAGATGCAGAAATTTCCCAAACTGAACAAGATTACACTGACAAACATGTTTTAAATGTCATCAACTTTGCTAAATAAAGTACAGACACTTGAGGTAAAGAAAATAGCACTTGTTTCTCAAATGCGAAGACATAAGGCACTCGTATACCAAGTTTGGTGCCTCTCTGAGAATGTTTCAATAATTGCTAAAATTCACTAATATGCATTATAAATATAAAGATATAAATGTTTGTCACATGTAAACATTCAACACGCGTTGTTTTACATCGCGTATTTTTCTCGTTCAAAGTATATCACATACAGTACTGAAAAAACTACTGATGTCATGCGACGCAGAAATGATTTATCATATATTCACTTTCATGTAACTCAAAATACCTGTTATCCTTGTTGGCCAACAAAATTCGTAACAAAACTCCAAAATTTCAAAATTTCCTTCATTTACACAATCTTTCGACAGGTACTCTGCTGGTTCCTAACTTCCCCAGTTCTTTAATACAAGGCGCGGTACACGTAGGAACTAGAAGAACCCATGCGGTAATCACTATATAAATCGATTTTTTTTCTTCCTTGCACTGACATTTCAAAATTAAAACAAAAAAATGTTCACCAATAAACACTGACTTTCATTTGTAAAAATCAATACTCTCTTTTTATTTTGTGACAGTTTTTATGATGTTTAAAGTGATTTTTAAGTCTGCACACTTGACAGTTTCCTCACAGAATATGTTCTCTTTGATTATAATTCTCTTCAAGCAGACTAATTCTCGAAAGATTGTGTAAAATCAGATTATTTTTGTGAAATTTTGGCGTTTTGTTACGAATTTTGTTAGTATGACATATCCACAAAATGCAAATTAGCTTGTGTCATTTGGGTAGGCACAACAACCTTGGCAGATCTAAATTTATGACAAACATAACAAAAATTAATGTCTGTTATAAGTTTATATGATATCTAAATCCTGTTATTTTAGTTTCTTTTACCTTTGAAAGTGTAACTGTATCTTTAAAAGAACTCCTAAATGGCAGCCATGGTAACTGAACATTTAAAAGACACAGCAATATTCTTTTGCACTTGAACTAGAAAAAGTCAGTTGTTTTTTTTTTGTTTTTTTTCTTATGACAAAAATAAACAGAGGGTATTCAAGTTTTTTCTATAAATACGGGATTTATTTTCATCGAGTGGTATGAAAATAAATATTTCATGAGTGGCGATAGCCACGAGTTGAATATGATAATTTTCATACCACGGGATACCACAAGTTTATTATATACTTCTCTTTTTTGACCTTAAGATTCGAAAGAATTCCCCTTTAATTTAGTGTATTGGCTGAATTTAGAGGAAAGTAGTCCGGCAAGACACCAGTGAAAATACGGAAAATATGTTTCACTGCAGTGAAAAATAAATTTTTACAGTGAAAATACGGAAAATGAAAATACGCAATTTATTTCATCAATATTTCATTTATAAGTATATAATAAACTTAAAGGTTTTTCTAGTAATATTTATACAAAAGAAGTGAACAGCTATACAGCTATTTTTACATTTTTTTGTTTTCTTTTTGTTTTAATTACGATAGAAGTTAAATAGAAGATTTTTATAAAATCTGAATGCTGTCTACTCCAACAATGTTTTTACAACGATCACCTTTTCTGCCAGAGAATAAGTACCAACAAGTATGCTACAAAATTAATTCATCTTCAAGGCAATTTGTACAAAAGTCTTTTTCAATCCCTGAGTTATGAATAAGTAATGACATAGGTAATAAGTAAGTAATAACAATGAAAATATGCTGACAACTTAATATTGATTCCATTGATTTTACATGTTGCTCTGATCCCCCAGTATACTACTGCTAAGTCTATAGAAAACACAGCTTTAAAAATCAGTACTTTTTGTAACTGTTAAAATTCTGATAATTCTCTTACTTAATGAAAACAGAATTAAAACAAGAAAATATCTTTTAAAGAAACAATTATCATTTCTTTCCTTACATATATATGTAAACTTCCAGCCAGTAAGAAACAACATGTTTTTTCTGATTAAGATGATGAAAGTTGTTTAATGTTCATACTTTATCAGTGAAGATAACTTTACAATATACTAGCAGAACTAACACAGCAAAATGATCTTAGAAACAGCCCTTGAAGGTGACACTTATATAATGACCTTGACCTTTGACACACTGATTAAAATCAAATGATATCATAATGAACAAATAATTCTTGAAGCATTCCCTTTAACACTTTATGCCACACTCTGGCAAATTTTTGGAATAAACTTTTCAATAACCAATGTAATAAACCCCACACCTGCAGCTCAATAAAACATTTACCTCCGAAGTTTACAACAAAAACTTGAATTGTTACAGAAAATGCTATAAAAATTCTTCTTGGCTTATTTGTGTAACAAACACAGACAGAATATACTCAGGCAGTCTAGAAAGCTTTGAGATAACTCATCTAGCACATGCTGAGATTTTGCACCTATTCTTTCACTTTTTTGCCAACTTCATGATATAAATAAACACCAGGTTCAATGGAATTAAGCATTTTTTCATGCTGTAATATGCTCAAATAATGCTCAAGTATCTGCCAGGGAATTCAATTCATAATAACAGAAAAGTATAACTCAATCATGCAAATTCCTTCCTTATTACAACTAAAGAAACTTGTTCTATTATACCATGGTATGGCCACACATACTGTATACATGTCACTGAAATATTGCAACAGCTCAAAATATCCAGATTTATACAATGGTGAATTATGGTGAGTTCCAGACCAAGAGAACACTTAGGAATGTTACACTGCATTGTTACTTAAGCATTGAAAGAATATAGCTAATCCTAATACTTTGTCAAGTCATACTAAAATATACTTAAGCACTACGCCAAACTAGTGAAAATACTGAAAATCAGATTGCTGGAATTCTATCATGGCTTGGCTATGAATGTGTTGCTAATTTTAACAGCATTTAGAACAAAATTTCTACAGAAAGAAGACTCTTACTGAACTTTAACCACATTGCTGAAATATGCTAAGAGACATACCACAATACAGATAAGAAATGTGATCACAATATACTTGAAGTAAAGGATCAAGATACAGTTAAAGTAACATGATCACAATACAGTTAAAGAAACATGATCACAATACAGTCATCACAATATCACAATACAGTCAAAGAAACATGATCACAACACAGTCAAAGAAACGTGATCATAATACAGTCAAAGTAACATGATCACAATACAGTCAAAGTAACATGATCACAATACAGTCAAAGTAACGTGATCACAATACAGTCAAAGAAACATGATCACAATACAGTCAAAGTAACATGATCACAATACAGTCAAAGTAACATGATCACAATACAGTCAAAGAAACATGATCACAATACAGCCAAAGAAATGTGATCACATACAGTCAAAGTAACATGATCACAATACAGTCAAAGAAACATGATCACAATACAGTCAAAGAAACGTGATCATAATACAGTCAAAGTAACATGATCACAATACAGTCAAAGAAACAGGATCACAATACAGTCAAAGAAATGTGATCACATACAGTCAAAGTAACATGATCACAATACAGTCAAAGAAACATGATCACAATACAGTCAAAGAAACGTGATCATAATACAGTCAAAGTAACATGATCACAATACAGTCAAAGAAACATGATCACAATACAGTCAAAGAAATGTGATCACATACAGTCAAAGTAACATGATCACAATACAGTCAAAGAAACATGATCACAATACAGTTTAAGAAACATGATCACAACACAGTCAAAGAAACGTGATCACAATACAGTCAAAGAAACATGATCACAATACAGTCAAAGAAACATGATCACAATACAGTCAAAGAAACATGATCACAACACAGTCAAAGAAACGTGATCACAATACAGTCAAAGTAACATGATCACAATACAGTCAAAGAAACATGATCACAATACAGTCAAAGAAATATGAGAAAACAAATCACAGTAGAATCAAAACATCATGTAACTGATTTCTGCAGAAAGGTTGATAAAAACTAAATTGTAGTCAATTTCACAACAAAATTACTTTATATTACAATAAAAGCCACCTAACTGTATCTTCAATTCTGAATCAAATAGCCAAATAAATACACAACTATCTGTCTAAATTTCAGATTTTTTCATAAGTATAACACATACAGTGTCATTCCTCTTTAACGTCTGTTATAATTTTATATATTCCTGCAGTTTCATTGCACACAATACCAGTTTCCAAATATCTAAATCCTATAATGTTTTGCTTGCAACAGTAACCTTCCATCAGGGAAAAGTTTTCTCTCTCCCTAGGAAGTGTATGCCAAGTGATCATAAACATTTCTAGGCAGCTACCAAGCAAAACCTAGCACAGATCAATTATTAGCTAATTGAAGCTGATTGCAACCCATGTAACCTAGCATGAGAGAGCTGAGGTTTTGTATAATACAACCACTTGCTAGAGAGAATCATTTACATATAATCATAATTATGTTCTAGAACTGTTCCAGAGCATTACCGAAGATGCATTAATGTATTTTTGGTGTAAAACCAGAGAAGTATAATTCACCACCATAAAACTTAGTTGTTAATTGATTTTGCAGTTGTTATGACTTTTCACAATTATGGTGAAATACTATGGTTAGTAAAACACATGAACTGGGTTTCCCTTTTAGAACAGGGAAACTATGTCTGCTGTATTACAAAGCCAAAAACTCACAGATGTATAGAGTTTATTACAGAGTCACCCACTAGTTTTGTTGTTCATCTTGAGAGCTAGATTCCAATCACATGACATATATGTGGCTTAAAAAATAAAATTTTGGCTTAAAATCAGCCATTAGGCAGCCATTATATCAAGTCCTTAATTATAAGTCCAGCTGTTTATTAATGAGGTCAAGAAAGGACCATCATACAACAGAAAACTGCATCTTTCGTGAACTTTCACAATGCAACAAACATGCGCTGTGCAATTTATGACTGTTTAAAAGGGATATTTTGTAATGGCTCTTACAAACATAACATTCTCAACTGACCTAACAGATATTGCATGAAGACGGCAGATCAAGCCTTTACAATATTACGAGACACTTGATTCACACTTGATTCATCCCCTCCTACTCAGCTATGAATTTAGACACTGAAGGTGTGCAATTAACTTTCTTTAATACATAAATGGAAACTTTTTTGCTATACTGAGCATGAGCAGACAATCCCTTAAACAATAAAAGCTGATTTGTTACCAATATGCACTTGTTTATGGGAAATGCAAACATCTTTTAAAGAAATAGCACTAGAAGACCATGCCATGTGTTACAGTTGTACAGCAACTGAACCAGTTCATTTAGTGACTGTGTAGTAAGATGCACACACAGTCTGCAACAGTCTTCAATAGCTTCATGCCTTCATGTCCAATAGTCCAAGAGATCAGTCTGACGAGAGAATTCACAGAAAAACATTTCTGTTCTTAGCTTTAAAGAAACACAAAATACTGAAACTTGAAAATACAAAAAGTAACCAAATCATTTCTCAAATTAAAGTCAACAGTACATGAGCAAAGCTTCTCCCTGATTTAAAAGTGAGCTTGAACCCAAGCTTTGCTAGCTGAAGAAAACAAAAATACCTGAAATTACATGTTAAACAGATTTCAGCTACATTTAAGCAATATATAAAAACCACATCAAATCAACAATTAAGTGATTTATATGCAAATTTGGCCTCAAACTGGAGTCAAATATGGCTGATTGATATCCATATAAACTACATATTAATGCAAAAAGGCAGAAACAATTATATTAGCATTGGTTTACTGGTATAGTATTTTATGGTCAATTAGCAATTTAAATGGACCATTATAATTGGACCAATGAAGTTTAGGTCAAGAATATCATTTTTCCACAAGACTTTCTCAGATAAACCTTCTAAATTAACCAAAAGCAGTACCCTTTAAAAAATATAACCAGACTAATAAAATAAATAAACAATTCATTAGCCTTTTACAAGACTTGAAGTCTGGAACCAAAGTTACTTTTGATACCCTAGCTAGGTAGAGATCTCCAGACAAAGCTAAATTAATAAGCCCTTAAAATGAATACCGACTTCAAAAAAACAAAACAACTGTATGCAAATGGAACATTTTCCAAGGAATATTCTGTTTAAACACCTGTTATTTATTACAAGAAGTAATTTTAACACTTTAGCTTATAACAGCCAGTTTGGCACATATTCTGCAAGACAGAATGATACCTTTAAACAGTTTTTTTCTTCAAGCAAATGAGCAGTCTCTCATATTAATTCAATCTTGAGTGACTACTTGGAATGAATGATGGTTCCAAGAGATGATCTCAGAGAATACCAAGCTTCATCATAGTTTAACACAAGACAATTTACATGACAGCTTTCATACTGCCATCCATGTTTTATTGCTAACAAAACTGAATACAGAGAGCAATAATGGCCTTCATGTTTTCATTTCTAAAATTCACCAAATGTGGCATGACATTTCTTGTTTCTAAATTATCACAAGTAAAACTGCTAAAGACTTAATATGCTTCTCCACAATCATGAAATTCCACTTTACTCTGTATTAAAAAAGATTTCTCACACTGGCTACTAAACTGAGCCCTGCACATTAATGGGAAGAAGAAGAAATTATAATTGTGGAACGTTCTGAAGCAAGAACAACAACAACAACAAAATCATGCCCATGAAATCAAGTCCGGTAAGATGTTTCTTTCTTGTGTCACAATTATTAATGAAGTAAAGTACCAATGTACTTCTACAAATATGATATGATACCATAAGCTCTAATGACATATGATATGAAACAAATAATGAATTTTCTCTGTTATGCAATGCTAGAGAAGCAAAGATTAGCAATTAAGCCAGTGAGATTCCCAGGAAATAACACTGTCATTAACCATCAAAACAATTACCACACCACTAAATGACTACAGAGTTAAGGCCCTTTCTGTGAAACAAAATTCCATACCAACTTCTTACAGTACCTGGTATATACAACAACATGTAATCCTTACGTTATGACTGCTTCCCTGCAGGACCAAACTTTTTTTTTTAGAACAAGCCCTACATTCGAATAAATGCCATGCCCCTGGGGGCATTGACCTTTGACCCCATGACCTCTAAGTGGGTCTAGCAGGTAGAGCTCATCAAGGTGCATATATCTGTGAAGTTTGGAGGCTGTAGGTGGAAGGACTTCCTTGTTATAGACAAGGTGATAAAACAAACAAACAAACAAACAGACAGACAGACAAAAACAATATGCCCTCCCTCCAGGGGCTAAAAAAACAACATGTCCTGCCTCTGGGGGTATGGATGGAAGCATGCTCATATTGTGGCCAAGGTTGCTATTTTGCATCATGGTGTCCTTGACCATTCACCTCTAATAAGTGGGTCTGTTGGATAGAGCTCATCAAGGTGATTACAAATGTGAATGTTAGAAAGGTCTGGATGGAAGCCCTTTCATTTTACAGCCAAGTTTATATTTGCTATATGGTGACCTTGACTTTTGACCCCGGGACCTCTTAGTGGGTCTGGCAGATAGAAAGCATTGAGGTGAATATACATGTGAAGTTATAATGCTTTGGATGGAAGCATGTTTATTTTATGGCCTAAGTAAATATTTGCTACTTGGGGTCTTGGTGACCTTGACCCCTGACCTCTAAGAGGGTAGAGCACATCAAGGTGAATACAAATGTGAAGTTAGAAAGCTTTGGATTGAAGCACTTTCATTTTAAGGCCAGGTTAATATTTGCTATATGGCGACCTTGACATTTGACCCTGGGACCTCTAAGTGGGTCTGGCAGATAGAGCACATCAAGATAAATATACATGTGAAGTTAGAAAGCTTTGGATGGAAGCACTTTCATTTTATGGCCAAGGTCAATATTTGCTATATGATGACCTTGACCTTTGCTATTTGGGGTCACAGTGACCTTGGCCTTTGACTCACTGACCTCTAAGAGGGTCTTACGGGTAGAGCACATTAAGGTGCATGCACCAGTGAAATTTGGAGGCTGTAGGTGGAAAGACTTCCATGTCATGGTCAAGGTTAAGGTTTTGAGACAAACAAACAAACAGACAGACAAACCAAAAACAATATGCCCTCCCACCAGAGGCGTAAAAAATAAATTAATTATGAAAACTTAAGCAGAAGTGAGTCTGTTGTGTCTCACTTAGAATGAGTCTGCTGTGTCTCTGTTTTGTCTGGCTTAGAGTGAGTCTGTTGTTTCTCCCACAGACAGAGTCAGTTTTGTCTGGCATAGTGTGAGTCTGCTGTGTCTCACTTAGAGTGAGTCTGTTTTGTCTGGCTTAGAGTGAGTCTGCTGTGTCTCACTTAGAGTGAGTCTGTTTTGTCTGGCTTAGAATGAGTCTGTTGTTTCTCCCACAGAGAGAGTCAGTTTTGTCTGACATAGAGTGAGTCTGCTGTGTCTCACTTAGAGTGAGTCTGTTTTGTCTGGCTTAGAGTGAGTCTGCTGTGTCTCACTTAGAGTGAGTCTGTTTTGTCTGGCATAGAGTGAGTCTGCTGTGTATCACTTAGAGTGAGTCAGTTTTGTCTGGCTTACAGTGAGTCTGCTGTTTCTCCCACAGAGAGAGACAGTTTTGTCTGACTAGTGATTATTCTAGCGCAGAATAGAAGGGCGCTCCACCCTGCCCTTTTTAAGCCCCACCCTTTTGCCCGTCAAATGCCTTTTAACAGTGCCCTTTTGCCCTTCTTTGGACCGCCCATTCATTTTTTGTTAGAAAAGTGAACAATCAATCAAAGTTTTGTTGCTGCTGTCCCCATGTGACACGGTTATGCTAACTGATCGTATATTGCAACTACCGACATAGCGCGCGTTGGTAATTGATTGGGAATACACAGGTTTGGTATCAGTTAATTTGACAACTAACACGATCTATTAAACATATATAGCCCCTTTGATTATAGATGGTTTGATTTTCACAGGTTTTTGAACACCATTTATTTTTAATTAGCGCTATGTAATTTTCCAACAAACTTTTATTTACTTAAAAGTTTACACAATTAGATTAAGCGTTAATTGCTATTAAGTTATTCGCATGTATCATTATAGTTTCTTATTTGGTAATTTCTTAATTCCAAGTAGTTTCATTCTCTTACACATCGATGTTAATGTAACATTGCAAAAATGCCATCTCTGAAACATAAATAAGCTGATCTAGAAAAAGAACGTGCAAAAATTAGGAAAATGAATCATGATATTGCTTCGTTTATGGTTGCCCGTGAAAGGTAATGTGCTTTGATTGCTTTAAATATTTATGTGTTCTTATTACGGATATAAGCTTTGCCGACTTTGTCTTTACAAACTAACTTGCCATTGCAAAGTCGAATATCTGCGTCATAAAAAGTGGACGTTATTTCGGACAACCTAATTTCGGATACGTTTTTTTGAGAATTCAAGCACATTAATCTAATATGTAATAAGTTTTAACTTAATTTAAGACTATGTCTAGTTACTGTGAGCACCAGGGTTTCATGAAAACATGTTGTAGTTGATGCTATTTCAAAGCATGTATGGATGTTGACAGTCATGAGTGAATATGTTGATATCAGTGCCCTGATAAGACAAGGTCACCATAAGTGACTATGTCTGGCTCCTGTGGATTTCATGAAAATGTTGATGTTTTTACTATATCATATCATTAAAACAATTGAAAGTATTCAAATGTTAAACAATAGACATATAATTATTGCTTTGTTTTGCTGTAGATAACTTTCTTATAATAAACAGTTATTATACAGTTATTACTGTTACAGTAATGATTCAGCGTAACATTAAAACTGTCCCTTTTTTACCTTGCCCTACGCGCAGAAAGCACCCTGCCCCTTTTTGTGCCCCCCTGCCCCCTTTTGAGCTCTAGAATAATCCCTATCTGACATAGAGTGAGTCTGCTGTGTCTCACTTAGAGTGAGTCTGTTTTGTCTTGCACTGAGTGAGTCTGTTGTGTCTCTCACAGAGTGAGTCTGCTCTGTCTCACTTAAGATTGAGTCTGTTGTTTCTCACACAGAGAAAGTCTGTTGTGTCTTGCACTGAGTGAGTCTGCTGCATCTGCCTTAGAGTGAGTTTGTTCCATCTGCCTCAGAGTAAGTCTGTTGTGTCTAGCACAGAAAGAGTCTGTTTTGTCCTCATTAGAGTGAGTGTTGTGTCTCACACAGAGAGAGTCTGTTGCAGCTGGCACAAAGCAGTACAAATTAAATTTTCTTCATATGGAATTAAATTTAGCATTAAAAAGTGGGTTTTTTTGCCCATCTTAAAAAAAATTTATCTATGATTTCACATTGGTCTGGTAAAGCCAGACATAAAAACATAATTTTAGAATGCAAAATTCCCCGACTGTTTCTGTAATGCCAGTCCTGAATATATCAGAGACCACAAAATGAATGTGACGCAGCAAAATATTACTGTCTAATATTGAAAAAAATAGACATTATCAATGACACCCACAGACAGGAGTGGTCCTGGAACAAAAATAAATAATCAAAGATGACGAAGCTGAACAATTTACTATGTTACCTAACAATTTACTATGAAGGGACTTTTATAATATTTTTGAGGGTTATTTTTGCAGAATTGCTCATCAATCTCCAACTATGTTTGTAATATCAAACAAAGCATTATAAACAGATGCTGTGATCACTATTTTTGTCAATGTTTGGAAGTATAACAAAAGATACCATGCCACAATCTGAACCTACTTAATATATTTCCACAAAACTGTGCACTGAGTTATATAACCCTGAATAGTGGAATGACTAATGCATTCTTATTCAAGAAAAAGGTTGTGGTTTTTCTGTAGACTTAAGATTATTAATTGGATCTTGTTTGGTGCAAATGTCAACTGCTTAAGAAAGGTATAAATCACCAGGTTAGAGATTTTGCAAACAAAATTAAGTTTTGGAAACAATTTCCTGGAATGATGGACTGACTTCCGAATTCCAAAGAAGTCAGTCAAACTTAATTAACAAATCTATTTCAACAATTTCTTCAAGGTTATTTCAGGAATTAAGTAACAAATCATTATTGTTGAGTCTCTTTGCTGTTAACAGAGATAACTACTTAAGTGTTAGCGATCTTAGATGCCATATCAAACAGACTTTGAACCAAAAAAAATACCGTTTAGAGATAAGATTAAAACTAAATATATAAAAGAATATATAAAAAGAGAAACCTATCAATATATAAATAATAACAGTAATAAAAATTCGACTGTAATTTTGTAGTTATACTTTATATCTCTCTAACTGTCAATGACAATATTTCTGTCAAATGTGACAAACAGGGAGAGGAGAAAGCACTGAAATATCATGCAGTGAACAGAAAATGAAGTAACATCTGAATCCAAACACAGATTCACAAAGTAACACTCTTAAGATGTCATTTGTTAGTGACAGGGAAAACATCTTCAGTTTCTACAACATGTAATGGAACAAATCAACAACTCTGCCTCAAGAAATAAAGAAATATTACTAGAAATTGTTATTAACAACTAATGCTGCGTACATATCTGAATCTTTTTACATATCTTTAAAATTTGAAAGACAGCACAAAGTCTGAGGTTGATACCAAAATGTGCAACAGTTTATTTGTTTAAGACAGAATCTGCATTTTTACTGATTTTTTCCTTCAATAGTGACACCAGAATTACCTTTAAAGAATTTAGAAAAATAAATTAAAATTATCTCAAGTGTATCTATTGTATATGAAATGAAAAAAGCTCTATGGAAAGCGTTCGTCTTGTTAGGGTTAACGCTTAAAAGTAGACTAAGAGCATGAAAAGAATAAATCATAGGCAGTGGAAACAGCAAAGCAATAGTGTCATTAAGATTCTTAGCATTAATTCCTTATACTAACAACTTTTTCTTTTAAAAATCTTTCTAAAAAGAAAACTTCTGAGACAACAAAAATCCTTGTACAAATAAGTAATGTTAAATCTCCTGTCACGTCAGTACTGAATGACTGAATTTGAACCTTTCACGAAATGACCTCTAGCTCCTGATGGATGGTGTCTTGATTCGTCAAGACAAATTACAGCCCTCTCAGATACACAATTCCGTAAGCATGTGAGAAAATGATGGAGAAAATGAGGGAGAAATTGAACCAGGATCAATACCCTCACATGTAAGGTTATATTTATCCAGAAAGCATGACTCATGCTATAACTAGAAAGGCTGCAGTAAATCATAGCACTAAATGAAACATTTATTCAAATATGGAATAAACAGTTTCCTGTCAAAAATTCCCTTGAGAAAAAATAGCAATAGAAACAGATTTAATTTCATAATATCTTAGAACAATATACTTTTACAGAAATAAAAGTGCCTAAAATACGTATATAGGAATACAAAGGAAGAGGAAATTTATCCATAAATATGTAATTTCAACCTATTCAATTTACATCAATTGGGAAACAATTTTTTTCAACTTAAATAAACCCTGCTTGAAAACTACTTCCTGGATCCAACAATGCACTTTTATTTACTAACACCAGGTGAGATTTCAACCAATGATCTCCAGACAGAGAGTCCAGCACTCTTACCCCTTTATCACTGCTCCTCCTACAGACACCCTTGACCCTACATACTCGTGTAATTGCTAATTACAAAACAGAGAAATGATTCTCTGACCTTCCTTTCTTTTTCATTGATTAAAAAGATTTCGAAATCTCCATTTTTATCAATTCTGCAGGCAGGCAGTTAACCCAATATAATGCCTGTAACAGACCAGTTCTAACATCTTACAGTATCAGCTCTATGGACCTATTACTAACAGATCTGAGTCCACAGATAGAAGTTAAACTGTTTTCTGTCTACCAAGTTTGCATACATGTATGTCTCTGCCCAAAGGTTCGACAAAATAATACATGTACCAATGTCCATTTAACTAATTACAGTACATTCATTCATCAAGGAAATCATCAAGACAGTATATCAACAGTTCTGCTAACGTTGTAATGGAAACAATCTACTTCACTTGAAACCTACTGAACATTTCAAAATGTATTTTGTTATACTGCTAATAAAAAATAATTATGAACTACCTTCTCAATATCTGGGAAATGAAAGAAACATTCACCTGGCTATTTTTTAAAACTGCTTGATAAAGTTAACAAAGTCTGCATATGCTGTGATAATGCACCACTGGACTTAATAGCAGTTGCACCAGTCAGAAAAATGTCTAAATCTGTTTTTTTTTACTTTTTCAGACAAGGTATCTGAAAAGGACTGGGACAATTTCAAATATTATTCAGACAATTTCTTAACTGTGAAGACTTTCTCAGACTAATTCAAGTAATTTTTGACAGAACAATTAAGACAATATCCAAAAACTAAATTTCATTAAGGAATAAAGCTAAAAAGTGCAATTAAACCTAAAGTCAGGTTTTCCTTTCTGAATAAACAATATGGTGTAGGCAGTAACATACTTTGATATAAAATCTGAGTTACATGCTTACATCAAACAAGAATCCAGAAATAAAAGAAAATTTGTGTACACTGACAAAGTTGATGTGATTTTTTTACTTTTTCAAGTATTTTTAATTATATTGTTGAGAAACACTCATTTATTTATGGCTTTTTCATCTCAAATTCATAAAACGTGATCTCTCAAACACAAACATTAATTCAGACGTAACAATAAAAGCAGAGTTTTAATCATTCAAAGGTGTGCCTCATAACATCAACTTTCATAACTAATACTGAAATGTGAAATGAAGAGCTTCTATCTGCCATAAATATATACAATCAAAACAAGTTTTTTTCAGCCCACATGCTCTGTTGAATCTCTCCTATCCTTGTACTGTGTTTCTCTTTAATGGACTTGTTGATCTTTATGACAGTAGCAGCCAAATCTCAGCAGGATGACAACAGAGAAGTGACAATGATTCAATACATGCAAAACCAAATACATGTATCAAGGAAGCTGACAATTACAAGACAGTGACGCAAAGCTCACCCTGTGTGATGTGATTGTTTTACAGTAATTTTTGTGGTGTACTTGTCTAACAGTCCTTTCTGTGGTGTGATTATCTAACAGTCCTTTCTGTGGTGTGCTTGTCTAACAGTCCTTTCTGTGGTGTGCCTGTCTAACAGTCCTTTCTGTGGTGTTCTTGTCTAACAGTCCTTTCTGTGGTGTGCTTGTCTAACAGTCCTTTCTGTAGTGTGCTTGTCTAACAGTCCTTTCTGTGGTGTGCCTGTCTAACAGTCCTTTCTGTGGTGTGCCTGTCTAACAGTCCTTTCTGTGGTGTGCTTGTCTAACAGTCCTTTCTGTGGTGTGCTTGTCTAACAGTCCTTTCTGTGGTGTGCTTGTCTAACAGTACTTTCTGTGGTGTGCTTGTCTAACAGTCCTTTCTGTGGTGAACTTGTCTAACAGTCCTTTCTGTGGTGTGCTTGTCTAACAGTCCTTTCTGAGGTGTGCTTGTCTAACAGTCCTTTCTGTGGATAGCTTCTCTTACAGCATAAAACAGTACCAGCTGAGCACAGCTGCTACATTCTGTTAGCAGTCTTTTCGTTTTATCCTTCCTTACTTACCAGCATCATCTATCTGGATGTTTGCCACTTCTTGGTATCATCTGTTAGCCAGAACCAACTGTTGATACCAAAGGTCAGTCATAGGCAACTGCTTGGGGATTAAGTGTTAGGCTTAAAGACTGGTTGAGTAAAGAATAATAGCAATTTCAAAAAAATATCACTTCTGACTGCATGTACCTATTTTCATCCAATCCATCTTTGTTTACAATGAGTCTGCAAAAACATACTATGCTTCAAATTACTTTTGTTAGAAAACAAAATTATTTGTATTTTGTTCTTATCGCTGAGAAACATGCAAGGCAGTATGTACTTCCTGAATTCAGTCAACAGAAAGTTGACACCTAATCCATATAACAGTCTTCAATTCAGAAACAAGTATCAGTACTTCTGTTAGAAAACTGATCAATTCATAAATTATAGTGTTCTTTAATATTTGTGAGAAACAAGCAGGTCAGTATGTTCTCTCTCAGGTTAGTCAACAGAGAAATGTCAGCAATTTTTAGGACACTCTGTCAGACACAAACCTTTTTGACATTTCTTTTCATGGTCCAAGCTATAGATACAAAATAAATAATTCTGCTATTATCTTTTTAGCACTCTATATGCATCACACATCAAGTCACCAAATTCACCTGTCTCTGTCTTTATTTCTTTGTTTAAGAAGTCCATCTTTTCCATCTAAGGTAAAAGGGTTGTCTTCTCTCAGTGTAATTCAGTATGGCGCATAAAGATAGCCAGTAACATCAAAATAAGTAACAAAATAAACAGGCCAAATGGTACATAGAATTACTGAAACTATGACAAGGGAAACAATCTACATAAATGTCAACCACCACATTTACACAGTTATCCTAAATGTTCTCTAAAGTGTATAGACATATTGACATTTCCATTTTCACATGCTTCTTCTCTGAAGTCCTGCAACTTTTGTAACATACTTAAAGGAAGAAGCTTAACAACTGTCTGACCATTTTTCAAATGTTTTGGACGGGCAGACCACCTATGACACATCTGTTCTATGTTACCAGAACCAGTCTCATATCTTGTTATTATTCCACTAATTCATTGCTTCTACAGGAAACTGAGTCTCTGAGTGAGTTTGACATATCCAGTTCTTTTGTGCCACAATGTTAGAGTTGCCCCACCTTCTTGGAGCATCCATGACAACTGTTCATCAGCATAATTATCTTAATCAATCTTTCACAAGGAACTTTTCTGTATGTAAACAATATTAAACAGACTCTCATCACACTGTCTGTCAACAATGATAAACACATGCAAACCATCTCTGTCCAGTACTTACCTGTCAATAACTACACTGTAGACTCTACATTTTTGTGTATGTCCCATCTGTCTTTCAATAACAATAATGTCTAAGTTCATATATTCTGGCCTTCAACATACCTTTTATATTGTCTAAACACAAGTGTTCTGTTTGCTGGTAACATTAACCTGACCACTCATTCTGTCAGACAGCCATCAATGAAAGACAGTTACACAGTTCTGCAATTTTCTTTGTTGTTACATCTTCTCAGAAAGCAACATTTGCATTTACTAACACTGCCATACATACCTCAAGTTATTTCCAAACTCATGCTCTTAGCCACCAAGAACAACTTTCTGTCTGTTTTCTGTAACGGAATGGTGCTAAAACATTGTAACCAGTCTTCAAAGCATCACAAATCTAGAACTACAACAACTACTGCTTACCTCATCAAGTGATCTTCACGGGACTTGTGTTCCTCGCCTGCAAGGACGACTTTCTGTGTAGTCTGTGTCACTACCTCTCCATTGACAACAAATGTTCTTGTTTTTGTTAATGTTCTGTACTGGCTCTTGTTGCTCTGTAGGGTAAAAAGATTTATCAAAATAGTTTTTTCAGCTGCATAAGCATTCCTCTTTATCTCCACACTGATCACTTAATACTTTCTTCATATAATGATGACCCTCTCCATTTTAATTCATCCAATTCAGAGCGGTTTTATCCTGATTTCAAACTGAGCATTTACCTCAGAACTTGTCAACTGCTAAGCATTTTATCCCCCTTTATCTAATACTGAGCATTTTCATCCCATATTATCTATATCTATACACTATCATTCTACATTATATAACTAAATGCATTTTCATCCCACATTATCTAGATCTAAGCATTTTCATCCCATTATATCTGAAACATCTATAAGATGTTTTACTCACTTCTACTCTATATATCTACATTGTAATTATTCCAACTATGCTATGTACAACAGCACTCTTATAGAAACATTTATGAACTGCTTTGATGAAGAACTTAGTGGAGACAAAAGATCAGTTGATTGTAAGATATACATCATAACGGATGTCATGCAATCAACACTTATACCTATTAAGATATAATACTTACTGAAACTTAGTCCTAGTATGATTTTCTGAAATTACTATAAATGTTCTCCTAAGTAATTTCCAGCTGACTTTTTTAGGGTTCTTTTGCAGACAAAAGCTTTTGTGAAATGACATGTGCAATAAAGTTTGGTCAAGAAATATCCATTATATGTGTGCAGGAAATCTTAAAGAAGCCTGTTTACAAAATATAGAGCTATGTAACAAGCCACTCAACTCACCCTGTCACTCCTAGGTTTTATACGACCCCTGTTCCGGTTCCTAGGTGACTCTTTTATGACCTCATCTTTTTCTACACTGTCTACTGTATTTACACTTCCAGTGTCTGACCTCTGGTCTGAAGAATCATCATCTGGATTTGAAATGTCTAATGGTTCTACATTGTTGGTAATTTTTGTCTCTAAAGTGTCTAGATCAGTTTGAGGCACATAATCATTACTTCTGTTTTCCACTCTTGGTGATTCTGAACGTTCCCTGACCTTTTCAAACTCCCCTCTTGAAGACTCCTTAATTTTAGAGATATGGCCATTCAGAACTATTGTGCTAGATTTTGGGACAGGCTGCCCATTAATTGTAATAATATCATCAATATTGGATGATTCTATCGGTTCAGTTTCATCATCATCTATTTTCACTTTCACAGACTGGATCTCCAGTTCTCGTTTCTCAGGTGATGATTTTTCATTTTCTTTTTCAACAGACTTTTGTCTATCGGATATTTCTTTGTCTTTTTTAAGGACGGTTGTCACAGAAACAACTGGTGGTTCTTCAGGAATACTTTCATCAAATGATTTCTGTCTTGGACTAATGCTCCCTTCCCTTGGACTGGAACTACTTCCTGGGCTAACACTCCTCTCCCTGGGACTAACACTACCTTTAGGGCTTACACTTTTTTCTGCTTTCTCTTGTTTACTTGCCTCTTTCATTTTCTCTAAATTGTTAATGATCTCTGAGACACTACTTTGCCTCTTGGGCATCTTTTCTTTCTCTCCACCTGATTTCACTACATCTGTTTGTTCAGGTTCATTTGTATCAATAGCACTATCAGACTTTGCTACATCACTTTCATTCTCTTCTATTTCAATGTTTTTGCCTTCTATAAATTCTTCATTCATTTGTTCTTCAATCACCGTGTCAATTGTATCTAAGACAACTGCTGGTACAGAAGGCTCAGTTGATTTGCTAGATATGACATCATCAATGATGTCATCAACGATGTCATTTACAGTTGGTGTAATGTCAATCTGTACATCTGTTATCTTTGATGGACTTCCACTCTGAAGAAAGAAGAGTTGTGCAAAGCTGAAGAATTCTAGCAAAACAAACACCACACAGCTAAAACTAGTGTTCTTGTTCAATCAAAATGAAATATGGTACTGCTTAATTAATATAAATCCCATCAAGTCAAATCTTGTCCCTCTTTCTCATTTTCAAGGTTCCAAATTTAAAAAAGATTTGTAAAAAAGATAAATGAGAATGTTGCATGGCACAACTGATATGCTTTCAAATCTTAAACTTATCTTTCTAAAAGTTGCTATTAGATGATGTATTTTCAGAAAATATTTTGTTCTTGTTGTTGTTGTTGTTAAAGAAGCAGTATTTATCTATCTATATAAAAACAGGAACACTGTTAGCATCTACTTAGTATCTGTGTTTCTATAACAGAATACAGATCCCATAACTAAATCATCATTAAAAAGTCCAATTTGCATGCGAACATTTTAGAAATCAAAATCCTCACAATGAAGCGAAAATGTATACATCAACACCAGAGGAAACACTTTATGATGTTAGATGACTAATTAAAACAAGGATATTGTTGGATAGGAAAGATGCTCCCTGAAGTGCACCAGAAAACAGAACATAACTTTATTTTTTTTAAGTATGAAAATTGACCTGGGGAGATGAACTCTAAAAGTAGAAAATGGAAAGATATGATTCTTGCGAATTGCACACCTCCTTTGTGTTATATCAATCTATGGAGTTTCAAGTCTGTTCTCTTTAAAGGGTATGGAGAAATGGTTCTCACCCTTATCACTTAAGAAAAATACAAAGGACAATAATTAAAAGATAACTGACTGAGAGTTATATACCTCAGGAACTGCATTCCTCTTTTATGAGATCTTGGGGTCTTAGTAAAACAGTTTATATAAAAATTAAAATTAAGGGCAGTAACTCAAAAGCCACTGATGATGAGTTATGATTCTTATGCACTGCACTGCTTCATGAGATCTGTCTCCACATGTAATAGCAAGTCTGTCTTTGAGTAATGGTCTAGTCAAGAAAGCGTGACAGATGCAAAGACAAAGCAGCAACACTGTAGGCTCACAGAAGGATTATAATTATGCTCACACTTTGGGAAGCATTAAATATTAAGGTTTTCAATTTTACATTCCAACAACAGAATTTTTGTACCTGGGAAAATAAAGAATGACTGAGACATAAATGTATACATACATCCATTTAGAACTTGTAAAGACAGCCATGTACTGTAAGCACTATAGGACCAATAATGACAAAGGGAGCCTGTTACTCTTGACTCTAGTCTCAAAACTGAGGATCAATTAGTATCAAATATACTGCATGAGAAATTATTGTTGTTCTTTTTGGGGTGGGAGGAGAAATTATCTATAACAAGAAAGTATCTCTGACACTAGCTTTCAACTAAAGTCTGTTTTAACAATGAAAACTGAAAACGGAAACCATATGTGATTCTTTACAGTTGAACACAGCTCAGCACATATTCATTTTATGGTATAACATGCAACTCTGCCTTTATAAATACTGAAGCAATAATATAACTGTGAAATTATTTGATATAAGCAGACATGCACATATAAATCTGGATGGCCTAAAGATAAGTCTTTCTTGGTTCACTATGAAATCATAACATGTAAAGCATGACTTTTGTTAGATATACGTGTTTTTAGGTGTGTTTGAACAAGTTATAGGTAACTGCTGGCAACACAGCATTGTAACTTAAATCAGCTTCAGACATCCTATTATAGAAATATTGATAAGCATAATACAAGTTTATTTACATTACAGAGTGGTAAAAAGAGTGATCTTTTGAGTGCTTTCAATGAACAGTATTGTTCATGCAGACATTGAGATATATTTATAATACAAAAAGAAAATATCACGTAAGTGTGGCAATGAAGGAAGCTGTTTTTCCACAAGTTGTTAAACCTGCTTTCTTCCTTACCTGACTTGACGTATCAGACTTTTCATCTGCACTTGGTCCAATCCCTTCATCTGACAATTTGTCCTCATTGTCTTCCTGAAATTCTGGTGGTGGTGAAATAGTTTCCTGTTCAACTATTTCTTCACTTGTTGTAACTTTGTCTTCCTTTTCATTTAAAGATGGTATGGGTATAGGTGACCCACTTGTATCTCTTTCTGGGCTTTCTTTTGGTGACTCAGTTGCCTCCCTTGATTTAACACTCTCATCCACTTCAGGCTTAGCTGCCTCAGTGTCCTTTTCAATGGAGGGTGACTTCCTCTCAACATAATCTGGAGAAGGAGTTCTCTCCCTTCCCTCTGGTGGGGGAGGTGCAGGGGTTTTCTTTGGCGATGTAGTTTTGCCTTTGGTGGAGTCACTATCAGGTGTCCCTGGACGTTCAGGTGTCACTGATCTTTCCTCACTTTTCTCTTTGGAACTCTCTCTAGGACTGGGTTTTTCTGGCTCAATTTTCTAGAAAAATCATGAAGAATAATTTTACTTTTTATTGAACAGGTCAGGATGCCATAAGAAGAGGAACAAAAGACCATTAGACCTTTTTAAATGCCTTCCTACAAAGCAGTTTCACTCAATATTGAAGGAATGGGAATAGGCTTGTCAGTTTCTGATAAAAAAACCACTGAAATTATTCCCAAAGTCAAAGACTCCCTGCTTAGTTCTTTCAGGGCAGACAACCCTAAATTGTACCTGGCCTTTTCTACACCTTTGATAGACAGGCACCAAAACAAAACTACTAACTCAGAAACTCTCTGTGCCAACTGATAGATATGGTTTCATGCATTTATTTTCTGAATACCAGTTGCTGACAACTCTTTTTTGGCAAGGGTATGTATGTACTTTTGACAAGCCTAACATGCTAATGTTCCCAACAATCCACAAATAAGAAGACAATTAAATCACTCTTATGGACTCTTGACTAAATATCTAACTGAGTTGAGGTGTTTCTCTTAGGCTTACACTGGTCAATTAAGAAGTGTATCTGTGAACACCAGCCAAGCATGTTTACCTGTTTCTCAGGTGTTTCTTCCCTCTTATCAGCATCCATACTGGACTGTGATACTCTCTCCAGATCTACACTAGAGTCATCATGCATGTGACGCTGTAAGTACAGACAAACCAGACATCAACACTTCTATTACTGGACAATATTGACCTAACCCTTCAAACCACAGCTGGCAACTCATATGACCTTATAGATATCTAATGTTGAAGTTAATGTTATCCATATGTCCTAGAGACTACATGTGTTGTACTGGTAAAATGCAGTTTATCATTCTTCAAACTAAAAATAAATAATCACACAGAGAGACAACAGAAACATTAGCAAATGTCCAAGATCTAGTTAAGACAAGTATACATAGAAATAAACAAACTGGGTTAAAAATTATTATGTCAACCACAATTAACTTTGTTTCACAACAAAGTATTGATTCAGATTGGACATCAACTTTATTACATTCAGAACAGTGGCTTACATTTCCAATTTTTATTTGCACAATTCTGTTGAGATTTGGCATTTTGTAAAAAAAAAAATACTTATCCAGTATTACCTTGATTTCATTAAAATCTTCTTCCTCAGTTAAATCTTCCACAGTCTCCACAACCTCGGCTTTAGACTCCAATATCAAATCCAGGATCACTTTCTTGTCAGGAGGATTACATATAAATGGATGCTGTAACAGTCAAACATATACAGGTTATTTACTGAACAATTTGGCAGAAATGTGTATTCATTTTACTTGTATATATGATTATTTATTTTTAACTCTTTAGAGAACAAACAGACAAATAATCTGAGAGGAAAAAAAATCATCACCAGTATCCTTCAAGCTGAGTGAACTGAGAAATTAGAGAAATCAAGAGCTGAAAAAGTACATGTATAAAATCCTGTCCTGAATCATTACTGATGCAGATATAGATTCTTATTTTCCTTGTATAAATAATATCTTTTTTCTTTAAGTGGCAATTAAAACTGAAAACTTCCAAATTGAAAACCAAGTCCCTATGTCAAGAAAAGTAACTTCTACAGAACTCAATCATAAAGCTAAACAGAGTTGTTTACCTTAAGGAGTTCTTCAGCTGTGGGTCTCTGATCAGGGTCTTTTATCAAGCACAATTTCAGAAACTCATGGAAGTCTTGTGACCTGTGTGATTAAAAAAAGCATCACTAGATATAATGAAAAGACGGCCATCATGGCTCTAAATTGCTGATCTGAGTATAACTGCTAAAATGACAGGTGCAACAGGTGCAATGTATGGATTTATAATTAAAATAAATGCAAGAACTAGAAAAAGCCACATGCCAAATATCAATGCTTTAGACTATTTTCTTTATGAAAAAAAAAAGAATTCTGTGTTACTTTGTGATTTTCAGGTTAAACATTTGACCCCACAGTTTGGGCAAATGATACCAAAAGTCTTGGTAGAGGTTCCCAAGACAACACTACATAGCAAATTTTAGAAGTCTTAGCCTTATGGTTTCTGTCAAAGAGATTTTTAAAGTGTTTGTCAAGGTAAGTATATGTAATAATATCTGACCCCTCAGAAGGACCAAAAAATGACCCAAAGGACAAAGCTTAAACAATCTTGTCAGAGGTCCCATACATGTGATATTCCGGCGGGATTTAAGAAAGTCCCGTTATTCCACATCAATTCCAGCTGTCCCGATATTAATTAAAAATTCCCTTTATTAAAATCAAGAAGAAAAAAATCTTTCATCTGCCGACGTCAATAACTTGCTCAGCTCCGGTTATGGGCGGAGCTTATACTCGGAAACGGCGATCAATACATACAACCTTCAAAGCATTGACCAATCAGAGCGCATTTTACTACTTTCATTGAATTAATCCCATGTTGACACTCGATACACAATTAACACATTCAGCCATCAACGTGTGTTTAATTGGGTCAATATAATTCGATTGGGGATGTACACCCAGTAGAAAATTGTTGTGTACAACTTAACAAATTAATTGAATGCTTAATTTTAAAGGCAAACGGTTAAACATCAATGCATTAATAGTGTTACTCTAACCTTTTAAACAGTGTAAGGAAATGACTAAAATACTTTTTGGTATTTTTGTTTTAATTCTCGGATTTGTTTATAAGAAAAGGTCAATTAGATTTAAGACAAGCTAAACAAATTGTAGGAAACAAATTTCAGCAAATATTTAGTTCATTAAACATAAGGCAGCGAGTGAAAATCTCGGATAAATTCCGTTTGTCATATATTTCCGCGACCCCGCCGTATTTTAATATTTATAGAAAACAGTGTCGTGGAGACTTTTTATATGGCAAACTTACAACATTCAATTGATTGATTAAGATTTAATTATAAATACCAGTTTTTCATTGAAAAAGTTTCCTTTTCTCTAAGACATAAATATTTCTGTCGTGGTTACTTTTGAAAGCAACAATTATAATGAATCAACATAATTTACAACTTAAAGTCGTTTGTACTTTTGTTAAAAAAATTCTGGTGAAACTGGAAACACATCCCAGACTTTTCACAAAATGGGATCTGTGTAAGGACTTAGGTCCAAAAGCTAAAATTCAAAAGACAAAAAAAAAAATCAATCATCAGTGGGAATCTGAATATAAATGGATAGGAAAGTGTGCAAAGGGAACAGATTATGCCTTTTGCATGTGGTGCAACCTTTATGTATTAACAAAAAACACTTCATTAGTTTTCTTTTCTGTTCTTCTTGTCTTTCTTTTTGCGAAAACGAGTCGATAAAAAAATTCCAGTTTTCAAGCTAAAAAATCCAGCTGAAAATCCAGTTGTGAGTTACCGAAGTTATCACATGTATGAGGTCCACTAAGAAATGCTCAAAGGCAATTTCAGATTTTTCAGCCTTTGTTGTTTTTAACAAGTGGAGTTTTCAAGATTTTCCTACATATTTCTCTGTAAAACACTGACCCCTCGGGCAGGAACAAAAGTGCCCCAGGGGATATAATTTGAACATACATAGTAGTTGGCCATGCAACACAACAAAGTTCAAAGCTGTGGGCCTGTTGGGCTTTTTTATCTTTTATTTCTCTTCTTGTAATGCATACAAAATATAGCATGTACTCTTTATCATATATTTTTTAACACTATATGAAAAATACTGTTATGGTCAAGTGCATGCAGGCCTATAATTGTATAAATACACCCTCTGACAACTGTGATAGGGTATCAATTCTTTGGCTCAGTGGTCTAGAGTGTTGGATTTCAGTAAGGGGAGACCAGAGTTCAAATCCCATTTTTAAAATTGCACTGCATTTTTCTGTTACGAACTTTCATGTCTGTAAGACAAGGGTTATCCAAGATACTCCTGGAGTAAGTAATAACTAGAGCTATCACTTAATGTGATTAATACCCCCTACAATATCCCCTTGTCAGAGGGGAAAGATCAAATAAGAACAAAATAAGCAAGGTAGAATTATAGGTCTGGTATACCACACTTCCTCACATTTTCTGTTATTATTCTATCAAGAAATACTTCAATATTCACCAAAATGAAACACACAACTTTATACAGAAGAAGATTATCACTGAAAAGTGACAATGCCCCCTAAATGATGCTTTGACCTTTGAGCTTACATTTGTAACTTGTAGGTCCATAAAAAAGACTGGCCTTTTTTAAAATTTGACCTCAAGTTCAAGGTAATTTAGGGGTCAAGGTAAACAAATATGTAACAACGAAAATCTACCCCAAATGGTTGTTGTGTGCAAACAAGAACTAAATCTATTGAATAATTAGGGAGTTATGGCCAATATTATGTATTTTTGCCAACTGAACCTTCGAGATCAAAGTCATTCAGGGGACAAGGTCATTTCAATATATGTCAGTATGAAGGTCTGAGCCAAAGGGGTGTTGTGTTCAAGAAGGGAGTGAATCCATTTACTGGTAAGGAAGTTATAGGCAATGTTAAAGATTTTGGATGGAATGAAGGAATGACTGATGGACTGACAGTTCAAAAACTTTATTTCCTCCTTTGGGGGCATAAAATACAACATAATCATTTTTATAGAGGAAAATACACAAATTAATTTGCGATTTAGAAAAAGAGAAATTTAAAGTTTTTTATTCTTGATGCATCAAGTGTACTACATGGAATGGAAATCTTTGAAGAAATTTCTATAACTTTATGCAAGGAACATCCTTGTCAAGATTCAACTTTAGTGTTTAGAGAGAGATGTAAGCAAAACCTGAGGACACGTGATGCATGTCAGACAACAGACAAAGGGTGATCACAAAACCATGAGCATCTTGTGCTCAGGTTAGATAACAAGGACTGTCAGTATAGACAGCACACTTGACTATCTAAGTAATGGATAGTAAAGAAAGGGATAACTATTAAAAAACAATTTAATTCAAAATCTACAGATATATAGACAAGAATCTTCTCCATGGAAGATGAAATATATAATATTTATTTTTTTATCACTGAAAATCCCTCAATTAATAAAGAAGTTGTAGTAAAACATTACAATTTTTAAGGAAAATTCTAAGTTTAAAGGGGAGACAATTCTGGAAATATGGGTGCTAGAGTTATGAATTTTACCACATACATGTATGATGTAGGTGATGATAAGGAACATAATCTGACGTTTGAAGTAAATCCCTAGAGAAATAAAGAAGTTATAGTAAAAATATTTTACTGCACAAAATCTTAAATCAGAAATCTGGACGTGGACACCGGGATGAGTAGGACAGCTCTCCATATACATGTACTTTGTTTAGTTAAGCTAAAAATAGTTGAAAATGAGCTATGAACAGTTCTTTACAAGTAGCCTTTTAGGAATAAGCCAAAATTTAAGTTTAATCCTAGTGTATAAGTTGTGCACTGTTGTTTTACAATCTACAATATGCTAGAACCCTACCACTTTCTCTTGTCATCCAGTGAGGGTGGTTCAGCTTTCTGAATCTTGATGAGGACTCTCATGGGGTGCATCTCATGGTTTGGTGGTTCTATTTGAGCAAACTCTATGAGTGTGATCCCCAGGGACCAGATGTCAGCCTTGTAGCTGTATGGTGTGTCCTTAAGTGTTTCACAAAGAATAACTTCTGGCGCCATCCTGAAAACATGCAGCTACAATTTAGTGTTCAATTAATTTACAGTTCTAACACATTCACCTTTTAGCAAAATTTATGTTGTCTAGGTTTTTTAATAATTATTGTTGTGATATAGCAGTACATTACCTCCTGAATAGTCTGTCAGGAATTTGCAACCTTCATACATAAAAGGTCAGGTGGGTGGCTAGGCTGAACCTAGTCCATACATGTACCATTAGAGTGATGGTTTCTCTTTACTTTCTACCCTAAATGTTAAGGTTAGACATTACATACTGATAATATCCCCCCACCCCCCTCCAACTCCCAACCCATTTAGTGATTCCTTGCAATATCAGACATAATGTATATATTAGAAAAATAATACCATTACAGTTGTTTATTTGAAGTTTATCACCCTCTTAACAGTCAAATTCTTATCATGTGGACAGTCTACAAATGACAGAACCAGAACAAGATCCCCATCCTCATAAGAAATCACCAACTTGCAAACATAAATTAATGGTCATGTTCAGTATTTGGGCTTCAACACATGACCATCCTTCAGAGTGAGATCTGTGATGAAGCACCCTTTACCACTAGGCCACAATGATCATTTACACACTATATACTGTAACAGGCATTTTTATTCGTTTCAGTGAAGCATGCATTCCTATTTACTATACAAACTAACAGCAACCTTATTTGATATTTGTATGCTCATTAAATATGAACTTATGCATTTATTTTGAAGTTAATGAATAATTTGTCTAAGCGCAGAACATTAATTTATTTTCTGTAGTCATCAGCTAACAATAAAATGCAAACAGTAGAAGCACACACTGGGAAGTTAACTACATTAAGCTATTACAACAGTGTGATTTTTTAATCTATAGAAAACATGACCTCTCTCTGATTCTGTGACAAACAGGAGTACAAAAACAGATGATATCCAAAGCAAACAAAGGAGAGTATAAAGTTTATTAAATAAACCAAGACCAGGCCAGTTCTATATGGTGACCTTCACCCCAAGCATCTTATGTAATATCATTACATTCTTCTCTAGATTGGCCTATTTGCAAGTGAGATATGTCTACACTGGTCATGTTTCTCTCTCTCTTTTTTTTTTTTTTTTTTTTTTTTTTTTTTTTTTTTTTTTTTTTTTTCTTACTCAAGTGTGCCTTGTTGCAGACCTTAAAATTTTTTGTATACCAGTCTGTAAAGAAATCCTAAATTTATTATTCATTTTATCTATTTCATTTTATTCATCATGACATCATTAGCAAACGAGTCAACTAAATCAAGAGTTGTTAGCTTGATCAAAATGTAATAGAGTATTCGCATCTAAAAATTACTGTTACATTTGAATAACCTGCTGGGGACAGTGGGGTCAATGCAAACTCAATGTGGAGTAACCAATAACTACAGTACACGCAGCGCGGACTTTGACAACGAACACCCGTCCCCGCGATTTTACTGTTGAAGACCAAAATGACCACCGCGTCGAGTGTTCATTCGTATAAAATGTGGTGGTCAGCGCGGCCTTCCGCGGTGTTTAGTAACGCGCCATGTCGCGGCGTCGGGTCGCGGTGTCCAAAAAACGAAGTCGCAACACAATTTTACTTTCCCCTATTTTGTTCAGATCAGTTACAAAAAAACACGTAATTATTACCAGTTGAAGTTGTTTCTTTTTCTTTTTCTTTTTAATACCCCATCCGGTTAAACTTTTATTTGTTGACGTTCGATGTTTGGTTGTATGATTGAGAGTACACAGCCGGTTATGAATAGATTTACACACCTACATGCCATCTTGTTAACTTTAATTGCTGCAATTAATATATTTTCAAGTCTTCAATCGGTGCCTCGCTTGCGTTTATCCACTCGCAAATAAATTACACCCAAATAAATTACTAACGATCATCAAACTGCGAAAAGTTAATAGATCTAATTTAAACTGTCAAAATTCGAACAAATCCACTCTAATTATGATGCATTTATGTACGAACGCTCATTTTTGTTTAAGCAAAGAATGACCATTCAAAGCAGTTGTTTCCGGAAACAGCTGATCAAATTTTCAGGAAATGAATTGTCTCTGTTTTTAGGTCAACACGTGTTTAACTTCGACATCTGTATCGTCTAGGCGCTTGGCAAAAATTATTGATCGATTTTGCTATATAGTAACAAGCGTTTTTCAAAAATTCCAAAAACGAAAGTACACAATAAACCTACACCGCATATGTACTTGAAATTTGGTTTTAATTTGACCAACTGAATTTAGCCACAAAATACATGTAAGTAAAATAAGAATGAGTAAAAAGAAAACCACGTACATGTACTGTACGCTGAGTATGTTTAAACGCAGTAATCTCCAAGTCAGAACATCGCGGGGACCCGCGGCGTTCTGTCACCGCGACACGCGATGATCATACCCCTCGGCGGTTGTCGCGGTGGTCACTTGAGTGGACACCCGAAATTTCGGGTGTTCAGTCCACTGTGACTGGCCACCCGGAGACGATACCGGCCCCCGCGACAATGTTAACAATGTCAAAGTCAGCGCTGCATGTACTGTCACTGCCTTGTACGTGAAGTAACAACTTTATGGAATTTTTGCCAAACAGGGAAATTAAGTCTGAGTATATTATTGAATAGCCAGTTACAAGCTTTTCTTAACAACTGGATAGAAATGCACTGTGATCAGTAATAACCAGGGAACTTCTCAACACAAGGATAGCTCCATAACATGTAGTACTACAACGCAGATGCTGTGTATTAAAAGAACTCAGTGCAAAATTATTCATGGAAGGTAAAGTACCCCAAAATTGATTAAGCTTAGACTTCCCAGTTTGTTTTTCATATCTCTAAACATCTGACTGATTGTATGTATCTATGCTGGGATTATTTCCACAAAGCCTTTTCTAGTTACTAAACTGTCAGTGTCATAAATTCTGACAAACCTTTACACAAACATGAGAAGCCGAACTTGGTACAACTATGGTTTATTTGGTTTGATGATATACATGTAATAAAAAATTTAGGCCTGATACACTACAGTGAAATTTACGAGGACGACCTACCAGTAAGGTGTTCCTATGAAAGAGTCTCTCTTCTGTAAGGTCTTGTCACTGATTGCAGAGACACCAAAGTCAGCTGAAAAAATATATTCTCAGGAATGTAATAAACTACATGAAAATCAATTTTGTAAGAAGTATAATACCAAGTTACTCTGGGGTTCTTTCTGACAAAATGCTTTTGAAGTTTTCCAAGAAACACCGACTGTTTTCCTTAATCTTATTAAGCAATCTTTATTAAAATATTCTTTAATTGTGTGTTTAATAAAAGACTCTTGAAACCCATTTGTATGAGAATATTCAACAGTACAACTTTATTGTTGACTGTATTAGTAATATCCTGAAATATCAAGTACAGTTTTAATAAGTTTAAATTTTCAAACAGGGATTTTAATGTTTTAAACTTCCTGGTAAAACTACAATATAAGACAAAATAATCAGATTTCTGGCTCAATATTAATGCATAGTTTATAAATAAAATATGTAAGTGAAGAATGAGGAAGAATAAGTTGGTATTAACAAAAAAAATACAACACTGTTACCTAGAAACCTGCAAGATTGCAATCAATATTATTTCCTTTGTTACAGTCCAGTGCACACCTTCGATAATTGTATAAATACAACCTCTGACAACTGCGTCAGGGAATTGATTCTTTGGCTCAGAAAGTGTTGGCGTGTCACGCGAGAGATCGGGGTTCGATTCCCACTCTGGGTTGTGTATTCTAAGATGTATTGCATCTTTCTGTTACGAACTTTCGTGTTTGTAAGATGGTGGCTAGTCCGGGATAACCTCTCCTGGACTTAGTTGTAAAAATTAAAATAAAAATTAAAAAATCTTTCAAGATTTCGGTCTGATCCGTTGATCTAAAAATACACAACACCATTCATCATCTTAAATGATGACTTTCTCAAGAGGGGATGTGTTACGGTCTAGTGCACACCTTTGATAATTGTATAAATAAAACCTCTGACAACTGTGTCAGGGAATCGATTCTTTAGTTCAGTGGTTAAAGGGTTGGCGTGTCTCGCAGGAGATCGGAGTTCGAATCCGGCTCCAGATTGTGTATTCTAAGATGCATTGCATCTTTCTGTTTCGGACTTTCCTGTTCGTAAGACCTTGATAAAATGAAAATATTCATATCATACGATATTTTCAAATTAACATGATAAAGACTGTCTTATTTAAGGTTAACAAGAATACATATCTGATATAAGTCTAAGTGTTGTTGTTATTCTCTGGTTTTAGAAAAGGTAGGTTTTAGGTATGAACTAAAAATGTGTCCATAGGACACAGATGCCCCCACTTAGCCCCAGAGTGGGGGCATAAAGATGTCCCTGGGGTCACTATTGGCCCTGCTTGAGGGGTCACAAGTTTAAATAGCAGTATAGAAGAAAATCTTTAAAAATCTCCTTGTCTGAAACCACAAGGCCTAGAATTTGAAAATTTGGCATGAAGCAAGCTTTATCAAGCTTTTTCAAATTATCAGATTAGGTTAAAGGTCACAGAGGCTTAAATATAGCTAGCAATATGGCCACGAGATAGTCATACACGCTGAATCATTAATAAGATTGGTTTAACAAAATGACAACTATAAGAAACCAGTTGTGGTGTGAAGACTCAAAATACTGTCTCCACAATAAAGAATAAATCTATACGGGAAACCCCAGGCGCACAACTTCACATGCTGATCAACATTCCTGTAAAGTTTCTTGACTGTAGGTGCAGAGCTTTTGCAGATACAGGCGACATAAGTTGAAAATTATTATTTTTGACTAAGTAAGGGGCCATAACTCTAACAGTTCCAAATAAATCTATACGGGAAACCCCAGGTGTGAAACTTCACATGCTGATCAACATTCCTGTAAAGTTTCTTAACTCTAGCTCCAGCCCTTTTGGAGCTACAGGTGACACAACTTTTTGGGATGGACGGACGGAACCCCAAGTGCACAACTTCAAATGCTGATCAACATTCCTGTAAAGTTTCTTGACTGTAGGTGCAGAGCTTTTGCAGGTACAGGTAACATAAGTTGAAAATTATTATTTTTGACTAAGTAAGGGGCCATAACTCTAACAGTTCCAAATAAATCTATACGGGAAACCCCAGGTGTGAAACTTCACATGCTGATCAACATTCCTGTAAAGTTTCTTGACTCTAGCTCCAGCCCTTTTGGAGCTACAGGTGACACAACTTTTTGGGATGGACAGACGGAACCCCAAGTGCACAACTTCAAATGCTGATCAACATTCCTGTAAAGTTTCTTGACTGTAGGTGCAGAGCTTTTGCAGGTACAGGCAGCATAAGTTGAAAATTATTATTTTTGACTAAGTAAGGGGCCATAACTCTAACAGTTCCAAATAAATCTATACGGGAAACCCCAGGTGTGCAACTTCACATGCTGATCAACATTCCTGTAAAGTTTCTTGACTCTAGCTCCAGCCCTTTTGGAGCTACAGGCGACACAACTTTTTGGGACAGATGGAAGGATGGACAGACGGACAGACAGAACCCCAGGTGCACAACTTCACATGCTGATCAACATTCCTGTAAAGTTTCTTGACTGTAGGTGCAGCGCTTTTGCAGGTACAGGCGACATAAGTTGAAAATTATTATTTTTGACTAAGTAAGGGACCATAACTCTAACAGTTCCAAATAAATTTATACGGGAAACCCCAGTTGCGCAACTTCACATGCTGATCAACATTCCTGTAAAGTTTTTTGACTCTAGCTCCAGCCCTTTTGGAGCTACAGGCAACACAAAATTTTGGGACAGACGGACAGGACAGACGGACGGACAAGGGCAAATCTAAACTAAATGCCCCCCCAAGAGTGGGGGCATAAAAAATTATAGCTCAGAAGGAGAAAGGTTCCCAAGGAATATGAGGTGTCTTTGGAAAATGTAGCAAACATTCAAATCACAGTTAAAAATCAACTAGCACCAAAAATATAAGCAAAAAGGCTTGAGAAATTGAGCATTCACCAAATCAAAGTATACAGGTACATGTAAAAGACATCAAGCTTTCTACTGTTGTATTAACAGTATGCATACATATCAGTTTTCAAACAAACAAATATCTTTATGATTCATTATATCCTGTTGAAGCATGGTACATTTATGCTAAACTTGTTACAATGTACAAACATACATACTGTATGTCTCATAAAAGTCACTGAATGGTGTACCACTTCTATAACATTTTCAAAATTACTCAATAACGTAAAACAAATATAACAAGATAAATGGGGCAAAAAAAAACTAAATTCTAGTTTCAGAATTGACATCAAAATAAAATAAGACACACCTGTTATTCTTTTTGTGACAAAGTTGTGGGAAGAAAGGATGGGTTCTACTGACCTTAAGGAAATTTTATATACATGTATTTTAGACAATTCTTGAAAATCCCTAATTTAGCATTTCCAATCAGCATGTTGAGATATATTCTAAATCTCAGTGTAAAGTGGTTGTAAACAAATTACAACAGGTTTATCTCACCATTTCTTAAAACAGTACCAGTATTATAACCACAATTATTCATGCAAATTTTGATGTAAAAATTTGTAAATCAACATCTTTCACCTCTGACTTTTATGGCTTGTAACACTGAAGTTTTTGTTAGGTCTACTTGTTTACACTTGAATGAGTCAACTTTTATTTTATGTTTTTAAAGTTTAAACCAAATATAGTCTGAATATTTACTGACATTCCTGGTGATTTTATATCAAAAATTAAATAGTAACATATGACATTAACACATCTTAAATCATTCTCTTTGACTTTATATGTGAATATATGAAATGTTTACACAGTCAAAGGCATTCAGGATTTTCATTTTTCTGTCAAATTACAGCCAGAAATGCTCCTTAGTTTGTTTTTTTCATGGAAATTTTGAAGTTACTATTATTATTCTGAAGTATTAACAGACAAAGTAAAGGTCATCAACAATGATATGTAAATAACTTACTTCATGGGTTTCATTTGACATGGAAATATGGTTAGAAATATGTAAGAACAAGAGTTTGTTTTTGAAATAAAAATATATGTCTCCCCCAAACCTCCCCCCCCCCCAGCTTAACATATATTATGTGCTTCCCATGTGAACTTGACATATACATGTATTTAGAGCACTGTCATAATGAACTTCATCTCAGTGCTGTAACTTTATACATGTACATTTAGTGTTGAGGACTGATGCGGTGTGGACATGGTTATGGAGTAGATATGAAAAATGACACCATTTTCTACCTTTAGCCTCTACGTGTCACCTTGACAATAGGGGTACAGACCTGGTTCTTGCGCCTGACATATCATCTCATGGTGGTTAAATTCCTGCCAAATGATTTCAAAACCAATCAAGGAATGACACAGTTATGAAGCAGAAACAAAAAAGACTCCATTTTAACCTCTGATCTCTAAGTGTGACCTTGACCTTGGTAGAACTCTTTGATTTCACAGGAAAGCGCGGTTTCCTAATCAATATTTGAAAGACCTTGTTAGTTATGACAGAAGGAACTAGTATGGTACCACTGAAGTTTAAAGTCTAAATGAAAATACTTTTGCTATCTCCTATGAAGGGAAAAACTTAAAGCAACTGCTGGTGTTCTGACACACCATATTAAGAGTTAACTGTTCAAATCTAAACAATAGAAACAATTATGAAACAATATGTGACTAACCAAACAAATTATTCAGAAACCTGAGTCATTAAATATACATGAATCTGTAACAGTGATTTAAATTAATCACACTGCATGAATTACATAAAAAAAACAATGTATGTTTAAAACCAGCAGACCATATCACTTTCTTAACAAATATTAACTGTTTTCTATTACAAAAATAAACATTCTTTAGCATACAAGTTTTTTGATTCAATGATTCCTGCCTCAAGGCAAACTAAAGTTTAGAAAAAGAAGTGATGGATTGATTGTCTTTGAATTCATATAAACTGTCTCGTTAAGTGGTCATGTGCTGCAACTAAGTTAGTACAATGTACAATGTAATCTTGTTTTCAACAAGCCAGATGCTCTTCATACAAGTCAGCCAGAGAGTTTAATAGTGTTCTTTTAAATAGATGAAAATGTGTCACATTAGTCTTCAATTCTTTCTGTAGTTAGACAAATAACTGAAGCAAGACAGTAAGTGCTTGTGTTGTTTTTATATCATAATGAGTTCCAAGTAAAGCATAAACTCTTTGCAGTATTTCACATTCAAATATCAACACTTAAATTCTTCTACATCTTGCAGTAATATCAGGCTGTATTGAGTAATGATAAATTGCTACAAACTCAGGTTGTACTGTTTTGCAACTACATGTATACTAGGACATGATGTGAGGATTGTGAGATGGTTAGCATGTATACTAGGACATGGTGTGAGGATTGTGAGATGGTTAGCATGTATACTAGGACATGGTGTGAGGATTGTGAGATGGTTAGCATGTATACTAGGACATGATGTGAGGATTGTGAGATGGTTAGCATGTATACTAGGACATGGTGTGAGGATTGTGAGATGGTTAGCATGTATACTAGGACATGATGTGAGGATTGTGAGATGGTTAGCATGTATACTAGGACATGGTGTGAGGATTGTGAGATGGTTAGCATGTATACTAGGACATGGTGTGAGGATTGTGAGATGGTTAGCATGTATACTAGGACATGGTGTGAGGATTGTGAGATGGTTAGCATGTATACTAGGACATGATGTGAGGATTGTGAGATGGTTAGCATGTATACTAGGACATGGTGTGAGGATTGTGAGATGGTTAGCATGTATACTAGGACATGATGTGAGGATTGTGAGATGGTTAGCATGTATACTAGGACATGGTGTGAGGATTGTGAGATGGTTAGCATGT
Organism: Cyclina sinensis; assembly: GCA_012932295.1. NCBI lineage: Eukaryota > Metazoa > Mollusca > Bivalvia > Venerida > Veneridae > Cyclina > Cyclina sinensis. The sequence continues at coordinate 910,209 of JAAONU010000016.1, read as the reverse complement.
ATACTAGGACATGGTGTGAGGATTGTGAGATGGTTAGCATGTATACTAGGACATGATGTGAGGATTGTGAGATGGTTAGCATGTATACTAGGACATGATGTGAGGATTGTGAGATGGTTAGCATGTATACTAGGACATGATGTGAGGATTGTGAGATGGTTAGCATGTATACTAGGACATGGTGTGAGGATTGTGAGATGGTTAGCATGTATACTAGGACATGGTGTGAGGATTGTGAGATGGTTAGCATGTATACTAGGACATGGTGTGAGGATTGTGAGATGGTTAGCATGTATACTAGGACATGATGTGAGGATTGTGAGATGGTTAGCATGTATACTAGGACATGATGTGAGGATTGTGAGATGGTTAGCAGAAGATGAATTCTATAATACTCTAACAATGACATAACACAAACTGGGTATAGCAAGAATCATTAAGATTCCTTTGTCAAGTACAAACGGTGTAAAATTATAGAGAACTTTTTGTCTGAGAATAGATAGAAAAAATGTGTTAGATCTAGATACTTTGGCTGTATGTCTAATGTCCTTTATAACACTGGATTTAATATGAGACTGTTTGAAACAGTAAAAGGAAAATAAAGATTTCATTAGATATTATTTTAAAATGCCAACAATGCAACAAAATAATAAACTGGACATGAAACTTGTGTCAAAAGTGTACACTGTCTCCTTTTTATAAAGTAAGAAAATTGAAATTCAGGCTGCACAAACACAAGAATGGCCCTCCATCAGGAGGCTAACATTTGAAGATGAATATTCTAATACAAACAATTATCTTGAATCATAATATCAAGCTTTGTTTGTTGATTTCTAAATAATTAAGCAGAAAATTGATTTTCACCTTAGAAAGATTCAACTATTGGATTTCACAGATTAATGGTTACTAGAACTCTGCAAACAATGACTTCATGGTCCCAGATCCAGAGTTAGCATGAACATTAATCTCTGTTATATTGTGCAGTCTGTAGGAAAAGACCTCACTTCAAACATTTACTGCCATCTGAGTCTCATTCAGTGCTATGTATACCCAGAAATATCTTGTTCAATATTTAACCATTTGCAAAAAAAGCCTTACATGTACTCTTTTTCCCCCCACTCAATCTCAATCAAGTTTTCAGGGCACAGAGACCACGTTATTGTTTTACAGAGAAATCTAAATGTTGCATTACTGGATATTATTAATAAGTTGATTATATAGGCAAAGATATTTCAATGACCTGAACACAAAGCTTTGAAAAGACCAAAAGCTGGCAACATGTATATATGACAGAAGACTTGGAAGCCATCATGACTTTGTATTAATTCAAGATCTAACTTTAATAAACAGTTCTTAGAACTTCATCAGGTTCAGTATAATGAAATATCAACCCTCACTGCTAAATGGAGGAAGAGTAAAAAAAAATATTCTTGATGAGAAAATTTGATCTTACTGGATTAAGGTATGTGAGGCACCAAGAGCATAGGCCAAAAAATACCACAAACCATGCATTTGATTCCTGCTCAGAGATTTCTGGACCTGACAAGGATACTGCTATGAAATGTTAAACTAAAAAAAAAAGACAAGTACTTCATGGTTTATAATTCTGAAATGTGTCAGACATAAACTGGGTACCTAGCTTTACATCTCCCTCCATTGTGAGTAACACATTGCCTGCTTTGAGATCTCTGTGTATGACATGTTGTCTGTGTATGAAAGTTAATGCATGGCACATCTCATGACACACATAACGGATCTGCTTCTCATTCAGTGGCTTCTCAAGCTCAACCATTATACTGTCAACTGCTCCTCCGCCACAGAACTCAATGTACATCTAAAATATACAAACAGGTTTTTTAAGGCAATAATATCATGAAACTATTACTGTATGCTCTGCAACAGTCTTGATATTTTTTAATTCTTTTAGCTACTGATAAAAATAAACATGAAGACAAATATTTGCTATATATTTAGTATTTTCAAAGAGATTATTACAATTTTAACAAAACTTTTCAGGTAATTCTACGATGGATTTCCCTTTTCAATTTTCAGCTATTTCCAATATCAGATATTTAAAGGTACATGTATCCTTACTTATTCTTAAACTCAATCAAAAATAACAATTGAACATACAAGACATAATAAATCAAATTTACCATAATCAAGAAGAAATAGACGAAAACAAAATCCTCATATTTCTGTGTCACTACTGTAACTAAAGCACATTTTTTCCTTAACCTGGTCCCAAAGGACGTCATGTTATGAGAGTTGAAAAATAGCACTTTAAGTTTAGCACAATTTTATAAGTATTTCCTTATACCCACAAAGATTTCTCAAGCTAATGTCAAAACTTAAGTGCAATTTTCTGAATATTTATCAAATTTTGAACAATTAAAGAAATTTTTTAATATTAAACTGAAGTTTCTTCATTATGTGACAACCTGTCAGTGAACCCACAAATCTTAATCATGTTCAAGGTATCAACAGAAGTCCTTTCAAAAGATATTTCATTTTACATAAATTTCTAGTCTAGATTCGGTGTTGTTGAAACAGATTCTCAAGAAAATACATACCCATAATTTTCCACCATAAAAGTAAGTTTCATGTATTCCGACAACATTCTTATGTTTGCATTTCGTAAGAATGTCAATTTCCACCAAGAAGTCTTCAAGGTCGTCCTCTGCTTTTATTTCTACCTGTTTCAAGGCTGCAAGAATTTTGCTCTCCCTATGCTCAGCCTGTAACGACCAACAATCAACAAATGAGTCACAACTGAAGTAAAACTGAACTCATGCTTGAACTTGGGTTTAATGTCCCTTTCAACAATTAACATTATAATTGTAAACACCAGGTCACTGAGAACGGGCTCCACAAAAAACTTCAATGGGTTTTTACTTCTGAGAGTACCAAGTGCTGTATAGTTATAACTATTTCACCTTCTAAAAGAAATGGATAAACTCTTTGTAAAAATGAAAGGATTCTTACAGACTCAAAACTAGATATCACATGAACAATTTATTTTGTGATATTGAGACCAGACTAGGCCACCCTTAAAAAATTGTTTGTTTGCAGTAATGCGACCGACTCACGAAATTTGCCCTTACCCAAACTATTTTTAGGGTCTGGCAAAGCAAAATTTCCAGAGTGTTTTTGTCTTTGCTGTAGTTTATTTTTTTGCGTTCATTTATTAATTCAACATGGCAGCGCCCATGGAAAAGCTGTCTAACAAAGACATTACAAATGCTATATTGGGTATTAGTGATCTTGTTTTGCTGTTTAGTCTATGGTAGTATATGTAGAGTTCATGCAAAAAAAAATTTTTTTTAAAAATTGACCTATCTACCCACACTGAAAATTCTGAGTAGCGTTACTGCAAACAAACAATTTTTTAAGGATGGCCCTACAAAAGGTACTTTCTTAAAGAACCCGATGTCATCGCTGAAACAGCTTAGCAGCTGACACAGGCATCAAATAGCACAAAAATTCTGACTGTTGTCTACTGGTTTGCACTTTATTTATAACCATCTGATGATGTCACTGGACTAAGGCAAATCATGAACAAGGAGGTTATTATTTACATTTAAAATTAGAAATTACATTATGCTGGGTGCTAATAATATTTAAAATTGTAGCTGACTAAGAAAGGAGCAGTGGTTGAGGGGTTTGAGCTGCTGGTTTGAATACCACCAGAGGTGAGAGTCTCCAGTGACATTCCACAGTCCTCACTTTCAGCATGGGTACTGGTACGAACCCAGGAAGCAGTCATCATATAAGTTGCAAATACTTACTTGCCTGGTATAGTCAGTATTGACTGTTGGCAATATTTAGCTGAACTTGAGGAAATTAACAGCTATCCTGAAAAGACACTCGCCTGCTGGACCACAAATCTTAGTATGCCTGAAAGCAATTTTACCTACTGTGAGACTGGACTAGTTTTTTTTTCAAAGACTGGGCTTCAAATTTTCCAATCTGATACTGTACCCTATTCAAGTGGTCAGTACCTGCAGATACACTAGTGTTTACCTTGTAAACTTTTCCAAATGCTCCGTCACCGAGCTCTCCAATGATTTCCCACACATGATTTGGATCTTTATCTTTAATTATGTTTCTATTTTCAAACGGATTACGACCTGCATCCCTTCCTAATCCGAAAAGTTTCTTGAAGCTACTCAAAAATGACATTTTGAACGTCAAAATCTGACAATTTCTAGATAAATGTTTAGAACGTGAATGGACGTTGTAGCCTAATTTTTGTGCATGTACCAAAATTAAGATGCAACGAAGGCACTGCTGTGAATCACTTTAAAAATAAATTCAATATAATCCCACTTAGTGTCATTTTTCAAGGACTTTCACTGTTCTCTGCTGTGGAAAATCTCCATCTTGTTTCCACGTACGCATGCGCATTGAATACACAATATTTACTTCCGTGTTTATTGCGGTTACGCCCATTCATACATTATAGGGGTGTGTAATTTAGACGAAAATAAGCCCTTCCGCCCGTTATCACACTACTGCGTTCAGTGTGCTCAAGAGCAGTGAAAGCATCTAGGTGTAGAAGTTGTTCTAACGCGTTTAAAATGAATCATTTTGAGCAATCGTATCAGTTTGAATAAGGAGCTTCTTGACTAAGATTTTAGTAAGAAATTCTGAACAAGTCAGTTTGATTTCTTTAAGAAATATGTTGAAATCAAGACTGATTCATTATACTCAAAGAGTTGAACCGCTTTTCTAAATCTGATATTTTTTTAAGTTGTGCAACTATAATCACGAAATAAAACATGGCGTCATTTGTACGGTATTTTTTTATGAAACCAAAGACTTAAAAGTTGATAAATGTTGATGCCAAATTACACTAAACAGAATTGATCATACATAAGTGAAAGCCGTCTATGGAAATAATGTTAGATAATATCTTTCGTAGAATTTTGACTGAAGGAAAGCCTTTATGACCAATCGCAGACAGCCGGAATTTCCCGACGACAGACAGCAAGGATAAAAGAGGTCACTTTATTTATTCTAAGTGGTATGCGACTCTTCCTAGCTTTGTTCAAGGATTTAATGTCCGGGAGAGTTGTCAGTTACTGCAGCGCCTTGGAGACGTGCCCCGCCTCCCACCCCCGACACACACACACACACACACAGACACACACACTCATGCGCGCGCATGTGATTAGCTGGGTTCTTGTAAAATCATTTTCTCCTTTTCTGCGGAAGAATATTGCACTTTGTGCCCAAGCTTGATGGAAACCCTGCGGGCATGGTAGAGACGCTACAATTCTTACATAAAAAGGCATGCATCACTAAAATGCTTCAGTGGCTTGTAGGCAGTTTAGAAAACCGTCAAAGATAAATGACTTCTACAGAAATAGACAGTCAAGCAAAACCGTTTCAGGTTCTTCTTAACAACTACAAGTCTTCTCGTCGTTATCTTGATAACTGCTGTCTTTCACGTTAAAATGTACACAGCTTTGGAATGTTATGTTTAATTAAGATGATAAACGAAATAAGATCACTTCTGTGGCATCTCTACAATTGTATCTTTCCCTTTTTCTTCCAGTGTAAACCTGCCTCTCTAAAAGGCTTAAAGGTTACTATATGGGCAGACGGATAGACAGACATATGGACAGACATGGCTTTAGTTTTGGTAGATTATATGACTATATCATGATAAAAACAATAAAAATTCAGGAGAAAAAAAAGTTCTCTTTTTAAGCTTTCGAAGATTTTTTTTTAAATTAAGGAATTTTAGGCCTTTTGTCTTTTCTAATTTTAGTTTTTTTATATTCGTTGTCAGAAATGGAATCATCGTTTAAGGTAACCGTGATATTCTGAAAATCAGTTTATTATCTCTTCTTTGATTTCTTAAACAGATAATTAAAATGTGTGTGTTTACAGGGACATACCAATTGAAACTGAAACTTCTTTTTGCCAAGTCTTCACTCTGATGGCTTTGAAAATTCATGCACTGAAAAGAATGATTGGTCAGTAAATAAGAAAATAATTCCAGAGATGTCGCTTCATAACTTAAATTATCCTTTGATGAACATGAAGGAATTTATGATTCTAAAATCATTTTTACTGGCATCATTTTTTTTTCATTGTGGAAAGCGGTTGTTTCACTAAACACTTTTGATATACCTTAAAAATGGCAATATCTTCAGAAAAGTAGGATTTCTATAATGTCAAATTTTTCTTCTTCTATAAAAGAGGGCCATTTAAACAATAGAAAAGCTTTCTCATGACAGTTTCCAGAGAATTAACTTCTAAAGGGACCATGGAGACATTACTTAAAATTTTGACTATTCCATTTCCTTCAAAATTTTGTATATATAAATGACATTACATGAACTATTATCCAAAGTCAAGGAATCAGTCGAAAATTTTAAGTACAACCGGCAATATATGTCTTTGCATAGAGAGATTTTGTTGTACCATTTTTGGGTGGAGAGACATTTATTACAAATGCACTCATACTTCGTTGCTATATGTCTGAAGGAAGCATTTTCGAACATCTGTTCATCTTTTAACAATCAATTGCTTTTCATTTAAAAAAAAATGAGTCACTGAAACACACGTGCCGTGCATCGGTTATTTTGAAGGTTTGTCCTTTAAAATACTGAGCGTGCAAGGTATAATGAGCTAACATAAATAAGCAACCTCAGTGTCATATGCTTTAATCGAAAGTACGCATAAAGACTTCGGTAGATCCTTCATCCAGGGAAGCGTCAAATGTACACATGTACAAACGGATCTGCCAAATTGACGTATAGAGTTCCCAACTTTCCAAGACTGAAACACGGCTGCCGGGCCTGGTGGGGCAGGGTTAGCGCTTATATCCAGGGGTCGTGAGTTCGAACTCCAGCCCAGTCTTTCTCTCTTTCTCTTTCTCTCTCTCACATATACACACTTTGATCACGAATATTGTGGTCATTTGTTTCTCACCGCTGTTTCATTTGTGGAAGGTGCTAGTTACTTGCTGAGAGAGAGAGAGAGAGAGGGAGAGAGAGAGAGGGGGGGGTCCTTCTGTTAGAAAATGCAGGTAAACTGGTGAGGTTATCTGACCGCCCTCTCTCTAATGTTGTAACCTCTGTGGCTTGAAGCATCAACCCCACACGATTACTGACAATAATTATGCGCATGTCAGGTACTTATTGGTTCGGTAATTATTATTCATTTAAAGCTTCAATGAAATCAAACTTGTTGTCTAAGAGAAAAAGTTATTAAACACTTGTGTCTTCCAGCCATCCACACAGACGGACAATGGGTCGGGAGCTCCGTGCGTTTATAAGAGTTTCTCCTGGAAAAATATGCGTCTGGAGCTCTAGATGGTTTTACAGCAAACATTCATCACAACTTATGACGTAGAGGCACGGTGTTCGCTTTGGCGTTAAATGGTTACCACCTGTTAAATATCTGCTTAGGTGAGCTGAAATATCTGCTATTGTATTAGTATAATTACGGACAAACTGTACATTGTAATAATACTATACTGTTGGATTTAAAGTTTCTTTCATGGGTTGCCTCTGGAAATACAGGACTTAATTCAAGTCTGATAATGGATGATGTTGCTTTGAATCAAAGCTATCAATAGTCTGTGTACACTGGTTGATTTAAACCAGACAGAAGTGACAAAACTGGTATTTATTTACATATTTGTAAGCCCGAAGTCATCGTCGGATACCCATGTCATACCCATTACGTTATTCTCCATTCATCATTACAATGTAGTGATAACGGAAGTAAGGTACCGTGGGTATCCGACGATGGCCCAAATTAGGATGGGTAGAATTCTAAATATAGGCATTTTTAATGCTTTTAAATAAAGACGTTTATTTCTTAAGTTACATATTTTTTATGTATTTGCATGTAACGTTAAATACTTCATCCGGAAAGCTGAAAAAAATAAGTGATTTCAGTAATTATTTATTTACAGACACATTATGATACATTTCATGAAAGGCAATCAAAGCATGTAAATGCACAGAAAAGGTTTTACATAATATGGTTCTCACAAAATATTCTGATCAGACAGATTGTACAGTTATATATTTCATAGCTAGGATTATACATTTCGTAGCTAGGATTATACAAACATCACCGTCTACACTATTTATAAAACGTATTTGACAGAATCTTGGAAAAGTCCACTTCAGGTTATGAAAAAAAAATATCACTTAATCGAAATCACAATGTCCTATAAACATCACAAAACGCTAACGTATGCAGGCGATTTCCCGTTAAACATTTACTGGAAAATTCTCGACAGTTACAGAATAAAATTATTTATATGTGATATGAAGTTTGCATATACATGTACCATAATATTCAAAATGTATAAATTTAAACAAGAAAGGGTCGTGTGTATGTTGACAGGGGAAAATGCACTTCAAGATATCTAAATGAAACTCAACACTGACTCGACAACTGACAAACAATAATTCTCGACCTCGTCTGGATTTCTGGAGAGTCAGAAAACAGGACATGTATGTTTTCTGGAAAGTAAAATCAACGTTGAAGCTTGCTATTTAGTGACACATTTTTCAGTTTAATCCATCCCAGTGACAGCTCATTTAGTGGGGTATCAACACCCACACCTCGACATCACAAAGTGAACTCCGTTACTTCTAGAACCACACACACACACGCACACACACACATCGAATTTCTTGTTCTTGTTTCAACTTTTTTTATCTACCTGCGATCACGCTGCAAATCAGTTATGGTTGAGTCAGTACAGGATAATTTTCGTTGTGTACACAAGTGGTAACGTAATTCTAGTGAAAAGCAACAAATACTTCAAGACTTTTAACGTTATTTTTTTTTTATCTAATTGTCATAGGAATTGTTATTTACAGTTATAAATGTTGTATGTTGCTAAAAAAGCTGGGTATGTGACTCGTAGACCGGCTAGGGATTCACATTGTCGGGTCTTGTGATCTTATCGAATTCTCTTAACACGTTAGACATGTACACAAACCCAGTGAATGAGGTCAATAACGCTTTCAGGTAAGCAATAATAGTTCTTGGAACTCCATAAGAAAAGCAAAGAGTCTAAATGAAGTCTACGAACCATATAATGCAAGCCGTATCTATATCAGTGCAAGTTACAATATGAGTCAGATTTTTGTGAGCTTCATAACACAACTTCATAAAAGTTGCACTCATTTTCTAGAAATCGTGAAGACAAAGATTTCATTGGACCCACAGCCGACAATAATTCTAGAATTCTCCTCATCGTAAGTCATGGCTAACGGTCGGTTTAAGCCTTTTGATGGCCCGGCCAAAATTCCTTCTTTTTTACCGTCGTTATCAATCTGTAGAATGTTATTTGAACTTGATCCCGCTACAATTACAAGATCTCCTGGAAGAATGCATATAGCTCGCGCATCTTTCAGGTCCGGATCGGAGAAGGTCCACACTTTCTTTCCATCCCTGTTTATAACTATTAGGCCGTTAACTTTATCTGTGAGGAAAAGCTGTTCTTTCATTGCGCTCAGAGCAACTTGACCTAAAGACACAAACAATTGTTTGCCAGCCTCATCTTTTTCATATGTCCTAAGCACAATACCAGCCTTGCTATAAACCCTTAGATATTTATCATAACAAGCATAGACCTCTCCACTGCTCTCATTAAATGCAATTCCACTACATCTTTTTTCGACTTCAAATGAATGAGACTGTTTCAAGGTACTATCTACAGTAAGGAACTGTATTTTCCCCGTGTTACCTAGACACACTGCAACTTCGGTATGTCCAGCCCTACATAAATCATCCGGTTGTCCGTTTAACAATATGTCATCTTTCCTTTTAAAGTTTTCATTTAGTCTTATTAATCGGCCCATCTATGTAATCTGCCACTAAAACTGTACCATTGTCTAGGATGCATACACCGGTAATATTACCACAGTCTTCATTTATTCTGAACCTCCCGTGAAGTTCTGCTTTGTATTCCTTTACACTCTCGACAATATGCCCAAGACTAACTATCTTATCCTTAAGTCCTTGGTTGAAGGAAAATCTCAGTTCTTTCCTAATCCATTCACTGGACATATCATTCAAGAGTGCCTCTCCGTCTTTCACTGCTGTCTCCGTAGCTTTCACATTTGCAAACACTCGAGCTTCGCTGTGAACAGAAAGTTTTCTTAATGTTTTTGATGTGGATATTAAAACCGTATCCAGTGCAGCTTCATCTGTTTCAATAATTTTCTTATATTCTTGATGTTTTGAGCGGATTTGCTGTTTAGATGCTTTAGCAAGGTCTTTTATCTTATTGATCATTTCTTCTTGAAATATGTCAACGTCTTTCATAAGTTTTTCTTTCTGTTGGTTGATAGTTGCTAGGTTCTTACTTCTGACTTCTTTCTCTACTTTCATTCGTGTAATGATCTCCTCGAGGGAATCCTTCGACGTTTTGTACTCTGGGGTGGTTTTTATACCTCGTCCAACACGCTGAAGAGTGTCTACATGAGTGCAAGTTCTGCAATGAAGAAAATTTTGTAGTTAGCTATTTTGTTTACAATGTACACTGTTTGTAACCATGAATTGTTCCACTTAGTGTTGTTGATCCAAAACCATTTAATAACTGTTTGCAAATTAAATGCTAAAATATTTCTCTTTGCATTAAATTTATTAATGTTGCTCTCGCATTTGAAATTTTTCTAGTTTAAAATCTTGAATAGAAGTTAAAGCGACCGACGCACAGATGGACCGACGATGAAACAAAAGAAAATGTTTATACATCTTGAAATTCTTGCTGTAATTGTGAAGAGTATATCTAAACTTAGTTACTGACTCATTTTTTGATACAGAAAAAACATCAAAATATAAAGTTTTACACACTTTTATCGGTAAACAATTTACCCCGTTAGTCACGGGGTAGATACTTCAGTTATAACATTAATTTTGACACATATTTCATTTCTAGACGCTGTTGCTCAGTGGTGTAGATCGTCGCTCTATATTTTTACTGACCGAAAGGTCATGGGTTCCCAATCCTGGTTAAGTCAATTTTTTTTTTCAGTTTTAAAGGTGTATAGAAGCATAATATTATGTTTTTTTTTCCATAGTATCGTTAGGATATATTAACTTCTCTTATATTTTAAAGAAAAAAAATCAGCAAAATTTTGTGAGTCAGTCAGCTTTAATCTTAGTACCACAAGTATTCACTAACATTTTTTTTGGTTTCTATTTAATTCGGTACAATTTACAAAGACACATATACTAGCATCAGAGCTTAGATTCCAGTTCAAAAGAACCCAAAAACAGCAACCGGCTGAAAATAATTAAAATTTGAACTGGCATCGAAAACTGCCATTTCAAATAAAAACAATATGAAGAGCATCAACTGGTAACTGACTGTGGGAAGTCAATTCGACTTGTGTTACAAGTTATCCATATGATTTACCAACCGGCATCCGTATGTAGATTTACCAAATCAAGCGACTGGCAAATGACGGCAAGGTCTTCTTAATTATTAGAGAATATGGAAACTGCTAACGTGCAGCTGCCTGCGAATTAATTATTAGGGAATTTGAGAATGATGAGACTGATATGAAAAGTTTCTAGCATGGCAACTGGATACCAGATACCAACGTCAAAACATGCGCGTTAGTAACTGGTAACTGACAGGATATGAGACAAACTAACCGTAAGCTGGCAAAATTCAACTTACAGCCTGACGCTAGCCGTTAAAAATATGTATTGTCAACCTGATACGAGATGGCAATTTGATTAATATTTGGAGTTCTTACTATGTACTGAATGTGTAACTGGCAACAAGATTCCAATTCGTCACTTCATGCGAATCCCCATGGTAAATGGCGGCCAGCTGAGTGTCGTACAACAGCTAACACATGTTATCTATGTCTGACATGGTTATAACCAATGGTTCTTGTCTATGACTTACAACAACTCATATGTATGACCTGTGTCTGATTCGCTATAAGTCAATATTTCTTGTCTATGACTTACAACAACTCATATGTGTGACCTGTGTCTGATTTGCTATAAGTCAATATTTCTTGTCTATGACTTGCAACAGCTCATATGTGTGACCTGTGTCTGATTGCTGTAAGTCAATGTTTCTTGTCTATGACTTACAACAACTCATATGTATGACCTGTGTCTGATTGCTATAAGTCAATGTTTCTTGTCTATGACTTACAACAACTCATATGTATGACCTGTGTCTGACTGCTATAAGTCAATGTTTCTTGTCTATGACTTACAACAACTCATATGTATGACCTGTGTCTGATTCGCTATAAGTGAATATTTCTTGTCTATGTCTTACAACAGCTCATATGTGTGACCTGTGTCTGATTGCTATAAGTCAATATTTCTTGTGTATGACTTACAAGAGCTCATATGTGTGACCTGTGTCTGATTCGCTATAAGTCAATATTTTTTGTCTATGACTTACAACAACTCATATGTGTGACCTTTGTCTGATTTGCTATAAGTCAATATTTCTTGTCTATGACTTACAACAGCTTACACGTGTAACCTATGTCTGACATGGTTATAGTCAATGATTCTTGTCTTTCACATGCAAATTTCTAACACGTGTAACCTGTATCTGGCATGTTAAATGTCAATTGTTCTTGCCTATGATTTACAACATCTAACACATGTAACCTGTATCTGACATGTTAAATGTCATTTGTTCTTGCCTATGATTTACAACATCAAACACGTGTTACCAATGTAATACAGGGTTATAGTCAAAAGTCCTTGTATATAACACCCTAATGATCAATCTTCCTTGTCCATGGCTTACAACATCTTACACGTGTGACATAAGTCTGACACGGTAAAAGTCAATGGTTCGTGAATAACCTGTTCTTGCAACAGTAATATTCAATGACTCTTATCTACGACTTACTAACACCTGTAACCTCTTTCTGATGTGGTAAATGTCAATAGATCTTGCCTGTGACTTTCAACATCTTACACGTGTAACATATGCCTGACATGGTAATAATCAATGGTTCTTGTCTATGACTTATAACATCTTACACGTGTAACCTATGCCTGACACGGTTATAGTCAATGGTTCTTGTCAATGACTTACCACCATACACGTGTAACCTGTGTCAAAATTTCTTGTCTACGACTTACAACAGCTAACACTTGTAACCTATGTCTAACATGGTAAAAGTCAAAGGTTCTTGTCTATGACTGACAGCGTCTAACACGTGTAAGCTGTGTCTGATAGGTAATAGTCAATGATCCCTCTATAACCTGTGTCTGACAGTAATATTCATTGGTTCATGCCTTCAGCTTATACCATCTAACATGTAAAGCATATGCCTGACATATATGTTGTCAATGATTTCCTTCCAGTGGGGCATCTCATATATGTTACCTTAATTCGACGTGTTGTTACTTAGTTCTACAACATCTCACACTGTAATCTGCGACTGACACAATTATATTAAGTTATTCAATTGTTCTTACCTATGTCTGACTACATTACATGTCTCACAGCAGACCACGTCATGATCGGCACAATATTTCTTGACAACATTCCCATGATGTGCTGCACATCTCTCATAAGGTAACAATCCAGCCATTAGTGTTTTATGGCTTCACCAGCCCATGAGTAAGTTCAATTTTCACACCACATTATGACATATATAAAAGCATCACGTCTGGTATGGGTAAAACCAATATCTGTCTACAAGATCATACAAGAGCAGACACTACAATTCTATTTTTCCCTAACAGATTCCAGTAGGAGCTTCCTGTTACACAATCAATAACAATGTTGTATTTTATATGCAAAGGAATTCAACCGTGTGTGGTAATTTTAGGATTAACAGGCAAACCTGACTGCAGTTAAAGTTACAAATTTTCATTAAAAATGGAGTTCGAAATTACAGCTGGTAACGCAGTATGTGATAAACATTTTATCAAATGATAATCCATGTTGTGGTGGTATTTATTTTCTTTGCATATAGTACAGCTCCCAGAGAGTTTGTTACATTATATAACAGTTTATCGATCGAGTTCAAGCTGCCACTTATAGCGATTTGTAGGCGAGCAAGTTCCAATCATCGCCTTATTGATCTGCCGTCTATAAAATTGAATGAACAATGTGCACACAGAATTGACCACATGCACGCGCTAACAAAAGCACATGTAGGCGATAACGAGACCATATGCATGCGATAACGAGGCTACATACACACGATAACTTGGCCAATTGCATGCGATAACGAGGCTAAATGCACACGATGAGGCCATATACAAGGGATAACAAGGCCACATGCACGCGATAACGAGGCCACATGCGCGTGATAACGAGGCCACATGCATGCGATAACAAGTCTACAAACACACGATACCGAGGCCAAATGCACGAGATAACGAGTAGAGAAAACTGCCTTTAAAAGTGTATACATATGAAAAAAAAATGTAAGGAATATATCTTTTTCTGTTTACATCCATTACATGGTATTTTATGTTTACAATTTGTTTTGAATTACATTTCATAACTCTTCAGAAATATAAAAGTATACAGGACTTTGTGTGTGGTAAATCTTTTATATTACTTACAGGGCCTGGTCAAACTAGGATGTTGTCTCTGGTAAATCTGTTATGTTACTTACAGGGCCATTAGAGGTCAAAATAGGAACTTGTGTCTGGCAAATCTTTTATAATACTTACAGGGTTTGAAGAGGTCAAAAAAGGAATCTGTGTCTGGCAAATCTTTTATAATACTTACAGGGCCATTAGAGGTCAAAATAGGAACTAATGTCTGGCAAATCTTTTAAATTACTTACAAGGTGTGAAGAGGTTAAGATAGGATTTTGTGTCTGGTACCTGTAATTAGAATTAACTTGTGTCGCAGATAGCGAGTCTGTTTGCAATTGTTATTCGTCGGCTCCCTAGAATCATCGGAGACAGTGTGGCAGTTGAAATGAGTTATAAAATATCACTGTAATTTTCAAGCTCGTAGGTATACTTACAATCCTGCCTTCGCTCAGGAGAAAATGGAGACGAGTCTGCGTGCATAACAAATGTTAGTATCGTTGACATAAATGCTTTGTGCCGAATCAGGTATTTTATGCATTGCCTTTGTAAGGTTTCAGCTGTCTAAATAAGAAGTGAGAGTCAGGAAAGACACATACACATTACCAATCCATTTATGTATACTGCCACCCTCCCTTTCGAGTGGTAAGAATATGGTGCATGTCGGAAATCCAAGTACAGTTTAATGTTCAAATATGATGATCAGCATTATTAGCAACATTGACATTGGACAACAGTTAAAAATGTTTCACACTCAACAATGCCTTCTTGAAATGGTCAAGATCAGGTAGGATCGCGATGTTACTCGGAAGCTGGTCCAAGTGGTCATACTAGAGGAAACACGTTATTTCTGATAATCAGATGTGCCTATATCTGCCTCGAAGCTAGTGCTGGCAGATTCTTGCTAAGACTGGTAGGGGTTTTTAAACCGGAAGCATATTAAGCTGATAAACCTAAGTGAAAACTGAATAGACCAGTGTATGTTAATTGCTGTGTACGCGGTCAAAAAGTAATGTGGATTGAAAAACCCATCTGCTGTGCCAACGGTGCAAAATGTTAGAAGTATATGGTTGTTGTTTCATTACGTGTACATCAGAATAATATCTGATTTACTTTCTCCAGAAATAGTGAGCACTTCAATAAAAAAATGACCATGTGACTTTTCAACAGTAGATTCTATAAGGCACTGCATTTACAGGAACAATATAACGCGGTGCGAAGGTTAAAAACACAGGTCATTACAATCTTAATCAAGTCACGTCAAAATCTCTTTTAACAGATTTCTTGAACGGACAGTTTGGTTGGGGTTTAACGCCAGTTTTAACAGCTGTGGTCATATCCCGGCGGCCAGTCCGCCTAAAAAGTGTTCCAGAGTATACAACCAGTTTACTAACCAATTTCTCCTAAAGCGACTGACTATTTCCTCACTTGCTTCAGAGGTGTGGGACAAATGACCTATAGATGCATTGTCTGAGATCAATTATCACGGAAAAGTTTTGCCGGCCTTTATGGGACTCGAGCCGGAACCCCAGGACTGACAATCCGAGGAACGGACAGTAAATAACTGACAAAGAGCAACGAAAAAAAGATCAGATTTAGATATAAATACTGTAAAGGGTTTTTAAATGAAATATGGCAAAAACAGATTTATTTTGACATATATCTTCGCCTCTTATTAAGCTGGCAGTCTTTCTCTTTTACGCTCTGGTTTTAGATGCTAGACTAACCGCACCAATATTGGCGTATATTTTGTAAATCTTGACCACCTTACATATTATATTTTGCAAGAAATGTGTGTACAACACTGTGTAGACATATCAATGATATGAACATTGTACATTTTAAAGGGTAGATTTGTCTACCAACGGTTGTCTCAAGCTGCAATGTTTGTTTCAAAAGAATCCATGGAGTAATAATAATAATAATAATAATTCAAACACCTAAATTTGTCATTAGCCTTTTTGTCTAGTTATGCATTTTATCCAGTGAAAATATTGTATATATTCTTAAGGGACTATTAAGTTGTTTTCTACGACAAGTCTGGTTAGTTTATTAAGTAGGTCAAAAACTGGTTAACAACTTGAATTTGTTAAATAAGAAAGTGCACGACGTGATGGACCTCCTACCTGCTCACAGTACATTTGTCTTAAAATTAC
Organism: Cyclina sinensis; assembly: GCA_012932295.1. Taxonomy (NCBI): domain Eukaryota; kingdom Metazoa; phylum Mollusca; class Bivalvia; order Venerida; family Veneridae; genus Cyclina; species Cyclina sinensis. The sequence goes on along the minus strand of JAAONU010000016.1, from coordinate 893,515 downwards.
ACAACAAAAATCAATACCAATATTTGGTTCAAGCCGAATCGGTCAAAGCAAGTCAAAACGATGAAGAGGGAAAGCGATCGACTTAAAAAATTGTCGTCTTATTTGTTTGTTTTTTTCATCCGATAGGAAAGCTAGAAAATAAAATAAGCTAGAAAATAAAATTTAACTTGTTTTAAACACCAATTTTAAGGGTTTGAATCATCAATTTTCAATTTTTGGAATTCCCAATTTTGATACGACCGCATAAAGTATCGGCACATGTAATGATTTGGCATACGAACGTATGCACATACTGAGTAGTACATTCATAACTACGAGAGAGAGAGAGAGAGAGAGAGGGGAGGCGGGGGAGAGGTCGCTACGCTTCCCCCTTTTGACGGTTTATTTATTAAACATTTCAAAATTTAAGTTGCATCAAATTATAGAATATACAATAAATAATTTTATTAAACATTTACAAAATATCATATTGGCCTGACTCATAGAAGTTCAGATGATATATTTCTAAAAGATTTAATGGAAATCTAAGTTAAAATACATCTGAAATGTGACCACAGTTAACAACAATATTGTTTATCTTCACAAATGAAGCTATAGTTTTGCTTATTTTTGTTTACAGCTTTACCAATCATCACATAATAAATGAATGAGAAAAAAGAAGAATGACAACATCGACAAATATCCAAATGCATTGTGGATTTTCTCTTGTAGACGCTTCATTCGGCATGTTTCCAATTTTTTGTAGCATTCTGGTGACATATAAATTATAGCATACCAAAGCGGCTGGTTTCTCGTTACGGTCATTCACAAGAGGTATGTATTCACCTGGATAAAATGAAACATTGTTTACAACAGCTACTCCATCACTCAACAAATCGTCTTTCTCCACCTTCACGGTCTCACAAAACTGCATTTTGGACACAGCGATAACATTTGGGCATAGCCACGACCCGTCAAAATCCGAGTACACCGCAAGACTGACATACGTAGAATTTACTGGTTCGAATGGCGAATCTTCCAACTCTACAGTGTAATTTCTTCTACCTTCAGCAGACTGTTGGTTGAAATGTTGGACCTTCTTTTCAAAAGTATGCAACTCTTCCAGTAAATCCGTATGTGTTTGATCTGCTTTTGTCAGTTGGATTCTGACAACCATATGGTTACCTTGCGCCTCTATTTTAAGAATCTTTTTACCGCATGTAAAACTGTGCTCGTTGTGTAGTATTAATGGTTCCAGCATGGCGAAAAGGTTGTCATGTGAAGAAATGATAAAGGTATCGAAATTGAAAAGTAGTTTCAGGCGATAGTCCAGGCTTATACCTTTGACTTTCTTCATCATATTTATACATTGTTTTCCTACTGCCATTTCACTGATCGCACAGAACTTCAATATACATGTTTTCTACAAATCAAGAAGAGATTAACGCTAACAAAGATGTTTACTTTCTTATAGTAATAAAACATATGTATGTAAGTAGTCCCTTCGTGTTGTGATTCCGGTGCTCTTTAAACGCGCCTAAACGACATCACTCAAGAAACGACAATTGCCTTTTTGTCATGTTAAAGAGCCTATTTGTCGCTCCTGTGTGTTGTCGCTTCACAGACACAACGACTCACATAAAAGGATATGTAAGTTGCCGTCACACCAATAAAAGGTAGCCAGAAAGGACCACTTCAGCCATCTATTCATAAAAATATAATTCTTGACTATTAACATGTTTGTGCCATAGTGAAATCATGTTTAGCATTTTGACGTGTTAGTTTTGGTTTCTGAACACATGTTTTTCCTTCATGTTACTTAGAAAGTGAACATAGGTCGTTTGAATTGGAAATGTAATTTCAGTGACCCTAAATAACCATTAAATTAAGAAAATTAAGATGTTAAAGCATAAAATCGAAAAATATATTTGAATGTCTTACCAAATCTTTATCGTAGGTCATCGCTCCATTGCATGCCATGACTTTGGGTCCCACTGAGGCGGTAGGTTGAAAATTAAAAAAATCTTCTAACTGTACTAGGGTCGAAAATGCTGGAATTTCAAACAAAGGCATTGGTTGACAGATGGGTTGAAAGTCAAGCTCAGAGCTGATTTCGTTACAACGGAAACAAAATATATTTTTGTAGAGTCCAAATTTCCCTTTTACAGGAGAATATAAATTCGTCTGAAGGCAATCTTGTTCAACAGCAGGATCATAAAAAGGGCTCTCTTGAAGGCAGTCTGAAATTATCTCATTTTCGTCTATGCAGTATTTAACCTTTTTATTTAAAGGTTTAAATTGTACGAGACATTCGTTGTCGTTTCTTATCGTCTGTAAAAAATCAACGCTTTCACCACCATTCGGAAATAGCGGAATCGCTCTACAGGTCACGTGACTTTTCCAGGGCGCGGTTCCATTTGTATCATTGTTACAAATAGCACAGAATATATTTCTGTAATTCTTTTCGGTTAAACTACTGTATACGGGTAAAATTTCGTCGAGTATGTTATCGTTGGGCCGTAGACATTTTTCTATGACATCATCTGATTGCCTCTCTATTTCTGGACAGTACTGATGTAGCATGTAGGAGTGTATATTATTGTCAATATGCAGGACACTCAAATTCCCGGCATAGGTTTTGAAACAGTTTTCCTCTAGGTGTTTTGGTTTGTAGAATGGTTCTGAAACCTGGCCAGCAGTAGTGTTCACATTCGTACAACATGTACCCGCTACAGAGCAGGAAGCGGAACAATCGCATGGTAAACAGCAAGCATTCTCTGGTTCTTCCAAAGTAGTTTTATTTTCATTTGTTGGACAGAGAGTCGTTTGTGGACAGAAGTCAATGATCTTCTCCAGTAAAGTCAAAGAATAAGCCGAAACACTCACATTTAGTGGTTTGGCGCTCTCTGTTGGCACTACAAAAGCATTAGTTCCTGCCAGAAGTGTTAAACTTAAGAAGCAAATGGTTTTGTAAAAGACGTTTGTCATCTTGAGAGAAAATGTCTGTAAAATACAAGTAAGAAAGGTATAATTGTTTTAAAAATGCATGTTTATTCTATCTTCTTTTCAGTCTTGACTGGACTTAGTGGTAGTGTGAATAAAAATCCACCGTTGATCTAATAAAAACTGTTAATCCATTTAAAAAAATGGATTTCCATGGAAAACTCTGGTTACCATGCCAACTGAAAGAAAAAATATTTTTGTCTGAAACCATAAAGCCTAGAGCTTAGATATTTGGTTTATAATATCAACTAGTGGACTACCAAAATCTTATAAAGCATGGCTGGCAGGTCCAATTTGAAAAGAATTTGAAATGTTCCTGGAGTGACCCTCTATCCCGGCGGTCAGTCCACCTAATAAGTGTACCTGGGTATCCAGCCAGTTTACTCAACAATTTCTCCGCAAGTGACTGACTACTTCCTCACTTGCTTCAAATGTGAAGGACAAATGCTCACAGTGTCTGAGATCAATTATCACGGCCCTGTTGGGGATTAAACAGTGATCGTCAAGATTGACAATCCGATGCTTACAACTTCACACAGCACCGCTTAAACGTATTTTGGAATAACGAAACTTTTGTTTTTGTTCAGCCCCGAGGCTTCGTGATGTTACGAAGAAATAGCTTGTATACAGCAGCTACATGTGAGCACAGGACAGATTTGTAATAAGCAATTGTTCTTCTGCTGAAAAAGACGGTGAGAGGTTAAGTGATCACAAGGCAGCGACCTGAACCACCCTAACTATGGAGGCGAGTCGTTAAAACGAGTGGTAATCTAATCCTAACCAAATGTCATATGCAAGTTTTTCTTTACTAGCATTTCTGCGAATACAATTTATTTTCATAAAGTCGATATCTTATTTACTAACACAAATCCTTGTTACTTATCCTTTTTAAATTTCAGTTTATCCAAAATAAAGTTTGCAAGAGGCTGTATCTTTACACTATTATGCCTGATTTCCAAGCGCTAGTTTTTTTCCTCTGACTTAAAAGGTAGCACTACGATATTCTATACATTCCCTTTTTTATCACTTTCAACCTTTATTCACATCCTGTCATTATGTTTGGCACCTTATTCTTTGAACAGAAAATCAGTATGTGAAGAGTTAGTGTTTGGGTGTGAATTTGGTTAAGAAATAAACGTCATTTTTACACTGATGTTTTTAACTTGTCACTAAAACGCTTAAACTGGCTGATTTTTTTTCTGACCAACTGTGCCTAAGTTATTCTGTCACCCAGTATGATTATCTTTACTTTTCACTGTTAATTGATCTTTTTTTATTACATGCATCGGTTAAGAGGAGCTATCGAGAACCTTGTGTTCTACAAAACGTTTATGTATTGAATATATAGGTACATGTGTATGTTACGAAGCTAGTTTCGAGCTGATTCATATGGTTTCTGGTTCTGGTAAACCTGATATTACTGTTGTACACTTTGAGGTTATGCAGTTATGTATTTGTTTTTGTTGTTTAAAGGTGTCACATAGAATCGTATAAAATCGCACAAATAGATTCAGAGTGTGATCTATTAATTCCAGTGTGATTGGATGATATATAAAATGAATGTTACCTTTCCCCTAGAATGATTAGTTCATTACTTAATTAGAGATTAATTAATGGTATTATCAGCAAAGTCAATTGTGACTTATCAACACATTCGCCATATTTCCCTCATTTAAACCCTTATGTTACTACTGATGAAATTTCTACTAAACTCCGAGACGTGAACCGGGGATTAAAGAAAAACATTTTTTTTTTTTACTTTGCGCGATGTTAGTTCTTTTCGTTAATGCTAGCACTAAATTAAAAAGTTCATAGATTGATAATTGCATGCCTAAATTGAGAAGGTTGTAATGTTAGATGTCGCGATGTTTTGTTAATATCATAAAGAAAATATCAAATACTGCAAGTTTAATTGTCGGGCTTCTGTCATTTTTGTTCCATATCCTGAGAAACCAGTGTGAATTTGTTTTTTGTTGCAAAATTACTTTATTCAGTCCGTGGTGTCATGCTTCGTATCATACTCAAGATTTCAACAGCTGTAAACAATAACTCTCCCTCAGATGTGTGGGGGTTGGAATATACCGCTTTCTGTTTACTCTGATTCATTTTTAGTTGGTGTTTGAAAAATCTGAATGAAAGACCGGACTCCCGTCTTTTACGCTTCGTAACAGGCTGGCAAATTCCTCACACGTGACATTTGTTTCTATGCGTTGGGCTTGTCAAGTAACATAGACTTAAAACCCATGATAACATAACATACACAAAAACAAGTTATGTGACAACGAAGTTTGCTTTACCTAGTTAAAACAGAAGTAACAGAAGAAGTGACAGTTTGTTCACTAGTTATTAAACAAAAATAATAGAAAAATACAGAGGTATTTTCTACTCTCTCTCTCTCCCTCTCTCTCTTCTACTCTCTCTACCTCTCTTCTACTCTCTCTCTTCTACTCTCTCTACCTCTCTTCTACTCTCTCTCTTCTACTCTCTCTACCTCTCTTCTACTCTCTCTCTTCTACTCTCTCTCTCTCTCCGTCTCTATCTTCTACTCTCTCTCTTCTACTCTCTCTACCTCTCTTCTACTCTCTCTCTTCTACTCTCTCTACCTCTCTTCTACTCTCTCTACCTCTCTTCTACTCTCTCTCTTCTACTCTCTCTACCTCTCTTCTACTCTCTCTCTCTCCGTCTCTATCTTCTACTCTCTCTCTTCTACTCTCTCTACCTCTCTTCTACTCTCTCTCTTCTACTCTCTCTACCTCTCTTCTACTCTCTCTCTTCTACTCTCTCTACCTCTCTTCTACTCTCTCTCTTCTACTCTCTCTCTCTGTAACAAACAATTTTTCAGCCCGCAGTAGTTAAAAAGTAAATACAGTTTGCATTTTTAACTGATGTATTATAGAATTTTATCTCCTAATAGTTCGAAAGTCCTGTCAATATGAAAATATATGGTCTTATCCAGTACTATAGATATAAAACTGTCAATATGAAAATACATGGCCTTATCCAGTACTATAGATATAAAACTGTCAATGGCCTTATCCAGTACTATAGATATAGAACTGTCAATATGAAAATACATGGCCTAATCCAGTACTATAGATATAAAACTGTCAATATGAAAATACATGGCCTTATCCAGTACTATAGATATAGAACTGTCAATATGAAAATACATGGCCTTATCCAGTACTATAGATATAGAACTGTCAATATGAAAATACATGGCCCTATCAAGTACTATAGATAAAGAACTGTCAATATGAAAATACATGGTCTTATCCAGTACTATAGATATAGAACTGTCAATATGAAAATACATGGTCTTATCCAGTACTATAGATAAAGAACTGTCAATATGAAAATACATGGCCTTATCCAATACTATAGATATAGAACTGGCAATATGAAAATACATGGTCTTATCCAGTACTATAGATATAGAACTGTCATCATGAAAATACATGGTCTTATCCAGTACTATAGATATAGAACTGGCAATATGAAAATACATGGTCTTATCAAGCACTATAGATAAAGAACTGTCAATATGAAAAAACATGGCCTTATCCAGTACTATAGATATAGAACTGGCAATATGAAAATACATGGTCTTATCCAGTACTATAGATATAGAACTGTCAATATGAAAATACATGGTCTTATCCAGTACTATAGATATAGAACTGTCAATATGAAAATACATGGTCTTATCCAGTACTATAGATATAGAACTGTCAATATGAAAATACATGGCCTTATCCAGTACTGTAGATATAGAACAGTCAATATGAAAACACATGGCCTTATATAGTACTATAGATATAGAACTGTCAATATGAAAATACATGGCCTTATCCAGTACTGTAGATATAGAACAGTCAATATGAAAATACATGGCCTTATCAAGTACTGTAGATATAGAACAGTCAATATGAAAATACATGGTCTTATCAAGTACTATAGATATAGAACTGGCAATATGAAAATACATGGTCTTATCAAGTACTATAGATAAAGAATTGTCAATATGAAAATATATGGTCTTATCCAGTACTATAGAAATAGAACTGTCAATATGAAAATACATGGTCTTATCCAGTACTATAGATATAGAACTGTCAATATAAAAAAACATGGCCTTATCCAGTACTATAGATATAGAACTGTCAATATGAAAATACATGGTCTTATCAAGTACTATAGATAAAGAACTGTCAATATGAAAATACATGGCCTTATCCAGTACTGTAGATATAGAACAGTCAATATGAAAATACATGGCCCTATCCAGTACTGTAGATATAGAACTCCTTATCCAGTACTATAGATATAGAACTGTCAATATGAAAATACATGGCCTTATCCAGTACTATAGATATAGAACTGTCAATATGAAAATACATGGTCTTATCCAGTACTATAGATATAGAACTGTCAATATGAAAATACATGGCCTTATCCAGTACTATAGATAAAGAACTGTCAATATGAAAATACATGGCCTTATATAGTACTATAGATATAGAACTCCTTATCCAGTACTATAGATATAGAACTGTCAATATGAAAATACATGGCCTTATCCAGTACTATAGATATAGAACTGCCAATATGAAAATAAATGGTCTTATCCAGTACTATAGATATAGAACTGTCAATATGAAAATACATGTCCTTATCCAGTTCTATAGATATAGAACTGTCAATATGAAAATACATGGCCTTATATAGTACTATAGATATAGAACTCCTTATCCAGTACTATAGATATAGAACTGTCAATATGAAAATACATGGCCTTATCCAGTACTATAGATATAGAACTGCCAATATGAAAATAAATGGTCTTATCCAGTACTATAGATATAGAACTGTCAATATGAAAATACATGGCCTTATCCAGTACTATAGATAAAGAACTGTCAATATGAAAATACATGGCTTTATCCAGCACTATAGATATAGAACTGTCAATTTGAAAATACATGGCTTTATCCAGTACTATAGATATAGAACTGTCAATATGAAAATACATGGCTTTATCCAGTACTATAGATATAGAACTGTCAATATGAAAATACATGGCGTTATCAAGTACTATAGATATAGAACTGTCAATATGAAAATACATGGCCTTATCCAGTACTATTAGATATAGAACTGTCAATATGAAAATACATGGCGTTATCAAGTACTATAGATATAGAACTGTCAATATGAAAATACATGGCCTTATCCAGTACTATAGATAAAGAACTGTCAATATGAAAATACATGGCGTTATCAAGTACTATAGATATAGAACTGTCAATATGAAAATACATGGCCTTATCAAGTACTATAGATATAGAACTGTCAATATGAAAATACATGGCGTTATCAAGTACTATAGATATAGAACTGTCAATATGAAAATACATGGCTTTATCCAGTACTATAGATATAGAACTGTCAATATGAAAATACATGGCCTTATCCAGTACTATAGATAAAGAACTGTCAATATGAAAATACATGGCTTTATCCAGCACTATAGATATAGAACTGTCAATTTGAAAATACATGGCTTTATCCAGTACTATAGATATAGAACTGTCAATATGAAAATACATGGTCTTATCCAGTACTATAGATATAGAACTGTCAATATGAAAATACATGGCTTTATCCAGTACTATAGATATAGAACTGTCAATATGAAAATACATGGCCTTATCCAGTACTATAGATATAGAACTGTCAATATGAAAATACATGGCGTTATCAAGTACTATAGATATAGAACTGTCAATATGAAAATACATGGCCTTATCCAGTACTATAGATATAGAACTGTCAATATGAAAATACATGGCTTTATCCAGTACTATAGATATAGAACTGTCAATATGAAAATACATGGCGTTATCAAGTACTATAGATATAGAACTGTCAATATGAAAATACATGGCTTTATCCAGTACTATAGATATAGAACTGTCAATATGAAAATACATGGCGTTATCAAGTACTATAGATTTAGAACTGTCAATATGAAAATACATGGCTTTATCCAGTACTATAGATATAGAACTGTCAATATGAAAATACATTGCCTTATCCAGTACTATAGATATAGAACTGTCAATATGAAAATACATGGCTTTATCCAGTACTATAGATATAGAACTGTCAATATGAAAATACATTGCCTTATCCAGTACTATAGATATAGAACTGTCAATATGAAAATACATTGCCTTATCCAGTACTATAGATATAGAACTGTCAATATGAAAATACATTGCCTTATCCAGTACTATAGATATAGAACTGTCAATATGAAAATACATTGCCTTATCCAGTTCTACAAGACCTGAATCGTCTGGCTGAATGAGAGCGATAAGGGAGGAAGACCTTTAATATTGACAAGTGCCATATCATGCATATCACTGGTAGCTCTAAAAGAGATTTCAAAACTCAGTTTACCCTGCACATCCAATTAATTCAGATAGTTAACCAAGCCACTTACCTGGGGATAGAAATAACTTCAAATCTCTCTTAGTCAGCACACATATATAAAACTACTTCCAACGCCATTCAGACATTAGGATTTCTAATGCATAATCACTATTCAGCCTCTCCAGTAACTAAAACAGCTGCATATAATTCTTAAGTAAACCAAACTTTAGAATATCCCTCATCCACACTGGACCTTTACCTCTAAAAGGATGTAAATAAAATGGAATCATTATAGAAGCGTGCTGCCAGATTTGTGAAAAATGAATATTCCAACTGCAGAACGCAAGGATTAATGAACACTATTTCAACGCTTAACTTGCAATCCCTAGAAAGTAAAAGAAGTTCCAACAGATGGTTTTCTTTTTCAAAACAACCTTTTCTAGCTACGACAGGTATAACTTGGCCAGATTTTCATGCTGCTCTTGATTTGAACACCCAGTACAGATCAGTCTGAACTTTGGGCTTTCCAGATTTGAACTTAAGGGATGTATTTGTTTAACCCACTGGGATAAATTTGAGACTGCACACCTTAAGAAGGCACTTACATGCCCAGATAACAAAACGCTTACAATGATAACGAAGGAAAGAAACAATCACACAAAAAGAATATTCAGAGGGTAAAGCATCTTAGAGTGTATACTATATATTATAATAATTAGTTTTTAAACGTTATACCCCACCTACATTATGATTAATATGCAAGATCAAAAAGGATATGTCGATGGAAATAACTGACAAACTATGCCACAGAGGCTGATTAAAGGGTGTTGCTCGTAAAGCTATGCCACAGAGGCTGATTAAAGGGTGTTGCTCGTAAAGCTATGCCACAGAGGCTGATTAAAATGTGTTGCTCGTAAAGCTATGCCACAGAGGCTGATTAAAATGTGTTGCTCGTAAAGCTATGCCACAGAGGCTGATTAAAGGGTGTTGCTCATCAAACTCAACCGTCAGTTCATTTTACAAATGAAAATACTTTCCTTGTCCACCATAAATGCGGGCCCCCTCAAGAAACTATTTAATAAGTGATGTGTGTAAAACATATATAATCGTAGAAGTGCCCTATTGCTGGTGGTCGTTATCCAGTGATGGCCATGTTATAAATGAAGGACAGACTATGACTCGGGGGATGTGTTCTTGGTCAAAGTGCCCCTAAATTTTGACGCGAGGTTTTAAATTCTCGCTAGTGTATGTGTTCACCTAACAGGGCGAGACAAGAGAAAAATCTCGCCTGTCAAACAGGCGATATTTCATGTGGCCCGAACTTGATTCCGTAGTTTTACTGTGGTACGGTGTACTTTATAACGTCTACATTTGTACATGCCCAGAATTTGATGTTCAATAAGTACAATTTACATTTGCTGCATGTAACCTGCTTACTTGTTAGAAGTAAAGATGATATGTGTAAAACTTAGATAGTCAATAAACAAATTACTTAACTAGATGCACCTCTCGGATATGCATTTAGATCTTAACGAATAAGCTTAGTAAAACTGAAATCTGAATTAACAGACTTGCATGGCTGGATTTTTGACAACGAACAGCCTCCTTAGGACTGCACCATAAATTGATTCTGTCTATCTTATTTCTTTACTGCACCAAAACCATGTACATATTGTAAAAAATTAGGATTTAAGATTTTAAGGTGTTAGGTATTGCAATTTTTTATTATATTGCTAGGATTTTCTGAAATCATTTTGTGATGATTGTTTTACATAAAAAAGCATTTTTTTCTTCAAAATTTATTATGCACTCTTTCCACCAAATGAACTATATACTTTACTGCTATAATTCAATGAAGGTGCTACATGGCTTATCAAATAAGTCAAGATCATATTTAAATGGTATATAAGTAAATTTACTCAGCTTAAAAATCACCTTACTTAGTGAGCCTCCACCGGTAGAAATAACACCGAGAGACCTGAATAACCGTCATAAAAGAGGTATAAATTCCGTGGACTAATATTACCTTCTCTGAATTCTTACAATGCTTTTAATTAACTTTTACCCTAAATTTCAATATGTTGCAATGATTATGCAGTTGATACTCTCTCGTTATGTTTCAGTCGACTTTGCTAGAACAACTATACCAATTGTATACAGTTAAAAAATACTTCAAACATATTTACAACAATACCAGAAGGTACGCTTCCGTCGCTCTCAAGGTGTGGTAACCAGTCATACACAACTTGAAACTATGACTGAATTATTTCTAAAGTTGTGTAAAGCTGTATTATACACCTGACCTACAAACATTTGTTGAATCAGTCCAGAGGAGCGGCCTGGTAAAACGAGGCTTTCGTGTCAAAAAACCAGTAAGTAAAATACGAAACAATTTGTAAGTCGTAAAACTCAATCGGTTGGATCAATATCTGACAATGTTATCTTTGGCTTGTTTTTTCTTTCCTTCTATGACCCATAACCAGTCCCTGACTACCCTGTTCTGCATGGTACAACAGCACTGAAGTCTGGATGCAAACAACTTATTTATAGGTTGGTGCCAGATCCAGCAATTAATGCTATTCCTTAAGTAATGTTATAGAGGATATTTGTTTGTTTTTGTGGAAGATGAGAATTTATTTCATCGAGTGAACACCATATGTGATATTTTCACGAGTGGCGCATCCACGAGTGAAAATATAAACATATGGTGTTCACGAGATGAAATAAATTCCCATTTTCCACTAAAAAACAAACAAATTTTCTTTTTATTTTATGCCAACACGTCAAAAATGGGTATTTTATGACATTTTTACTCAGGGCCTTCAATAGATTCCCCATGGTGAGCCCCAAATCAGTTAATGCGTACTTTGGTTACTCCGCACAAAAAAAGTGCAGACAATCTCCAATACATATGATAACTTTACTTCTGCTGAAATAAACTGAATACACTTTCATCAAATAACATTTATTTTTCTCTACACAGTTTATCAATATTTATTGAATTTTAGCCATACATACTTTAATTATAAAAGCGGATTAATACCGAGTAATATTCAATCAATTGAATTGAAAGTCGGCCATATTGAATATTGTCCATGTGAGTTATGTAAACAAATCAGACATTTTAAATAATTTATGGCGAATTTCATCATTGTTCACAACTAGTTAGGCTCAGGAATTCAATATTATAACTGGATTTAACAAGGTCAATAAATTTCACTCGCTGTCACTGTCTGAAATACAGCGGATTCTCTTGTATTTACGTGGTAGGGAAAAGTAGTTCCAGCACAAACAGTGGATTATCAAAATGGTAATTTCACTGATTCAAAACAGTGGATTATCACTTTTATCTCACTGATATTTCCCTATATTTCATTGGTAGGCATAAAATAAATAAAGCTAAACGAGTATAAAGTCCCTCTCTAATCAACCTGAAAATTATCCTTAGCTGTATAAGTAAACTTATTACCTTTGTGTTAAATAAAAGATAAGGCAAATACTTGGAACTTAACAAAACTGTAAATGAATATCAGGCCGGCTTCAGAAAAACATATTTCACCAATAATCATGTTTTTACACTTAAGTTGCTTATAGACATATTAAGGTATTATAAGGAACCGGTTTTCTGTATTTCTGTTGACTTGATCGAGGCTTTTGATTCCTTATGGCGAGTAGTGCTCTGGAAAAAGCTGCTGGAGCAAAATATAAACGGAATTTTTCCCGTGTAACTAGAAATATGTATCTAAATGTTAAATCCTGTATTTCCCCAAAATAGGATGAAATCTGCCGTTTTCTCATGCAGCTGTGGAATACGTCAGAGAGAAAATTTGTACTCTGCCATTTTGTGCTTATTCCTAAACGACCTTAAGGATTATCTATAATTAAAAGGTCACACTAGAATTATACTTAATGATATTGAGAAAGGGACAGACACTTTTTTGAGAATAATGATTTTATTGTAAGCTGATGATACTATACTTACTGGTGATGATTCTGAGAAACTTCAAAACGATTTTGCTGCATATTAAAAAACTTGAAAATTAAAGATAAACACAAAGAAAACAAAACTGTAATTTCTGGTTCTCAGAATGACAGAAGATTTCCTTTCAATATAAATGGCATGCCAATCGAAATAGTTCCCTCACTTAAATATTACTAATGATGTTGCAGTCTATGCTAAAAGAACCTGTCAACTGGGCAGGACAAATGATGTTGCAGTCTTTGCTGACAGAACCTGTCAATTAGGCAGGACTAATGATGTTGCAGATTATGCTGAAAGAACCAGTCTGTAAGGCAGGACAAATGATGTTCAGATTATGCTGACAGAACCTTTCATTTAGTCGGGACTAATGATGTTGCAGTCAATGCTAATAGAACATTTCAAAAAGGCAAGACTAATGATGTTGCACATGATGCTGACAGAATCTGTCAATAAGGCAGAACTTATGATGTTGCTGATTATGCTGACAGAACCTGGCAATAAGGCAGGACGAATGATTGTGCAGTATTTGCTTACAGAACCTGTCAATTAGGCAGGACAAATGGTGTTGCAGTCTCTGCTGATAGAACCTGTCAACTAGGCAGGACAAATGGTGTTGCAGTCTCTGCTGACAGAACCAGTCAATTAGGCAGGGCTAATAATGTTGCAGTCAATGTTAATAGAACCTGTCAATTAAGCAGGACAAATGATGTTTCAGTCAATGCTGACAGAACCTTTCAATTAGGAAGAACTAATGATGTTGCAGTCTATGCTGACAGAACGTGTCAATTAGACAGGACTAATGATGTTCAGGATTATGCTGACAGAACCTGTCATTTAGAGAGGACTAATGATGTTGCATTCAATGCTGATAGAACCTTTCAATTAGGCAGGACTAATGATGTTGCAGTCTATGCAGACAGAACATGCAAATTAGGCAGGACCAAAGATATTGCAGAATATGCTGACAGAACCTTTCAGTTAGGCAGAACCAATGATGTTGCAGTCTATGCTGACACAAAATGCCAATTTGGCGGGACCAATGATGTTGCTGAATATGCTGACAGATCCTGTCAATTAGGCAGGACTAATTGTCTTGCAGTCTCTGCTGATAGAACCAGTCAATTAGGCAGGACTAATGATGTTGCAGATTATGCTGACAGAACATATCAATAAGGCAGGATTAACGGTGTTGCAGTCTTTGCTGACAGAACCAGTCAATTAGGCAGGTCTAATGATTTTGCAGTCTATGCTGACAGAAGCTGTCAATTAGGCAGGACCAATGATGTTGCAGTCTGCGCTGACATAAGCTGTCAACTCAACTCACCGATTAAATTAATCCACTTTTATTAGCATGTATTAGATGCCTGCCGAATTATCTATTATATTCCACTTTTTGTATATAATTCTATTTATTTTTAGAGATCTTAATATTTTCCTCTAATTCAATAACTGAACTGTCAAACTTACCAAAAGTGGTTATTCCGCACTTTGTTTACGCCAAACCAGTCAATCAATGACATTCTATAGTTAAACGTAATTGCACGATTTTCTCATATTGCATTTGTAGTTTAATTCTTCAAGTCAAGGGAGTCTTTCTAACAAGTTTATAATCGAAGAGGGTGGCAGCCCTCTGTATGTTTAAAATTATGAAGTAAACAATGATAATACATTTATTATAACCCCCCCCCCCCCAAAAAAAAAAAAAAAAAAAACCCAAAAAACAAAAAAACAAACAAACAACCCCCTCCCCCCGACTATAACAGTAATCGTATTTCATGAAATTGCATTCCCACCCCTTTAGTTTTCAATGAACTGAGCGAGTTCTCACTTCGGACTCTAGCTATAGTCTTTTTTCTTACTCAATCATAATGTGTTTAGTGACTGTGTCAACACTCCCGCTACCTGCTTCTTAGTATCATTTTTTCCCTTTACTTATACACTCAACAGAAGAAATTAAGGGTCAAGGACTTATGACAGCAGTTCTTAAAGACGTACCTTTTTTACATGCTGAAGTTTATATAAAAAAATTCATTATTGTATATATGACCAATTTAAACTAACACAGTAGCACGTATAATCCCCAAAGACAACTCCTAATAGTTTTAAAGTGTTTGAGACTTGGTGGGTGGGGTAAACACAATGTTTCATCATTAGAAATATGGAAACCGATTAAATTTAAGAAACGGGTATGACCTCCTCGTGCTCGGATAACCTCTTCAACACGGGTCTGGAAGCTGCGTATGAGCTTTTTGATGTCCCTTTGTGGCTGTGAGACCCCATTCCTCAGTAAGGGCAGCAGCCAGCTCATTTCTGGTTGACGGTATGTTCTAGTGGGATTCATGTCTGGAGACCTAGCTGGACATTCCATACGTTCAACAGCTTGGTCGTCAAGGTACTGATTGACGATTCTCGCATGGTGAGCTGAAGCATTGTCGTCCATTAACACGAAATCCTGGCCGATTGCACCCGCATATGGAATGACGTGAGGTCAGAGAATCTCGTCAATATAACGTCAAGCAGTAACTGTGCCGTTAACAAACACGTGAAGATCTGTACGCCTGTCGTAAGAAATGCCCGCCAAAACAATAACGGAGCAACTACCAAACTTGTCATGTTCAGACATGCAACACTCGCAGAAGGTCTCATTTCGCTGACGCTATACACGCAAAATTTGTACTCGTCGGTGAATAGCACATTACGAAAGTATCTGAGTTGCCAGTTAACGTGATCTCTTGTAAACTCCAGACGGACCGCACGGTGTCTTGGCGTTAAAGGGGGGCGCAGCTAAGGACGGCGAGCACTTAAATTAGCGTCGTGGAGTCTGTTGCGATATGATTGTGCCGAGATTCGAACACCGGAAGCAGTTTGGAAGTCTCTATATAGAGCAACAGCCGAGTCAAACCTATGGCGTTTTGACAGGACAATGATGACACGGTCTTCCCGAGCAGATGTTGACCTTGGACATCCGTCCACTCTGAGGACGTCTGACGACGGCGCCTGTGTCCAGGTACTTTTGTCAAAGTCGTTGGATTACAATTTGGCTAACACCATGCTCATAGGCCACCTCGCGCTGCGTTTGCCCAGCCAGCAGACGACCGACTGCTCTGGCTGCCTTCAGCCTCCGAAATGTGTCTTCTAGGCATCAGAGATTCTTCATACTAATCAGTTCTAAAGTGTAACAGATGATTCGAATCAAACATTCAAATTAAAACCTGCTCATGTCACATTGACTGTATTCTACACATTTGCTTTTCACTTGATTTTGAGGGGTGGGTGTGTTTGCACGGATAGTTGGGCTGTTACGGGTAGATAAAAACATATATACACAAGTACTGGTGTGTCTAAAGCAAAACACAATTTAACTTTTACATGAACATTTTTGCATTTAGAAAATCTATGAACCTAAGTCTTGACCCTTAATTTATTTTGTTGAATATATATAGTTTAACCAATAAGGTCATGCATTGTTTATGTGTGTATTGCTTTGTATATACTCGTGTATCTATGTTTGATGTGAGTTAATGAAGTATATGTTCTATTCTGTTCTGTTCTAACTACAGACTTGTTTTTATTTGCATGGCTGAAATTGCTATATGGCCGCCCGCAGATGAAAATATGTTTCTGTTGTAGATGGAAAAAAATTGATATGTCAATGCGATAACATAACTAAAAAGGATCATATAGTCTGCAGACATGCTAACGTAGTTATTGTGTGTATTTTCTGTATTTATCAGTGCGTTTACATTCCAAAACACCTCTATTTGAATTGTCAGTACCGTTTAGATGTTCTGCTTGTGCTTTTTTTATCATAGTAAGCAAGCAGTCTAGATAATGATCAGTCGACATTGGCAAACGTGCTGACCATTATCTGAACATGTCGCAAAGGTACACACAAAATAAGAAAGAAAGAATATTCATTGCTTTAAGAGGCATACCGTAAAGTTCGAGTATTCCATGTACTTCAAAATCATGTAAATATGAATGGTATTAAATAAATTGAGCATCGGATTAATCTTGACGATCCCGGTTCGATTTCCATCAGGGTCGACAAAATTTCTCCGTGATAATTGATATCACACAATGCGTCTATAGGTCATTTGTCCCTCACCTCTGAAACAGTGAGGAAGTAATCAGTCACTTGCGGAGAAATTGGTTAGTAAACTGGTTGGATACCCAGTAACACAGGTTAGGCGGACAGACCGCCGGGATATGACCTTAGCTGTCAAAACTGGCGTTAAACCCCAATAAAACCAACCCAAATTAAATTAATATCAAATGATATCAAGGTGTCGGTCGAAAATTCTAAGTACAACCGCCAAACTGAGTGCACTGATAATAGTTTCCTTTGATATAGGGAGCTGTAGTTGTATCATTTTTTGGGTTGATTTATTATAAATGCAAATCTACATTTTCTACATGCTTAGAGGAAACATTTTTTAACAGCTTTTCTTAAACTACCAATTATTTTGCATTTTAAAGAGATTAAGTTATAATGTATCACTGGTAAATTTTAGGGAGTGTCCCTGTAACTTCAGTTACTGTTATAAATGCATACTGCAAACGTGGCCGTGTGGTTAGGACGTCCGCCTACTGAGCGGGAGATCAAACCAAATCCCAGTTGAGGCTGGGTTAGCACTAAAGAGATGTCGGTTGGGGAACCGCTAACTAGTAAAAATAATGGGTACCGTAAGCCCAGCCAGACGCCCGGCAAAAGGATTAGGGAATCGGTATGTACTGTGCGCACATGTCTCATAAGCCAACTTGGCTGGCTCTTTCAATAGGGGTGACACTATAATAAACAAAGCTTTTACCTTTCTAGAAGAAAAGAAGATTAATTTCAACTACATGAATGGCAAATGGCTTATACAGTCAATGAAGTGAACATTTTCACACTTAATTCCGTGTTTATTAAATTGTTACATAAATACAATATAATTTAGCTACAGGTATCTTTAAATATAAAGAGTATTCAAGTACGTGTCTTTGTTCATGATAATCGTGGAGGGTTGTACTTTTCATATCATATTACAGTTTTCTACCTGACCGGTTAACGTCAAATTTTAGGCACAAATCTGATACTTGTAACACGGTCGGATAAATATAGATTTCAAAATTTACCCTTGCTTACCAAGAAGTTTCTTTGGTTACGCATGCGAGAAGAAATATTAAAAAAAAAAGAAATTCGTTTCAAACTACCCACTTGTTCGAGGACTATTATAGGCATAAATTCGTAACGCTATTATTGGAAAATTATAAAACTTCGCTTTAGTAAGTTTGGTTTTAGTTTTCTTTATAAAATCAATTGTGATTAGACCACTGGGAATTCTTTGGAGTATGGGAAATAGTCTATTCGACTGTAACGGTTACAATTTAAAGTAACACCACTAGATAAACACCATCCGGTTTCGCCAGATGATAACGATCTAACATCTAACAGTTTAAAATATGTCTGCAATGGTTTTTAAATAACTCACTTAGCAACGAACATATCTGGTATTAGACTTGTTTCAGACCCAGCATTTAATGCTATTTCTTAGTAATGTTCAGCTAAATGACAATCAATTCAAGTCCCTTTCTAACTACAGATTTATCTTTTCTTGGTTGGAATAACTATATGATTACTAACAGAGGAAAAAATGTTGCTATTAGAGAGGTAAAAAAATATATCAATGCAATAACATAAAAAGAAAAGGACATATAACCTGTAACCTGGCTAATCTGATAAGTACACACCGAAAATGTTTTATCTAAGTTCACTTTCATGTCTCTGTAAAATTTCCGGTCTACCATTCAACTTCCATGTCAGTTATTTCAATCAATCTAGTGTTTTTCGAAACGTGATAAGAAGAAAAGATTGATATATCGGTTGTCTTTACGCAGAGAATACAAATTCTCATGAAAATAATATCGTGTCAAGCTCTGACATTTATATAAAATCATTATGTAATACCGTTCATCCATCATTAAAGAAGCCGGTTGATTCACAGACACGTGGAGAAGGCTTAGTCGACAAAACTTTGAAAATAAAGATCAAACTCCTACACGAACTACCCAGCCGCATTAAGTATAATTACTCATAAACCCGTACTACCTCTTAATTTCCTTAAACTAGGCAAATATGATACATTTGACAAGGTGGAAACAGTCTATGTGTGTTTGACGTCCCATCGATAGTAGATGGGGATATTATAGTGGTCTTCATCAGTCCTGTCATTGAACTTTTGTCTGAAACACAACTGTAACTCATCAATGTATTGACTTAAACTCTGAGCATAGTAGGGATGTTGAAATTTCTAATTAAATAAGTTCTGGGGTATGACTATGTAACAAATCAATGTACTGACTTAAAGTTTAAATGAAGGTTAGATGGCACTTAAGATCATGGTGAGAAGTGCAGAATAAAAAAAAACTATTAACTCTTGGTTATTTTAAAGATTTATTGCCCTATTGTCCGTAGTGAAGATATACACATGTAACAGTTAAATGTCTTGGCATTTTGGGTTCAGCTCTAGTGTCCATCTCATTTTTGGTCATGTCTTCGCGGTCAGTCCACCTTACAAGTGTTTCAGGGTATCCAGACAGTTTACTTACTAATTTCTCCGCTCTCATTGTAATGTGTGTTTACACTTGGCGGGGCGACAATGCAATGACAAAAAAGCGGAAAAAGAGAGATATGTCGAATTGTTGACGTTGAGGCTATTCTTATTACGTAGTTATGCTAAAAGGATGCTTTCGCCCCGGAAGGCGAAGAGGCGAAAACCTAACAAATAATCTAGGTCGTGTAGGTTAAAGCTCATATTAGATTTTTTAACAAATCAAATGTAGGGAGCACAAGCGACCGAAGCGCTTAGTTCGTTTCAGCTTTGACCTAGTTTTCTGACATCTCTGAAATGACGTTGAAAGATACTTGAATGTAGCTGTTTGGAAGATTTCATTCGACCTAGTTCGCTCTACGTCGTGTCGGTTAAAGCTCATAAGAAGCTGTTTCACTACATTAGGAAGCTGGAGTTTGGAATAGCTAGAGACAAATAATCAAACTTTATCATGGAATTCTTCAAGCAAAATTGGTAAATTTTTTACCAATAAATGTTTGTAAAACTTTATATTTTGATGTTTTTCTGTAACAAAAACTTAGGCAGTAACGTAGTTTAAGTATGTTCTTCACGATTACAGCAATAATTTCAAGATGTATGAAAATTTTCTTTTATCTTATTGTCTGTGTGTCAGTTGCTTAAAGAGTTAGCCTTGGGATCAGATCACCAAAACAAAGTAGAATAATGAAGGAAGTTTCATGAAGATTGCGACAAAAAAGTGACCACTAGAGTGCACGTAATGTTTACCGATTGTCTGAGGTAGTGACTAGTTTCTTTCCAGATATGACCTAGCCTTAAATTCATCCAATATATTATCAAACTAAACATTCCGACCAAGATTCTTGAAGTTCAGACAAAAACCAACATTATCTCTAGATTGTCCACAAGTCTTTCCAATGATTGTTACAAGTTTTTTACACAATGTTTCATTTTTTTTCAACGGATTGTCAAAACAAACCTTCTTTATAAGGTTTTGAAGATCAAGCCAAACATTTGCCATCTTGTGTGTTTTCGTTTTATTGTTGATACAGAATGGTGACCTACTTTTGAACCCCACATGATCCAGGTTTGAACATACCTAAGAAAGAATTAAGACAACAATTGTAAGTATGTTTCATGAAGATAAGTTAATAAGTGACTTCTTCAATGTTGACAATATTTTGACCCAATGTGATCCTGTTGGGATCATCAGAACAAATCGCTTGGAAATGTTTCATGAATGATTAAACGGTTTGCCTCCAGAGTGTTCATAAAATTTTCCTTCGATTTTGGCTACAGATCCAGTGTTTGAACCAAATTTTATTTTTTTTTTCTTCAAGAAATCATCAGGGACAAACATTATGACCAAGTTTCCTGAAGATGTGGCCAAAAATATTTGCCGTAGTGTGATGAAAATGTTATCCATTGCTTTGAACTGGTGACCCAGTGTGATTCAGTTTCAAACTCGACCAAGAAAATATCAACAGTGGCTTTTCCATGGCTTAAAAATGATGCCTCTACAGTTTTCTAAAGGGTTTCCTTTGATATGGACTGGTGACCTTACTTTACAGACTGTTTCGAGAGATTATCATAGCCAACATTTCGAACAAGTTTCATTATGGCTGCGTAAAAATGTGGCCTTTAACAAAACAAAATGTTGACAACACACGACACACGACAAACATCACAAAAGCTCACCCTTAACATAGTTAAAGTGAGCTTAAATTAATGAATTAATTATTTGAATGAATGAATGTGTGTGAGTGCGTACGTGAGTGCGCGTGCGCGCGCGTGCGCGCGTGTGTGTATGTGTGTGTGTGCGTGTGTGTGTGTGTGGTGTGTGATTCAGCGACACACTTGTTAAACACCGGAAGAAAACTTTAGTGTCAAATCGAAATATCAATTCAATTTCAATGTAGCCTTTGTAATGTCCATAATTAAATTATTTGTGAACAAGGCAATAATCCTTTCGAAGTGAGCATTTCAAACAAATCAGAATGTAATGTCATTTTTTTAAAAACTACTGGTTTCCAAATTTTTTTGTCCTATTCTTTTTCCAAATTTTTTTGTCCTATTCTTTTTTCAAACAAATCAGAATGTAATGTCATTTTTTTAAAAACTACTGGTTTCCAAATTTTTTTGTCCTATTCTTTTTTCAAACAAATCAGAATGTAATGTCATTTTTTTAAAAACTACTGGTTTCCAAATTTTTTGTCCTATTCTTTTTTCAAACAAATCAGAATGTAATGTCATTTTTTTAAAAACTACTGGTTTCCAAATTTTTTTGTCCTATTCTTTTTTATGTAGATGTAGCATTATATAAAACTATGACATGTCTTTAAGATATTGATTACTGACATATCGGGTATCGTAGGCTCGAGATAGACTTTTGTAACCAGTCAGATTGATTTTAACTGTATTGACATAAGTTGTGCAAGTGTTTTACTATAAGTTAATAGGATATTTTCATATTAAATGACTACTAGGTATATGTTTCTATCAGCTAGTCAGTAGACTATAAAATACTGAAACATACTATTCTGCAAGTGAACTGCTTGGACTAGATAAATGGAACCTAAATATTTTAAAGAAGCAGCATACCCTCATTTTTTAAAAACAGATTTCAGATCCGCGTCGTCTGCAAGGTAAACAGGGTTGGCAACTGTCCCCTGCTCCCTGGATGCAATGATTTTACTACAGAACATATTGCAACAGACAAAAATCATCAGAAGGCAGCTCTGACGTTACATACTATGTTAATTTTAGCAAAGCATGATTCATGATCTTTCCAGATTAAAACAACAGTCTTTTCTTAAAGATATTCAGCGATATTTCTAAATTACGGAAATAGCACTTACCAGAAAGAGATTATTTATAGATCTATATAAAAATAGAAATAAAGATCTATTTCCTTCACGAGGGATGGTTTAGATCTATTTCCTTCGCGAGTGATGGTTTAGATCTATTTCCTTCGCGAGTGATGGTTTAGATCTATTTCCTTCGCGAGTGATGGTTTAGATCTATTTCCTTCGCGAGTGATGGTTTAGATCTATTTCCTTCGCGAGGGATGGTTAAGATCTATTTCCTTCGCGAGGGATGGTTTTCCGAAAAATCCTTTAATCCTGCAGTTCATACTAAAGGGGAAATAAAGGGGATTTCGTACTTCTCGCCTCGACGTCATGTTTACAGTTTTAGATAACCGTTAATGTGATGGTGGAGTGAACTTAAATCTTATTTATCTGTTTTTGTGTTTTATATTGTCACTCCGGTGTTAAGGTTCGTCTTCATTCCAGACTATTCTATTTACCTTTATTTATTTGGCATGCAAGGAATGTACATTATAAAATCTGAGGTATGAAAAGTCAGATACAACTTAGCTTGAATTACTTGAGAATATCTCTCATGAATTAGGTATGTTAAAATAAAATTAGTTTTCGCTCTTAAACATTCGTAGGTAAAGTGAGATTCGCTGTCAACAAATTTAAATCGCTTTTCACACTGACTACACTGGATAACTTTTAGAAAACCAAGCTTTTATGTTTAATCGAGGGTGCAACACACACACACACACACACACACACACACACACACACACACACACACACTGTGAATAAGGGTTAGGTAGGAACAATCTGACTGAAGTACCCGATCTAACTACGGTTATATCCTAATAGCAGAGCGTAATTTAGGAGCTGATTTTAATTATTGGCCCCGCCCCGAGGGTTACTTGATTTTACATTTATAGGATAAACCTTAAAAATCTAACTGTCTCAAACCGCAAAGCCTATAATTAAGATTATATATGACTGGTAACATTTTCTAGTAGTCGAGTTTGTTCAAATCATGACCACAGGGTCAATATTGGCCATGCCCTATGAGTCACTTAATTAAACATAGACGTAATATAGGGGAAAATTAATATATCTTCTTGTCTGAAACCACAAGTCCTACAGCTTGGATGTGCAGCATTGTCTGGAAGACCTCTACCAAGGTTGTTCAAAATACCCTGCCCCCGCTCGAAGGTCGCTTGGTTTTATATTGACTTATGAAGGAAAATCTTTTCTTAAACCACATTATCTGAAGTCTTAAAAGTTTGTGTGTATCATTTTCTAGTAGACCTCTACCTAGATTGATTGTTCAAAGTATGTCCCTGGGGTCAACACTGGCCCCGCCCCATTGTCACCTGTTTTTATGTAGACAAATATGGGATTAGGCTTAAAAGTTTTCTTCTCTAAAAGTGCTTGACACAGAGCTTTGTAATTTGATGTGACGCATCCTCTAGAAGACATCTACCAAGATTGTTAATATTATGTCCCTGGGGTTAAAAATGGCCCGCTCAGGGGGGTAAGTCTGTTTTCCATAGACTTATATAAGAGGAAAAGAACAAAGCCTAGAACTAAGGTAACTATTTTTGGAAAGGAAAATACTCGGCCACCCTCACCCTTTCCCATGGGACCTTCTTACCCTCGTGAAAGACCTAGGTCCTTCTTAATTATTAAAGAATTGAATGCAATCAAGAACTCTGGTTGCTATGGCAATAAAAAGGGAAAACTTTGAAAATCTTCTTGTCTGAAACCACAAGGAATAGGGCTTAGATATTTTACATACAGGTTAAACAAGAGGTCCTCTACAAAAATTGTTCAAATCATGTCCATGAGATTATCAATGGCTACGTCCTGGGGATCACTTGATTTCACATAAGCATATATAGGGAAGACTAACCACAAGGCATATGGCGTAGATATTATGCATGAAAGCATCATCTAGAGCTTTTCTACTAAGATTGTTCAAATAATGTCCCTCGGGTCAAAATTTATATATAATAAAAAATATATAAAATCTTTTAAAATCTTCTGGTAAAAAACCATAGGCCCTATACTTAAGATATTTAATATGTGGCAATAACGTCTGCAATGATTGTTCGATTATGCCCTTGGGGCCCCGTCAATGGGATCATTTGATCTCAGCCACAATTTACAATGACCTACTGACTAAATCTCTTGTTTTTGCAGAAACAGTATGAACATTTGACCGTAACTTTGCATGCGGATTTCTACTTTGACGTTAGCCGACATTGACCTTGACCAACTGAGCTTCTTTGTTGTTTTTTTTGCAACTACAGTCTGGAAATTGGAAGTATACTTATGTGTTTTACTGAAAATATGTTTGAAGTGAAAATGATACAAATTGTTTCATTTCCTTAACTTATCTACAATGAATTTAAATGGAGCCAGACGAACTTGCTGAAAATTCACAACATACAATTTCAAAGCAGTTGCCAAGGTCACCACATGTAGAAAAAAGAACCCTGTGATGCAGAATGACCTAAATACACACGGTCGGAACTGCAGCATTGAAGACAATACTCAAGTTTTAGTGTATGACAACAATTGTACTGCCAACCAGAATATTAATGTTCACAGACGCAAAAGAGCGGTAAGTTCATTGTGAATTATGGCAACCATTGAGTTATATGTTGTTTGTCAACGTTCTCTG
This sequence comes from Cyclina sinensis, assembly GCA_012932295.1. Classification (NCBI taxonomy): domain Eukaryota; kingdom Metazoa; phylum Mollusca; class Bivalvia; order Venerida; family Veneridae; genus Cyclina; species Cyclina sinensis. The sequence continues at coordinate 868,045 of JAAONU010000016.1, read as the reverse complement.
TGAAAAGTTTTCTTTTTTTGCCTTCCTGCCTTAAATCTAATTTCATTATTACAGAAGATGTAAAATTCAAATAAATCCAAATCATAACTAACGTAATCATTTATGTACTACACTTGAGAAAAAAACACGTTTTTTTCCCGTGAAAGCGATGACTTTTGTTTAAGAAAAATAACACCAATTCATCATCAAGTTTAATACAAGTGCTATTGTAAATATCACAGATATCGCAAGTTGAATTATAATGCCTTCGTCTTTATAATTTCCGTTTAAATCTTTAAGGGAGGGAATTTGCGGTATACACTTTCAATTATCGAGAAAGAACTTGAGGAGGCATAAGCGACTTATTGAGAGAAAACATGACTCCGATAGATCTAATCTTCTAAATGAAGAGCTGGATCTCAGATCAAGTCAAACGATTGATAAAAACGGCATATGTTTCTCAAGACGAGGTTCCGCCTCGACAGTGTGCCAGGACAGAGAAATTGTACGCGCGTTGCGTGCAGGAAGGGGAGAGAAATCTCATGCTTATCTACGAGCCGAAGGAATCCAAATCCCAGGTTTATTGCAAACAGATTGGTAATAAAAACATTATGACTCATCTGAACGTGAGCTCGAACCTGTGCCAACTGATTGATCGTGAAAATAAATTTGATTTGAGCATTACTTTTAAATTGTCGTGTCGTTGAATATATTGTTATTAACGTCAATATATTTTCATTTATCAGAATGAAATTGATGGGACGTATGATCGTAAACGTTTGAGGTAAGAGGTCACCATAGCTTAATATTAAGTAAGATCATAATCAGTACATTTTTCATTTTGTGAACACTTCATGAACTACATTGGGCAAATGTCTCATGCAGATTAAAAAAAAGTATTCATTTTCGGAGAGATCACCGTTTTGCTTCAGAAGTATAGGATGGCAAGTTGAAATAAATGTTATCCTCGACACTTTCTCGTGTTTCTCATTTAACTGTAAAGCTTTAAGAAGTTTAATAATCAATTGTTTAACACGATAGTATGTAAAATTAAGATTTATCTATTGCCTATTTGACTGTCAAATAACTTCATTCTAAAATCTCTGTGGTCATGTGTGGTAGATCTCTAGACCAATTGTCATATTACAGATAAAATTTCCGAAAATTGTGATCCGTAAGTTTGACTAAGTGAAATAAATCCAAATCAGGATAACCCTGTCTTTTACGAAGAAATCCTCTAATATACTATTTTGCTTTTGTCAGTGGCCGACTTTTCTTATCATTTGCAGTTTGGTTGGAGATTAAGACGCCGGAGTCAGTTACTGGTCCAGTAGTGATATGTCAGATGTGACGTCAGTAACAGATAATGTTTATGGAGAAACATGTTTATATCAATACGATAGAGTAGGATGTTTTAACGAATATGTTGTCTCAAACAATTACGTCGAAGGAAAGATAAAGAGCTTCAAAGCAACTGAAAATTCTGACATCAATGACGTAAACTGTTACCATGAAGACGAAGACGTGCCGTATGATGCAATATCTGTAAAAGAGCGTGGAGATTCATTGGTAATAAAGTTTGATAAATGGAATAACCATGGGGTGTTAAATGTGGACAATATACAGGAGTCGCCAATCCTTAGCTACAAGAAGGTTATGGACTTCCTTAGTGGTAAAGGGAACAATTTTGACGTGAGCATCTGTGACTGGGAGTACGAAGAGAGGGAGTCAGTCTACAGTTATATCTCATCCAACCTACAAATAGGTAAGGCCTATAATGCATCATTTACATTGTGCTTGAATGTAGAAAATTTTGGCAAAGCTCTTCATAGAAAGGTCCTAGTGTGGTTTTGTCATTTTCAAGTTGTGTGCTTAACCGCGGCTTTTTTCTACTGCATTCAATGAATCGACGATACACGTAGGTATGAATCGGATACTAAACCGATAGATGATTTTTTTCAGGTGTGTACCCGTATTTTGTTTGTTTACTAAGTGCATCCAAACTGAAAGTAGAAATTCTAGTGACGTAGCGTCACGTGTCTGTCAAACAGCACTATACCGCGGATGCTATTTGCAGTTATACTGTCCCTGAATGAAATGTTTATTTTTACTGATATTGAGTAAACTATTATTACTTTGGAACTTATTACTTAGTATAGTAAATTGACTACTGTATTTTGTTGTACTAATTACAACGCTGCAAACAAAAAGGTTAATTGGCGCTAATTTAGGTTGCATTATCAAAGACGGAAGGCCGACGTTTTTCACAGCTTAAAAAAATCATAATGACCGTTTTTACACACCTTAAATTTTAACAATGAAAAAGATGCGCAACATATCACAAAGTATAATTGACACCTGTTCATGTCTGATATATCATCAAGCAGTTGTCCATGGAATACAACAACGTGATCGGACAAACTACAATATATGATGTAACAAAACGTCTACTGTTGTGCATTTTGCATCTGAATTTTCCTTTATTACTCGTATTATTCACTGAAATATAAATGAACCTTAAGCACTGAAAGTAGCAGTGTGAAATTTCTTTTAACAGTTGCTATGAATGAAGATTACACAGAAATTCCACCGGCTATGCAACAGTTTCGTTATCGCGCAACGGAATCGGAAGAACATTCAGCGTCATCTTTCGGAACATCTTTGGACCACAGATACGACAATCCTTTGGTAGTGCAGTCTGTAGGAGAAGGTATAACCTGAAAATCTTACTTTTAAAAGAAACAAAACCTTCATATCTATCAACCACACTTATCAGTGACGAAAAAAGCTGTGTTGGAGGGTATTAGAGTCTGTGCACACCTAGGTGGCCAGCTAGTTTTAAAACAAATTTTAACGGTTTAACCTTTATCTCCTTATAAAATAAATATATCCTACATCAAATTGGTGTTAGAACAGTTGGTAGGAGAATGAGGAGGGACCTCGACCATTCATTATTTTTTCTAGAGAAATACAGTTAAACAATAGATAAAAGAAGCATAGAGGATATGTTGATTGTAGATGTAATCACCTGAAATCAAAAGATAAAAATAGTAAAATTCGATAACCAGCCTATAAAAATCCTTATTTGAAAAAAGGCCTGAAGGGTTTGAAGGACATATTAATCTTAGATATACGCCAAAACGCACAGCTTAACGTTAAGAAATATATTTTTCTCCGGGACAGCTGCCCCTGCACTCACAGAACATAATCTATAATTTTACAAATAAATGGAAAACGCCTACATGTATAATGTTAATATGTCCATCAATTTTTATACTGATTTAAATTATTATCTTATGTGCTTTTCGCTTATAAAAATAATACAATAATGCAATAAAATCATAAATGATATTGATATCATTTCTTTTTACTTAAAAAACCAACAAAACAACATTGCATTGAGGACTGGACTCACCCACACCACCACTAGTTCCTACCAAGTTCCGAATTTCTTGATCAGATACTACTTACTGTCTGGTTCCAAAGTCCTTTTGACTTCAAAATGATATTTGAAATGTATTGTATTTTATTTTCGCCGGTATAATAAAATAAATATTAAGAATGATACTAGTAGTAGACAATATGGTTACCCTAGACAGCAATTGTCATACTCGGCTGACGCATAAGTTCTCGTGTAAAGAGTATGCTCTATTGCCATCAATGGAATCTGATATCAATATACATTTATATTACACCTGAATTACGTAAATTCAGTCCAATGTTGAATATGTCTACAGAAGAGCTTGTAAGATAAATAGTAATTATCACTTAATGACAGCAAAAATAGAATTTTTCTTGGAACAAATATGCATTCATATTCAAGTTAATGTGAGAAACAGATATAAAAAAAACAACTGGGTGGAGCTTACAAGAACATTGCATCCATAGAATTACCTAATTGCATTTTAAACTATGTTAAAAAGACTTACTGATAATAGAACTACCCACAGTATTTCAAATAAGTATAAATCAGATCTGGGTATCAACGTTAATGATAAGGACATTTACGTTATCATGAACAGAATATTCACTCTATGAAATGAATTAACAAATATACTTCCAGTTTTCTATAATTTTCACAGAGCTGTATTCCAAAGTCACCAAGTCAAAACCGAAAGTTTTTCCTAGAAGAGACGTTGTGCACAATAAGAAACACTGATGACCCTCAAGTTCAACATCAACAAGAACAATGGACACAACGTGATAAAGAAAACCTTAGATCGTATTCTGAGCCAACTGCTGTGCCCTCCAAAGATAATGGAAAACAGTATAACCACAGAGCCCAGAACAAAGAACAAAATAAAGATGTACCATCGCATTCAACCGATACACAGTTTAAAACGAGGTAAAGAAGAGAACTCCGAAATCAGAAAATGTTATTAACGGGTACATTGTATTTCATGTCATGGATACCGTGATGCATTAATTGTAGTTATGTTATAAATAATAATTTATTTATGAACTTTGTTAATGTGCATTTAAAGAAAAACAGAATAATGAAGAATTTTTTTTACAGAAATTTGATCGTGTGGAGCAGCTGATATAAGAGCACGCTTCAATAAGATCATAATTTGATATTTTCACTTTTGAAGTCTCAAACCCTTCCCCTGTCAAATAGGTTGTGGAAGGATAGGGCAAAGGACTATGTATGTCCGCAAATATGATTGGTCTGAAAGGTAAGTCAGCAGGTTGGTTCGACACCTACGCCTAAAGAAAAGCTCATTGGACCAGTGGTAATGGGCTGAACTGGTAATCCAGGGGTCGCGAGTTCAATTTCCCGCTCCTCCACAATCACAACTTATTGTTGTTTAAGACATTAAACTTTTATAAAGTCCTATGTATCAGTGCGAATGCGATGCTTCCCTTGTGCATAAAATATAAGTAAATTCTGCAGGCGGCATCAGTCATATGTTTTTTTTTTCAAAATAATGAAATATTAATGATACTGACTAGTCGAATTATAACCCACTGTCAAAGAGTCCGTCAAAATTCTAAGTACAACAGGTAAACTGAATACATTAATAGTTTTTACATAGAGTTGTTGTTTTACAATATTTGGGTGTAAAGCCATAATTTATTGTTAGTTTTTATGCCCTAAGAACTTAAGTTTTTCTTTATACTGTTTTTTATTTTTCATTTTCTTTCGAATATGAATGTTCATTACAGAAAGATGCAACACATCTTGATAATGACCAGAGCGCGATTCGAACTCAGGTTCTCCCTCATATATAACCAATATTCTAACCACTAAGCCAAAGAACCAATTTCCTAATGCATCTTTTTGAGTTCATGTATCTTCGGTATCGGATGCGAATATGACCTACGCCCCCACAACCCTGCAGATTAGTTATTTTATATTTTTGGGCTTAGTGCAGATACAGAAAGCATCCACCTTCAGAGACATCCCTGGTTCTTTTCAGCACTGATACATGGGACCTTGGTTTAACGTCTCAATCGAAAGACAGTTATGCAAGTGGTGGAGCGGGGGATCGAATTCGCGACCCCTGGTTTAACTGTCCGGTGTGTTACCACTGACACAATTGTCTGAGGTTATATTTTATACTATTATAGGTGTTCACTAGACCGTTACAACTTTATGGAGTATAAACCAATAAATACATAAGCAGTATGTGATTGTTTAATTTTAAGGTAAGTCCCTCTACTCCATCCTCTCTTAACCCCAATTTAATCGAAGAGATTCATACAAGGTGTTGAAATACCAAATATTTTAAACATCAGTCCATAAACAAGGGCTCTTTGAGAAAAAATAGAAAAATCTTAGCCTTAGTGACCTTGATCTTTACCCAGTGACTTCAAATTCTGCCTACAGGTAGAGGTTCTTGCAAGTTATTTACTTACGAAATATCTCAGATATCGATCAATGAATGAAGACTGTGAGAGAAAAAGTACAAAATCTATTTTAGCCTTGGTAACCTTAACCGTGATTTAAAAAATGGCCGAGATTCATGCAAGGTGACTATATACAAAATATCTAAGATATCTGTGAATAAATTAAGGTTCTTTGACGAAAATTTGAAGTCTTTTTTAGTCTTGGTGACCCGGGGGCAGGGCAAATTTGAAACTAGTGACAAGATTTGAACAAACTTGATAGAGGTCCACTGGACCATGTTACACATCAAATATCTTCTATGCAAGTCTTTACAAAAATCAAGTGACACCATAGGTTGGGTCAGTTTTTACCACAAGAGTATCATTTGAACACTCTTGGTAGAGGAATTCTAGATGATCCTCCATGCAAAATATCTAAGCACTAGGCCTTTTGGTTTCATAGAAAATATTTTTCGAAGTTTTCTTCATATAAGCCTTTATTGAATCAAGTGACCCCATTTATGAACACTCTTTGTAGAGGAGTGAACCTGAACAATGAAATAATTGTAAATATTGATTCGGAATTATTTATTATTTTTGTCCTGAAGCAGTTTGATTCGACAGCTAAGTCAAAAGGAGGTTTCATAAGACCAGTGGTAATGCGCTTGACTGATAATCCTGGGGTAACGAGTTCAATTCCATGCTCCTTCACAGTCACAACTTATTGTCTCAAGGATAAGACATTAAGTCCTATTATCAGTGCTATACATCAGGGCCTGAAGAAAAGTCCTATATAAACTGAGCATGTAAAAAAACAACCGGGAGTGTCTCTTGAACGTGATGCCTTCTGTGTACATAAAAAAATTCTGCAGGCGTTGGTGATCATATGGGAAACCGGTCCCTTATTATTCCGAATTATTACCCACTGTCTAGAAGTCAGTACACCAGATAAACTGAATACATTAATAATTTTATATAGTTGTTGTTGTACAGCAATTGGGTGAAGAGCCATTATTTATTGTTAGTTTTTATGCGCTATTATTTATTACTAATATTCTTTCAAAACAAGAAAGTTCTTAACAGAAAGATGCAACGCATCTTTAAAAATGACCAGAGCGCAATTCCAGCTCTGGTCCTCCTGCATTGATAACCAACGATCTAAGCACTGAGCCAAAGAACCGATTTACTGACGCATCTCTCTGAGTTTATTTATTCTTGGTGCCCTGTGGCCAAAATGGCAGACACCTCTGCAGATAAGTTATTTCATATTGTTGGGGTAAGTGCAAGATGCAGAAAGCATCCCATTCTAGAGACACGACTGGTTCTTTTCAACACTAATACATGGAGCCTCCGTTTGATATTTCATCAGAAAGACAATTAGTAATGTTGGTGGAGGAGCGGGGCATCAATCTCACAACCCCAGGGCTTCAGGCCGGCACGTTACCATTGGACAACTGGTCCATTCCCCACAGACGCAGTCTATCTCTATCAATTAGCTCATTTATCGTCGGTACCGGTTGCCAATATGACAGACGCCGCCTGCAGAGATTAGTTATATAATGTTGTGAGGGATAGTGCAAGATACAGAAAGGATCCCATTGCAGAGACACCCCTGGTTCTTTCGCATGCTCAATGTACAGTACTAATACATGGGACCTCGGTTAAATGTTTCATCCAAAAGACAATTAGTTATATTAGTGGAGGAGCAGTCGGATCTTGCAACCCCTGGGTTACCAGTCCAGGGCGTTACCACTGGACCAATGATACGCCCTACCACTGACGCTATTGTCTAAGATTTTATTTATGCTATTACAGGTGAGCACTCTGCCATAACAAATTAATGGAGAAAGAACCAATAAATACATAAGCAGTGCATGAATGGTTAATTTTAAGGTATGTCCCCACCCTCTCTTAAGTTGGCACTGGTAATAACTGTTACTGGCTTCTTGCTCAGCCAGTTGTTTCAGCCAAACAAAAAGAACAGAAAAGCAAGACACCTTAATTCAATACTATTGACAGGAAGAAAAGAACAAAAAAAACCACCCTCATAGTATCTTATTTAAAAACATTGCTGAAAATAAACAATAATAATTTACAGTACAACTGTAAGCAGCTATATACACCTGGCATTCTAAACTACATGGACATCTCATAAATCAAAACAAATACATAAACCAGGAACTGCTGGGAGATCCGTAACCCTGTCGGTTGAGATATGCATGTAAATATAAAATGTAAGAGCTCGGGACCCTCAGTCTTTGGAAGGCCTGCTGATTTACCTTTAAAACAAGAACTAGAAGTGAAAAATAAGTAATCTTGAGTAAAATCCTTCAACTTTTACATGTTCGATATCAAGCTGGGACTTTCACACCTGACCTGAACCAAGTGAAATACAAGAGATTCTAAACATACATTATGTAAATGAGTTTTGCAAGCCAGAATTAGTGGTGTTTTGTCGGAAACAATAAAACAGACATAAGTATTTTTGTACTTTACATCCGAATTTTCAGCACAAGCTCTTTTAGTCATCTTGTAAAGCAATAAACATAAACAGCAGTGAGTAATGTTCAATGCGTACTGACTAACAGATATAAATATAGAACCCAAAAGACTTTTGCAATATGTTTTTCCTATTTTAACTTCCCGCACAGTATCTCCATACATGAAGATCGTAGCAGTACAATGTCTAGTAATAACAGACACAAACATGAAAAATACACTGGTTGCCTGTTTGTTTCAAAGTTTAATCAAATTAAAAGATTTTTACCATAACATTAAGAGTAAGCATATAAGGAAAATGTACACATCATAACAAAAATACTCTAATGGCTATCTGAAACAAAAACTAGCTAGCTACAGAACAGGCAGAGGTCAAGATTACACACAATTTAGGCACACATTTTCTTCTAGTATCAAATGAAGGAAAAATCCCCTTCAACAAAGAAATGTACTGTTCTGTGAATGATACTTTAATAAAATCTGTCTAAATGAATCTATGACAGAAAAGTTCTCCCTAGAAAAAATCTATAACAACTATAGTACTGTGAAATCATTTTTGTTCGCGTAGGACGAATTTTCGCGTATTTCGCGCTAGGAACAATGCGCGAATTTAAGACCGCGCTTTTATTAAACTGATAAAACACTTACGTTATCCGAATCTTGATCCTGTCCGAAATACCTGCATATATTTTTCCACTACCTTTTGACCATTAGTTGTTGTTTTTAGCCAATATAACTTGAATAATCGGATGTTTTGGCAAATTCTAAATAACTAGCAAAATTAAAATGAAACTTATTATGTTTTCTTTTTAAGTATGCTTTATTTGTATTTCCTTAAATTGTTGAACGCTTGTCTGAAGCGTTTACTAATAATTATTGCATTGTTGTCTCCACTATTTCGATAATTCGTGAAATTCGTTAAATTTTCAATGAGAAGCAAACTTTTTTTGCTATTGAAACTTATTTTATTCTTTGAGAATTTAAGAATGAAAGCGAATGGAAGTAACAACACATAAATAGGACACGAACGAGTAAAAGTAATTTTTGCAAGCGGCAATGTTTTTTTTAGCGTAATTGATTAGTGACCGGTTACAAAAGACCTGTCGGTATCGATCTTTTAATCTGTGCACACTTAACCTATGTCAATTAACGTCAATTAACAGTTGGACCTGTCAGTTTGTACATGTATATTCCAAAGCGGACCGCGGTAATTGACACGTATACATCCAGCGTCATGCAGCTGTCGTCTGCTTTTTATGCTGATAAAAAAATTGAATCTGAAATTGAAAATGCGCGAATTTAGGACCGCGCGAACGTACTGTTTTTGCCGTTTGCGCGAAATTTCATCCCAGCGAATTTAAATGATTTCACAGTAAAAAGATCTTTACTCGTGATAAATAATACATTGCTGTCTACCTATAACTGTACAAAATTTAATCTGACTGAGACAATGATTGGTTTGTCTTTATACATGTTTCTACATTCATCAAAGGTTAACATACACCTTACTTGTAGAAGTTTCTTTTGCTTTCCTACATGAAACATAAATCCACAAATATCAACTTATTAACCAGAATGTTCCCATGTTTATTTCAACCCTATAGTCAGAGTGACGAAGAATCGCAGTTCAAATAAATATACATTAACATTAAATATACCATAAATATAGCACTGATACATGGCAATAAACAACAGAAGGATGTATTTCAATAGATAACCACAAAGGAATTACCTTATGCATAGTTTAAAACACCTTACTAAACAGAATTTCTACTTCTATTATCTTTTCTAAACTTATTTTAAAGTTGTTTTTGACATAGGATAAACATAAAAAATAAAGTCTATATGTGTGTAGTCGGATAGGGTGGAGGCACTTTAGCACTTGAGGTTGGAGATTATTTCCACACTGATCATTAAGGAAGTATTTATTTCCTTAGCGAGGGATGGTTTTCTTGTAACAGGTTGTGAAAAATCGTGGCTAAATGGGATATCGTACTTCTCGGCTCGGTGTCATGTTTGGAGTTTTAGATATCCGTACATGTGATGGTGGAATGAAATTAAATCTTATTTATCTGTTTTTTGTATTTTTATTTTTACTCTCGATTTCATTTTACCAGACTGAGGTGTGAATAGTCACATATAATTTACCTGGACTTACATGAGAATATCTCTCGTGAAAAAGGTATGTTAAACTTTAATTAGTTTCGTTCTTAAACATTCTTCGGTAACGTTAAGAATTTAAATGGCTTTTTTTACACTAACTAAAGTAAGTTTTCTAGAAAACCAAGCTTTTATGTCTTAATCGGGAGTGCAAAATACTAAAACATTTTGTGATATGGAGTTTACGGGCGAAAATACCTGTCGATACTCACTTCTTTATGGTACATAATTGTGCAGACAATGGATTTTATTTTAGTAAAATATTTTATGGCCAAGATGGTTCTTTTATTATTTTTGTGTGACGGATACCGTTTAAATCAAGCAGCAGTAAACGGGATCACGAAGCACAATAATGCGCATGCGCACTTCCACTCTCGCTAAACAAAGAAGAAAGTTAATCTATTTTACATCACATAATTTTCCAGTTCTACTGAATAAAAATTTTTCTCCTCCGCCTCCCATTCCTCCGCCGCATTTTACTGCTGTTTGGATTGACCTTCATTCAGATTATTTGGTTATTCACAAAGTATTAACCTTCTTGCATGATACAAAGGATATCCGGTTTTCATTACTGTGCAAACATTTTCTTATTCATTATGATTGCGTTTCGATTTATAGAAACTATAACTATTTCTTAGCTGCTGGCGGAATTTTTGTTTTCCCCAAATAAAACAAAATTTTGTTACATTACTTTGTTTGAACCTTCTAGTCATCTTAGCTGATGTTTTGGCGGAATTTTTATTTCCCCAGATAAAACAAAATTTGTTACATTACTTTTGTTTGAACTTTCTAGTAGTTTCATTTTGTGCACCGGCTTTAATAAAAGCCCCTTTTACAACAGACTTGTATTTTGTTGTTAATTTTGTCTTACAAGCTTCGCAATCTCTTGCAACTCCTACGGAACCACTCGATGGCTATAAAACATAATAATATGCCTGTGGATAAACTTTAATAGATGTAATGTGTTGATATAGCTATGTTATCAGAGAGACATGAACAAAAGATATCTTAGTGACTGAAAAAGACTAATAGTTTTGCGTTTTTTTAACCCGTATTCTTTCGCACTTTAATGTTTTAGAAACCAGGTTTATAGTTCATTGACTGGGTGAGTTCTTAAAAACGATTTGAAAAAACAAGTCTACATTCAAAAAAAATACCAGTAAAAAAGATAATATTAATCAGGTCTTTAATTTTAAGATTTTTTTCTGGTTAAGGAAAAAACGTGTCATGACAACATAAAAAGTAACTGTTCCATTACTGGAAGAACAATTCGTTGATTCTTAGGTAAACTAACCGCGACAAATATGAAGGGGTTTTGACCAGAAAGCGCCGACATGAAATATTGTAGAAGTCAGGGATTCGATCCAAAGATGTCAGGATCTGAACACCTCCGCTCCATCATGATAGTATACATGTAGAGAGCTGTAGTTGTATCATTATTGGTTGGATTTATTACAAATGCAAAGATGCTATATGCTTATAGAAAACATTTTTAATAGCTGTTCTTAAATTACCAGTTATTTTGCATGTAAAGAGAATAAGTCATGTGTATCACTGGTAAATTTTTACGGAGTGTCCCTGTGACTTCAGTTACTGTTACAAATGCATACTGCAACCGTGGCCGTGTGGTTAGGACGTCTATCTACTGAACGGGAGATCAAAGGTTCAAATCCCAGTTGAGGCTGGGCTAGCACTAAGGAGATGTCAGTTGAGGAAGCGCAAACTAGTATACATAATGGTTACCGTAGGCACAGCAAGGCGCCCGGCAAAAGGATAAGGGATTCGGCAGGTACTGTGTCTCATAAGCTAACTTGGCTGGCCCTTTTAATAGGGGTTTCAGAACGTTCATCACACATAATCCAGATAGCTGCAGTACACGACTCGAGTACATTCTCTGCACATGTGATTCCTAAGAGGAAGATGTCACATAAGGCAACAGGAAGTGACTGGTGTGTCAATAGCTGGCCAGTCTATGTTCTACAAAGGCCAACCACTAGATTATATGTCCATACATTTAGCTTTAGACAGCTTATTTAACTTTCTGCAAGGCTGTTCAGGTTCACCAGTCATATTGGTTGGACATAACATTGAATCATATGACTGCAAAGTTTTTCTGCATGCTGTGCAGAACTGTAATAAATATCCTCAACTTCAAAAGTTTGTTTACGGTTTTATGGACACTTATAAAATTTTCAGGAAAACATATCCTGATTTGAAATCACATAAGCAGGAGGAATTAGTTAATTTTTTTCTGGGGAAAACATATATGGCTCACAGTGCACTAGAAGATGTTCTTTCACTGCAGGCATTGGTAAATTCTGTCCAGTTGGATGAAACTGTTACCAAAGAAGTGTCATTTAGTTTAGAGAGAGCGATACAGTCATATGAATATTCATGTAATATCTCATCAAACATTGTATCATTACAACCAATCATTAATAAAAAAGTTATAAGCAAGGGTACTGCTAGGTTGATTGCAGGAAGTGGCCTCAAGTTTTGCCATTTATGTGTTGTGTACAAACGTAATGGTATTGATGGTCTGCGAAGGCTGTTGTCAGAGGTGTCTAATGGTAAAGTTAGGGTTACAAAATCTGAAAGAATAATTATGGCTATTGCAGAACATCTTCATCTGATTCATAATAAATGAATTCCTCTGATATTTACAATGGCTACTTATAATGCAGATACTGTTTATCTCCTGCAGGATGTGGGGTATTATTTTGTCAGTGTCCTTCTATTCACTTGCTTTCCCTAAATGTACACCTTTTTAGTGGATTGTTGGACTTTGTTGAAACTGTAAAATATCATTATATCATATCTTCACTTTCTGAAGTTGTTTTTCTAGGTATATTACTATAGCCCAGAGTTTATACCACAACAGAAACTGAGTTACAATATTGTTACTCTTCCTTCCCTTAAAAACAATGTTTTCCATTTTTATATGAATTGTTTGTTCAACAGAGACTGTGTGTTAAAATTCACCTTATTATACCTCATGGGTTGTATAACTGATGTCACTGGAAGCCAACATTAGATGAAAAATTACATTTAAATGTCATGAACTGTTCTCAATGCCATTTTTACCAAGCTAATTACATGTTTTTTTCAAACAAAATTAAAAAATGTTTTTAACTCAACTGAGCGAATGCTCAGGGTGAGCTATTGTGATCGCTGGATGTCCGTCTTCTGTCGTCTGTCTGTCCATCGTCTGTCTGTTCACATTTGCTTTGTGTATGCCATAGAGGTTTTATTTTTCATTGGATCTTTATGAAAATTGGTTAGAATGTTTGTCTTGATGAAATCTAGTCCGGGATTGTATATGGGTCATCTGGGATCAAAAACTCGGTCACGGGGTCAAATCTTAAAAAAGTTTGTGTATGCAATAGAAGCTGTATTTTTCATGAGATTTTCCTAACATTTTGTAAGAATGTTTGTCTTGATAAAATCCAGGTAACAATTGTATATTTGTCATCTAGAGTCAAAAACTAGGTCAAGGGGTCAAATCTTAAAAAAAACCCTTGTGTATGCAATAGAGGCAGTATTTTCCATTGAATTTTTCTGATATTTGGTAATAATGTATGTCATGATGAGATCTAAGTTGTAATTATATATGAGTTATCTAGGATCAAAAACTAGGTCAAGGGGTAAAATCTTAGAAAAAACTTGTGTATGCAATAGAAGCTATATTTTCATTATATTTTCCTAATATTTAGTCAGAATGTTTGTCGTGATGAAATCTAGGTTGGGATTGTAAATGGGTTATCTGAGGTCAAAAACTAGGTAACAGGGTCAGATCTTAGAAAAAACTTGTGTATGCGATAGAAGCTGTATTTTCCATCCGATTTTCCTAATATTTTGTCAGCATGTTTGTCTTGATAAAATCTAAGATGGAATTGTATTTGGGTCATCCAGGGTCAAAAATAGGTCACAGGGCCTTTTCTTAGAAGACCTTCTGTTCAGCTTCAGCAATGAAACATTAGATAATTTTGCATGCAGATTAAATCTTTGACCGTGGATGATCTGGGCCTTGACCTACTAATGTACTTCCTGATTTTTTATGTTTCTACGCAATGATTCTCAGGTGAGCGATATAGGGACTTCTTGGCCCTCTTGTTTGTAGTTGAACAGTTGACTATGTTAGTAACCATTCGCTAGTTTTGGGTGATTAGTAAAGTTCAGTTTGTCCTTTAAACTAGCCACCTCAACTTTAGCAGTTGTCATTTAATCGTCAGTTGTGTATCGTATCTTTAGGCTTTGTTGTTGTTTATGTATTGAGATGTAACAGACAGACGTACAAACAGACAGACTGACAAATAGACAGACATAAAACCCCATAGTCTTCCTGCTTTAAATGCAGGTGACATTAGGAGCATATATATAGTCTTTATTTGTTTTATTGGTTAGAGGTAATTTTAATGGTAAGAAGTGGGTGGGGTAAAGTATAGTATGCTTTTGTCAGATAGTAGCCTAATGAGAATAAAAACAGATTTATTACTGTTGTTATGTGTGTAATCAATAAGTGCAATTATTTGAATGCTATGTGCCAACTATTCAGAACAACTTATGATTCAGATTGTAAAATGTATTGATCTGATCTATCGAAAGGTTTAATTTGTAAATAAAAGCACTGTTTATTTCTTCGGACATAGTGAAAAATTTTCCACGGTACCATATCATTTTCATTGCTTAAAAATTTTGATATAGTCATTTTCTATGTCATACTTTAAGAACATGTGTATATACATAGTCTTTTAAGGAAAAAAAATGATATTTGTTATACCACCCATATTCTGAAAACATTGTGTTTGACTGTTGCAATAGATACATATTGTTTTCATTGCGGAGATTAATTTTCAAAGATACTGATAAATACATGATCAGTAAACTGGTTTATAGTGTTAAATAATGTGTAAAGTTTTGAAATAAATAAGTATTTATTTCATTTGTTGTATTTTAGTTGAATCACTCAAAAATAATAGAAACATACCCCAATTCTAATGATTGAACTCGCATAAGGCTTTGCCATTACGGTATTATGATCATATTTGGTTTATCTCAAAAAATTCCACCGTGACCCCTACTTTTCTTTGCATATTAATTTATGATATTAAATGGTCTCTCAGCATGGTAAGTATTAAGACAATCGGAATATTCTACAAAAACGATATAAACCATCCTACATCCCTTAATGGCAAATGGCTTATTCAGCTAATGATGTGAATATTTTCACACTAAATTCCGTGTTTATTAAACTTTTACATAAATGCAATATAATTTAGCTACAGGTATCTTTGAATATAAATAGTATTCAAATATGTGTCCTTGTTCATGATAATCGTGGAGGGTTGTACTTTTCATATTATATTACAGTTTTCTACCTGAAAACGTAAAATTTTAAGCACAAATCTGATACTTGTATCAAGGTCGGATATAAATAGATTTCAAAATTTACCCTTGCATACCCGGAAGCTTCTTTTGTTACTCATACGAGATAAAATATTTAAAATTAAACTATCCACTTGTTCGAGGACTATAATAGACATGAATTCATAACGCTATTATCGGAAAATTATAAAACTTCGTTTTGGTAAGTTTGGTTTTAGTTCAATTGATAACATGAATTGTAATTATGTCACTGGGAATTGTTTAATTGATAATATGAATTGTAATTATGTCACTGGGAATTGTTTAATTGATAACATGAATTGTAATTATGTCACTGGGAATTGTTTAATTGATAACATGAATTGTAATTATGTCACTGGGAATTCTTTGGAGTATTAGAAATAGTCTATTCGACTGAAACGGTTAGAATTTAAAGTAAGACTACTAGATCATATCCGGTTTCGCCAGATGATAACGATTTAACATCTAAAATTTTAAAATATTTGTCTGCAATGGTTTTTAGATAACTCACTTCGCAATGAACATATCTTATATTAGACTTGTTTCAGACACAGCAATTAATGCTATTCCTAAGTAATGTTCAGCTAAATGACTATCAATTCAAGACCTTTTCTAACTACAGATTTATTATTACTTGGTTGGAATTACTATTTGATTGCTAACAGAAGAAAAATGTTGCTATTAGAGAGGTAAAAACATTTAATATATCAATACAAAAACATAAAAAGAAAAGGACATATAGCCTGTAACCTTGCTAATCTGATAGTACACACCGAAAATGTTTTATCTAAATTCACTTTCATGTCTTTGTAAAATTTCCGGTCTACCATTCAACATACCATTTGAGTCATAAGAAGAAAAGATTGATTTATCGGGTGTCTAAACGCAGAGAATACAAATCCTCATGAAAATAATATCGTATCAGGTTCTGACATTTATATAAAATCATTATGCAATACTGTTCATCCATCATTAAAGAAGCCGGTTGATTCACTTCGTGGAGAAGGCTTAGTCGACAAAACTTTGAAAATAAAGATCAAACTCCGACGCGAACTCCCAGCCGCATCAAGTATAATTACTCAGAAACCCGGCATTCATCTTTATTTCCTTAATCTAGGCAAATATGTGCATTTGACAAGGTGGAAACAGTCCATGTGTGTTTGACGTCCCATCGATAGTAGGTGGGGATATTATTTTGGTCTCAATCAGTCCGTCCGTCCGTCCATCATGAACTTTTGTCCGAAACATAACTCTGTAACTCATCAATGTATTGACTTAAACTCTGAGCATAGTAGGGATGTTTAAATTTCTAATTAAATAGTTCTGGGGTATGACTATGTAATTAATCAATGTACTGACTTAAAGTTTAAATGATGGTTAGATGGCACTTAAGATTCATGGTGAGAAGTGCGGAATAAAAAATAACTATAACTCTTGGTGATTTTAAAGATTTATTGCCCTATTGTCCGTAGTGAAGATATACACATGTAACACTTAAATGTATTTGTATTTTGGGTTCAGCGCTAGTTTTCATCTCCTTTTTGGTCATGTCCCCGTGGTCAGTCCACCTTACATGTGTCCCAGGGTATCCAGACAGTTGACAGTTTACTTACTAATCTCTCCGCTCTCATGGTATGTTGTGTTAAAGAGGCTGAACTCCAGATTTGATATAAAATTTTTTTTTACTTAAATTAAATATCTAGATGCCGTGAGATTATAACAACATGATAACTTACTTCAAAACTGATTATAAAAGTCAAAATAGAACAAAAAAAATATATTCGCTTCAGCCGGATTTGAACTCTGGACCATCATGTTAACAAAATATTAACAACGCTTTAACTGTCACCACTATCGCCTCATGTGAAATAACTATTGTTTACTAAATCTTATACAATATAGTTATACCGTCGCGTTACGGTATAGCACTATGAAAAGAAAAAAAATCAATTTATAATGTGATTACCTGACTTATTTTTTGTCAGTTAGTCAGTTTTTAAGCATTAATCATAAGTATCACAAGAAATTTATAATACAAGAAAACTTTCTTTATTGTGTCATCTGGAGCACAGCCCCTTTAACACATGGCGGGGCGACAATGCAATGGGAAAAATGCAGATAAACAGCGATTTGTCAAATTGTTGATGTTTAGGCTATTATTATTACATAGTTATGATAAAAGGGTGCTTTCGCCCCGCAAGGCGAAGAGGCGAAAACCTAACAAATAATCTAGGTCGTGTAGGTTAAAGCTCATATTAGAATTTTGAAAAAATAAGTGTAGGGAGCACGAGCGACCGAAGCGCTTAGTTCGTTTCAGTTTTGACCTAGTTCACTCTTCTTTTTTGTGTGTGTGTGACATGTTTAATGTTTTCAATCTGATTTCTGACATCTCTGAAATGACGTTGAAATATACTTCAATGTAGCTGTTCGGAAGATTTCATTCGACCTAGTTCGCTCTACGTCGTGTCGGTTAAAGCTCATAAGAAGCTGTTTCACTACATTAGGAAGCTAGAGTTTGGAATAGCTAGAGACAAATTATCAAACGTTATCATGGAATGCTTCAAGTATTTCAGTTTTGCTAAGAAGATAGTATATTTTCGTCCGATTCAGAAAATCACTCATCCAGTTGAAAATATGCACATTTTTTGAGCCGATTTCATGCTTAATAAATCATCGTTTACACCATAATTTGTTTGATAGGGTGCTTTTAAAAGAAGCAACCACCTTTAACAGCTGTTCATACCAAGATCTTTCGTGAAATAGAACAGCGTTCTTCATGACTTAGTGAATGAATAGCAATTCTTCACAGGAGAAATCTGGAAGAAATTTAAATATCTTTGCTTTCTGATTGACAGATATGTAGGACAAAGACTAAATTCACTTTGAAACGACTTAAAATTGTCAAGTATCACCTAGTGTAGAGACTGACGTTATAAATAAATTGTTCGAATGATTTCGCTTACACACTAAATATTGCAAAAAATATCTTGGAAAAATACCCCAGGTCTACCAAAAAATTGTAAAAGTATTTAATTTTTTCCATTGTCGCAGAATTTAATCATGTGTATACCCTGTCTAATATATATAAACATGATATCGGATTTGCTTGACAGGTTGCCTGACTGCATGACTGTTTAGGATATTGATGTTTCTTTGGTTATCTGAATGAGACCTGACTCGTTTTTCTGTTTACTTTTATCCTTGCAATAAAGCACACAAGTTTTGAAACAACTTTGATAATTTATAAATGGTTTACCAAGATAGCATTTGATAAAGACGTAGACCATGAATGGATTTTTGAATCAAGAAACTGAAATTTATGGTAATGTTTGAACTTGTCAGTCAAATAGACTTAACACGTTTTTTCTCAACTCGTTTTCAAAGCTTACAACTATATATACTGTATAGTCATTACGTTTCATTTAGATTAAATTTTGATTCACAGTTAAGGACCCTTGTTATGTTCCTGGTACTTGTTCTTTCTCTCCTTCTTTCGTTTCCTTTCTTTGATGAAGTGATGTAAGTCTTACGTAATCATTTAATCTTCTTTACGGTCTTGTGTTCTCTGTCGAGTCATTTAAAAATGAAACATTGCAGTCAGTTAACGTCTGAAATCTGAAAGATAATATACTGTTAGTGGGAGGTGGGGTGAGGCCATCTATATTTTGTCGGTGCATAGACTTTTTATGAAAAGCGCGCATGTCAGATAATTCTCAATCTTGTTTATGTAAATATAAAGCAATCAGTCTAGTCCGGTGTACTGTATTCTTCTTTAATAAAGCGTGTGTCAAATTTTATTGTTACATTTCGATTAGATAAGAATAATTAATTATAATGACAACGCAATATTACTATAACTAAGATGGTATCTCCAAACGGTAAGATAAATACATAAAAAAGAACATAACAAAACGGAAAAAAGCAATTAACCTACTTATGAAAGCTAGCATGAAAAACCTGCATGTATTCCAGAAAGTACATTTGCCTTGTGAAATTAAAGGACAAAAGTACTAGCAGACTTAAAATTAAAACAACGACGGTTCTTTCTGACTTTCTTTCAAACATTTATGCTTATAATGTAAGACATCCATTCGTCTAGGCTATTCTAAGGAATGATGTGTAAATGGTATTTAAAACGAATAAAAGATAGACCAGTATCAATGGTTTAACAAACACTCATATCAATGGTTTAACAAACACTCATATCAATAGTTTAACAAACACTCATTTCTTGTACCATCTTCACATGTCAGCAATGCATCAAACGCTGAGATCTTATGTTCATAAATGAAAATAATACTTGATATATCAGTAGTGCATCAGTCGCTCAGATCCTGTGTACATGAATGAAATGATGCTTGACATATCAGCTAGTAGTGAGTCAATCGCTCAGATACTGTATTCATAAACTGATTATGATACTAGATATATCAGAAGTGCAACAAACGCTCAGATCCTGTGTTCATAAATGATTATGATTCTGTGTATATGGTAAGTGCAGCAGTTGCTAAATTCATGTCTTCATAAAAGATTATGATGCTTGATATATTAGAAGAATATCAACCGCCAAGACAGTAGTGCATCAAACGCCCGGATCTTTTGTTCATAAACGATATTGATGCTGTATATATCAGTAGTGCAACGAACGCTCAGATTCTGTATTCATAAACGATTATGATAACTGATCTATCAGTAGTACAAGAAACGCTCAAATCCTGTATTCATTAACTATTATGATGTTTGACATATCAGCAGTGCATTAAATGATCAGATCCTGTATTCATTAATGATTATGATGTTAAATATACAGGTAGCACTCTGTTCCTATATTCATAAACTATTACAATGTGTGATAAGCGATTATGATAACTGATCTATCAGTAGTGCATCAAATGCTAAGATCCTGTAATCATTAACGATTATGAAGCTTGATATATCAGTAGCGCATCAAACACTCGGTTCCTGTATTCATAAACAATTATGATACCTGATACATCAGTAGTAAATCAAAAGCTCAGATCCTTTATTCATAAAAGATCGTGATGCTTGATACATCAGTATTGCATCTAACGTTCATAAACCGTATTTAATACGATTATGATGCTTGATGCATCAGTAGTTCATCAAACGCTCATATCCTGAATTCATAAATGATTATGAAGCTTGATATATCAGAAGTGCATCAAACACTCGGTTTCTGTATTCATAAACTACGGCATTATGATGCTGGATGCATCAGTACTGCATCTTACGTTCAGATCCTGAATTCATAAATGATGATGAAGCTTGATATATCAGAAGTGCATCAAACACTCGGTTTCTGTATTCATAAACTACGGTATTATGATGCTTAATACATCAGTATACATCAAACGCCCAGATCCTGTATTCATAAACGGTTATGATGCTTGATACATCAGTAGTGCATCAAACACTCAGTTCCTGTATTTATCATCTATCATGATGCTTAATTCACCAGTAGTGCAGCAAACACTCATATCTTCTTTTAATAAACGATTATGATGCTTGATACATCAGTAGTGCATCAAACGCTCAGATCCTGAATTCTTAACAATTATGATGCTTGATACATATATAGTACATCAAACACTCGGTTCCTGTTCATATATGATTATGATGCTAGATGTAACTGTAGTGCATTAAAGCTTTGTTCCTATGTTCATATGTTTCATTATAAAAATGTAATGTGTTATGCTAGAATTTTACATTAGCTTCATTTTTAACTCTTAAAATAGAGACTTTGGGAAAAAAAAACTTTTGATATTGAACACCATAATTGCATTCTGATGATATTGTGGATTTCAAATTACGTTCTGGAAAATACTCATTTGTCCTGTGCATTTATCATTATTTTCTGAAGTTAAATCATTTCTTACTGTGCATTTGTCATTATATTCTGTAGTTAAGTAATTTTGCTTTGTGCATTTGTCATTGTGTTCTGTTGTTATATAATTTTGTTTTGTGCATTTGTCATTATGTTCTTTAATTAACCCATTTTTCATTATGATATGTAATTTAATTATTTTGTTTGTGTATTTTCCATTGCAATAGTTAATTAATTTGGCAATATATTCTGCAGTTCAATCATTTTGTTTTGTGCATTTGTCATTTTGTTCTGTATTTAAATCATTTCGTTCTGTGCATTTGTTGTTAAGATATGTAGTTTAATAATTGCGTTTTGTGCAATTGATATTATGTTCTGTAGTTAAATCAATTTGTTCTGTGCATTTGTCTTTTTGTTTTGTAGTTAAATCTTTTTGTGTTGTGCATTGGCCATTACGTTCTGTAGTTTAGTAACTTCGTTCTGTGTATTTTTCGTTCTGTTCTGTAGTTAAATAATTTCATTCTTTGTATTTGCCATTATGTTCTGTAGTTAAGTAATTCGTTTTGTGTATCTGTCGTTAAGATATGTAGTTTAATAATTGCGTTTTGTGCAATTGATATTATGTTCTGTAGTTAAATCAATTTGTTCCTCGATTTGTCTTTTTGTTTTGTAGTTAAATCTTTTTGTGTTGTGCATTTGTCATTATATTCTGTAGTTAAGTAATTTTGCTTTGTGCATTTGTCATTGTGTTCTGTTGTTATATAATTTTGTTTCGTGCATTTGTCATTATGTTCTGTAGTTAACCCATTTTGTTTGTGCATTTGCCATTATGATATGTAATTTAATTATTTTGTTTTGTGTATTTGCCATTGCAGTAGTTAATTTATTTATCATTATATTCTGCAGTTCAATCATTTTGTTTTGTGCGTTTGTCATTTTGTTCTGTATTTAAATCATTTCGTTCTGTGCATTTGTTGTTAAGATATGTAGTTTAATAATTGCATTTTGTGCAATTGATATTATGTTCTGTAGTTAAGTAATTCGTTCTGTGCATTTGTCGTTAAGATATGCAGTTTAATAATTGCGTTGTGTACAATTGATATTATGTTCTGTAGTTAAATCAATTCGTTCCTCGATTTGTCTTTTCGTTTTGTAGTTAAATCTTTTTGTGTTGTGCATTTGTCATTATATTCTGTAGTTAATTAATTTTGCTTTGTGCATTTGTCATTGTGTTCTGTTGTTATATAATTTTGTTTTGTGCATTTGTCATTATGTTCTGTAGTTAACCCATTTTGTTTGTGCATTTGCAATTATGATATGTAATTTAATTATTTTGTTTTGTGTATTTGCCATTGCAGTAGTTAATTTATTTATCATTATATTCTGCAATTCAATCGTTTTTTGTGCATTTGTCATTTTGTTCTGTAGTTAAATCATTTTGTTCTGTGCATTTGTTGGTAAGATATGTAGTTTAATAATTGCTTTGTTTGCAATTGATATTATGTTCTGTAGTTAAGTAATTCGTTCTGGGCATTTGTCGTTAAGATATGCAGTTTAATAATTGCGTTGTGTACAATTGATATTATGTTCTGTAGTTAAGTAATTCGTTATGTTTATTTGCCATTATGTTCTGTAGTTAAGTAATTCGTTATGTTTATTTGTCATTATGTTCTGTAGTTAAGTAATTCGTTATGTTTATTTGTCATTATGTTCTGTAGTATGGTGATTTTGTCTTTATCTAAGAACAGGGATATCATGGTCATGTATCTTTCACCTGAGTATTACTGATCTAAATTAAAAGACCAAGTCTTAGAACCAACTTGACACAATTTAAGACTTGGCCTTGAGATCACCAAAACAAAGTAGAATAATGTAGTAAGTGTCATGAAGATTTTGGCAAAAAAGTGACCACAATAGTGTACGTAATGTTTCCCGATCGTCTGGTGTAGTGACTAGTTTCTTTACAGATATTACCTAGCCTTCAGTTCATACAATATATTATCAAAATAAACATTCTGACCAAGATTCGTGATGTTCAGACAAAAAACAACATTACCTCTAGATTGTTCACAAGTCTTTTCAATGATTGTGACCAAGTGTTTTACACAATGTGACCTTGTTTCAATTTTTTTTCATCAGACTGTCAAAACAAACATTTCAGTTTTTTCTTGATACAGAGTGGTGACCTTATTTTGAACCCCACATGATCCAGGTTTGAACATACCTAAGAAATAATTAAGACAATAATTGTAAGTTTCATGAAGATGCGACTTCTACAATGTTGACAAGGTTCTGACCCAAAGTGACCCTTTTGGGATCATCAAAACAAATCGCTTGGAATTGTTTCATGAAGAGTGATTAAACAGTTTGCCTCAAGAGTGTTCACAAAATTTTCCTTCGATTTTGGCTAGTGATCCAGTGTTTGAACCAAATTTTATTTTTTTTTTCTTCAAGAAATCATCAGGACAAACATTATTGCCAAGTTTCCTGAAGATGATTAAAAAAATATTTGCCGTAGTGTGATGAAAATGTTATCCATTGCTTTGAACTGGTGACCCATTGTGATTCAGTTTCAAATTCGACCATGAAAATATCAACGGTGGCTTTTCCATGCCTTAGAATGAATCTTCTAGAGTTTTCAAAAGGTTTCCCTTTGATATGGACTGGTGACCTTACTTTACAGACTGTTTCGAGAGATTATCATAGTCAACATTTCGAACAAGTTTCATTATGGCTGCGTAAAAATGTGGCCTTTAACAAAACAAAATGTTGACAACGCACGACAGACTACAGACAGTCACAAAAACTCACCCTTAGCATAGTTTAAGTAAGCTTAATTTAATATATTATTGATTTGAATGTGTGTGTGCGTGCGTGCGTGTGTGTGTGATTCAGCAATACACTTGTAAAACACAGGAAGAAAACTTTAGTGTCAAATCGAAGTATCATTTCAATTTCAATGTGGCCTTTGTAATGTCCATGATTAAATTAATTGTCAACAAGACAATAATCCTTTTGAAGTGAGCACTTCAAACAAATCAGAATGTAATGTCATTGTTTTATAAACTACTGCTGGTTTCCAAATATTTTTTATCCTATTCTTTTTTATGTAGATGTAGCATTAAATAGAACTATGACATACCTTTAAGATATTGATTACTGACATATCGGGCATCGTAGGCTCGAGATGGACTTTTGTAACCAGTCAGATTGATTTTAACTGTATTGACATAAGTTGTGCTAGTGTTTTACTACAAGCTGATGTGATATTTTCATATTTAATGACTACTAGGTATATGTTTCTATCTGCTTGAGAGGACTTAGTAGACTATAAAATACTGAAACATACTATTCTGCAAGTGAACTGCTTGGACTAGATAATTGGAACCTAAATATTTTAAAGAAGCAGCATACCCTCATTTTTTTAAAAACAGATTTCAGATCCGGGTCGTCTGCAAGGTAAACAGAGTTATCAACTGTCCACTGCTACCTGGATGAAATGATTTTAGATAACCATACATGTGATGGTGGAGTGAACTTAAATCTTATTTATCTGTTTTTGTGTCGTATATTATCACTCCGGTGTTAAGGTTTGTCTTGATTCTAGACTATTCTATTTACCTTTATATTATTTTACACGATCTAATTACGGTTAGATCCTAATATTAGAAGATTATTTTGGAGCTGATTTTAACTAGACTGGAGGTATGAACAAAGTAAAACTGTGTATAATATACTGTACTTTTCATTTCTATGTGACTGAAAAAGACTGTATTCTTCCTCACTAATTTTTAAAAACCAGGTTGATAGTTCTCTGACCGGGCAAGTTCTTAACAACGAACCGACAAAACAAGTATATATTAAAAAAACAAAACAAAAAATCAGCGAAACTGATTTTATGAATGAGGTCTTTAAATTTTAAGATGTTTTTTTGTTTGTTTTGTTTTTTTGTTTAAGGAAAACATGTCATGGCAACATAAAAACTAACTGTTCCATTACTTGAAGAACGACTGATTTTTAGGTAAACTACCCGCGACAAATATGCTAACTGGGGTTTGAGTTAGCGCCAACATGGAATATCGCCACAATGTCAGGAACTGAAGACGTTCGATCCAGCTTGTTAGTATATATCGTCTTTACAGAATGACAGGACGAATGATGCCTCTATTCTGTTCTTTATTCAAATACATATTATAAATTGTTAACAATGACGCTGTTATATGCAGTTTGCATTATGAAGAATTTGACTGCAATATGAGAATCGGGTGTAAAGCTATTTGCCGTGTGATCATAGTTTTTGTGTGCAACTGTATGTCATGCATAGTGAAATATGAGAATCGGGTGTAAAGCTATTTGCTTTGTGATCACACTGTTTGTGTGCATCTGTAGGCCATGCATACACATAATGTCGGGGAAAGCTAAGATAAGTCAAGGTCATTATAGTAAAACTCTAACTCTGTCTCTTTTAAGCTCACCTGAGCAATTGCTCATGGTGAGTGATGTGATCACTTATGTCCGGCGTCCGTCTTTACGTCCGTCCGGCACCCGTTCAAATCTTATTGTGAAAAACTTCTGGGCTGATTTGATGAAACTTCACAGGAATATTCTTCGGATAGTTCTCATTCAGATTTTTTCAAAGAATTCCAATCCATGGAGAACTCTGCTTGACATGGCACCAATAGGAAAATCTTTAAAAAAAATCTTATTAAAACTCTAAGGCCTAGAGCTTAAATATTTGATATGCAGCCGATTATCTAGATGACCTCTACCAAGATTTTTTTTCAAATTATGATCCTATGATAAATATTGGCCCCGCCCCGAGGGTCACTTGATTTTACATATATAGGAAAAACCTTAAAAATCTAATTGTCTGAAACCGCAAAACCTATAGTTTAGATATATGACTTGTAACAATTTCTAGTAGTCATGTTTGTTCAAATCATGACCCCAGGGTCAATATTGGCCCCGCCCTATGAGTCACTTAATTAAACATATATAGGGGAAAATTAAAATATCTTCTTGTCTGAAACCACAAGGCATACAGCTTGGATATGCAGCATTGTCTAGTGGACTTCTACCAAGGTTGTTCAAAATACCCCCCGCTCGAAGGTCACTTGGTTTTACATATGGACATAGTAAGGAGAAACTTTAAAAATCTTTTCTGAAACCACATGATCTGGAGTCTTAATAGTTTGTGTGTAGCATTTTCTAGTAGAGCTTTACCCGTTCAAATTATGTCCCTGGGGTCAACACTGGCCCCACCCCAGGGTCACCTGTTTTTAGCTCACCTGAGCGCAAAGTGGTCAGTGTGAGTTTTTCTGATCAGTCTTTGTCTGTCGTCCGTCCGTCCGTCGTCAACTTTTCATTCAAACGACATCTCATCTAAAACCAATTGGCCATACTTAATGAAACTTGCCTTGGATGTTCCTTGCATGAAGCTCTACCAAGATTGTTCAAATCGTTCTGGTCCATTGCATTTCTGGTTCACAGGAGCTGAAAATCTATTTTAAAAGTTGGATCTTTAAAAATATTCTCCTCCGCAACCTCAAAGCCTGGAGCTTAGATATTTGGTATGAAGCATCATCTAGTAGACTTCTACCAAGTTTGTTTAAAATTATGAACCTAGGATCAAAACTGACCCCACCCCAGGGGGCAGTTGATTTTACATAGATTTATATAGGGAAAACTTAAAAATCTTCTTGTCAGAAACCACAAGGCCTAGAGTTTAGATATTTGGTGCACAGCATTGTCCAGTAGACCTCTACCAAGTTTGTTCAAATCATGGCCCCTGGGTCATAAATGGCCCCGCCCCAGGGGTCACATGTTTTACATCGAGTTATATAGGGAAAACTTTAAAAAAAATTCTTGTCAGAAGCCACAAGGCCTAGAGTTTAGATATTTGATGTGTAGCATTGTCTAGTGGACCTCTACTAAATTTGTTCAAATCATAGCCACCGGGTGAAAATAGGCCCTGCCCCGGGGGTCACTTGTTTACATAGAGTTATATAGGAAAATTTTTTTAAAATCTTCACATCGGAAACCAAAAGGCATTGAGCTTAGATATTTTGTATGTAGCATTGTCTAGCAGACCTCTATCAAGTTTGTTTAAGTCTTTGCCCCTGAGTCAAAAAATGGCCCTGCCCCAGTGGTTACATGTTTTACATAGAGTTATATAGGAAAAACTTTAAAAATCTTCTTTTCAGATACCACAAGGCCTAGAGTTAAGATATTTGGTGTACAACATTGTCTATTGAACCTCTACCAAGTTTGTTCAAATCATAACCCCTGGGTCAAAAAGGCCCCGCCCCAGGGGTCACATGTTTTACATAGTTATATAGGTAAAACTTTAAAAATCTTCTTGTCAGAAACAACAAGGTCTAGAGTTTAGATATTTTGTGTGCAGCATTGTCTAGTAGACCTTTACCAAGTTTGTTCAAATCATGACCCTGGGGTCAAAACTGGACCCACCCGGGGTATCATTTGATTTTACACAAGGACTTATATAGGGAAAACTTACAAACTTTGCTGCTCTGAAACACCAAGGGCTAGCCCTTCAATTGTTCGTTGTTATGTCTCCCCCCAACCCCGCCCTTCTGATGGAGACTTATTGTTTTTGCCCTGTTTATTGATGTCTGTTTGTCTGTCTGCCTGTCACACTTTGTTTCCTTTCAATAACTTGAGAACCAGTTGACCCAAGGCCTTCAAACTTCACAGGGTTATTGTCCTTATTGAGTAAAAAAACTTTTTTTGTTGTGTCAGTAGATCAAGGTCAGAGGGACTTCTAGAGTGAAAACCGTTTCCACTCAATAACAGGAGTACTATTTCACCCAGAGCCTTCAAACTTCATAGGATAATTGCTTTTATTGAATAGAAGAACCATATTGTTTTGGGTGCTAGCATATCAAAATCCAAGGTCACAGGGACCTGTAGAGTGAAATGTTTTTCGACAGAGTAACTGTAGTACCATTTCACCCAGAGCCTTCAAACTTTATAGGATAATTGTTTAGAAGAACCTTGTTGTTTTAGGGTCCATATGTCACAGGTTAAGTTCACAAGGACCTCTAGAGTGAAAACTGTTTTTGCTTAGTAACTTGAGTACCATTTTACCTATAGCCTTCAAACTTCACAGGTTGATTGTCTTTACTCAGTAAAAGAAGCCTTTCATTTTGGGGGTCAGTAGGTCAAAAGTCAAGGTCACAGGGACCTGTAGACTGAAAACTATTCCTGCTCAGTAACTGGAATACCATTACACCAAGAACCATCAAACTTCATAGGGTAATTATATTAGAAGAACCCTATTGTTTTGGGGGTCTGTAGGTCAAAGGTCAAATTCATTGGGACCTGTAAAAAAATATTTCTGCTAAACAAATTGAGTACCATCACACCCAGAGTTTTCAAACTGATTTCAAACTTATTCAAACTTGCGAACAACCAACACCCATAACAACCAGTAATGATACTTGTAACATGAGCAATGAGACTCAGGTGAGCGATTTATGGCCAGCATGGCCCTCTTGTTATGCATATGGGAAAAGGCTGAAATTTTTTTTCTCTAAAAGTGCTTGACACAGAGCTTTCTAATTTGATGTGAGGCATCCTCTAGGAGACCTCTACCAAGATTGTTAATATTATGTCTCTGGGGTTAAAATTGGCCCGCCACAGGGGGCCACTCTGTTTTGCATAGACTTATATAAGAGGAAAAGTACAAAGCCTAGAACTAAGGTAACTATTTTTGGAAGGGAAGATACTCGCCCCCTCACCCCTCCCATGGGACCTTCCTACCCTCGTGAAAGACCTAGGTCCTTCTTTATTATTAAAGAATTTAATTCAATCAAGAACTCTGGTTGCTATGGCAACAAAAAGATAAATACTTTGAAAATCTTCTTGTCTGAAACAACAAGGCTTAGGGCTTAGATATTTTACATACATATTCAACAAGAGGTCCTCTACAAAGATTGTTCAAATCATGCCCATGGGATTATTAATGGCTACGTCCTGGGGATCACTTGATTTTATATAAGCATATATAGGGAAGACTAACCACAAGGCATATGGCTTAGATATTATGCATGAAGCATCATCTAGAGGTTTTCTACTAAGATTATTTAAATAATGTCTCTGGGGTCAAAATGTGTGTAAAATATAAAATCTTTTAAAATCTTCTGGTAAGAAACCAAAAAGCCCTATAGTTGAAATATTTGATATGTGGAATTGTATAGCTTACTTCTGCAAAGATTGTTAGATTATTGTTGTTGTTGTTTTTGCAGCTACAGTCTGGAAATTTGAAGTATACTTATGTGCTTTACTGAAAATTTGTTTGAAGTGAAAATTAAACAAAATGTTTCATTTCTTTTACTTATCTACAATGAAATAGATGGAGCCAGACAGACTTGCTGAAAATTCACAACATACATTTTCAAAGTCGCTGCCAAGGTCACCACATGTAGAACAAAAGTACCCTGTGATGCAGAATGACCTTAATGCACCCGGTCGGAACTGCAGCATTGAAGACAATACTCAAGTTCCAGGCTATGACAACAATTGTACTGCCAACCAGAATATCAATGTTCAAAGACGCAGAAGAGCGGTAAGTTCATTGTGAATTATGGCAACCATTGAGTTGTATGTTGTTAGTCAACATCCTCTGTAAAAAGTTTCCTTTTGTGTTCTCCTGCCTTAAATCTAATTTTGTTATAACAGAAGGCGTAAAATTCTGCGAAATCCAAAACATAACTAACGTAATCATTAATTATACACTGAGAAAAAAAAGTTTTTTTTGTCTTGAAAGCAATGACTTTTGTTTAAGGAAAATAACAACGATTTATCATCACGTTTAATACAAGTGTTATTTTACATATCACAGATATTTCAAGGTAAAGTATATGCTATCGTCTTTATAATTTCCGTTTAAACTTAAAGAGAGGGAATTTGCGGTACACACTTTCAATCATCGAGAAAGAACTTGAGGAGGCAAAGAGACTTATTGACAGAAAACTAGACCCCAAAATACACGGGGACAATAATGCCACAGTACGGAAACCAAGTAAGGACATATCTAATATTCTAAATGAAGAGCCGGACCTCAGATCAAGTCAAACGTTGATCAAAACGCCATATGTTGCTCAAGACGAGGTTCCGCCTCGACCGTGTGCCAGGCCAGAGAAAGTGTACGCGCGTTACGTGCAGGAAGGGGAGAGAAATCTCATGCTTATCTACGAACCGAAGGAATCTAAATCTCAGGTTTATTGCAAACAGATTGGTAATAAAAATGTTATGGTTCACCTGAACGTGAGCTCGAACCTGTGCCAACTGATTGATCGTGAAAATAAAGGCATCATTCCACTGGACAGTAAAGGGGAAGGTAAAATTTGATTTGAGCATTAGTTTAAAATGGTCGTGTCGTTGAATATATTGTTATTAACGTCAATATATTTTCATTTATCAGAATGAAATTGATGGGACGTATGATCGTCAACGTTTGATATAAGAGGTCACTATAGCTTAATATTTAGTAAGATCATAGCCAGTACATTTTTCATTTTATGAACACTTCATGAACTAAATTCGGCAAATTTCTCATGCAGATTAAAGCAGAAGTATTCATTTTTGGTGAGATCACCGTTTTGCTTCAGAAGTATAGGATGGCAAGTTGAAATAAATGTTATCCTGAACACCTTCTCGTGTTTCTCATTTAAGTGTAAAGCTTCAAGAAGTTTAATAACTTCATTGTATAACACAATAGTATGTAAAATTAAGAGTTTATCTATTGCTTATTGACTTTTAAATAACTTCATTCTAAAATATCTGTGGTCATTTGTGGTAGATCTTTAGACCATTTGTCCTATTACCGACAAAATTTCCGAAAATTGTGATCCGTAAGTTTGACTAAGTGGAATAAATCCAAATCAGGATAACCCTGTTTTTTATGTAGAAATCCTCTCATATACTATTATGCTTTTGTCAGTGGTCGACTTTTCTTATCATTTGCAGTTTGGTTGGAGATTAAACGCCGGAGTCAGTTACTGTCCAGTAGTGATATGTCAGCTGTGACGTCAGTAACAGATAATGTTTATGGAGAAACATGTTTATATAAATACGATAGAGTTGGAGGTTTGAACGAATATGTTGTTTCAAACAATTACGTCGAAGGAAAGATAAAGAGCTTCAAAGCAACTGAACATTCTGACATCAATGACGTAAACTGTTACCATGAAGACGAAGACGTGCCGTATGATGCAATATCCGTAAAAGAGCGTGGAGATTCATTGGTAATAAAGTTTGAGAAATGGAATAATCATGGGGTGTTAAATGCGGATAATATACAGGAGTCGCCAATCCTTAGCTACAAAAAGGTTATAGATTTCCTTCGTGATAAAGGGAACAATTTTGACGTGAGCATATGTGACTGGGAGTACGAGGAGAGAGAGTCGGTCTACAGTTATATCTCATCCAACCTACAGTTAGGTAAGGCCTCTAATGCATTATTTACACTGTTCTTGAATGTAGAAAAGTTTGGCAAAGCTACTTCATAGAATGCTGCTAGTGTGGTTTTGTCATTCATAATTTTTGATATATTATCAAGCAGTTGTCCATGGTATACAACAACGTGATCTGACAAACTACAATATATGATCCACTGAGGTAACAAAACGTCTACTGTTGTGCATTTTGCATCTGAATTTTCCTTTATTACTCGGATTATTCACTGAAACATAAATGAACCTTAAGCACTGAAAGTAGCAGTATGAAATTTCTTTTGACAGTTGATATGAATGAAGATTACACAGAAATTCCACCGGCTGTGCAGCAGTTTCGTTATCGCGCAACGGAACCGGAAGAACACTCGGCGTCTTCTTTCGGAACATCTTTGGACCACAGATACGACAGTCCTTTGGTACTAGGAGAAGGTATTACCTGAAAAGCTTTAATTTTAAAAGAAACAAAACCTTCATATCTAGCAACCACCCTTATCAGTGGGTTGGAGGGCACTAGGGTCTGTGCACACCTAGTTTGCCAGCTACTTTTTAAAACAAATTTTAATGGTTTCACCTTTATATATTTATAAAAACAATTATATCCTACATCAAATTGTGCAGCTTAAAGGTGTTAGACAGAACAGTTGGTAGGAGAATGAGGAGAGACCCCGACCATTCATTATTTTTTTCAAAAGAAATACAGTTAAAAATAGATAAAAGAAGCATAGACGATTTGTCGATTGTAGATGCAATCACCTGAAATTAAATAATAGAAAATAGTAAAATTCGATAACCAGTCTATAAAAATCCTTATTTGAAAAAAAAGTCCTGAACGGTTTGAAGGACATCTTAATCTTAGATATACGCCAAAACGTACCGTTTAACATAAAGAAATATATTTTTCTCCGGGACAGAGTAACAGAACATGAATCTATAATTTTACAAATAAATGGAAAACGCCATCATTGTTGAGTTATTTGATGAAAGTGTATTCAGTTTATTTCAGCAGAAGTAAAGTTATCATATGTATTGGAGATGGTCTGCACTTTTTTTGTGCGGAGTAACCTAAGTACGCATTAACTGATCTGGGGCTCACCATGGGGAATTTATTGAAGGCCCTGATTAAAAATGTCATAAAATACCCATTTTTGACGTGTTGGCATAAAATAAAAAGAAAATTTGTTTGTTTTTTAGTGGAAGATGGGAATTTATTTCATCTCGTGAACACCAAATGTTGATATTTTCACTCGTGGCTGCGCCACTCGTGAAAATATCACATATGGTGTTCACTCGATGAAATAAATTCTCATTTTCTACAAAAACAAACAAATATCCTCTATATAGTAAATATCACTTAATGACAGCGAAAATAGAATTTTTCTTGGAACAAATATGCATTCATTTTCAAGTTGTGAAAAACAGATTATCAAAATAACAATTGGGCGGAGCTTACAAGAACATTGCATCCATAGAACTACCTAATTGCATTTTAAAACTGTTAGACTTACTGATAATAGAAGACCCTACAGTATTTTAAATAAGTATAAATCAGATCTGGGTATCAACGTTAATGATAAGGATATTTACGTTATCATGAACAGAATATTCACTCTAGGAAATGAATTAACAAATATACTTCCAGCTTTCAATAATTTTCACAGAGCTGTATTCCAAAGTCAGCAAGCCAACACCGAAAGTTTTTCCTAGAAGAGACGTTGTGCACAATAAGAAACATGATGACCCTCAAGTTCAACATCAACAAGAACAATGGACACAGCGTAAAGAATACCGTAGATCTTATTCTGAGCCAACTGTCGTGCCCTCCAAAGATAATGGAAAACAGTATGACCACAGAGCCCAGAACAAAGAACAAAGAAAAGATGAACCATCGCATTCACCCAAACACAGTTTAAAACAAGGTAAAGAGGAGAACTCTGAAATCAGAAAATGTTATTAACGAATACATCATTGTATTTCATGTCATGGATACCGTGATGCATTAATTGTAGTTTTGTTATAAATCTAAAGATTTTACTATTTATGATTATTTTTTGATCTGATGTCACAAAAGATATCATTAACTTGTTTTTAATTCTTCGGGACATTAAGATTTTGAAAATATGGTTGGTGTTTTATTTTTGTTTTGCGTATCTCGTTCTAATTGCATCATTTTTATTCAGTCAGTGCAAACTATTGTATATTCTTCCTGTTTGATATCTATATGTATTTAGATTATTTGGCCCCTTAAATATTTGTTTTAATTAATCAACTTTCAAAATAATCAACAAGTATTTTCTGAAACTTTCATAAATAAAAGTTTTCCAAGTAATTGTATGCTTATAGATCTGACAGAGCACACATGGTACCATGGAAAAATAAAAAAAGACCTGGCAAAAGAGCGTTTAAAAGGGAAGGAGGTAGTTGTTTTTCTAAAAAGTTTCATAGCAAAGCTTAACAACAATATTCGGAATTAATTTTTTGATAATCGTATTTTCGATTCGAAATTGTCCAGTTTTCAGGTAGATTGCCATAGCAAGGGGTAGGATCTAAATCATGTAGCTCGGTGCTTTAAGCGAGAAAAAGTGTAGTCTATGACTAATGTTGTCAGTTTTCGCGTAAATATTCAGGAATTTGGATAAATTATCAACAGGTATGGGGATTTTCTAGGAATATTTGTATAATGTATATGACTAGTACCTAGCCATATATATATGCTAACTGTAGTTTCTATTTGACAGATGAAGAAATGTGTTACAAAAAAGTTATTGAAGGGATGCCAACAAAGGTGTCCCATTTTTTGTGTGATTCTGCAATATTTTGCCTCGGTTTTTCAGCTTGACCAACAATTTGCGCCATTAAAATGGTATTTTAAGTAAACAGGAACAGAATTAAACATTGACAACCAGTAAGGAACGTGTATAATGCATCTATGTTCGATTTTTTTAACTTTAAGACAATAAACGTGTAGTTTGAGTCACTTTAAGACCATATTGTCTAACCTCGGTTCTTTCATAACTGCATACCGGAATTCTAATACACAAAATATCTTTCTGTCATTAGCATATTAGTTAAATTTAACAGTTATTTTGTACTATAATCATACTCAAAACCAGTGTTTGTCCAATTTAAAGGCATTACATTAACTACACATGGTGATTTTATAAAGTGAAAGCAATAGAATGTCTTTTGATACAGCCGAAGTTAACGTTCAATATATGTATTCGTTCAAGATTTTTTTACAGACAGCTAAATAAATGTTAACAATAAACAATTCTTACAGTTGTGAGTTGAAGCAATAATTTAATATTATAATCAGATTTTGTTTGATACCCAGCGAGTATTAAAAGATTAAAAAGATTAGAATATTTTTAGCACAAATTCACCTTTGAATTGTAGATGCCGGAATGATAAACTTTGTACTTTGAAACTTGGGGCAACAGCTCATTAATAAAATATCATAGCAAAATAGCATTATGACATATACTTACAAGCTATTCATACATACCATACATGAGAAGTAAATAGATCCTCCAAAGATAACTTACATTTTTTACAAATATAGAATTAAATCTCGGATGTATTAAGATACCTGACGGCTTGGAGATAAGGGAGGTTAGTGATCATTTTACATTTTCTCTCTCTCTTTTGTGCTTACGGAGAGATGATAATGTTGTCATAGAACTTTATGTTCATTATTTCATTTAAGTTTAATGATAGTCCAGTCAAAGCGGAAGAAATATTGACTGATATGATCGTGGAAAAAGTAAGATAATATTTTTCAAACTCCATTAAAAACTACAAATGTTTTAAGAAATCTAACTTGTCTAATTTGCGTGTATCTCTAATTTGTTTCCTTTTAACTGAAATAATGGTAAGATGCAAATGAACATTGGATACGGCATCCAAGAATAAATGTCGCATAGATATTTTGTTGAGTCCAGGGATTGAACCATTCACCATTGAATGACTATATGGAGCTTAGCAC
The DNA here is from genome assembly GCA_012932295.1 of Cyclina sinensis. NCBI lineage: Eukaryota > Metazoa > Mollusca > Bivalvia > Venerida > Veneridae > Cyclina > Cyclina sinensis. Next base: position 831,867 of record JAAONU010000016.1, on the reverse strand, counting down.
ATTGGCAGTTTTTATATGTACCAAGTATATACAGTTAATTCAACTGTCTGGCACAGGCTGTCTGTCAGTTGACAATTTGTTTTCGCACAACTTAGAAAGTCCTTTTTGATTTTATAAATATAATGTTTGCATGTATGTAACATGTGTAATGTCTACAAAATTGTCAATTTTGATTCTTTAAATAAAATCTGCAGACTTGTGATCAAGTCAAAACCTTTCATAGTTTAAAATTTACTTGTAATATTGTATTTGTATCTGACAATGAAAAGCACCACATAACCTTCCAGCCTTAAAATCGCAAGTGTTCAAATTCATAGCAACATTTATTGAATCATCTTAGCTTAAAAGAGGAAACATAAAGTTAAATTTACAAACAGAACTCTTTGTAAAATTTTTCAACATGCCTATTTTGAAAAACTTAACCTTACATCAATAAAGAACCGAGGTTACACAATATGGTCTTAAAGTGACCCAAACTACACGTTTATTGTCTTTAAGTTAAAAAGAATGATCATAATATATAATATATGTTCCTAACTGGTTGTAAATGTTTAATTGTGTGCCTGTTTACTAAAAATATTGTTTCAATGGCGCAGAAAGGTTTGACAAGTTCAAAAACCTAAGCAAATTATTGCAGAATCGCACAAAAAATGGGACACCTTTGTTGGCATCCCTTCAATAACTTTTTGTAACACATTTGTTCTTCTGTCAAATAGCAGCTACAGTTAGCATACATATATGGCTAGGTACTAGTCATATACATTATACAAATATTCCCAAGACAATCCCCATAGCTGTTGATAATTTATCAAAATTCCTGAATATTTACGCGAAAACTGACGACATTAGTCATAGACTACACGTTTTTCTCGCTTAAAGCATCGAGCTACATGATTTAGGTCCTACCCCTTGATAGCTTAATTAGATCGAGATCTTGATAATCTTCTTTGTGTTGTGAAAGCTCCAGGTAGCAAAAACCCCGACAACCGTGTCGATTATACGTTGTACTGCTTTGCAGTGTTTTCTACGATTTTCAGTCTGTCTCACTCTGTATAACAATTTTCACATGAAGAATGACACTTGAAACCTACTTTCTTGTAAATTATGACAGTACCATATTATCTCATTATACTTGTATTTAGCATGGTAGTTTCCTTGTTCGGGATGCGGCAAACGACGGGAAAACCGGGCATAAATACACCATAGAGTTTATTGACGGGACAACTACAAAGAAACTCATGATTATGTGTACCAACTCGAAATATCATCTGAAAGATTATGAGAACAAGGTCTGCTTTAAAAGATTTGTTATTACCTTTAACTCATTCTCGTAAACTTTTCAAATGTTTCGATTTTCGAGTCCAGCTTCATGACCGCAATTACTTCTGTTTACCATATTCTTAAGTTATAAATAGCTAAAATAAACTGAATTTAGGCAAAACGGAGTCGATACAACCAATGAAAACAAGTCAGTATAATTAAGTTTCAACCCTGGTAATCATTTTGAACGGTGCCGGTGTATTGAATTTTGACCGTATTCAGTTATTGCTACATAGTCGTACAAGTTGGCCTTATATATTTAAAAGGTTGACGAAATTTATTTATGAAACTATGTTAATGTATATTTAAACAAAAACATAATAATGACGAGACAAATATTTTTTACAGAAATTTGATCGTGTGGAGCAGCTGATATCTACAATAATAAGTAACGGACTTGAAGTAAAGGATAGTAGAAGCGACCAGTGGAAAAACGTTAAAGTGAAACCAGTTTCTTAAGAGTGAGCATGTTCGCAAATTATCTGTGCTTTCAGAAAAAGTAATCGTGGGCATAACAGAAACAACAGTTTTAAAATCCATACATTGAGCGGAGAAATTTTTTATTTAAGACATACTCTAACGCATTGAACTTTTGCTAAGCTTCTGCTACACGTGCGACAATCTGCCTTTCGGAACTGTCTTAATGTCCACTGCCATAAATCCTAAGATAAATGTGAACGCTAGGTGTGAGACATAACACCTCCTTGATATTCTGGTGCAGAATAGTTCCAGGGTTTTGCGATATTTTATATGAAACAACTGTATGTTGATTGATTTATATAAACCATGTTGATTGATATAATATCACACAGTTCTACAAGTACATAACACAACTTAAATGTATATCTATTCCATTACCTTTATTTACTTGGGGTCTTTTCTCATCATTTAAGAATCTCACCTCAAGACTGCTATCAAGCTCATACAATTTACATAAAACGGACATTTATGAAACACACAGCATATAGTTCACATAAAACCTACATCTATTAAACCTGCAGCATACATTATATATAAAATATACATCGATGAAACACATACTTTTATATTCAACGAACATCATTGAAACATACAGCTTACGTTTTATATAAAATGAACATCTGTGAAACATTTAACATACGTTTAGCAAAAAATGTACATCAAAAAAAAACAAAAACACATCATACGTTTAGCAAAAAACGTACATCTATGAAACACTCATCATACGTTTAGCAAAAAAACGTACATCTATTAAACACACATCATACGTTTAGCAAAAAACGTACATCTATGAAACACACAGCATACATGTACATGTTACATAAAACGTACATCTACGAAACATACACCATTAGTTTTACATAAAACGTACATCAATGATACACACAACATACGATTTAAATAAAATGAACATCTATGAAACATGCAGCATACATTTAACATTAAATGTACATATATGAATCTCGTGTTCGTCACGCACATACTTTATACATGTTTTTTTTTACACATGCATAGCTCAGTTAAAACTTCATTTATATGAGGACTAACTTAACTAACAGTTAACAAATGTTACCACAAATTTGTTTAAAAACATTGTTTTACATTCATCTTTTACTTATAGTACATATTACGGTCCTGACATTTTTATCTTGCCAAATGACGGAAGAAAAATTCCAACTGTAAACTTGCATATGAGGTAAATTAGATAATAAAACGTTGATTACTTTCATCACTTATGTAAAGTATTTTTACCTTTGCGACAAAGTGCAGTAATAACTGGTTCAATATGATCATGATCTGATTTTTTCGGTTTTGTAGTCTCAAACATTTCCCCTGTCAAATAGGTTGTGGAAGGACTAGGGCAATGGACACTATATGTCTGCTGAAATAATAAACAATAAAGATAATAAAAAAATCTTAGTTGACATAAACAGGTTTTTTATCACTAATAGCATAGTTGGCTCAGAACCCCTTTAATGAACTATTTCTTGCTTCTTAAAACTGTCGAGCATAGTTGGTCTTTTCGTCCGCAAATACGATTGGTCTATAAGGTAAGCCAGTAGTTCGGTTCGACAGCTTCGCTTAAGTGCTATACACCGAGCATATAAAAGAACAACCAGGAGTGTCTCTTTAATGTGATGTTTTCCCTGTACATAAAACATCTAAATTCTGCAGGCGGCGTCAATCATATGGGAAACCTGGTTTTTTTTTTCTTCAAAATAATGAAATATTAATGATACGGACTAGTTGAATTATAACCCACTGTCAAAGAGTCAGTCAAAATTCTAAGTACAACAGGTAAACTGAATGCATTAATAGTTTTACATAGAGTTGTTGTTGTACAATATTTGGGTGTAAAGCCATTATTTATTGTTAGTTTATATGCCCTAAGAATTTAAGTTTTTCTTTACACTGTTTTTGTGTTGTTTTTTATTTCTTTATAATATGGAAGTTTATAACAGAAAGATGCAACACATCTTGATAATGACCAGATTTGAACTCAGGTCCTCCCGCATCGATAACCAACAGTCTAACCACTAAGCCAAAGAACCGATATCCTGAAGCATCAATTTAAATTATTTATCTTCGGTACCAGTTGCCCATATGAGCTGCGCCCCCCTGCATATTAGTTATTTTATATTTTTGGGCTTAGAGCAAGATACAGAAATCTTCCAGTTCCAGAGACACCCCTGGTTTTTTTCAGCACTGATACATGGGACCTTGGTTTAACGTCTCATTCAATACAGTTATGTAAGTGGAATAGCAGGGGATCGAAATCACAATCCCTGGTTTAATAGTCCGTTGTGTTACCACTGACGCAATTGTCTGAGGTTTTATTTATACTATTATAGGTGTTTACTGGACCGTTACAACTTTATGGAGAATAATCCAATAAATACATAAGCTTTAAATGACTGGTTAGTTTTAGTCCCTTTAATCAATCCTCTCTTAAGTTAGCACCAGTAATATAAGTTACTGGCTTCTTGCTCAACCATTTATTTCAGACAAACAAAATAAAAAGACAAAAGAGCCATGATGGCCCTGGATCGTTCACCTGAGTACTAAGCAAACGTCAAAAGCAGTATTACATTTTCTAATTGAAGATTCGTAGGTGCCTACAAAGCAAATATCTAAATTATCAGACAATAAATCAAAGCGCTATGACAAAAAGTAGAAAATCTATTATAAGCTGTGTTGACCTTGACCCAGTGAACTGAAACCCCACCTAAGTTTAGAGGTCCATGAAAAAAATCTGCAAACCAAATAGGAAAGTTCTATAAGGTAAAGTTGATAAATCCAATTTAGCCTTGATGACCTTAACCGCAATTCAAAGGAAAAGGTTCATGCAAGGTGTTAAAATACCAAATATTTAAAATATCAGTCCATAAGTAAAGGTTCTATGACAAAAAGCAGAAAAATCTGATTTTAACCTAAGTGATCTTGACCATTGACCTCAAATACTACCTACAGGTAGAGGTTCTTGCATGTTACTTACATACCAAATATCTCAGATATTGATCAAAAATCTATTTTTAACCTTGGTAACCTTGACCTTGATTTAAGGAATGGCGGAGATTCATTCAAGGTGACTATATACCAAATATCAAAGATATCGGTGAATAAGTTAAGGTTCTTTGCAAAAATTTGAGGTCTTTTTTAGCCTTGGTGACCCGGGGGCAGGGCTAATTTCACCCCATGGCCAAGATTTGAACAGACCTTGGTAGAGATCTACTAGGCCATGTTACACATTAAATATCTTCTATGCAACTCTTTACAAAAATCAAGTGACCCCAGGGGTTTGGTCAGTTTTTACCACAAGAACATCATTTGAAAAATCTTCGAAGAGGACTTCTTAGATGATACTTCATGCAAAATATCCAAGCACTAGGCCTTTTGGTTTCATAGAAGAAAAATTTCGAAGTATTCTTCATATAAGCCTTTATTAAATCAAGTGACCTCCGGGACGGAACCATTAATGACCTTATTTATGAAAAATCTTTGTAGATGAAATCTCGGTAAACCTGTAGGCCAAATATCAAATCTCAAAGCATTGTAGTTTCAGAAAAAAAGATTTTTGAAGTTTTACCTATAATGCTTCTATAAAAACTAGGGCTCCTGGGGCGGGATCAGTTTTGACAAAAAGACCAAAATATGCTCGACAGTTTTAAGGAACAACAAATAGTTCATAAAAAACACATTCATCGGAAGAATGGCCATATCACTATTGGCTCTTGTATCTTCTATCACTTGAATACTTTGCCTTTGCGTCTACTGTTGAGCAAATATCAGAAGCTTGTTATAAGCTTCTCCCTATATAAATTTATATGAATTCAAGTGACCCCAAGGGTAGAGCTAATTGTCAGTCACGGGGCATAATTTGAATACACTTTGTAGAAGATCTCTATCTGATGCTCTATGCAAAATATATAAGTTCTAGTCCTTGTGGTTTCAGACAAGAAGATTGTTCTTAGTTTTTCCTTTATAAGCCTATGTAAAATCAAATGACGCCACGGCCAGGCCATTAATGACCATAGGGACTTAATTTGTACAAACGTGGTAGAGGACCTCTAGCTGATGTTCCATGAAAAAATCTAAGCCCTTGTCTGTGTGGTTTCAGACAAGAAGACTTTTCAAGGTTTTCCCTATATAAGTTCATATTAAATCAAGTGACCCCCCATCCAACACACACACATAGAGTACAGCTAATTTTGACCCAAGGGATATAATTTGAACAAACCTTGTAGAAGACCTCTGCTTTTGCTCCTTGTAAAATACCTAAGTTCTAGGCATTGTGGTTTTAGACCAGAAGATTTTATGAGGTTTTCTATATAAACGCCTACGTAAAATAAATTAGTCCCCTGGGTTAGGGCCAATTTTGAACAAACCCGGTAGAGGACCTCTAGCTTGTGCTGAACACAAAATATTTAAGTTCCAGGCTTTGTGGTTTCAGGCAAGAAACTGTTTTATACTCTTCCCTATATAAGTCTATGTAAAAAACAAGTGACCCCTAGGGCAATGTTATTAATGACCCAAGGGGTGTTATTTGAACAATGTTAAAAGAGGACTCCTTGCAAAAGTCATTGGTCTCAAATTAATGGTTTCTCACAAAAATATTTTTATAGATTAAATGTATTGCACACAAAGGACTCCCGAGTTGGGGCCAGTTTTTTCTGCAGGAGCAAAATTTTAACAAACTTGGTAGAGAAACTCTAGCCGATGCTCTACGGAAATGTCTAAATTTTAAGGTCTTGTGTTTTCAGGCAAGAAGATTTTTTAAGTGTTCCCTACATAAGCCTATGTAGAATCAAGTGACACCAAGGATAGGCCATTAATGATCCAAGGGGCATATTTTGAACAAACTTGGCAGAGAACCTTGAGCTAAGGCTCCATTTAAAAAATCTTAGCCCTTGGCATTATCGTTTCAGACAAGACGAGTTTTAAGTTTTTCCCTTAATAAGTCTATTAAAATCAAGTGACCCCTTGGGAAGGGCCAATTTTGACCCAAGGGGCATAATTTGAACAAACTTGGTAGAAGACCTCTAGCTGACGTTCCATTAAAATATCTAAGTTCGAGGCATTGTGGCTGTAGATCAGAAGAGTTTTCAGGTTTTCCCTATATAAACCTACGTAAAATCAATTGACACCCGGGACAGGGCTCATATATTTACCCCAGAAGTACATTTTGTAGAGGTCCACTAGACAATGCTACATACCAAATCTTAAAGCTCAGGACCTTGTGTTTTCAGACTCGAAGATTTTCGAAGTTTTTCCTTTCTATTGCCATGGAAACCAGAGTTCTTGATGGAATTCAATTCTTTGAACAACTTTCGTGGAGATTCATGCAACGAATACCTCAAGCATTTTTCGTTAATGTTGGCTTAGAGTTATAGGAGGAGAAGTCTTTCAAGTTAAATTGTTGACAACGCACACTGCACGAAGCACGTCAACGGACGCCGGACAATCAAAGATCCCAAAAGCTCACCCTTGAGCAATTTGTGCTCAGGTGAGCTAGAAAAAATCATTTGGTGTTGGTGAGAATTGCACCGATGGGGCTTGAGTACATGACACTGTACCCTGTATTTCTAACACAATGTTAGCGAAAAAAATATCATACAAATGAGCCAAACTGCCTTTTTTGCACGACAAACATATATTTTAGTGTCTAAAAATTGGGCTAGTTATAATAGACATAAATGCTTTTTTATAGCAATAATTAGCGCCTCAAAATTGTTAGGAAGCTTTCTCTTGCACAGTTACTTTTGACCGATGAAATAATTGTAAATATTGATTCGGGATAATTTACTCTTTTTGTCCTCAAATATGATTGGTCTATAAGGTAAGTCAAAAGTTTGATTCAACAGCTAAGTCAAAGGGAGGTTTCATAAGACCAGTGGTAATGCGCTTGACTGATAATCCTGGGGTAACGAGTTCAATTCCATGCTCCTCCACAATCACAACTAATTGTCTTTAGGATAAGACATTAAGTCCTATGTACCAGTGCTATACATCAGGGTCTTAGTAAAAGTCCTATATAAAATGAGCATATAAAACAACAACCGGGAATGTCTCTTGAACGTGATGCCTTCTGTGCGCATAAAAACTAAACCCTGCAGGCGTTGTCGATCATATGGGAAACCGATTCCTTAAAAATAATACTGACTAGTCGAATAATTTCTCACAGTCAAGAAGTCATACATCAGATAAACTAAATACATTAATAATTTTTATATAGTTGTTGTTGTACAGCAATTGTGTGAAAAGCCATTATTTATTGTTAGTCTTTATGCGCTAAGAACTTAAGTCTGTCTTTACACTATTATTTATTACTAATATTCTTTCAAAACAAGAAAGTTCTTAACAGAAAGATGCAACGCATATTTAAAAATGACCAGAGCGCAATTCCAGCTCAGGCCCTCCTGCATTGATAACCAACGATCTAAGCACTGAGCCAAAGAACCGATTTGCTGACGCATCTTCCTGAGTTTATTTTTTCTTGGTGCTGGTTGCCAATATGGCAAACGCCTCTGCAGATAAGTTATTTTATAGTGTTGGGGTAAGTGCAAGATACAAAAAGCATCCCATTCTAGTGACACCCCTGGTTCTTTTGAACGCTGATACATAGAGCCTCCGTTTAATATTTCATCAGAAAGGCAATTTGTAATGTTGGTGGAGCAGCGAGGCATCAATCACACAACCCCTGGGTTTCAGGCCGGCACGTTACCACTGGACCACTGGTCCAATGCCCCCTGACGCAGTCTGTCTCTATTTGAGTTCATTTATTGTCGGTACCGGTTGCCCATTTGTGTCGCAGACTTGCGATATTTAATTATTTGATAAAGCGTTGTGAGTTATCTCAGTTCACTGTGTTATCTGCTGTGTTGTTTCTTTGTGTAGAGCTAGGCTCCGTTATTTTGCTGCTTGGCTCCGTTGGTGTGTAAATGTTTGTGAGTTGTCATGTTTATATGTGTTACACTTTTATTTTGTTGTTTTCATGAATTTCATTTTTCTCGTATATTTCATGCCTTTTTGGCGGTAAAATTGTTATAAAACTGCTAGGCACTACCACGTGTGGGGGTTCAGTTAATATATGTTAAAAGGAACGATGATGCCTTAAAGAGAGAAAAAAGTTGAAAATTAAAGATAGGAAAGAGCTCGAATGCTGTTTTGGTTTTGATTAAAACTCCTTTCTTTGTGGTGAAAATAAAAGGAAACTCAAAATTGAATACGCCACAATATGACAGACGCCGCCTGCAGAGATTAGTTATATAATTAATAGTGCAAGATACAGAAAGGATCCCATTCTAGGGACACCCCTAGGTTTTTCGCATGCTCAATGTACAGCACTGATACATGGGACCTCGGTTAAACGTCTCATCCAAAAGACAATAAGTTATGTAAGTGGAGGAGCAGTCGGATCTCACAACCCCCGGGTTACCAGTCCAGTGTGTTACCACTGGACTTATGATCTGCCCTACCACTGACGCTATTGTCTATGGTTGTATTTATGCTATAACAGGTGAGCATTCTGCCATAACAAATTTATTGGGAAAGAATCAATACATAAGCAGTTTATGACTGGTTAGTTTAAGGCATGTGCCTTTAATCCACACTCTCTTAAGTTGGCACTGGTAATAACAGTTACTGGTTTCTTGCTCAGCCTGTTGATTCAGCCAAACAAAATGAACAGAAAAGCAAGACACCTTAATATTAACATGCATATCTCAACTGACAGGGTTACGGATTTCCCAGCAATTCCTGGTTTTTGTGATTGTGTTTCTTTTGATTTATGAGATGTCCATGTAGGTTTGAATGCCAGGTGTACATAGCTACTTACAGTTTGACTGTAAATCATTTCTGTGTATTTTCAGCAATGATTTTAAATAAGATACTATGAGAGGTTTTTTTTTTGTTCTTTTCTTCCTATCAATATCAATAGTATTGAATTAGGTGTGAGAGCTTGGGACACTCAATCATTGGTAGACGTGCTAATTTACCTTTGAAACCAGAACTGAAAGTGGAAAATGTCGAGTAATCTTCAGTAAAATCACTCAACTTTTACATGTTACAAGTCAAGCTGGAACTTTCACCCCTGACCTCAACCAAGTGGAATGCAAGAGATTCTTACCATACATTATGTAAATGAATTTTGCAAACCATAATTAGTGGTGTTATGTCGAAAACAATAACACAGACATACGTATTTTTGAACTTTACATCGGTATTTTCAGACCAAGCTCTTTTTGTCACCATGTAAAAACAAGTCATAAACAGCAGTGGGTAATGTTCAATGCGTACTGACTAACAGATATAAATATAAAAACCCAACATAGCGGAAAAATAAACCCTCGACAGGATAAAATATTTAAAGCTTACAAAATGCTTTTCACAACACTTATCTATATCATATTTTTTGCAATATGTTTCCCTATTTTAACTTTCTGCACAATATCCCCATACACGTAAAGACCTCAGCAGTACAATGTATACTGATAACAGACACAAATATGAAAAACACACTGGTTGCCTGTTTGTTTCAAAGTTTAATCAAATTAGAAGATTTTTACCATAACATAAAGAGTAAGCATATAAGGAAAATGTACAAATCATAAAAAATATACTCTAATGGCTATCTGAAACAAAAACTAGACAGCTACAGAACAGGCAGAGGTCAAGATTACACACAATTTAAGCACACATTTTTTTCTCGCATCAAATGAAGGAAACATCCCCGTCAACAAAGAAATGTACTGTTCTGTAAATGATACTTTAATAATATCTGTCTAAATGAATCTATGACAGAAAAGTTCTCCCCAGAAAATATCTACAGTTAGCTACAACAACTATAGTAAAAAGATCTTTACTTGTGATAAATAATACATTGCTGTCTCCCTATAACTGTACAAAATCTAATATGACTGAGACAATAATAGGTTTGTCTTTATACATGTTTCTATATAAGTAATAGGACTTTCATCAAAGGTTAACATACACCTTACTTGTAGAAGTTTCTTTTGCTTCCCTACATAAAACATAAATCCACAAATATCAACTTATTAACCAGAATGTCCCCATGTTTAATTCAATCCTATAGTCAGAGTGAAGAAGAATCGCAGTTCAAATAAATATACATGAACATTTAATATACAATAAATATAGCACTGATAAATGGCAATAAACAACAGGAGGATGTAGTTCATTGGATAATCACAAATGAATTACATTATGCATAGTTTAAAACACTTAATAATTCAAAATTTCTACAATATCTTTTCTAAACTTATTTAAAAATGGGGGAGGGGGGATGGACACAGGATAAACATAAAAAATATAGTCTAAATGTGTGAATCGCAGTTCAAATAAATATACATGAACATTAAATATACAATAAATATAGCACTGATAAATGGCAATAAACAACAGGAGGATGTAGTTCATTGGATAATCACAAATGAATTACATTATGCATAGTTTAAAACACTTTATAATTCAGAATTTCTACAATATCTTTTCTAAACTTATTTAAAAGTTGGGGGAGGGGGTGGACACAGGATAAACATAAAAATATAGTCTAAATGTGTGAAGTTGGAAGGGATGGAGGCACTTTAGCAAAAGTTAGGTTAGAGATTATTTACACACTGATCATTAAGGAAATATTTATTTCCTTAGCAAGAGATGGTTTTCTGAAAAATTATACAATCCTGCAGTTCATACTAAAGGGGAAGTAAATGGGATATCGTACTTATCGGCTCCGTGTCATATTTGCAGTTTTATGGTGGAATGAACTTAAATCTTATTTATCTGTTTCTTGTGGGTTTTTTTACTCCGGTGTTAAGGTTTGTCTAGATTTCTTTTTACCAGACTACTCTATTCAGTTTTGTTTATTTATTTATATATATTTATTTATTCATTTATTTATTTATTTATTTGGCGTGCAAGGAATGTACTTTATAAAATCTGAGGTGTGAAAAATCACATATAATTTACCTGGGATTGATTGAGAATATCCGTCATGAATAAGGTATGTTAAACATTAATAGTTTTCCTCCTTAAAAATTCTTCGGTAACGTTAAGAATTTAAATTGTTTTTACACTGACTAAAGTAGGTCATTTCTAGAAAACCAAGCTTTTATGTCTTAATTGGGAGTGCAAAATATTTTTTTGTGATAAGGAGTTTACGGGCGAAAATACCTGCCGATACTCACTTCTTTATGGTACATAGTTGTGCAGACAAACATAATAATATGCCTGTGGATAAACTTTAACAAATATAATGTATTGATATTACTATGTTATCAGAGAGACATGAACAAAAGATACCGTAGTGAATTAAAAAGACTAATGGTTTTGATTCTTTAACCCGTATTCTCTCGCACTTTAATGTGTTAATAACCAGGTTTATAGTTCATTGACCGATGAGCTTTAAAAACAAACTGACAAAACAAGTGTATATTTGAAAAAAAAAAAAAAAAACCAGCAAAAAAGATATTATGAATCAAGTCTTTAATTTTAAGATTTTTTCTGATTAAGGAAAACGGGTCATGGCAACAAAAAGTAACTGTTCCATTACTGGAAGAACAATTTCTTAGGTAAACTACCCGCGACAAATATGAAGGGGTCTTGACCAGTTAGCGCCGACATGGAATATTGTAGAGGTCAGGAATTCGATCCCAAGATGTCAGGGTCTGAATACGTCCGCTCCATCCTGATACTATACAGTCCAACCTCCCAAGAGCAAACACCATTCGGTTGAAAGGAAAGTGTTTGTTGTAGTGAGGTTGTTGTTACTTCGTAGGTTCAATCAATCTTCAATATTGGACTTGTCAGCTCGAAGTATTATCATGGTTACAATGTTTTGCAATCAGTTAGGATGCCTGGAGCCACTCTGATTTCTTTAAAATCTTTCTTTATTTACATGTTATCTTATTAAAAATCTACATCAAACTTATACATTTTACATTGTGTCTTTTAAATTTGATAAGAACAATTTCCTGTTTTTGTGATATATGACGCTGACGTTCAAGCAGAGATTGTAATATCTTAATAGTTTGTGGGAAAACAAGAGTATAAATACATATTACCATACATATAACCCATCAAAGTATTCATGAACGAAATTCGAAACGTTGATCTGCAGACGCTACATAGCTGTATTCTGGTTTAATGAGCTATGAATTCTCACATTTCAAGTTAAACAAGAAAACAACCTTCCATATCCGTAATAAGAATACCTGCAAGTTGACAAACTAACTGCTGCATCGTTTCACTCCGGTATTGCATGTTTGTTTAATTCTAAAATCGCAGGGTGTTTTTACACTTAATACATGAGCACATTTCAATATTTTTGGGAAATCCCAGATATATACAACTCGCTATTTTTCTGTACTTCATGGGAGGTTTTCATATGTCATTGGGGAGTTACAGTTATATCGTTGTTCGTTTTGGAGATGTGTCGCTCGAGAAAGGTGAAAATGCACGGATTTCCAATGGGGGAAATCAAATTGTCGTTTTAAAGAGGATGTCATTCGTTGGATGTGACGTCTGGGGAGGTTGGACTGTATATCGTCTTTACTGAATGACAGCAGGAATGAAGCCCCTATTCTTTTCTTTTTTCAAACAAATATAATAAATGTTAACAATGACACTCTTACAAGCATTTTGCATTATGATGAATGTAAACCCAAACCTGTGGCTGCAATATAAGAATCGAGTGTAAGGCTATTTGCCGTGAAATGACAGTTTTTGTGTGCATCCGTTTGTCATGCAGACTGTAGTACTGAGAAATTGGGTGAAAAATTATTTTCTTTGTGATCACACTTTTTGTGTGCATCCGGTATGTCATGCAGAGTGGAATATGAGAATCGCGTGTTAAGCTATATGATTTGTGATCACACTGTTTTTGTGCAACCGTAGACCATAATTAAACTTAATGTTGGGGACAGCAAACATAAGGCATCAACACTGTTGTACACCGTTCACTTTCGTTTTCGGCGTTTTGATTGGCTATTTCCGGTGAACGGTGACCAAGGCAAGGTCATTGTAGTAAAACTTTACCTGTCTCTTTTTAACTCACCTAAGCAAGTGCTCAGGGTGAGCTAATGTGATCACTCACCGTCTGGCGTCCGTCTGTACGTCCGTCCGGACTCCTTTCAAATATTCGTGTGAAAAACTGCAGGGCTCATTTTGATGAAACTTCACAAGAATGTTCCTCGGATGTTCTCATTCAGATTTGTTCAAAGAATTCCAATCCATGGAGAACTCCGGTTGATATGGCAAACAATTGGAAAAAACTTTAAAAATCTTATCGAAAACTATAACGCCTAGAACTTAGATATTTTGTATGCAGTATTATCTAGATGACCTCTACCAATATTTCTTTTCAAATCGTGACCCCCGAATTGTTCCCGCCCCCAGGGGGGCGGGTGGGTGGGGCACTTGATTTTACATGTACTTATATAGAAAACACTTTAAAATTTTCGTTGTCTGACACAGCTAAGCCTGGAGATTAGATATATGGAGTGTAACATTTTCTATTAGACCTCTACCAAGTTTGTTCAAATCATGACCCCAGAGTCAATATTGGTCCCAGCCCCGGGTGTCACTTGATTAAACATAGCAATTATTAAGGGGAAACTTAAAACATATTCTTGTCTGAAACCACAAGGCCTACAGCTTGGTAATTTAGAATGTAGCATCATCTACCAAGGTTGTTCAAAATTGGGCCCGCTCGAGGGTCACATGGTTTTCCATTGACATATAAAAGAAAATCTTTAAAAAAAATCTTCTTGTTCGAAACCACATGGTCTGGAGTCTTAATATTTTGTGTGTAGCATTGTCTAGTTGACCTCTACCTAGATGGTTCAAATTATGCCCCTAGGGTCAAAACTGGCCCCACTTCAGGGTAACCTGTTTTTATAGACAAATTAATATGGGAAAAAAATATTCTTCCTAAAAGTGCTTGACAAAGAGCTTTGTAACTTGATGTGAGGCATCCTGTAGTAGAGTTCTTCCAAGATTGTTAATATTATGTCCCTGGAGTCAACATTGGCCCCGCCCCAGGGGCCACTGTGTTTTGCATAGACTTATATGAACAAATTTCTTATGGGGAAGTACAAAGCCTTAGAACTTAGGTAACTATTTATTGGATGGGAAGGTATTTGTTCCCACCCCTCCCCCCACCCACGGGACCTTGCTACCTTCGTGAAAGACCTAAGGCCTTCTTTGGTTAGTGTGCAAGGGGCTCAGGGTGAGTATTTTAATTGTCCTTTCGTCGGGTGAACGGCGTCCACCACTTATTTTAAACAACATCTCTGAAATCTCCAGGCAAAAGTAAATGAAACTTTGTAGAAATGCTCCAGCAAAATCATTAAAGAATTGAATTCAATCAAGAGCTCTGCTTGCTAAGGCAACAGAAAGAAATACTTTGAAGATCTTCTCGTATGAAACCTCATGGCACAGAGCTTAGATATTTTGCATACAGGTCAAACAAGAGGTCATCTACCAAGATGAAATCATGCCCATGAGATCTTTAATGGCCCCGCCCCGCAGATCACTTGATTTTACGTAAGCATATATAGGGAAGACTAACCACAAGGCCTTCGTCTTACATATTAAACTTGCATTAAACATCATCTACAGGTCTTCTGTCAAGATTGTTCAAACAATATATCTGGGGTCAAAATAAGTCATATGTGTGTAAAATACAAAATCTTTGAAAATCTTCTTGTAAGAAACCTTAGGCCCTATACTAAAGATATTTAGTATGTAGCATTTTTTGCTCACCTCTGCAAAGACTGTCCAAAATATGCCCCCGGGTCATTAATGGTCCCGTCTCGGGGATTATATATATAAGCCGACATTGACCATGACCTACTGACTTAATTTCTTGTTTTTGCAGAAATAGTATGAACATTTGACCGTTTTTGATAATTTGCATGCGGATTTCAACTTTGAATTTAGTGGACATTGACCTTGACCTGTTGAGCTTCATTCTTGCTTTTGCAGCTATAGT
Source organism: Cyclina sinensis (assembly GCA_012932295.1). Lineage (NCBI taxonomy): Eukaryota > Metazoa > Mollusca > Bivalvia > Venerida > Veneridae > Cyclina > Cyclina sinensis. The sequence continues at coordinate 816,059 of JAAONU010000016.1, read as the reverse complement.
CTGGAAATTTGAAGTATACTTATTATTTTTCATGAAGTTTTCATCTTTGACCTTAGTAGACATTGACCGTTGACGTTATTTCTTGTTTAGCTGCTGAAGTATGGGAATTTGGACTATAGGTAAAGTATTGTCGTACGGACGTACTTCCTTGTTTTTGCAACTCCAGTATGGAAATTTGAACTATTCTTATATTTTTTCATTCGGATTTCAACTTTGACCTTAGCCGACACTGAACTTGTACTACTGACCAATTTACTGTTTTGAAGCTGTGTGTGAAGATGCACCATTTCCCACGTAGATTTCAATTTCATCATTAGGTGAACTTACCTCGATTCCTTCATTTGCCTCGCTGTTTTACTGATGGTACTCAGGTGAGCGATATAAGCTAATTATGGCCCTTTTGTTTCCTCAAAACTGCTGTAGAGAATCACTCCACCTAATCTCTGAACAGTTTTGAGATTTACTGAAAATTTGTTTGAAGGTGAAAGTTATACAAATAGTTTCAATTCTTTTACTGATCTACAATAAATATAGATGGGGCCAGACGACCTTGCTGAAAATTCACAACACACATTTCCAAAGCCGTTGCCAAGGTGCTCACCAAATGCAGAACAAGAGTACCTTTTGGTGCAAAATGACCTTAATGCACTCGGGCAGAACCGCAGCAATGAAGACAATACTCAAGTTCCAGGGTATGACAGTGCCAACCAGAATATTAATGTCCACAGACGCAGGAGAGTGGTAAGTTCATTGTGAATTATGACAACTATTGAACTTATATAATTTTTGTTAACGTCCTCTATCTGTGAAAAACTTTTTCTTCCTCCTGTTTTAAATTTAATTTCAATATAACAGACAGGTGTAAAATTCAACGAAATCCAAAACATAACTGATATAAACATTAATGTTATACACACTGGGGAAAAAAACGTCTTTACTGAAAGCAATAGAATTGCAGTGACTTTGGTTTAAGAGAAGTAACAGCAATTTATCATTATGTTTAATACGAGTATTATTTTACATATCACAGATATTTCATCACGTTTAATTGTGTACTTTCTTCTTTAAAATATTTCCGTTTAAACTTTAAGGGAGGGACTTTGCGGTATACACTTTCAATCATCGAGAAAGAACTTGAGGAAGCAAAGAGGCTTATTGAGAGAAAACTAAGACTCCAAAATACATGGGGAAAATAATGCCACAATAAGGAAACCAAGCAAGGACATATCTAATCTTCTAAATGAAGAGCCTGATCTCAGATCAAGTCAAACGTTGATAAAAACGGCAAATGTTTCTCAAGACGAGGTTCAGCATCGACCGTGTGCCAGGTCAGAGAAAGTGTACGCACGTTACGTGCAGGAAGGGGAGAGAAATCTCATGCTTATCTACGAGCCGAAGGAATCCAAATCCCAGGTTTATTGCAAACAGGTTGGTAATAAAAACATTATGGTTCATCTGAACGTGAGTTCAAACCTGTGCCAACTGATTGATCGTGAAAATGAAGGCATCATACCACTGGACAGTAAAGGGGAAGGTAAAATTTGATTTAGGCATTACTTTATAATGGTTGTGTTGTTGAATATATTATTAACGTCAATATATTTTCATATATCAGAATGAAATTGATGGAACGTAAGATCATAAACGTTTGAGATAAGAGGTCACTATAGCTTAATATTACGTAAGATCATAACCATTACATTTTTCATTTTGTGTACAGTTCGTGAACTACATTGGGCATGATCAACGTTTTAATTCGGAAGTATAGGGTGGCAGGTTGAAATAAATGTTATCCTCGACACCTTCCCGTGTTTCTCATTTAAGTGTAAAGCTTCAAAAAGTCTGATAACTTAACTGCTACAACACAATAGTAAGTAAAATTAAGATTTTATCTATTGCTTACTTGGCTGTCAAATAACTTCATTCTAAATCTCTGTGGTCACGTGTGGTAGATCTCTAGACCATCTGTCGTATTCTAGACAAAATTTCCGAAAATTGTGATCGGTATGTTTGACTAAGTGGAATAAATCTAATTCAAGCTTACCCTGTATTTGTACCTAGAAATCCTCTCATATACTATTATGTTTTTGTCAGTTTGGTTGGAGATTAGACGCCGGAGTCAGTTACTGTCCAGTAGTGATATGTCAGACGTGACGTCACTAACAGATAACGTTTTTAGAGAATCATATTTATACGATAGAGTAAGGCATTTTAACGAATATGGTGCAGACCTTCGGCTCTCAAACAATTACGTCGAAGGAAAGGTAAGTAGTATTGAGGCAACTGAAAATTCTGACGTCAGTGACGTAAACTGTTACAGTGAAGACGAAGAAGTCCCGTATGATGCAATATCCATAAAAGAGCGTGGAGATTCATTAGGTAATAAAGTTTGAGAAATGGAATAATCATGGGGTGTTAAATGCGGACAATATACAGGAGTCGCCAATCCTTAGCCACAAAAAGGTTATAGACTTCCTTAGTGATAAAGGGAACAATTTTGACGTGAGCATCTGTGACTGGGAGTACGAAGAGAGGGAGTCAGTCTACAGTTATATATCATCCAACCTACAGTTAGGTAAGGCCTCTAATGCATTATTTACACTGTGCTTGAATGTAGAAAAGTTTGGCAAAGCTCTTCATAGAAAGCTCCTACTGTGCTTTTGTCATCCATAATTATCAAGCAGCTGCCTATGAATAGTGTTGCCTTCATGGTATACGTCAGTGATCTGACAAACTACAATATACGATCTACTGATGTTACAAAACGTCTACTGTTGCTTTTTTGCATCTGAATTTTCTTTTATTACTCGGATTATTCACTGAAACATAAATGAACCTTATGCACTGAAAGTGGCAGTATGAAAATTCTTTTTTGACAGTTGCTATGAATGAAGATTACACAGAAATTCCACCGGCTGTGCAGCAGTTTCGTTATCGCGCAAAGGAACCGGAAGAACACTCGGCGTCTTCTTTCGGAACATCTTTGGACCACAGATACGACAGTCCTTTGGTAGTGCAGCCTGTAGGAGAAGGTATTACCTGAAAAGTTTTAATTTTAAAAGAAACAAAACCTTCATATCTAAGAACCCCCCTTATCAGTGACGAATAAAACTGGGTTGGAGGGCTAGTTTTTAATAAAAATTTTAATGGTTTAACCTTCATCTATTTACAAAAAAATATATCCTACATCAAATTGTGCGACTTAAAGGTGTTAGACAGAACATTTGGTAGGAGAATGAGGAGAGACCCCCAACCATTCATTAATATTTTTCAGTTAAATAATAGGTAAAAGAAGCATAGAGGATCTTTCGATTGTAGATGCTATCACCTGAAATCAAATAATAAAAAAAGTAAAATTCGATAACCAGTCTATAAAAAAATCCTTATTTGAAACAAGTCCTGAAAGGTTGGAAGGACATCTTAATCTTAGATATACGGCAAAACGTACCGTTTAACATTAATCCTAAGAATGATACTAGTAGTAGACAATATGGTTACCCTAGACAGCAATTGTCAAACTCGGCTGACGCATAAGTTTTCGGGTAAATAGTATGCCTTATCGCCCTCAGTAGAATCTGATATCAATATACATGTTAATTACACATTAATTACGTAAATTCAGTCCAATGTTCAATATGTCTACAGAAGATAAATAGTAATTATCACTTAATGACAGCGAAAATAGAATTTTTCTTGGAAAAAAAATTGCATTCATATTCAAGTTCATATGAAAAACAGATTATCAAAATATCAATTGGGCAAAGCTTACAAGAATATTTCATCCATAGAACTATCTCACTGCATTTTACAACTATATTTAAAGGACTGACTGAAAACGGTAGGTTCTACGGTATTTAAAATAAGTATAAATCAGATCTGGGTATCAACGTTTATGATAAGTATATTTACGTTATCATGAACAGAATCTTCGTTCTAGGAAATGAATTAACAAATATACTTCCAGTTTTCTATAATTTTCACAGAGCTGTATTCCAAAGTCACCAAGTCAAAACCGAAAGTTTTTCCCAGAAGAGACGTTGCGAAAATTAAGAAACTTGATGACCCTCAAGTTCAACATCAACAAGAACAATGGACACAGTGTAAAGAATACAGTAGATCTTATTCTGAGCCAATTGTCGTGCCCTCCAAAGAGAACGGAAAACAGTATAACCACAGAGCCCAGAACAAAGAACAAAGAAAAGATGTACCATTGCATTCACCCATACACAGTTTAAAACAAGGTAAAGAAGAAAACTCCGAAATCAGAAAATGTTATTAACGAATCCATTGTATTTCACGTCATGGATACCTTGATACATTAATTCTAGTTTTGTTATAAATCTAAAGATTTTGCAGTATATGACTTTTTTTCGATCTGATGTCACAAAAGATATCATTAACTTGTTTTTAATTCTTCGAGACATTAAGATTTTGAAAATATGGTTGGTGTTTTTTTGTTTTTGTTTTGTGTATCTCGTTCTAATTGCATCATTTTTATTCAGTCAGTGCATATATTGTATCTTCGTCGTGTTTGATATCTATATGTATTAACAACAGATTATTTGGCCCCTGGATAATCTGTTTTAATTAATCAACTTTCAAAATAATCAACAAGTATTTTCTGAAACTTTCATAAATAAAAGATTTCCAAGTAAATGTATGCTTACAGATCTGACAGAGCACACATAGTACCTTGGAAAAATAGAAAAAGGCCTGGCAAAAGAGCTTTTAAAAGGGAAAGAGGTAGCTGTTTTTCTTAAAAGTTTCATAGGAAAGCTAAAGATATGCACTTCCATTTTTCTTCATTTTCAGTCTGCAGTAGGCTCAGTTTGTAGGCTTGCAACAATATTCGGAATTAATGTTTTGTTAATCGTATTTTCGATTCAGTTTTCAGATAAAGTTTCATAGCTTAATTAGATCGAGATTCTGATAATCTTCTTTGTGTTGTGAAAGCTCCAGGTAGCAAAAACTCCGACAACCGTGTCGATTATACGTTGTACTGTTTCGCAGTGTTTTCTACGATTTTCAGTCTGTCTGTAAAACATTTTTCACATGAAGAATGACACTTGAAACCTACTTTTTTGTAAATTATGACAGTACCATATCATCCCATTATACTTGTATTTAGCATGGTAGTTTCCTTGTTCGGGATGCGGCAAACGACGGGAAAACCGGGCATAAATACACCCTAGAGTTAATTGATGGGAAAACTACAAAGAAACTCATGATCATGTGCACCAACTCGAAATATCATCTGAAAGATTCTGAGAACAAGGTCTGCTTTAAAAGATTTGTTATTACCTTTAACTCATTCTCTTAAACTTTTCAAATGTTTCGATTGTCGAGTCCAGCTTCATGACAGCAATTACTTCTGTTAACCATATTTTTAAGTTAAAAGAGCTAAAATATAGTTGAATTTAGGCAAAACGGAGTCGGTACAACAAACCAAAACAAGGAATTGAATATATTAAGTCAATATTAGTAAGTTTCAACCCTGGTTGACAGTATTCATTTTGAACGGTGCCGGTGTATTGAATTTTGACCGTATTCAGTTGTTGCTATATAGTCGTACATGTTGGCCTTATATATTTGAAAGGGTTACGAAATAATTTATTTATGAAACTTTGTTAATGTGCATTTAAAGAAAAACAGAATAATGACGAGAGAAATATTTTTACAGAAATTTGATCGTGTGGAGCAGCTGATATCTACAATAATACGTAATGGACTTGAAGTAAAGGATAGTAGTAGCGACCAGTGGAAAAACATTAAAGTGAAACCAGTTTCTTATCTGTGAGCATGTTCGCAAATTAACTGAACTTTCAGAAAAGGTAATTGTGGGCATAACCAAAATATAACAATTTTAAAATCCATACAATGAGCGGAGAAATCTTTTATTTAAGACATACCCTAACGCATTGAACTTTTGCTAGTTTCTGCTACACGTGCGACAATCTGCCTTTCGGAACTGCCTTAATGTCCACTGCCATAAACCCTAACGGTGAATATCAACGCTATGGAGTGAGACACAACACCGCCTTGATATTCTGGTGCAGAAAAGTTTCAAAGCTATGCGATATTTTATGAAACAACTGTATGTTGATTGATTTATTAGAAACCATGTTGATTGATTTAATATCACACAGTTCTACAAGTACATAACACCACTTAAATGTACATCTATTTCGTTAACTTTATTTGCTTGGGGTCTTTTCTCATCATTTTGGAATCTCAGCTCAAGACTGCCATTAAGCTCATACAATTTACATAAAACGTACATTTATGAAACACACATCATAAGTTTTACAATAAAACGTACATGAATGAAACACACAGCATACGTTTTATAAAAAAGGTACATCACTTATGTCAAGTATTTTACCTTTGCGACAAAGTGCAGTAATAACGTTTCAATATGATCATCAGATTTTTTCGCTTTTGTAGTCTCAAACCCTTCCCCTGTCAAATAGGTTGTGGAAAGATAGGTCAATGGACTCTGAATGTCTGCTGAAATTATAAATAATAAAGATAATAAAACATCTTAGTTGATATAACCAGGTTTTTTATAACAAAGTAACATAGTTGGTTCAGAACTCCTGTTATGAACTATTTTTACACCCAAATATTGTACAACAACAACTCTAGGTACATGCAAGGTGTTGACATACCAACTATTTAAAACATCAATCCAAAAACAAAGGCTCTAAGACAAAAAGCTGCAAAATCTATTTTAGCTTTAGTGACCTTGACCCAGTAACCCAGTGACCTGAAATTCTACCTACAGGTTGAGGTTCATACAAGTTACTTACATACCAAATATGTCAGTTTTCGATCAATTAATGAAAACTGTAAGGGAAAAGTACAAAATCTATTTTTAGACTTGGTGACCTTGACCTTGATTTAAGTAATGGCGGGAGATTCATGCAAGCTGAGTATATACCAATTTATCTAAGATATCTGTGAACAAATAAGGTTCTTTGACGAAAATTTAAAAAGTCTTTTTTAGCCTTGGTGACACGGGAGCAGGGATAATTTGACCCCCGGGCCAAGATTTAAACAATGTTGGTAGAGGTCTATGGCCACGTTACACATCAAATATCTTCTATGCAAGTCTTTACAAAAGGGGCTTAATTTGAACAAATTTGGTAGACGACCTTTAGCCTATTTTCCATGCAAAATTCTTAGCTCTTGTCTTTGTGATTTCAGACAAAAGGATGTTTTAACATTTTCCCTATATAAGTCTATATAAAATCAAGTGACCCCTCACCCCCCTTCCCACACCAGGTACAACTAATTTTGACCTAAGGGGCATAATTGGAACAAACATTGTAGAAGACCTCTAGCTGATGCTCCTTGCAAAATACTTAAGTTATAGGCCTTGTGGTTTTAGACCAGATGATTTTATAAGATTTTCCCTATACAAGCCTATGTAAAATCAATTGACCCCCGGGGCAGTGCCAATTTTGACCCCAGGGGTACAATTTGAACAAATTCTGTAGAGGTCCACTAGACAATGCCACATACCAATTGGTAAGGTTCAGGGCCTTGTGGTTTCAGACACAGAGATTTTCGAAGTTAAGATTTTATCTATTGCTTACTTGGCTGTCAAATAACTTCATTCTAAATCTCTGTGGTCACGTGTGGTAGATCTCTAGACCATCTGTCGTATTCTAGACAAAATTTCCGAAAATTGTGATCGATATGTTTGACTAAGTGGAATAAATCTAATTCAAGCTTACCCTGTATTTGTACCTAGAAATCCTCTCATATACTATTATGTTTTTGTCAGTTTGGTTGGAGATTAGACGCCGGAGTCAGTTACTGTCCAGTAGTGATATGTCAGACGTGACGTCACTAACAGATAACGTTTTTAGAGAATCATATTTATACGATAGAGTAAGGCATTTTAACGAATATGGTGCAGACCTTCGGCTCTCAAACAATTACGTCGAAGGAAAGGTAAGTAGTATTGAGGCAACTGAAAATTCTGACGTCAGTGACGTAAACTGTTACAGTGAAGACGAAGAAGTCCCGATGATGCAATATCCATAAAAGAGCGTGGAGATTCATTGGTAATAAAGTTTGAGAAATGGAATAATCATGGGGTGTTAAATGCGGACAATATACAGGAGTCGCCAATCCTTAGCCACAAAAAGGTTATAGACTTCCTTAGTGATAAAGGGAACAATTTTGACGTGAGCATCTGTGACTGGGAGTACGAAGAGAGGGAGTCAGTCTACAGTTATATATCATCCAACCTACAGTTAGGTAAGGCCTCTAATGCATTATTTACACTGTGCTTGAATGTAGAAAAGTTTGGCAAATCTCTTCATAGAAAGCTCCTTCTGTGCTTTTGTCATCCATAATTTCTGATGTATTATCAAGCAGCTGCCCATGAATAGCGTTGCCTTCATGGTATACGTCAGTGATCTGACAAACTACAATATACGATCTACTGATGTTACAAAACGTCTACTGTTGCTTTTTTGCATCTGAATTTTCTTTTATTACTTGGATTATTCACTGAAACATAAATGAACCTTAAGCACTGAAAGTAGCAGTATGAAAATTCTTTTGACAGTTGCTATGAATGAAGATTACACAGAAATTCCACCGGCGGTGCAGCAGTTTCGTTATCGCGCAAAGGAACCGGAAGAACACTCGGCGTCTTCTTTCGGTACATCTTTGGACCACAGATACGACAGTCCTTTGGTAGTGCAGCCTGTAGGAGAAGGTATTACCTGAAAAGTTTTGATTTTAAAAGAAACAAAACCTTCATATCTAAGAACCCCCCTTATCAGTGACGAATAAAACTGGGTTGGAGGGCTAGTTTTTAATACAAATTTTAATGGTTTAACCTTCATCTATTTACAAAAAAATATATCCTACATCAAATTGTGCGGCTTAAAGGTGTTAGACAGAACATTTGGTAGGAGAATGAGGAGAGACCCCCAACCATTCATTAATATTTTTCAGTTAAATAATAGATAAACGAAGCATAGAGGATCTTTCGATTGTAGATGCTATCACCTGAAATCAAATAATAAAATAAGTAAAATTCGATAACCAGTCTATAAAAAAAATCCTTATTTGAAAAAAGTCCTGAACGGTTTGAAGGACATCTTAATCTTAGATATACGGCAAAACGTACCGTTTAACATTAATCCTAAGAATGATACTAGTAGTAGACAATATGGTTACCCAAGACAGCAATTGTCAAACTCGGCTGACGCATAAGTTTTCGGGTAAACAGTATGCCTTATCGCCCTCAGTAGAATCTGATATCAATATACATGTTAATTACACATTAATTACGTAAATTCAGTCCAATGTTCAATATGTCTACAGAAGATAAATAGTAATTATCACTTAATGACAGCGAAAATAGAATTTTTCTTGGAAAAAAATTGCATTCATATTCAAGTTCATATGAAAAACAGATTATCAAAATATCAATTGGGCAAAGCTTACAAGAATATTTCATCCATAGAACTATCTCACTGCATTTTACAACTATATTTAAAGGACTGACTGAAAACGGTAGGTTCTACGGTATTTAAAATAAGTATAAATCAGATCTGGGTATCAACGTTTATGATAAGTATATTTATATTATTGTGAACAGAATCTTCGTTCTAGGAAATGAATTAACAAATATACTTCCAGTTTTCTATAATTTTCACAGAGCTGTATTCCAAAGTCACCAAGTCAAAACCGAAAGTTTTTCCCAGAAGAGACGTTGTGAAAATTAAGAAACTTGATGACCCTCAAGTCCAACATCAACAAGAACAATGGACACAGTGTAAAGAATACAGTAGATCTTATTCTGAGCCAATTGTCGTGCCCTCCAAAGAGAACGGAAAACAGTATAACCACAGAGCCCAGAACAAAGAACAAAGAAAAGATGTACCATTGCATTCACCCATACACAGTTTAAAACAAGGTAAAGAAGAAAACTCCGAAATCAGAAAATGTTATTAACGAATCCATTGTATTTCACGTCATGGATACCTTGATACATTTATTGTAGTTTTGTTATAAATCTAAAGATTTTGCATTATATGACTTTTTTTCGATCTGATGTCACAAAAGATATCATTAACTTGTTTTTAATTCTTCGAGACATTAAGATTTTGAAAATATGGTTGGTGTTTTTTGTTTTTTTGTTTTGTGTATCTCGTTCTAATTGCATCATTTTTATTCAGTCAGTGCATATATTGTATCTTCGTCGTGTTTGATATCTATATGTATTAACAACAGATTATTTGGCCCCTGGATAATCTGTTTTAATTAATCAACTTTCAAAATAATCAACAAGTATTTTCTGAAACTTTCATAAATAAAAGATTTCCAAGTAAATGTATGCTTACAGATCTGACAGAGCACACATGGTACCTTGGAAAAATAGAAAAAGGCCTGGCAAAAGAGCTTTTAAAAGGGAAAGAGGTAGCTGTTTTTCTTAAAAGTTTCATAGGAAAGCTAAAGATATGCACTTCCATTTTTCTTCATTTTCAGTCTGCAGTAGGCTCAGTTTGTAGGCTTGCAACAATATTCGGAATTAATGTTTTGATAATCGTATTTTCGATTTAGTTTTCAGATAAAGTGTCATAGCTTAATTAGATCGAGATTCCGATAATCTTCTTTGTGTTGTGAAAGCTCCAGGTAGCAAAAACTCCGACAACCGTGTCGATTATACGTTGTACTGTTTCGCAGTGTTTTCTACGATTTTCAGTCTGTCTGTAAAACATTTTTCACATGAAGAATGACACTTGAAACCTACTTTTTTGTAAATTATGACAGTACCATATCATCCCATTATACTTGTATTTAGCATGGTAGTATCCTTGTTCGGGATGCGGCAAACGACGGGAAAACCGGGCATAAATACACCCTAGAGTTTATTGATGGGACAACTACAAAGAAACTCATGATCATGTGTACCAACTCGAAATATCATCTGAAAGATTCTGCGAACAAGGTCTGCTTTAAAAGATTTGTTATTACCTTTAACTCATTCTCTTAAACTTTTCAAATGTTTCGATTGTCGAGTCCAGCTTCATGACAGCAATTACTTCTGTTAACCATATTTTTAAGTTTAAAAGAGCTAAAATATAGTTGAATTTAGGCAAAACGGAGTCGGTACAACAAACCAAAACAAGGAATTGAATATATTAAGTCAATATTAGTAAGTTTCAACCCTGGTTGACAGTATTCATTTTGAACGGTGCCGGTGTATTGAATTTTGACCGTATTCAGTTGTTGCTATATAGTCGTACAAGTTGGCCTTATATATTTGAAAGGGTTACGAAATAATTTATTTATGAAACTTTGTTAATGTGCATTTAAAGAAAAACAGAATAATGACGAGAGAAATATTTTTACAGAAATTTGATCGTGTGGAGCAGCTGATATCTACAATAATACGTAATGGACTTGAAGTAAAGGATAGTAGTAGCGACCAGTGGAAAAACATTAAAGTGAAACCAGTTTCTTATCTGTGAGCATGTTCGCAAATTAACTGAACTTTCAGAAAAGGTAATTGTGGGCATAACCAAAATATAACAATTTTAAAATCCATACAATGAGCGGAGAAATCTTTTATTTAAGACATACCCTAACGCATTGAACTTTTGCTAGTTTCTGCTACACGTGCGACAATCTGCCTTTCGGAACTGCCTTAATGTCCACTGCCATAAACCCTAACGTGAATATCAACGCTATGGAGTGAGACACAACACCGCCTTGATATTCTGGTGCAGAAAAGTTTCAAAGCTATGCGATATTTTATGAAACAACTGTATGTTGATTGATTTATTAGAAACCATGTTGATTGATTTAATATCACACAGTTCTACAAGTACATAACACCACTTAAATGTACATCTATTTCGTTAACTTTATTTGCTTGGGGTCTTTTCTCATCATTTTGGAATCTCAGCTCAAGACTGCCATTAAGCTCATACAATTTACATAAAACGTACATTTATGAAACACACATCATAAGTTTTACAATAAAACGTACATGAATGAAACACACAGCATACGTTTTATAAAAAAGGTACATCACTTATGTCAAGTATTTTACCTTTGCGACAAAGTGCAGTAATAACGTTTCAATATGATCATCAGATTTTTTCGCTTTTGTAGTCTCAAACCCTTCCCCTGTCAAATAGGTTGTGGAAAGATAGGTCAATGGACTCTGAATGTCTGCTGAAATCATAAATAATAAAGATAATAAAACATCTTAGTTGATATAACCAGGTTTTTTATAACAAAATAGCATAGTTGGTTCAGAACTCCTGTTATGAACTATTTTTACACCCAAATATTGTACAACAACAACTCTAGGTACATGCAAGGTGTTGACATACCAACTATTTAAAACATCAATCCAAAACAAAGGCTCTAAGACAAAAAGCTGCAAAATCTATTTTAGCTTTAGTGACCTTGACCCAGTAACCCAGTGACCTGAAATTCTACCTACAGGTTGAGGTTCATACAAGTTACTTACATACCAAATATGTCAGTTTTCGATCAATTAATGAAAACTCTAAGGGAAAAGTACAAAATCTATTTTTAGACTTGGTGACCTTGACCTTGATTTAAGTAATGGCGGGGATTCATGCAAGCTGAGTATATACCAATTTATCTAAGATATCTGTGAACAAATAAAGGTTCTTTGACGAAAATTTAAAAAGTCTTTTTTAGCCTTGGTGACACGGGAGCAGGGATAATTTGACCCCCGGGCCAAGATTTAAACAATCTTGGTAGAGGTCTATGGCCACGTTACACATCAAATATCTTCTATGCAAGTCTTTACAAAAGGGGCTTAATTTGAACAAATTTGGTAGACGACCTTTAGCTGATTTTCCATGCAAAATTCTTAGCTCTTGTCTTTGTGATTTCAGACAAAAGGATGTTTTAACATTTTCCCTATATAAGTCTATATAAAATCAAGTGACCACTCACCCCCCTTCCCACACCAGGTACAACTAATTTTGACCTAAGGGGCATAATTGGAACAAACATTGTAGAAGACCTCTAGCTGATGCTCCTTGCAAAATACTTAAGTTATAGGCCTTGTGGTTTTAGACCAGATGATTTTATAAGATTTTCCCTATACAAGCCTATGTAAAATCAATTGACCCCCGGAGCAGTGCCAATTTTGACCCCAGGGGTACAATTTGAACAAATTCTGTAGAGGTCCACTAGACAATGCCACATACCAAATGGTAAGGTTCAGGGCCTTGTGGTTTCAGACACAGATTTTCGAAGTTAAGATTTTATCTATTGCTTACTTGGCTGTCAAATAACTTCATTCTAAATCTCTGTGGTCACGTGTGGTAGATCTCTAGACCATCTGTCGTATTCTAGACAAAATTTCCGAAAATTGTGATCGATATGTTTGACTAAGTGGAATAAATCTAATTCAAGCTTACCCTGTATTTGTACCTAGAAATCCTCTCATATACTATTATGTTTTTGTCAGTTTGGTTGGAGATTAGACGCCGGAGTCAGTTACTGTCCAGTAGTGATATGTCAGACGTGACGTCACTAACAGATAACGTTTTTAGAGAATCATATTTATACGATAGAGTAAGGCATTTTAACGAATATGGTGCAGACCTTCGGCTCTCAAACAATTACGTCGAAGGAAAGGTAAGTAGTATTGAGGCAACTGAAAATTCTGACGTCAGTGACGTAAACTGTTACAGTGAAGACGAAGAAGTCCCGTATGATGCAATATCCATAAAAGAGCGTGGAGATTCATTGGTAATAAAGTTTGAGAAATGGAATAATCATGGGGTGTTAAATGCGGACAATATACAGGAGTCGCCAATCCTTAGCCACAAAAAGGTTATAGACTTCCTTAGTGATAAAGGGAACAATTTTGACGTGAGCATCTGTGACTGGGAGTACGAAGAGAGGGAGTCAGTCTACAGTTATATATCATCCAACCTACAGTTAGGTAAGGCCTCTAATGCATTATTTACACTGTGCTTGAATGTAGAAAAGTTTGGCAAATCTCTTCATAGAAAGCTCCTTCTGTGCTTTTGTCATCCATAATTTCTGATGTATTATCAAGCAGCTGCCCATGAATAGCGTTGCCTTCATGGTATACGTCAGTGATCTGACAAACTACAATATACGATCTACTGATGTTACAAAACGTCTACTGTTGCTTTTTTGCATCTGAATTTTCTTTTATTACTTGGATTATTCACTGAAACATAAATGAACCTTAAGCACTGAAAGTAGCAGTATGAAAATTCTTTTGACAGTTGCTATGAATGAAGATTACACAGAAATTCCACCGGCGGTGCAGCAGTTTCGTTATCGCGCAAAGGAACCGGAAGAACACTCGGCGTCTTCTTTCGGTACATCTTTGGACCACAGATACGACAGTCCTTTGGTAGTGCAGCCTGTAGGAGAAGGTATTACCTGAAAAGTTTTGATTTTAAAAGAAACAAAACCTTCATATCTAAGAACCCCCCTTATCAGTGACGAATAAAACTGGGTTGGAGGGCTAGTTTTTAATACAAATTTTAATGGTTTAACCTTCATCTATTTACAAAAAAATATATCCTACATCAAATTGTGCGGCTTAAAGGTGTTAGACAGAACATTTGGTAGGAGAATGAGGAGAGACCCCCAACCATTCATTAATATTTTTCAGTTAAATAATAGATAAACGAAGCATAGAGGATCTTTCGATTGTAGATGCTATCACCTGAAATCAAATAATAAAATAAGTAAAATTCGATAACCAGTCTATAAAAAAAATCCTTATTTGAAAAAAGTCCTGAACGGTTTGAAGGACATCTTAATCTTAGATATACGGCAAAACGTACCGTTTAACATTAATCCTAAGAATGATACTAGTAGTAGACAATATGGTTACCCAAGACAGCAATTGTCAAACTCGGCTGACGCATAAGTTTTCGGGTAAACAGTATGCCTTATCGCCCTCAGTAGAATCTGATATCAATATACATGTTAATTACACATTAATTACGTAAATTCAGTCCAATGTTCAATATGTCTACAGAAGATAAATAGTAATTATCACTTAATGACAGCGAAAATAGAATTTTTCTTGGAAAAAAATTGCATTCATATTCAAGTTCATATGAAAAACAGATTATCAAAATATCAATTGGGCAAAGCTTACAAGAATATTTCATCCATAGAACTATCTCACTGCATTTTACAACTATATTTAAAGGACTGACTGAAAACGGTAGGTTCTACGGTATTTAAAATAAGTATAAATCAGATCTGGGTATCAACGTTTATGATAAGTATATTTATATTATTGTGAACAGAATCTTCGTTCTAGGAAATGAATTAACAAATATACTTCCAGTTTTCTATAATTTTCACAGAGCTGTATTCCAAAGTCACCAAGTCAAAACCGAAAGTTTTTCCCAGAAGAGACGTTGTGAAAATTAAGAAACTTGATGACCCTCAAGTCCAACATCAACAAGAACAATGGACACAGTGTAAAGAATACAGTAGATCTTATTCTGAGCCAATTGTCGTGCCCTCCAAAGAGAACGGAAAACAGTATAACCACAGAGCCCAGAACAAAGAACAAAGAAAAGATGTACCATTGCATTCACCCATACACAGTTTAAAACAAGGTAAAGAAGAAAACTCCGAAATCAGAAAATGTTATTAACGAATCCATTGTATTTCACGTCATGGATACCTTGATACATTTATTGTAGTTTTGTTATAAATCTAAAGATTTTGCATTATATGACTTTTTTTCGATCTGATGTCACAAAAGATATCATTAACTTGTTTTTAATTCTTCGAGACATTAAGATTTTGAAAATATGGTTGGTGTTTTTTGTTTTTTTGTTTTGTGTATCTCGTTCTAATTGCATCATTTTTATTCAGTCAGTGCATATATTGTATCTTCGTCGTGTTTGATATCTATATGTATTAACAACAGATTATTTGGCCCCTGGATAATCTGTTTTAATTAATCAACTTTCAAAATAATCAACAAGTATTTTCTGAAACTTTCATAAATAAAAGATTTCCAAGTAAATGTATGCTTACAGATCTGACAGAGCACACATGGTACCTTGGAAAAATAGAAAAAGGCCTGGCAAAAGAGCTTTTAAAAGGGAAAGAGGTAGCTGTTTTTCTTAAAAGTTTCATAGGAAAGCTAAAGATATGCACTTCCATTTTTCTTCATTTTCAGTCTGCAGTAGGCTCAGTTTGTAGGCTTGCAACAATATTCGGAATTAATGTTTTGATAATCGTATTTTCGATTTAGTTTTCAGATAAAGTGTCATAGCTTAATTAGATCGAGATTCCGATAATCTTCTTTGTGTTGTGAAAGCTCCAGGTAGCAAAAACTCCGACAACCGTGTCGATTATACGTTGTACTGTTTCGCAGTGTTTTCTACGATTTTCAGTCTGTCTGTAAAACATTTTTCACATGAAGAATGACACTTGAAACCTACTTTTTTGTAAATTATGACAGTACCATATCATCCCATTATACTTGTATTTAGCATGGTAGTATCCTTGTTCGGGATGCGGCAAACGACGGGAAAACCGGGCATAAATACACCCTAGAGTTTATTGATGGGACAACTACAAAGAAACTCATGATCATGTGTACCAACTCGAAATATCATCTGAAAGATTCTGCGAACAAGGTCTGCTTTAAAAGATTTGTTATTACCTTTAACTCATTCTCTTAAACTTTTCAAATGTTTCGATTGTCGAGTCCAGCTTCATGACAGCAATTACTTCTGTTAACCATATTTTTAAGTTTAAAAGAGCTAAAATATAGTTGAATTTAGGCAAAACGGAGTCGATACAACAAACCAAAACAAGGAATTGAATATATTAAGTCAATATTAGTAAGTTTCAACCCTGGTTGACAGTATTCATTTTGAACGGTGCCGGTGTATTGAATTTTGACCGTATTCAGTTGTTGCTATATAGTCGTACAAGTTGGCCTTATATATTTGAAAGGGTTACGAAATAATTTATTTATGAAACTTTGTTAATGTGCATTTAAAGAAAAACAGAATAATGACGAGAGAAATATTTTTACAGAAATTTGATCGTGTGGAGCAGCTGATATCTACAATAATACGTAATGGACTTGAAGTAAAGGATAGTAGTAGCGACCAGTGGAAAAACATTAAAGTGAAACCAGTTTCTTATCTGTGAGCATGTTCGCAAATTAACTGAACTTTCAGAAAAGGTAATTGTGGGCATAACCAAAATATAACAATTTTAAAATCCATACAATGAGCGGAGAAATCTTTTATTTAAGACATACCCTAACGCATTTAACTTTTGCTAGTTTCTGCTACACGTGCGACAATCTGCCTTTTGGAACTGCCTTAATGTCCACTGCCATAAACCCTAACGTGAATATCAACGCTATGGAGTGAGACACAACACCGCCTTGATATTCTGGTGCAGAAAAGTTTCAAAGCTATGCGATATTTTATGAAACAACTGTATGTTGATTGATTTATTAGAAACCATGTTGATTGATTTAATATCACACAGTTCTACAAGTACATAACACCACTTAAATGTACATCTATTTCGTTAACTTTATTTGCTTGGGGTCTTTTCTCATCATTTTGGAATCTCAGCTCAAGACTGCCATTAAGCTCATACAATTTACATAAAACGTACATTTATGAAACACACATCATAAGTTTTACAATAAAACGTACATGAATGAAACACACAGCATACGTTTTATAAAAAAGGTACATCACTTATGTCAAGTATTTTACCTTTGCGACAAAGTGCAGTAATAACGTTTCAATATGATCATCAGATTTTTTCGCTTTTGTAGTCTCAAACCCTTCCCCTGTCAAATAGGTTGTGGAAAGATAGGTCAATGGACTCTGAATGTCTGCTGAAATCATAAATAATAAAGATAATAAAACATCTTAGTTGATATAACCAGGTTTTTTATAACAAAATAGCATAGTTGGTTCAGAACTCCTGTTATGAACTATTTTTACACCCAAATATTGTACAACAACAACTCTAGGTACATGCAAGGTGTTGACATACCAACTATTTAAAACATCAATCCAAAAACAAAGGCTCTAAGACAAAAAGCTGCAAAATCTATTTTAGCTTTAGTGACCTTGACCCAGTAACCCAGTGACCTGAAATTCTACCTACAGGTTGAGGTTCATACAAGTTACTTACATACCAAATATGTCAGTTTTCGATCAATTAATGAAAACTCTAAGGGAAAAGTACAAAATCTATTTTTAGACTTGGTGACCTTGACCTTGATTTAAGTAATGGCGGGGATTCATGCAAGCTGAGTATATACCAATTTATCTAAGATATCTGTGAACAAATAAAGGTTCTTTGACGAAAATTTAAAAAGTCTTTTTTAGCCTTGGTGACACGGGAGCAGGGATAATTTGACCCCCGGGCCAAGATTTAAACAATCTTGGTAGAGGTCTATGGCCACGTTACACATCAAATATCTTCTATGCAAGTCTTTACAAAAGGGGCTTAATTTGAACAAATTTGGTAGACGACCTTTAGCTGATTTTCCATGCAAAATTCTTAGCTCTTGTCTTTGTGATTTCAGACAAAAGGATGTTTTAACATTTTCCCTATATAAGTCTATATAAAATCAAGTGACCACTCACCCCCCTTCCCACACCAGGTACAACTAATTTTGACCTAAGGGGCATAATTGGAACAAACATTGTAGAAGACCTCTAGCTGATGCTCCTTGCAAAATACTTAAGTTATAGGCCTTGTGGTTTTAGACCAGATGATTTTATAAGATTTTCCCTATACAAGCCTATGTAAAATCAATTGACCCCCGGAGCAGTGCCAATTTTGACCCCAGGGGTACAATTTGAACAAATTCTGTAGAGGTCCACTAGACAATGCCACATACCAAATGGTAAGGTTCAGGGCCTTGTGGTTTCAGACACAGATTTTCGAAGTTAAGATTTTATCTATTGCTTACTTGGCTGTCAAATAACTTCATTCTAAATCTCTGTGGTCACGTGTGGTAGATCTCTAGACCATCTGTCGTATTCTAGACAAAATTTCCGAAAATTGTGATCGATATGTTTGACTAAGTGGAATAAATCTAATTCAAGCTTACCCTGTATTTGTACCTAGAAATCCTCTCATATACTATTATGTTTTTGTCAGTTTGGTTGGAGATTAGACGCCGGAGTCAGTTACTGTCCAGTAGTGATATGTCAGACGTGACGTCACTAACAGATAACGTTTTTAGAGAATCATATTTATACGATAGAGTAAGGCATTTTAACGAATATGGTGCAGACCTTCGGCTCTCAAACAATTACGTCGAAGGAAAGGTAAGTAGTATTGAGGCAACTGAAAATTCTGACGTCAGTGACGTAAACTGTTACAGTGAAGACGAAGAAGTCCCGATGATGCAATATCCATAAAAGAGCGTGGAGATTCATTGGTAATAAAGTTTGAGAAATGGAATAATCATGGGGTGTTAAATGCGGACAATATACAGGAGTCGCCAATCCTTAGCCACAAAAAGGTTATAGACTTCCTTAGTGATAAAGGGAACAATTTTGACGTGAGCATCTGTGACTGGGAGTACGAAGAGAGGGAGTCAGTCTACAGTTATATATCATCCAACCTACAGTTAGGTAAGGCCTCTAATGCATTATTTACACTGTGCTTGAATGTAGAAAAGTTTGGCAAATCTCTTCATAGAAAGCTCCTTCTGTGCTTTTGTCATCCATAATTTCTGATGTATTATCAAGCAGCTGCCCATGAATAGCGTTGCCTTCATGGTATACGTCAGTGATCTGACAAACTACAATATACGATCTACTGATGTTACAAAACGTCTACTGTTGCTTTTTTGCATCTGAATTTTCTTTTATTACTTGGATTATTCACTGAAACATAAATGAACCTTAAGCACTGAAAGTAGCAGTATGAAAATTCTTTTGACAGTTGCTATGAATGAAGATTACACAGAAATTCCACCGGCGGTGCAGCAGTTTCGTTATCGCGCAAAGGAACCGGAAGAACACTCGGCGTCTTCTTTCGGTACATCTTTGGACCACAGATACGACAGTCCTTTGGTAGTGCAGCCTGTAGGAGAAGGTATTACCTGAAAAGTTTTGATTTTAAAAGAAACAAAACCTTCATATCTAAGAACCCCCCTTATCAGTGACGAATAAAACTGGGTTGGAGGGCTAGTTTTTAATACAAATTTTAATGGTTTAACCTTCATCTATTTACAAAAAAATATATCCTACATCAAATTGTGCGGCTTAAAGGTGTTAGACAGAACATTTGGTAGGAGAATGAGGAGAGACCCCCAACCATTCATTAATATTTTTCAGTTAAATAATAGATAAACGAAGCATAGAGGATCTTTCGATTGTAGATGCTATCACCTGAAATCAAATAATAAAATAAGTAAAATTCGATAACCAGTCTATAAAAAAAATCCTTATTTGAAAAAAGTCCTGAACGGTTTGAAGGACATCTTAATCTTAGATATACGGCAAAACGTACCGTTTAACATTAATCCTAAGAATGATACTAGTAGTAGACAATATGGTTACCCAAGACAGCAATTGTCAAACTCGGCTGACGCATAAGTTTTCGGGTAAACAGTATGCCTTATCGCCCTCAGTAGAATCTGATATCAATATACATGTTAATTACACATTAATTACGTAAATTCAGTCCAATGTTCAATATGTCTACAGAAGATAAATAGTAATTATCACTTAATGACAGCGAAAATAGAATTTTTCTTGGAAAAAAATTGCATTCATATTCAAGTTCATATGAAAAACAGATTATCAAAATATCAATTGGGCAAAGCTTACAAGAATATTTCATCCATAGAACTATCTCACTGCATTTTACAACTATATTTAAAGGACTGACTGAAAACGGTAGGTTCTACGGTATTTAAAATAAGTATAAATCAGATCTGGGTATCAACGTTTATGATAAGTATATTTATATTATTGTGAACAGAATCTTCGTTCTAGGAAATGAATTAACAAATATACTTCCAGTTTTCTATAATTTTCACAGAGCTGTATTCCAAAGTCACCAAGTCAAAACCGAAAGTTTTTCCCAGAAGAGACGTTGTGAAAATTAAGAAACTTGATGACCCTCAAGTCCAACATCAACAAGAACAATGGACACAGTGTAAAGAATACAGTAGATCTTATTCTGAGCCAATTGTCGTGCCCTCCAAAGAGAACGGAAAACAGTATAACCACAGAGCCCAGAACAAAGAACAAAGAAAAGATGTACCATTGCATTCACCCATACACAGTTTAAAACAAGGTAAAGAAGAAAACTCCGAAATCAGAAAATGTTATTAACGAATCCATTGTATTTCACGTCATGGATACCTTGATACATTTATTGTAGTTTTGTTATAAATCTAAAGATTTTGCATTATATGACTTTTTTTCGATCTGATGTCACAAAAGATATCATTAACTTGTTTTTAATTCTTCGAGACATTAAGATTTTGAAAATATGGTTGGTGTTTTTTGTTTTTTTGTTTTGTGTATCTCGTTCTAATTGCATCATTTTTATTCAGTCAGTGCATATATTGTATCTTCGTCGTGTTTGATATCTATATGTATTAACAACAGATTATTTGGCCCCTGGATAATCTGTTTTAATTAATCAACTTTCAAAATAATCAACAAGTATTTTCTGAAACTTTCATAAATAAAAGATTTCCAAGTAAATGTATGCTTACAGATCTGACAGAGCACACATGGTACCTTGGAAAAATAGAAAAAGGCCTGGCAAAAGAGCTTTTAAAAGGGAAAGAGGTAGCTGTTTTTCTTAAAAGTTTCATAGGAAAGCTAAAGATATGCACTTCCATTTTTCTTCATTTTCAGTCTGCAGTAGGCTCAGTTTGTAGGCTTGCAACAATATTCGGAATTAATGTTTTGATAATCGTATTTTCGATTTAGTTTTCAGATAAAGTGTCATAGCTTAATTAGATCGAGATTCCGATAATCTTCTTTGTGTTGTGAAAGCTCCAGGTAGCAAAAACTCCGACAACCGTGTCGATTATACGTTGTACTGTTTCGCAGTGTTTTCTACGATTTTCAGTCTGTCTGTAAAACATTTTTCACATGAAGAATGACACTTGAAACCTACTTTTTTGTAAATTATGACAGTACCATATCATCCCATTATACTTGTATTTAGCATGGTAGTATCCTTGTTCGGGATGCGGCAAACGACGGGAAAACCGGGCATAAATACACCCTAGAGTTTATTGATGGGACAACTACAAAGAAACTCATGATCATGTGTACCAACTCGAAATATCATCTGAAAGATTCTGCGAACAAGGTCTGCTTTAAAAGATTTGTTATTACCTTTAACTCATTCTCTTAAACTTTTCAAATGTTTCGATTGTCGAGTCCAGCTTCATGACAGCAATTACTTCTGTTAACCATATTTTTAAGTTTAAAAGAGCTAAAATATAGTTGAATTTAGGCAAAACGGAGTCGATACAACAAACCAAAACAAGGAATTGAATATATTAAGTAAATATTAGTAAGTTTCAACCCTGGTTGACAGTATTCATTTTGAACGGTGCCGGTGTATTGAATTTTGACCGTATTCAGTTGTTGCTATATAGTCGTACAAGTTGGCCTTATATATTTGAAAGGGTTACGAAATAATTTATTTATGAAACTTTGTTAATGTGCATTTAAAGAAAAACAGAATAATGACGAGAGAAATATTTTTACAGAAATTTGATCGTGTGGAGCAGCTGATATCTACAATAATACGTAATGGACTTGAAGTAAAGGATAGTAGTAGCGACCAGTGGAAAAACATTAAAGTGAAACCAGTTTCTTATCTGTGAGCATGTTCGCAAATTAACTGAACTTTCAGAAAAGGTAATTGTGGGCATAACCAAAATATAACAATTTTAAAATCCATACAATGAGCGGAGAAATCTTTTATTTAAGACATACCCTAACGCATTGAACTTTTGCTAGTTTCTGCTACACGTGCGACAATCTGCCTTTCGGAACTGCCTTAATGTCCACTGCCATAAACCCTAACGTGAATATCAACGCTATGGAGTGAGACACAACACCGCCTTGATATTCTGGTGCAGAAAAGTTTCAAAGCTATGCGATATTTTATGAAACAACTGTATGTTGATTGATTTATTAGAAACCATGTTGATTGATTTAATATCACACAGTTCTACAAGTACATAACACCACTTAAATGTACATCTATTTCGTTAACTTTATTTGCTTGGGGTCTTTTCTCATCATTTTGGAATCTCAGCTCAAGACTGCCATTAAGCTCATACAATTTACATAAAACGTACATTTATGAAACACACATCATAAGTTTTACAATAAAACGTACATGAATGAAACACACAGCATACGTTTTATAAAAAAGGTACATCACTTATGTCAAGTATTTTACCTTTGCGACAAAGTGCAGTAATAACGTTTCAATATGATCATCAGATTTTTTCGCTTTTGTAGTCTCAAACCCTTCCCCTGTCAAATAGGTTGTGGAAAGATAGGTCAATGGACTCTGAATGTCTGCTGAAATCATAAATAATAAAGATAATAAAACATCTTAGTTGATATAACCAGGTTTTTTATAACAAAATAGCATAGTTGGTTCAGAACTCCTGTTATGAACTATTTTTACACCCAAATATTGTACAACAACAACTCTAGGTACATGCAAGGTGTTGACATACCAACTATTTAAAACATCAATCCAAAAACAAAGGCTCTAAGACAAAAAGCTGCAAAATCTATTTTAGCTTTAGTGACCTTGACCCAGTAACCCAGTGACCTGAAATTCTACCTACAGGTTGAGGTTCATACAAGTTACTTACATACCAAATATGTCAGTTTTCGATCAATTAATGAAAACTCTAAGGGAAAAGTACAAAATCTATTTTTAGACTTGGTGACCTTGACCTTGATTTAAGTAATGGCGGGGATTCATGCAAGCTGAGTATATACCAATTTATCTAAGATATCTGTGAACAAATAAAGGTTCTTTGACGAAAATTTAAAAAGTCTTTTTTAGCCTTGGTGACACGGGAGCAGGGATAATTTGACCCCCGGGCCAAGATTTAAACAATCTTGGTAGAGGTCTATGGCCACGTTACACATCAAATATCTTCTATGCAAGTCTTTACAAAAGGGGCTTAATTTGAACAAATTTGGTAGACGACCTTTAGCTGATTTTCCATGCAAAATTCTTAGCTCTTGTCTTTGTGATTTCAGACAAAAGGATGTTTTAACATTTTCCCTATATAAGTCTATATAAAATCAAGTGACCACTCACCCCCCTTCCCACACCAGGTACAACTAATTTTGACCTAAGGGGCATAATTGGAACAAACATTGTAGAAGACCTCTAGCTGATGCTCCTTGCAAAATACTTAAGTTATAGGCCTTGTGGTTTTAGACCAGATGATTTTATAAGATTTTCCCTATACAAGCCTATGTAAAATCAATTGACCCCCGGAGCAGTGCCAATTTTGACCCCAGGGGTACAATTTGAACAAATTCTGTAGAGGTCCACTAGACAATGCCACATACCAAATGGTAAGGTTCAGGGCCTTGTGGTTTCAGACACAGATTTTCGAAGTTAAGATTTTATCTATTGCTTACTTGGCTGTCAAATAACTTCATTCTAAATCTCTGTGGTCACGTGTGGTAGATCTCTAGACCATCTGTCGTATTCTAGACAAAATTTCCGAAAATTGTGATCGATATGTTTGACTAAGTGGAATAAATCTAATTCAAGCTTACCCTGTATTTGTACCTAGAAATCCTCTCATATACTATTATGTTTTTGTCAGTTTGGTTGGAGATTAGACGCCGGAGTCAGTTACTGTCCAGTAGTGATATGTCAGACGTGACGTCACTAACAGATAACGTTTTTAGAGAATCATATTTATACGATAGAGTAAGGCATTTTAACGAATATGGTGCAGACCTTCGGCTCTCAAACAATTACGTCGAAGGAAAGGTAAGTAGTATTGAGGCAACTGAAAATTCTGACGTCAGTGACGTAAACTGTTACAGTGAAGACGAAGAAGTCCCGTATGATGCAATATCCATAAAAGAGCGTGGAGATTCATTGGTAATAAAGTTTGAGAAATGGAATAATCATGGGGTGTTAAATGCGGACAATATACAGGAGTCGCCAATCCTTAGCCACAAAAAGGTTATAGACTTCCTTAGTGATAAAGGGAACAATTTTGACGTGAGCATCTGTGACTGGGAGTACGAAGAGAGGGAGTCAGTCTACAGTTATATATCATCCAACCTACAGTTAGGTAAGGCCTCTAATGCATTATTTACACTGTGCTTGAATGTAGAAAAGTTTGGCAAATCTCTTCATAGAAAGCTCCTTCTGTGCTTTTGTCATCCATAATTTCTGATGTATTATCAAGCAGCTGCCCATGAATAGCGTTGCCTTCATGGTATACGTCAGTGATCTGACAAACTACAATATACGATCTACTGATGTTACAAAACGTCTACTGTTGCTTTTTTGCATCTGAATTTTCTTTTATTACTTGGATTATTCACTGAAACATAAATGAACCTTAAGCACTGAAAGTAGCAGTATGAAAATTCTTTTGACAGTTGCTATGAATGAAGATTACACAGAAATTCCACCGGCGGTGCAGCAGTTTCGTTATCGCGCAAAGGAACCGGAAGAACACTCGGCGTCTTCTTTCGGTACATCTTTGGACCACAGATACGACAGTCCTTTGGTAGTGCAGCCTGTAGGAGAAGGTATTACCTGAAAAGTTTTGATTTTAAAAGAAACAAAACCTTCATATCTAAGAACCCCCCTTATCAGTGACGAATAAAACTGGGTTGGAGGGCTAGTTTTTAATACAAATTTTAATGGTTTAACCTTCATCTATTTACAAAAAAATATATCCTACATCAAATTGTGCGGCTTAAAGGTGTTAGACAGAACATTTGGTAGGAGAATGAGGAGAGACCCCCAACCATTCATTAATATTTTTCAGTTAAATAATAGATAAACGAAGCATAGAGGATCTTTCGATTGTAGATGCTATCACCTGAAATCAAATAATAAAATAAGTAAAATTCGATAACCAGTCTATAAAAAAAATCCTTATTTGAAAAAAGTCCTGAACGGTTTGAAGGACATCTTAATCTTAGATATACGGCAAAACGTACCGTTTAACATTAATCCTAAGAATGATACTAGTAGTAGACAATATGGTTACCCAAGACAGCAATTGTCAAACTCGGCTGACGCATAAGTTTTCGGGTAAACAGTATGCCTTATCGCCCTCAGTAGAATCTGATATCAATATACATGTTAATTACACATTAATTACGTAAATTCAGTCCAATGTTCAATATGTCTACAGAAGATAAATAGTAATTATCACTTAATGACAGCGAAAATAGAATTTTTCTTGGAAAAAAATTGCATTCATATTCAAGTTCATATGAAAAACAGATTATCAAAATATCAATTGGGCAAAGCTTACAAGAATATTTCATCCATAGAACTATCTCACTGCATTTTACAACTATATTTAAAGGACTGACTGAAAACGGTAGGTTCTACGGTATTTAAAATAAGTATAAATCAGATCTGGGTATCAACGTTTATGATAAGTATATTTATATTATTGTGAACAGAATCTTCGTTCTAGGAAATGAATTAACAAATATACTTCCAGTTTTCTATAATTTTCACAGAGCTGTATTCCAAAGTCACCAAGTCAAAACCGAAAGTTTTTCCCAGAAGAGACGTTGTGAAAATTAAGAAACTTGATGACC
This sequence comes from Cyclina sinensis, assembly GCA_012932295.1. NCBI lineage: Eukaryota > Metazoa > Mollusca > Bivalvia > Venerida > Veneridae > Cyclina > Cyclina sinensis. The sequence continues at coordinate 789,189 of JAAONU010000016.1, read as the reverse complement.
CTCAAGTCCAACATCAACAAGAACAATGGACACAGTGTAAAGAATACAGTAGATCTTATTCTGAGCCAATTGTCGTGCCCTCCAAAGAGAACGGAAAACAGTATAACCACAGAGCCCAGAACAAAGAACAAAGAAAAGATGTACCATTGCATTCACCCATACACAGTTTAAAACAAGGTAAAGAAGAAAACTCCGAAATCAGAAAATGTTATTAACGAATCCATTGTATTTCACGTCATGGATACCTTGATACATTTATTGTAGTTTTGTTATAAATCTAAAGATTTTGCATTATATGACTTTTTTTCGATCTGATGTCACAAAAGATATCATTAACTTGTTTTTAATTCTTCGAGACATTAAGATTTTGAAAATATGGTTGGTGTTTTTTGTTTTTTTGTTTTGTGTATCTCGTTCTAATTGCATCATTTTTATTCAGTCAGTGCATATATTGTATCTTCGTCGTGTTTGATATCTATATGTATTAACAACAGATTATTTGGCCCCTGGATAATCTGTTTTAATTAATCAACTTTCAAAATAATCAACAAGTATTTTCTGAAACTTTCATAAATAAAAGATTTCCAAGTAAATGTATGCTTACAGATCTGACAGAGCACACATGGTACCTTGGAAAAATAGAAAAAGGCCTGGCAAAAGAGCTTTTAAAAGGGAAAGAGGTAGCTGTTTTTCTTAAAAGTTTCATAGGAAAGCTAAAGATATGCACTTCCATTTTTCTTCATTTTCAGTCTGCAGTAGGCTCAGTTTGTAGGCTTGCAACAATATTCGGAATTAATGTTTTGATAATCGTATTTTCGATTTAGTTTTCAGATAAAGTGTCATAGCTTAATTAGATCGAGATTCCGATCATCTTCTTTGTGTTGTGAAAGCTCCAGGTAGCAAAAACTCCGACAACCGTGTCGATTATACGTTGTACTGTTTCGCAGTGTTTTCTACGATTTTCAGTCTGTCTGTAAAACATTTTTCACATGAAGAATGACACTTGAAACCTACTTTTTTGTAAATTATGACAGTACCATATCATCCCATTATACTTGTATTTAGCATGGTAGTATCCTTGTTCGGGATGCGGCAAACGACGGGAAAACCGGGCATAAATACACCCTAGAGTTTATTGATGGGACAACTACAAAGAAACTCATGATCATGTGTACCAACTCGAAATATCATCTGAAAGATTCTGCGAACAAGGTCTGCTTTAAAAGATTTGTTATTACCTTTAACTCATTCTCTTAAACTTTTCAAATGTTTCGATTGTCGAGTCCAGCTTCATGACAGCAATTACTTCTGTTAACCATATTTTTAAGTTTAAAAGAGCTAAAATATAGTTGAATTTAGGCAAAACGGAGTCGATACAACAAACCAAAACAAGGAATTGAATATATTAAGTCAATATTAGTAAGTTTCAACCCTGGTTGACAGTATTCATTTTGAACGGTGCCGGTGTATTGAATTTTGACCGTATTCAGTTGTTGCTATATAGTCGTACAAGTTGGCCTTATATATTTGAAAGGGTTACGAAATAATTTATTTATGAAACTTTGTTAATGTGCATTTAAAGAAAAACAGAATAATGACGAGAGAAATATTTTTACAGAAATTTGATCGTGTGGAGCAGCTGATATCTACAATAATACGTAATGGACTTGAAGTAAAGGATAGTAGTAGCGACCAGTGGAAAAACATTAAAGTGAAACCAGTTTCTTATCTGTGAGCATGTTCGCAAATTAACTGAACTTTCAGAAAAGGTAATTGTGGGCATAACCAAAATATAACAATTTTAAAATCCATACAATGAGCGGAGAAATCTTTTATTTAAGACATACCCTAACGCATTTAACTTTTGCTAGTTTCTGCTACACGTGCGACAATCTGCCTTTTGGAACTGCCTTAATGTCCACTGCCATAAACCCTAACGTGAATATCAACGCTATGGAGTGAGACACAACACCGCCTTGATATTCTGGTGCAGAAAAGTTTCAAAGCTATGCGATATTTTATGAAACAACTGTATGTTGATTGATTTATTAGAAACCATGTTGATTGATTTAATATCACACAGTTCTACAAGTACATAACACCACTTAAATGTACATCTATTTCGTTAACTTTATTTGCTTGGGGTCTTTTCTCATCATTTTGGAATCTCAGCTCAAGACTGCCATTAAGCTCATACAATTTACATAAAACGTACATTTATGAAACACACATCATAAGTTTTACAATAAAACGTACATGAATGAAACACACAGCATACGTTTTATAAAAAAGGTACATCACTTATGTCAAGTATTTTACCTTTGCGACAAAGTGCAGTAATAACGTTTCAATATGATCATCAGATTTTTTCGCTTTTGTAGTCTCAAACCCTTCCCCTGTCAAATAGGTTGTGGAAAGATAGGTCAATGGACTCTGAATGTCTGCTGAAATCATAAATAATAAAGATAATAAAACATCTTAGTTGATATAACCAGGTTTTTTATAACAAAATAGCATAGTTGGTTCAGAACTCCTGTTATGAACTATTTTTACACCCAAATATTGTACAACAACAACTCTAGGTACATGCAAGGTGTTGACATACCAACTATTTAAAACATCAATCCAAAAACAAAGGCTCTAAGACAAAAAGCTGCAAAATCTATTTTAGCTTTAGTGACCTTGACCCAGTAACCCAGTGACCTGAAATTCTACCTACAGGTTGAGGTTCATACAAGTTACTTACATACCAAATATGTCAGTTTTCGATCAATTAATGAAAACTCTAAGGGAAAAGTACAAAATCTATTTTTAGACTTGGTGACCTTGACCTTGATTTAAGTAATGGCGGGGATTCATGCAAGCTGAGTATATACCAATTTATCTAAGATATCTGTGAACAAATAAAGGTTCTTTGACGAAAATTTAAAAAGTCTTTTTTAGCCTTGGTGACACGGGAGCAGGGATAATTTGACCCCCGGGCCAAGATTTAAACAATCTTGGTAGAGGTCTATGGCCACGTTACACATCAAATATCTTCTATGCAAGTCTTTACAAAAGGGGCTTAATTTGAACAAATTTGGTAGACGACCTTTAGCTGATTTTCCATGCAAAATTCTTAGCTCTTGTCTTTGTGATTTCAGACAAAAGGATGTTTTAACATTTTCCCTATATAAGTCTATATAAAATCAAGTGACCACTCACCCCCCTTCCCACACCAGGTACAACTAATTTTGACCTAAGGGGCATAATTGGAACAAACATTGTAGAAGACCTCTAGCTGATGCTCCTTGCAAAATACTTAAGTTATAGGCCTTGTGGTTTTAGACCAGATGATTTTATAAGATTTTCCCTATACAAGCCTATGTAAAATCAATTGACCCCCGGAGCAGTGCCAATTTTGACCCCAGGGGTACAATTTGAACAAATTCTGTAGAGGTCCACTAGACAATGCCACATACCAAATGGTAAGGTTCAGGGCCTTGTGGTTTCAGACACAGAGATTTTCGAAGTTTTTCCTTTCTGTTGCCATGGCAACCAGAGTTCTTGATGGAATTCAATTCTTTGAACAACTTTGGTTGAGCTTCATGCATCGAATATCCCACGCAAATTTCATTAATGTGGGCTTAGCCGTATTGGAGGAGAAGTCTTTCAAGTCAAATTGTTGACGACGCACACTGCACGAAGCACGTCAACAGACGCCGGACAATCAATGATCCAAAAGCTCACCCTCGAGCACTTTGTGCTCAGGTTAGCTAAAAAAACATTCGGTGTTGGTGAGAATTGCACAGATGGAGCTTGAGTACATGAAGCTGTACCCTGTATTTCTAACATTATGTTAGTGATAAAAACTTTTATACAAATAAGCCATACTGCCATTTTTGCAGGGTAACCATATCTTTTAGTGTCCATAAATTGCACTTGCTATAATAGATATAACAGCTTTTTTCATAGCAATAATTAGCGCCCAAATATTGTTAGGAAGCTTTCTCTTGCACTGTTACTTTTGACCGATGAAATAATTGTAAATATTGATTCGGGATTATATACTCTTTTTGTCCTCAAATATGATTGGTCTATAAGGTAGGTAAAATGTTTGATTCAACAGCTAAGTCAAAAGGAGGTTTCATAAGACCAGTGGTAGTGCGCTTGACTGATAATCCTGGGGTAACGAGTTCAATTCCATGCTCCTCCACAATCACAACTTATTGTCTCAAGGATAAGACATTAAGTCCTTTGTACCAGTGCTATACATCAGGGCCTTAATAAAAGTTTTGTATAAAATGAGCATATAAAACAACAACCAGGAATGTCTCTTGAATGTGATGCCTTCTGTGTACATAAAAACTAAATTCTGCAGGCGTTTTCGATCATATAGGAAACCGGTTCCTTAAAAACAATACTAAGTCAAATTGTTATCCACTGTTAAGAAGTCAGTACGTCAGGTAAACTTAACACATTAATAATTTTTATAAAGTTGTTGTTGTACAACAGTCATGTGAAAAGCTATTATTTATTGTAAGTTTATTAAGTTTGTCTCTACACTATTATTTATTACTAATTTTCTTTCAAAACAAGAAAGTTCTTAACAGAAAGATGCAACGCATCTTTAAAAATGACCAGACCGCAATTCGAGCTCAGGTCCTCCAGCATCGATAACCAACTGTCTAAGCACTCGGCCAAAGAACCGACTTTATGACGCATCTTCCCGAGTTTGTTTATTCTCAGTACCGGTTGCCAATATGGCAGAAGCCCCCTGTGATTAGTTATTTTATATTGTTGGGGCAAGTGCAAGATACAGGAAGCATCCAATTCCAGAGACACCCCTGGTCCTTTCGCATGCTCAATGTACAGCACTGATACACGGGACCTCGGTTTAACGTCTCACCCAAGACAGTGGAGGAGCGCGGTATTTCTCCCAGGGTAACCAGTCCAGTGCGTTACCACTGGAGCAATGATCCACCCTACCACTGACGCAATTTTCCAATGTTGTATTCATACTCTTACAGGTGTGCACTTGAACCGAACAACTTCATTAAAAATGAACCAATGAGCTGTATATGATTGGTTAGTTTTAAGATATGTCCCTTTAATCCACCCTCTCTTAAGTTGGCACCGGTAATATTACAGTTACTGGTTTCTTGCTCAGCCAGTTGTTTAAGCTAAACGAAATGAAAAGAAAAGCAAGACATATTTATTCAATACTATTGACAGGAAGAAAAGAACAAACAAAACTCTCATAGTATCTTTATTTAAAAAAAACATTGCTGAAAGTACACAGAAATGATTTACAGTCAAACTGTAAGCAGCTATGTACACCTGGCATTCTAAACTACAAGGACATCTCATAAATCAAAATAAACACTAAATCACATAAACCAGGAACTGCTGGGAAATCCCTAACCCTGTCAGTTGAGATATGCATGTAAATATAAAGTTTAAGAGCTCGGGACCCTCAGTCTTTGGTAGGCTTGCTGATTTACCTTTAAAACTGGAAGTGAAAACTGTCCAGTAAGTTTCAGTAAAATCTTTCAATTTTTAAATGTTACAAGTCAAGTTGGGAAAGGACTCTCACCCCTGACCTCAACCTAGTTGAATGCAAGAGATATTAAACATAAATTATGTAACTGAATTTTGCAAGCCACAATAAATGGTGGTTTGTCCAGGAAAAGAACACGGTATTTTCAGCCCAAGCTCTTTTGGTCACCATATAAACAAGTCATAAACAGTGGGTAATGTTAAATGCGTACTGACAACAGACAAATATAAAAACCCACTATAGTGGAAAAATAAACCCTCAATTAACAGGATAAAATATTAAACGGTTACAAGATTTTTACACAACACATCTTTATTGTAACTTTTGCAATATTTTTTCCTATTTTAACTTCCCACAAAATATTCCCATACACGTGAAGACCTCAGCAGTACAATGTTTACTGATAACAGACACAAACATGAAAAACACACTGGTTGTCGATTTGTTTCAACGATTAATCAAATTAAATGATTTTTACCATAACGTACAAATCATATAAAAAATATTCTAATGGTTATCTGAAACAAAAACTATACAGCTGCAGAACAGAGGTCAAAATCACATACACTATGCAGATATTTTGTTCTTGCATCAAATGACTGAATAAAAAATCCCCTTCTATAAAGAAATGTAAATGATACTGTAAATTATACTGTAATTATACCTGTGTAATTGAATCTATAACAGAAAAGTTTTCCCTAGAAAATATGTACAGTTACCTATGACAACTACAGTAAAAACATGTTTACTTGTATTAAGTAATACATTGCTGTCTCCCTATCACTGCACAAAATCTGATCTAACTGAGACATGGATTGGTTTGTCTTTATACACGTTTCTAAAGGTTATCATACACATCTATATTACTTTATAGAAGTTTCTTTTGCCTCCCTACATAACACATAAATCCACATAAAATAACCTATGAATCAGAATGTTCCCATGCTTAATTCAACCCTATAGTCAGTGTGAAGAATCCTAGTTCAAATAAATATACATGAACGTTAAATATAAAATAAATATAGCACTAATACATGACAATAAACAACACAAGGATGTATTTCAAAGGATAATCAAAAATGAATAGGGATAGCAACGAATATTCGAAAATCGACCGAATATTCGAATCTGAAAATCAAATTCGAATATTCTAATGATTATTTTTTTAAATAAAGCATCGTTGATTTTAATTAATATAAGCATTCTGATTATGCAATCTGTTTGATATTGTGTTTGTTTATCGCTTGTCAAAAATGATCCAGTTAACATTAAAAACTGCAATGCATAATTGGCAGGGGCAATCGTTACGGATTAACAGTTTGCAACATTTGTGATTCCTTTTTATCTTTTGTTCATTTTAATTGGCGCCTGTTTATTCCACAAATTTCAGAAGTTGTTTGTTTCACAATATTCAAGGATTAACGTCATGTTTTAAGAAAACGAACGCCCAATAACTCTATTGATATTATCTATAGTTGCTCAATCAGTAGAATGGCTCAAATATTTTTCTCTTATATTTGAAAAAAAAATCCTTGCTTTATAAGCCTCGCTCGTGTGTTTGGGCTCTTTTCACGCAGTTTTAATGAACGGAATATATGATGTATTGCCAATGAATTAATAGGTATTTGAAATTTCCATTAAACAAGCCATTTCTAGATACACATCATTTCCCCCGACAACCTCTAGGTGATAGAACAGTGCCAATGTTCGGATACCAAAATTCGGGTAACTGACTGAAAAACAAAAGAATATTCGAATATATTCGAACATGGCAAAGCGAATATTCGAATACTGATATAAGTATTCGTTCCCATCCCTACAAATGAATTACTTCATGCATAGTTTAAAACACTTCATGAAACAGAATTTCTACCGCTATATATCATTTCTTAACCTTTTTTAAAGTTTTGACATAGGATAAACATAAATAAATAAAGTCTATATATGTGCAGTGGGATGGGGTGGATTCAGTTGCAGATTCTGACTGAAGACAACTCCTCTCATATGAAGTTAAAATGTAACACTTCTCTTTCTTTTTTTTTCAAATTGAAAGTGAACAATACATGCATTAACACTGACCCATCTACCTGATAACACATTTAAACCACAAACTTAACTTACTATCAATTTGAATTTATTTGATCCTCAGTACTAGTTCGCCCTGCAGAGTACAGATATTTAAAGCTGTGTGGGAATGTCCAAGATACAAAAAACAAAACATTACATTCCACAGACACTAACAAAATTAACCATATACTTATTTGTGGTGTAAATGTTGTTAAGCTTCTTTGATGAAATCTGAAACAGTTAAAGTAACTTGATCAAACAATTTACAATGGACTACACAGCTTATTTTTGCTCACATTTTATTGCAGGTAATTTTGCTAGCTAACCCTGGGAAGTGTGCAAGGCTTTGAAGTATAACTAACTAACAACAACTCATATTTCAACCATGGCAAACACAATGACAGTCTGCTAAAATATGGTCATGAACACTCATAAGTTATGCAGGACATACAACACCTTTTTATATATCTTTAACTAAAAGCAGGTCTTTTTTAAACTTTTTAATAGCTCTGCAACTGAAGTATTAGGTAAAATGTCCAACAAATGTTCACTTGAGCTCTGTTCAATAAAATGTCCACTTGAGCTCTGTTCAACAAAATGTTCACTTGAGCTCTGTTCAATAAAATGTTTACTTAAGCTCTAAGCTTAGAAAAGCCAAAATAAAACTACATGAATAGCAAACAACTGTAGGCCTATTTCAGGATGAAGTAATCACTTGTTAACACTAACTGTGCTTTGTTTGTGACTGCAGACACTTCTAGGAGACAGATGTTAAAAACTAAAACGGCTTTCTTAAATCTCATTTATGGAACTAAAAATCTCTCCCCATCTCAGAAATGTTTCTTCACTCTTTGGGGCAATACATTTTCTTGTGCAGATTTCAGCATTGCAAGGAGTCCATATTTCTTCCCTTTCCGACTAAAATAATTTGACACAACGTCCGTCTCGTCACCTGCTGTTTGTTCTCTCTGCCATGGTTGGTAAAACATTTTCATTTGCAGACAATGACACAAAGAAACCAAATGGTACCATCCATAAACACACTGTGAAATATGCTAGGACCTGAAATATGGTAGTACAATAAGTGAAGAGGATGAAAGAAATGATATCTAATAAAGTACAAAACATGAAAATCTATATCACAATAAAATTGCTGAAACTATTTTTTGACGATAAATTTCAAAATCTGAGAAATCTAATCAAAACTCCTTAAAAAGAATGTCTGAGTATAAGATCAAAGGATTTTACAATTCTCACCAACAGCATAGGAGCCAGGGACATGGTGAAATTTTAGTATTAATACACAGAGGACACAAACATGTATGATTTATTTATAAGACTGAAATTTGTCCTAGGATATTCTCAAACACTTGTAAATCATGTATCAACATAAAGATTGTACCTCATGGAAGGGGTACCATTCTGATGTAAAATGGGCGAATGCCAGATAGTGGTTAAGAATCACTGACACTGAAAGAGAAATTATATGTTAAGTCAAACACCATACTGTTCAAGTAACTGCTTGAATAGAAAACTTGACAACATTCTTCAGGAAGATATCAGGATTCTTAAATGTCACTTTTGACTTAACATTTTATACACTGACATTTATTTCTATTCAAAAACAATTTTACATCAAAGCCAACCTTAACTCTTCCATTCTTCAACAAAAATAACTTCTTCATACAGTTACCAAGAATACTACATAAACACAGCCTATAATACTATGGTCAGGTAAATATGTGAAATACTGCATGAACACAGCCTATAATACTTATAATACTTTGTTCAAGTAAATATGTGAAATGCTGCATAAACATAGCCTATAATATTTTAAGTAAATATGTGAAATGCTGCATAAACATAGCCTATAAAACTTTGTTTAAGTAAATATGTGAAATGCTGCATAAACATAGCCTATAAAACTTTGTTTAAGTAAATATGTGAAATGCTGCATAAACATAGCCCAAATAACTTTGTTCAAGTAAATATGTGAAATGCTGCATAAACATAGCCTATAAAACTTTGTTCAAGTAAATATGTGAAATGCTGCATAAACATAGCCTATAAAACTTTGTTCAAATAAATATGTGAAATGCTGCATAAACATAGCCTATAAAACTTTGTTCATATAAATATGTGAAATGCTGCATGAACATAAGCTATAATACTATGTTCAAGTAAATATGCGAAATGCTGCATAAACATAGCCTATAATACTTTAAGTAAATACACATGTATTTGAAATGCTGCATAAACATAGCCTTTACCACTTTGTTTAAGTAAATATTCGAAATGTTGCTTAAACATAGCTTACAATACATGTACTTTAAGTTTATATGTGAAATACTGCATAAACATAGCATATAATACTATGTTTAAGTAAATAGGTGAAATACTTACACACTGAGCCTACAAATCCAGGTGAAGCAATGTTGAAATAAGGAAAATCTGTCAACAACAGAAAGTAAGCACCATTTCCAAGCAGTCCAAATAATATACAGGAAAGTGGCAACTCTTCAAATAACAGCAGACATATGTACATACTAGTGGTAAACTGAAAATAAAATACAGAATTTTCAGACTCAATACACAAAATCAGATGAGAATAACTGATGACAAGTTTTATAGTTAAACAAGCGCTATGTTTCAAATAAATGCCATGCCCCCAGCGGGGCCTCAAAAATTGTAAAGTTTTGTGTCAAACAAACAAACAAACACACACACACACAGACCAAAAACAATATACTCCTTCTGGGGGTATAAAAATTATAACCTGCTGCATTATCTTTTTTTGATGTCAGCAACTTTACAAATGTATAATTCTGTAGCAATATGATATATGAATAAGAGAATGAAGGCAGCCATAGATTACTCTGTGACAAAACTGCACTGCAGCATCAGGGAGCACACGTGAATTTACTTTTGTAACTCAGAAAAATCTGTATGCCCTGAGCTCGGTTTGAACTCGGGTACCTTTGATAACTAAGCGGACACTCTACCACGTCAGCCATAAAAGCTAGCTGATAGGCAAGGGAGTAGAAGTGCCGTATTATACCTCTGCTTCATACACTCCCTTTTTCTCAGAATTCGTCCTTGAACTGTTGGAGTACTGAATGTCTGTGGGACTTTATAAGGTTGCCATCACATCTAAACTCATGAGTTATTTACGAGCAGAAGAGCCGTATTATACCTCTGCTACACTGTGTTTTCTTATATATGCAAATAACTACTCTCAGATTTTCCGTATGTGAATATTTTCAATCAAAGGCAGCATGACTGTACAATGTTTATGGGAAGGAGGTACATGGATGGCTTTCATATACTTACCATTATCATATATCCAATTACTTTCTTTGTGAACACGGTGTATTCTTCCACTAATTCTGCCAGGTAGTAAAGGCCAGCAGCTGAAAATAAAATAGAATATAAACTTCAGCAGCAGTTAGTCTTCTGGTAACTAAAGTGCATGACTCTGACACTCTTAGGTCTAGCATTTTGGTAACTAAAGTGCATGACTCTGACACTCTTAGGTCTAGTATTTTGGTAACTAAAGTGCATGACTCTGACACTCTTAGGTCTAGTATTTTGGTAACTAAAGTGCATGACTCTGACACTCTTAGGTCTAGCATTTTGGTAACTAAAGTGCATGACTCTGACACTCTTAGGTCTAGCATTTTGGTATCTGAAATTTTAGTCAAAACTATAGACCTTGTCTAGCATTTTGATTACCAGTATACGGTTATATAATTTACCCGAGTTATCATTATAGGATTAAGTTAAAACTCTTTCCTTGTTTGATTTTTTGTGAATTCACATTTTTCACATGCAGACTTTATCCAGAAGAACCAACGAAAGTACATGTATTACAAGGGGGCCATTGACCCCAAAGCACTCTCCTGAGGACAGACTGTTATTTGTGTGGAAGCTATCATTATTTCTTGTAAATCTAAGCTCTAGCCTTTGAACTTCAAAGGATAATTTCTTATAAGTTTTCACTTTATGCAAATAATGAATATCTATGACCCCCGGGCAGGCCCAATTTTTACTCCGGATATAATTTGTACAAACTTGGAACAGATTCACTAGACAATATTTCATGCCAAATAATTAAGCTTAAGGCTTTGTCATTTCAGAGGAGAAGATTTTTTAAGTTTTTACTACAATGTACATTTTTGTAAGTGATATTTCTTATCCTTGATAGTATTTTTAAAATATTTTATACTTTTTAAGATGATTTAATTAAAGCTGACTTTGTAATTAGTAACCAATGCAGTACTGATAGTAATACGCTAAATACATATATTCTAGCATTTTTTAAAACACCAGGATATATTATTCTATTTTTTTAAATATAAGGCTTTTAATCCCAAATCTCTTCCTTCTCCTGACCAATCTCTCACAGAATTGAAATATGAAGAATCAGGGCCTTAATTACGGCCCTGGAAGAATGTACTACTAAAATGTCTATTTTCAAAGTGATACTTTTATACAAATGGTATTTTATTAGTGTGCATTTTTAAATGCCAAGTATCATGCAAAATGATGTAGGCTATGCTAATCAGTATCAAGGAAATAATCATTGTACATGTCAATTGTTACCCTGGCCCCCTCATCCTTAAATGCATGATAAGGCTCCATCCTGCAGGGACAATCAGTTACTAAGGTAAGATCTTCTCTAAATGCAATTCAAACATTGTAAATTGCAAAAGGAATACATTCAGCATAATATTGTTTTTTTTCATGGGCATTGTATGATTGTTCCATTTTGGTTTATATTATTCAATAATAATTCCATTTTCACTTCCGTCTGACTTACTGTATTGTATCATTTAAGGTGCAGCCAAGCTTCCCTCCATGGCCAGCATCAAAAGAAATAGGTGCAGGTGCTGTTATCCCATGCACATATCTTGTAAGACATGATTAAAAACAGCAGGCTATATATATTGTTAAAGAGGCATTGATGAACATGACTAAGGGGGGAGTTTATAAGGCTAGTATTTTAAAAGTACATTTCTATGGAAAAGAGTCAACTCGGCCCTATACCAACTCGGCACGGGTCAACTCGGCCCACTTTAAAAAATATATATAACGTATTAACTTTGCTTTGCATGTTGTTAAGGTAAATGAATAATAAGAAATATCTTATTATCAAATAATTATACATTGTAATTCTGCTTATAATTTTGTAACAATAAATGTAAAATAAAGCACTGTTTACTCTTTGTTATATTTATAAACTCTCTCTGTCTGTCTCTGTATGAACTACGTAAATAACCGAGGTAAATCGAGTGAAAAAACAAGAGTTGTTTCCCTTAGTTTCCCTTCGCTTGCATAAGAATGCAAATTTAGCCGTGTTTGGGCGATTAAATGTCCGATTTTAAAATTTATTACATCAATTAAAAGCTGGTGATCTTAGCTTCCTCTCAGTGTATATTTCAACACATTGTTTGACACTGAAGGTATTTAAATTTACGGTTAAACCTACCACGAGTCAGAAATACAGTGAGATACACAATCGGTTATCTTTACTCGCAATTCTACTGATAAGAAAAGCCTGTCTGCTGCTAGTTCGGAAACTGTCAATCCGTGTATTATAAATAATTACAATAATTACAATAAATAGTGATAACACAAACCTAAATATTAATAATTGAAAAGTGGGCCGAGTTGACCCGTGCCGAGTTGGAACAGGGCCGAGCTGACTCGGGGGCCGAGTACGTTTTAGGGCCGAGCTGACCCGGATTCCATTTCTATGACTGACACTGAGTTGCGTAACGTTGTAAAAGAATAAATACAATTTTTTTAATGTGACTTTTATTAATTTCCTGTTGCAGTGATTCTACCATAGCTGTAGCTGTCAAATTTTTACAGTTAAAGTAGATTTTGAGGTAACCCCCACAACTGATTCGGATAACCTCCACTTGATTCATATACACTACACTACAAAGTGCTTAAAATAGAAACAGTCTTTCTCAAAACATACATGACTAGGAAATGCAGTGACAACATCATTTGTTAGGTGATGCTATTAAAAGACAAAAAAATAAAAAAAAATTAAATTACATATTTAATGTTACTATCATAGTATGAGAGGCAAATAAATTTAGTGATACGGATTGCCTTCACTAACTGTATGCAGCTGATAATCTACTGTTGACCAGTTTTCTTAAAATATATGATCTGTTGATTTAATTAACATAATCCCATAGCTTTGCCCGTCAATGTAGGAAATTTAAAGGAAAAAAAAACAAAGTTTCTTTTAAAAAATTATGAGAAATATTTTTTGACAACCTGGCAATCATGTCGCGAAAACGTGTGTCTATTAGGTTTAACCTACCTATTGATAATGTTACCACTATAATTTGAATACATAATGCAATCCAGCTAAGAAGATACAAAAACCACATCTTCAATTGGAAACAATATTTTCCTTTTGCGAAAATATTTTTTAAAAAATCTTCTTCGTTGTTTTGTTCGGTGTCTATGTGTACTTCTAGTAAATGTGAAAAATGTCAAGGTTATACTCAGCTAAATCATTCTACACGTTCAGATGAATCAGTCAAAATTGATTTTTTTTTTTTTTTTTTTTTTTTTGTAGAACAAGTGCTTCTTGTGCTGAAGGCAATGTGTTCTGTTTACAAATTATCTCATGAAAACTGTGTTGCTTTGTGATCACAATAAAGGACATTGCAGAGAACAAAAGTATGCTTCCTTTGGTTTCTTGGTACTGTTTGTCAGAAACAGAGACGTATCTAAGTCTCTGTCAGAAATAAAAAATATTGAATTTCTGTTTCTTATTTGCAGATATTTCTTGTAAAATACCACACTGAATAATTCAATTCTCATATTTAGCTATCTGCAACAATGTAAGAGCATGACTTTATGTTGATGGTAGTCTTTCTGCTTCCCTTAAAAAAATATATGAACAGTGTGTAGAATTCAGAAGCAAACCATTTTACTACACAGCTCTAAATAACAGCATGCACACAATTATTGTCTTAATGAGACTGATAGGAGGATTTATCAACCTTTGACAGAGGGCAAAGATGGGCCATAAGGGAAAACAAACATATCAGAAGATAAAAACAAGGAAACATTTTAAAGGAAGTTTATTTAAATTGTTCATCAAATAAATTTCAACAGGACAGATATTTTTCTGAGTAAACAAGCTTCAACAAAATCTTAACAAATAGTTATACTACAGAAAATTATCGAAATCACACCCTGATTTTTGCAACACTAGGTAAATATAATCTAACTAAATGCTTAAAAACACCAACAAATCAAACACCTGAATACATACTTTACTTCTAACAACTTGAATAACTCTTGGAGACTTGAAAGTATTATAGATCTTACAGAAACAGAATATCATAAAGCAGTCATAAACAGGTGTACCCTTTAACTTCAGAAAACCAGGGTAAAGAACAAGAAGATCTTCATACCTCAATAATTCAGACAAATATAATAAATGCATATTCAATCAGCCTAGCTTAGAATTTAGAAAAAAATGTATTTCCATTTCAATCCAGTCTGTTTACAAGAAGTAGTATTTTACTGGTCAGTCTCAGTGAACAAGAGCACACAGTTTACTTAACAACTAAAAACTTGTCCCTTAAAATGTTTGATTACAACTGGGTCCTGATATATTAGGACCCAGATTACAATAAAACAAAGGTTCTGTTGGCAGTCTATGCAATATGCTTTCTTTTTAAATCACACAGAAGTACATTACTTTGGCTCATGAAAATAAGTAAAGAAGTAAGTAAAGAATAAGTAAAGAACTAAAATAAAATCACTGAAGCATCCTTGGTGAAATTAAAATATAAGGCCTAACATTAAAAAATGCATAGAAAATCTCAGCTATGAACTGAAAAGGGAATCTATAAAAAAATTAAATATCTCTGAATATTTGAAACATACCACACAAATCAATTCTTATGATTCTTATGAGTCATGATATTTTGTGACAACAACATAAGTCATAAATGTATCAGAATGACAGCATGTTGTACAGAAGACTTGAAACTATCATGAAACTGGTTGACATACTTATACAAACAATTTATAAACTCAAATTTTGTTTATGCCATAAATATGTCGTTCAAAAACTGTAAATTTAAAGAAGAGATGTGTCTCTGTAATTTTAAGTATAATAATAATGATTCTCCTTAGTATAAAAATAATGATTCTCCTAAGTATAATAATAATTTTTCTCCAAAGTTTAATAATAATGATTCTCCTAATGAGAGCACTTTTGATGAATGACTGAAACTGATTTAATACTAATATTTTTTCTATTTTCTTTCATTATTCTATGAATTTATTACACTATAAAATTGGTGAAACAGATTCACTATATCTGTGCAACAGGATATAAAAATAATAAGCAATAAAGAAATATATGTATCAGCAGAATTCTGTACAAAACAATGCCTACACAGTAAACACAATATTTTTTTTATCAGCAACATAAAGTTTAAACTAGCATCTGACAGCACCTTTGCAGTAACATTTTTATCAGAAGTATCTACTACACTGTTTGTATCTGCAACCACAATGCTCTTTTATCAGAAGTATCTACTACACTGTTTGTATCTGCAACCACAATGCTCTTTTATCAGAAGTATCTACTACACTGTTTGTATCTGCAACCACAATGCTCTTTTATCAGAAGTATCTACTACACTGTTTGTATCTGCCACCACAATGCTCTTTTATCAGCAGTATCAAGTGTAAATCTTGCACCAGCAACTTGACAATAAATATTTTCAGCACAGTTAAGTCTGCAACCTGTCTTAATAGTAAGATTTTAATCAATGCTCTTTTCAGGAGCAGTAATATTTAAATTTGTATCTGTAGTACCATCAATATTCATAGAGAAATTTATAATATCATTCACATTTAATTTTCAATCATTCTCCAAACAGTTCAATGGAAATGTTGAAAGGTATCTTTTTTTTCAAAAGCAGTGATCATCATCACATTTAAATTTAACTGAAACATTTTATCAGCAGTATTTACATTTTTATCAGCAGTAACTACATTTTATCAGCAGTATTTACACTATCTGGAAACTCTTATCAGCAGCATAATTATACAGTAAATGGACAGTAATCAGCAGTATAAAAGTAACTGGAAACTCTAATCAGAAGAATCTAACATAACTGGACTCTAATCAGTGGAATCTACAGTAATTTGAAACTGTTATCAGCAGTACCTATACCACTTGGAAACTCTCAGCAGTATGTACAGTAACTGGACTTTAATCAACAGAATCTAAAGTAACTGGAAACTCTTATCAGCAGAATCTACAGTCACTGGAAACTCTTATCAGCAGAATCAACAGTCACTGGAAACTCTTATCAGCAGAATCTAAAGTAACTGGAAACTCTAATCAGCATAATATAAAGTAACTGGAAACTCTTATCAGCAGAATCTACAGTAACTGGAAACTCTTATCAGCAGAATATAAAGTAACTGGAAACTCTTATCAGCATAATATAAAGTAACTGGAAACTCTTATCAGCAGAATCTAAAGTAACTGGAAACTCTAATCAGCATAATATAAAGTAACTGGAAACTCTTATCAGCAGAATATAAAGTAACTGGAAACTCTAATCAGCATAATATAAAGTAACTGGAAACTCTTATCAGCATAATATAAAGTAACTGGAAACTCTTATCAGCATAATATAAAGTAACTGGAAACTCTTATCAGCAGAATCTACAGTAACTGGAAACTCTTATCAGCAGAATATAAAGTAACTGGAAACTCTTATCAGCATAATATAAAGTAACTGGAAACTCTTATCAGCAGAATCTACAGTAACTGGAAACTCTTATCAGCAGAATCTACAGTAACTGGAAACTCTAATCAGCATAATCTACAGTAACTGGAAACTCTTATCAGCAGAATCTAAAGTAACTGGAAACTCTTAACAGCAGAATCTACAGTAACTGGAAACTCTTATCAGCAGAATCTAAAGTAACTGGAAACTCTTATCAGCAGAATCTCAAGTAACTGGAGACTCCTATTAGAAGCATCTGAAGTAACTCGAAACTATTATCAGAAGCATCTAAAGTAACTGGAAACTCTTATCAGAAGCATCTAAAGTAACTGGAAACTCTTATCAGAAGAATCTACACTAACTGGAAATCTTATCAGAAGCATCTACAGTAACTGGAAACTCTTATCAGCAGGTTAAATCTTATCAGAAGCATCTACAGTAACTGGAAACTCTTATCAGCAGATTCTAAAGTAACTGGAAACTCTTATCAGAAGCATCTAAAGTAACTGGAAACTCTTATCAGCAGGATCTACAGTAACTGGAAACTCTTATCAGAAGCATCTTAAGTAACAGGAAACTCTTATCAGCAGGACAGAATAATTGAAACTGAAAACAATAAACAATACTCTTAGTAATGCCAGTTATCAAAACTGTTTTAAAAAAGACAGCGGCATTATAAGAAACAAAAATCTACTGGCAATGAAACTGAAAACCCAAGATTTTAGCAAGTCCACTATTAATGTCCATAATACAATCAATCAACCTTATGGTATGTGATTACAACAACAACTTACTAACATTCCAATAAAGTATTCTTACCACTAGCTACTAGAAGCTGAATTTTTTTTCTGTAATTTTGTTAAACATTAATACAAATATTGATAATGGAAGATAAATTCTTTGATACACATGATTCAATGTTTTAGAAGGTAATTATCAGCACCTTCATTTAAAAAATATACGTTTACATTGTGTACTTGCCTTTTCTTATACATAAGACTATTGTGCGAACCTTTAAAAATTAAACAATTTCAACACCTGTTACTTAAATAAAATATATATAAAAGTAGACAAATAGCAACCAAGTCACTAACTACATACCAATTAACAACATGGGTGAGTGCCCTGGTGATAAATATACAAGCGTGCTAGAAAAGACAGTGATTCTAGGAAAGTAACTAGGACAACAATATTATGTCATCATTATAAATAATACTGCAGTAGTAAAAGGAAAAATGCATCCAGAATACACATTTATCATATACATGTATAGTATTTAGCAAGAACAAAAAGGTTCAAACAATACTGTATAACATCTGACCAGTATAAACATCTGGGATGATACCAAGCTCCTGCTACAAATGATAATTCTATTCCATCATAGAAACTGGAATAATGTGTTTTTATTGAAGCTGTTGTTGTTGTTTATAGCTCTTGGAATACGACATAGATAGGGTGATACACAACTTCCTTCTGTTTATAGCTCTTGGAATATGATATAGATAGGGTGACACAAACCTTCCTTCCACTGGTATTTCTCAGAGAATTAAACTGTCACTGTGCCACTTCCTATACTGTACTCTTCCCCCCTTATGTCAGGAAATGCATTTGGTTTTGACATAACATGTAGAGATCGTAGAACCTTCTCTCTAGGAAATTTGACAGACGACCAATTACTTGACGATGTTGACCTTGTATTTGGGTGGGACTCTAATATACTGTTGGTCTCAAGCAGTTTTTGATGCTCTTTTGACAGAGGTTTAGACCCCGATGCAACATCAAACACATCTGGCCCCTTACTTAAACTGTTTTTAAACAAAAAAGATGACATGTCATCACATAAATGAAGGGAAACTTCATCCCTTCCAATAATATCCTCTCCATATTTCTTCTTTATCTGAACATCAGCAATGTGCCTGGGTTTAAAAAGGACTGGCCTTTCCTCTAAAGTTGGATCATCTGACATAATCCTCTTTGAAATTTCCTTTGGAACATTTGGTTTCCTCAGTTTCTTCTTTGTATCAATACTGCCTTCTTTTACATCTTTCTTGTATAACCTTGGACCATTTCGCCCATCAAAATATTTTGGTGCCGACTCCACCAATGGCATTTTTGTATACTCATCCCGAGGGTAGTCATCAGTCAAATTAGTTACATATGGTGGATCACAAACTTTCAGGGGAATCTTCCATCGATTTGGATTTATGTATCCTGCACTTTTTGCCCGCTGTTCATCTTGTAGTTGCTGCTCTGGCTTCTCAGGCTTTTCATGTAAGCCGTTATCTTCATCTTCTGTTACCTGGCTCATGTTTGTTGTTTTTCGGCTGAGTGGTGACATTTCACGTGGGCGTTGTGATTTCCAAGCTGGTATAGAATCTGGTCTCCTTGCTTTCGTTTTTTCAGTTGCTTGATGCAGTACTCTTTGTGGTTATGCTGTTTGGTTTCATCAATGGCTCATGTCCATGTTTATCTGCTTCCTTTCTCTCTTTCACATGCTTAGGACCAGTAGGCATTTCTTTATCCATACTGTAACACAAAAAAATATTAGTATTATTTCCAGATAATATAAATAAGGACCTTTATCAATTGTCTTACAAAGGATGATAAACTTAACAAATCGAAACCATGCAAGTTTTATAATGCTATTATTAACACTGTAAAATTGATATGTACAACAAAATCCTGAAAACAGATACAGAATAACCAAAAATTATTACTAGAAGTTTCATTTCAGACACCTTAGCTTTCACACATGTCATAATTAATATATTGCATTATGTTATATCAAAATTATTTTCAGTGTTAAGGAGATATGCTCATGTTGGAACTTAAACTGTAAACTGTTTTTACAAATGAAAATGTGATAATGTTAGACTGAACAAAAACAATGACAATATACCTTGCATTCAAACTTAATTGCGGGTGAAGTATTAAAACTTTTGAGTTTGGAATACTGGCAACTATCCATTAACATATATTCTTGATGCAAAAAAACCTTTTAAAAGTGAGCAGAAAAGTAACTCACCCTTGTTTAGCAAGCCATTGTTTGAATGCTTCTTCACTGTAGTGTTCATTCTGGGCCTTGTACTCCGCCTCCAGTTCCATTTCTCGGAGCACCTGCTGCATCTTTAGCTTCCGCAGTTGTCTCATCTCCTTGGCAATGTTGTCTTTTCCTTGCTGCCACATCTCAGCAGCTATGATCCTACAACACAAGAGAATTTATTTATTTCTAATTCATTTTTTTTTCATCATGAATCAGTACATACATGGTACCAAAAAAAGTTACACAACATGGTCATAACAAAGAAATTTGTACACAGTTTAAAACGATCAAGTAGGACAATACTTTAAGTAAGATCTTTCATTTTCAAATTAAAAGAATGTTCCGAAACAATGGACAGCCAATTCATCTCTAAAATCATATTGAAGGAACATGTGACTTTGTATGATTTTCATCTCCAAAAACATCATTTTTAACTAAATCTTCAAAGTACAAATAACTAACATCTCTAGCCAACTTTAGCCAAATAATTTCTTCTTGAAAGTTTCAATCATCCAGTAATATGCTTTAAGAAAGTAAGCCTGATAAATTCACTTGAATATGTTTTCAGCTGGTTTAACAAAGAATTTTTTAATTTTAATATTTTAAAAATGCACCAACCTAGCACATTTTCTGTGACCCCACAATTTTGCAAGATCAAGAGGTGTATGCCCCCTACAATCTTCACCATCAATCTTGGCACCGTGATCTATCAACATCTTCAGACACTGTACGTGACCTTCACTAGCCGCCTGGTGTAGTGGTGTTATACCATCATCGTTACCTCTTTAATTAGTAACAGAACACTTGATTATAATAAAAAACTCATACATAAATATGTTTAACAAAGCACTGATAAACAGGCTACATCTAAAACAATCCTCACAAAATAAATCTAAAAAACACATAGACATAGAGCCTTATTTACACTGGCTTTTCTATGGCTTATATCTTTGATATTGGTATGTGCAAGGATTTTGTGTAAAGCTACAAATGCTGTAAATCAGTCACTGCAAAGGTATATGTCAAAGTCTGTAATATAGTAAAGCCACCAGTCATTGCATGGGTAAATGTCAAACACTGTTATGTGGTAAAGGCACCAGTCACTGCAAAGGTAAGTGCAAAAGTGTGTACTGAGGTGATGCCATCAGTCACTGCAAAGGTAAATGTCAAAGTCTGTAATGAAGTAAAGGCACCAGTCATTGCAAAAATAAATGTCAAACACTGTTATGAGGTAAAGGCACTAGTCACTGAAAAGGTAAATGTGCAACACTGTTATGAGGTAAAGGCACCAGTCACTGCAAAGGTAAATGTCAAACATGATTATGAGGTAAAGGCACAGTCACTGAAAAGGTAAATGTCAAACACTGTTATGAGGTAAAGGCACCAGTCACTGCAAAGGTAAGTGCAAAAGTGTGTAATGAGGTAAAGCTATCAGTCACTGCAAAGGTAAATGGCAAAGTCTGTAATGAAGTAAAGGCACCAGTCACTGCAAAGGTAAATGTCAAACATTGTTATGAGGTATAGGCACCAGTCACTGAAAAGGTAAGTACAAAAGTCTGTAATGAGGTTAAGCTATCAGTCACTGCAAAGTTAAATGTCAAAGTCTGTAATGAAGTAAAGGCAACAGTCACTGCAAAGATATAAGTTAAAGTCAGTAATGCAGTGTGAAAGTCTGTAATGAGGTTAGGCCACCACTCTCTGCAAAGGTAAATGTAAAAGTCTATGATAAAGTAAACCAACCAGTTGTTGCAAAAGTAAAAGTCTGTTATGAAGTGAAGCCACTACTCATTGCAAGGGTAAAGGTTTAAATCTGTAATGGGGTCAAGCCAACAGTCACAGCAGAGGTAAAGTTTATATCTGTAACAGGTCAATTGATAACAAAGTATCACTACTTACACAGAACTGTCTGCTTTTTTGTCCAGGAGATACTGCAAACACTGGACAGCTCTTTTCCCAGTCTGGTTACTGATGCAAAGATGAATAGCACGCCATCCTGTACTACTAGGCAAGTTGATGTCAAACTTATACTTTTCTATCAGTAATTTGAGGCATTCTAGTCGACCATGTATTGCTGACAAGTGCAGTGCTGTAAGTCCCTGAAATACAGACAGTCATCCTGAATCATAATGCAACATGTAGAAGTTAGATCCCTTTCTAACTCTCTCATCACAATGATCGTTATATTTTCTTCCAAAGCACAAACTGCTGTCTACCTGATTGCTTTTATTTTTGTTCTGTTCTAATAATGACCTATAATGTCATTGTTTTTGAACTACCTTACTCATAACTCTTGCATGCAGCATCAATTTTCAATAAGCATTCAATATATGAATTTATAAAGTACAGGTGTACTTTGGCTATAATGAACAATGTCTAAGGAAAGTAGTCACATATCTTTGATCTGTACAGCTTGTATTGATGTTACTGGAAATACATAATTAAAAACAAAGGATTTATAAATTACATTTTTGTCATAATTGATTTGTCCATGTTCAAGCTTTTGGTCCCTCAAACTTTGCCTCAACCATTCAACATCTCCGATAGCAGCGGCCATAAACTCGTCATCCTGAATCTTTTTGTCATTTCCTACACGTGTTCGACGTCGACGATATGGTCGCGCAGAGCCTGATGCTCCGGTCTGGGTTTGAGTTTCGAGTGACATATGATATCTTCAGAATTTTAATGAGAAAGAAAAGTGTATCCCGTTTCCATGTTGAAAGTAAACAAAGGCTGTGCTTGATTTATGTAAAGAATTTGATTGAATCGAGTTGAAACGGTGTAATTGTCTTTCTCACCTAGCCCTTTTCATCCCAAAATCATATGTATTATAGTTTGTAAATAATTCACCTAGCAATGTTTTGCCCTGGGGGCCGAGGGGGGGGGGGGGGGGGGGGGTACACACGGGACAATTTCCGACAGGCGGGAATTAGATAGACAGAATGATTCCCGGTCCCGGGAAATCGACTTCTATCTCTATCTGTAATAGCAAACACGTGTACCTTATAGGGACATAGATATGTTTGCGGGTCAAAGATCGCAAGATGTTTGAAAAAGTTGTTTAAAAGAAGATAAAATATTAAAATGTTAAAATCAGGGGACCGAACAGCTATGGTGAGACATGTTCAATGCTAGATATAGCTGCACTGAACTGCTCTGGAGTAGGGAGAAGGGCAAGAGTATGGTATTAAATGGTTACAATGTTGTACAGCCCTTGTCGCAATTGCGAGAGAAATTTGTAAACGTTTACTTTTCTAACCTAGAATACATCTAACACATATTTGATAACTTACTTAGTTTTTCAACAGTATTACTCACTAGCTAATACAGCTTGCCTCTCTCAAAATTTGGTGATTCTGTCGGGTTTGCACACAGCATTATTTTTTCTAGGATATACGAATACTTGCTCTGAGATTAGGGGCATTCGGTCAAACAACATCGAAACTTTACAGAGACATCAAAATTCATAGACATTGCTCTCTGGGTTGTCCTGTTTATATGGGCATCCCATATATCTGAGATATCTGAGATATCCACGCCTAGGTATTTTGCTGTGGTAACCTGATTCTAAATAAACTCCGTGGAGGTATTATTGTGTTGGGATAGGATATTTCCTTTTTGTGACGTGCATAACTTGAAACTTGGAGGAGTTGAATTCCATGTCCCTCTCCAACTCCCACTTTTGTTAACTGATTTATTTTTAGGTCATTTTGGAGGGTAACCGATTGGTTTGCAGTAGTCGGAGCAATGTATGTCGCAGTATCGTCTGCAAACAGGCGGACCTTGGAGTTTATATTGTGTGGTAGGTCATTTATATAAGCGAGAAACAGGAGAGGTTATAAGACTGAGCCTTGACAGACACCTGAGGATACTGAGATGGGGTAAGAGTTGCTGCCATTTAGGACAACTGACTGCAGCCTGTTATCTAGAAAACGTTTGACCCATCGTAAAGTTTGACCTACGTTTCCGTAGCTATTCATTTTCAGCAGTACTTTCTCATTACTGACTTTATCGAAAGCCTTACTGAAATCTAGAAGGATCAGATCTGATTGCCTTTTCTTATAGGCTGAGGTGACCAAGTCATTTACTAGCATAACTAGTTGGGTAATACATGGCCTCTTTCCTCTGAAACCATATAGGAGGTGTTAAAGTATTTATGGTTGGTAAAGCGTTTGATAATGGACGAGGAAACTGTGTTCTATAAACTTACACATGACTACATGTTAATGATATGGGTCTATAGTTGGCAAGTGTTGACCTTGAAGGTGGGGCTACAAGTGCAGATTTCCACTGGGGATGGTAGTGAATCTCCATAAATGGATTTTTGGGAAATAGCCTCAAAGATTGGAGAGAGCTCTTTGGAAGTGTTGTGAGGATGACTGGCTTTATTTTATCAGCACCACGTGCTTTGTTGAGGTTTAGGTTTTTGAGAAGTTTCTCAATCACTTTTACACCTACTTGTATATCTGGCATTGTTGGGATGGATTGACCATTTTGATCAAGGTTCATCTTACAGAGGGATGCAAGTGACTGGTAGGGGGATTTCGGACTAAATACCGACCTGAAATTGCTTATTTAGAGCTGTAACCTTGAGAAGGCATGATGATTATAATGAATTCGTCCGAATCTGATTTCAGAGATCGTTTGATATGATATCTCTCACTGTGGTGTTTTTGACAAATTGCCATTGCTACTAGGGTGAGGATTTAGACTTCGAGAAAGGAAAAACGTCAAATTTCAGTGGGTCAACCTGTTATCCTCCTCCCTGGGGTAAAACATTGATAGGTGCATAACATTAAAGTCTTTTATAACGGTAAACGATATTTCTACGTTTAAAATCATTTCTAAGCATGTTGAACATTTGTGACACATTTTAAATAAAAAACAAATGAACATTTTCTTTCTTCATACAATAAAACAATTGCTACAAGTTGCTGAATTGTTAAACGTCCTTCAAACGGATATATAGACTATAATTCTTTTTTATGGAATCTCTCTCACAAAACATAGACGAAGTTTGCAAAATGGAAGTGCTATAAGGTAAACATCAGACTTAGAAAGTAAAAACTTAGAGCCTCTTAAATGTATTTACTAAGGAGACATAACTTCGCATAGTGAAAAATAGCGTGGATTAATTGAATAATGACAAGTGCAATCAGTAGAGTGCATGATTAAGTTTATTTTAATTTGATTAATGTTTGTTTCATTTATTGCAGTAAATTGCATCGAGTTCGATGGATTCTCAAGGGAAGTCAAAGACAGCTGTAGAAAAAGATCATCGTGTATCCATTTGTACTCCAAGGTTATTTTACGACACTTCTCAGCTGTGCTTTATTGCTACATGGTGCGCAACCAGCAGTTCCCAGTTAGAAGCAAGATCAGATATAACTGGAATTTGTTTGGTTCATATTTGGAGCTTATGATTACCTCGTGACTGAATGCACTCTGAAAGCGAGTTTAAGGTTACCTGGTAATCAGCAAAATTTTTGCCTTTTGCTATTTTCAAAAATTACAATAACTTATGGCAAAGACAAATATAAATAAAAGTGAAACCGCAAACAGTAGAAAAACTTAACTTCATGTCAGTTTCAAAATAAATTAGTGGGCATTAAAAATCCAAGAGTATTTTTGCGTATTTCTAATGCTAGCAAGGTTTAACAAACGTATTTTATTTACATACTTAGATAACGTTGAAGCAAATGAGGTTGGTATAGTGCTAGGATAGTTATTTGGGGGTCTGTTGTGGCCAGAGCTTGAAAGAAACCACTTCGTCACTGACCCAAATAATTAAATAATAAAAATAATCAATAATAAAAATATCATATAAGCACCGTGTCAGCTCACATTGCCTCAGATATTTCTTAAATGATTTTGGTAAAGCGTATAAAAGTTTCATGTCTGAAAACAGGTCGTGACTTTGGGATTTTTCTGGATTGCGCCACATAAAAACGCCTTTCGGGAATGAGTATATGAGTATAATTCTGTACCACTTTATTCTTGTAAAATTTGTACAACCTGTATGAGTCACTGCCCTAACTGTTTTTTACCTATCTTTATTTGAACATCTGTCAGTGAGTTCGTTGTGCGTAGTGTGGTCACGTCTCATATAAGTAACAATACGTTAGTAAACAGGGATTCATATAAAAAGCGATAAAGAATTGTATATTTATGTATCAAAATGTTTCTGAAATGCAGTATTTTTTTCCAAAATGGAGCATGAAGTGGACAGTCAAAATATTAATCATTTAGATCAAAATATTATTGGCGCAGTTGGAATAGAGAGAAAAAAGGAGTTTGAAACTCTATCAATAAATAATACAGTAAAAAATAAGCCCATGATATATACTGGGGCTTATTTTTTTACCACATTACATATTAATAGATAGAATTTCAAACTGATGAGGTATTATAAATAGACTCTTCTTGTTTTGGGTTTTGGTCCATCTGGACCTAAAACTTCCCTCCTCGCACTTGTAATGTATGCCTCGCCAGTAAATAAAGCCTTGCTACAAATATAGCAGACACTCCGTGCATGGATTTCGACTGGTTACTTGAGATAATATTTCGCTTGATAGTGAATCATCAATCTTAATTACAACATTATCACAAATATACAATTAAAAAGAACTCAGCATTTCCATAGATCAGCCAATAAACAATGTCCTGTAGAAATTTCAATATCAGTTATTCTATAGCACTTCTTAGTAACTAGTAAATAGCTTTTCTTGACAACTTGTGCCTCTCATATCTGTATTCAGTCACACATAACCGGTGAAGGGATGTTTTTATTTTACTTACTGACGATATGCCTTCATGTGACACGTATAGCATAATGAAAGAAAAGAAGATCGTTTTCCTAGAAAAAACAACAACAACACACACACAAAAGAAAAAAACTTAAGATAGGAAGTGTTAGCGATACTGATATATACGAAAAGCCAGGCCATCCCCTAACTCCACTTACTCCAAACTTCAAAACTGCCCAACACTCTCAAAGAAGAGTGTTCTGAAAGAAGAGTGTACTGAAAGGGAAATGACCGCTGCGTGGAGTTTGTACCTACACAGATTGTACAGTACGGGTACGTGACGATACAGGTTTTATCGGATACTACGGCATTGTGGGAAGCCTCGATACCGAGATAAACAAATGTCTTTCAAACTAAACGACAGAGGATAAATATTTGTATTTCTTCCTCTTTAGTCTCCTTATCAGCTCCAAAACTTTGTCAGTTGCAGACTTTTTTCAATCAAATGTTTATTGGCTAAAAAGTTGAAGTTTTAAGTAATGGCTTCAAAAACAAAAGGGGGAAAATCTTCGGAACAAGAGAAAATGGATTCGCTTGATGAGCAGGAATTGGAATCATTATACGCATGGGTTGACAGTATACCACTTTCTAGACCAAAACGTAACATAAGTCGAGACTTTTCAGATGGAGGTGATTTTTTTGTTTAATATTCTTTGATAGATTGATATATACTTCTGCACTGAGACTATTTTGGGGAACAGGAATGTGATCGAGTCAGTGTGGCTTAAGTCAGAATCCAGGACGGCCCATGTGTCCAGATATAAAAATGTCTAAAAAGATATTTGGAGCTGATTATATCAGCAAATAACAGAGCAGAAATTAAACATGATCCATGCAGTCAACTATTCTTAAAAGTTTCATGGTTCTAGCTGTTACACATTTCGAGTTACATGCGACACAAGTCTAAAAATGCAATTTTTTTCTGCATCAGGGGGCATAACTCTGTCAATCTCCAATGATTTTGCGTCAAAATACCCAGTTGTGTAAGTTCACATACTGACAACAATCTTAGAAAGTTTCATGGCTCTAAATTATTAGTTTTTCATTTTTTTCTCAATTATTGTTTCAACTCATTAGTCATTGTATAATGATATGTTTTTAATTTTATATAGTAAATTAAGTGCCCTAAAGAATATAACCACCTGGAGCAGTGGGTTATATCTTTGCTGATTCTTTTACATATTTGAGGAGGCACCGTTGTCCAGGGGTAGAGTGCAGGGCTCCGGATCCGAAGGTCGCGTGTTCCAATCCAGTCAGAGGCAAGATTCTCTCACAATCTTCACATTCCTCCACGCTGCACGAATACTGGTATGGAACCCAGGAAGCAGTCATCGAGCGTGATGAATCTAAGTTGTAAGAACTTGCATCGCAATCGATGTAAAATAAATGAGTCTGAACTAAACATATTTGAGGGGTAGTGTGTTCAGATCCTACTACCCACATGAGTTGATCATTTTTTTGTTTCAGCCATATAGAAGCATAAATTCAGTAATGAAGAAAACTTTCTCAATTTTCTCACTTTAACATAATTCAGATCGCCATTCATATTATTGTCCAGCAACTCCAAACAAAGATTTTAATGTGGATGATAAGTCATAATGAGGGAATTTGAGTATCAGTTGTATGTTTTCATTATTATCTAATGCAGTGGCAACATCCATGTATCATGAAAAGAATTAAATGGGCTGTCTTGGTCCTAGAATGTCCTGGATTTTGTCTGTCTTGACCCAACAAAATACATAGCAGACCTTTATGCATTTTGAATTCAATTGTATGCATTTTCTAATTCGCATAAGGTTTTTCTATTCCTTGTAAGAAAAAGCATGTATTTCACAGATAAAATTGCAAAAAATTATTTTTCATTATCTTGAATTCAAAACTCTTATTTCCTGAAGTTATTGTACATAGTTTATAAATGGAAATAAAGATATGAAAATCAGAATTTACACCACACTTTTTTGGGAATTATGTCAACTTTTCATTTATGTTCTAATTAGCAATGGTCCTAGAGATTATAAAGCATTTCCGCAAAAATCAATTCATTG
This sequence comes from Cyclina sinensis, assembly GCA_012932295.1. NCBI lineage: Eukaryota > Metazoa > Mollusca > Bivalvia > Venerida > Veneridae > Cyclina > Cyclina sinensis. Next base: position 759,898 of record JAAONU010000016.1, on the reverse strand, counting down.
GAGTATCAGTGCCTTCTGCAAATAAGTATGAACAGAAAAAGGACAACTGGATTCAGTTAAACAGGTATTTGTATCAGTTTGGAATCTACCTGAAACTCTTTGGGTACAGTAGGTCTGCTACTCATTTTGGAATGAACAATAATTGAACTGTTTACTTTATAGAAATCTGGGTATTTATGTAAATTGATCAAACAAATTTGAAATCAGAGAAGTTTTACAGTATGTTTTCTGGTTGTGGTGTTGTTTGAAATGAAATATTGAATCTTATATTCGTCATCATGTGGTACCACTGGTATGGATATTTATTCTTGGTCATTTATACTCAGGTTTTGTTATTGTAACAGTAATGCATGGTTTTGCAAAACATAGTTCTCTGTTTGGAATGCTGCTAAGATCTGTTTTGTCTCCTTACCAAGTAAAACGTTAGTTTTTAAACAAATTAGAGTAATCTGAATTTGTTAAGATGATTTAATCTGTTAATGGTACATTAATAAACTGACTGCTAGAAAAGAAACCCAAGAATTTACAGCACTTTTGAGACCAAACAGATCTCTGTGTGACAATTAAAAAGACACTAAACTTTAAATTTGCACTGCTGTTAAATGCAATGATTTCAGCAGTTAAGTTTTGTTTAAACTATGCATTACTTAACCAAAGATACTGTAATAAGAGAAAGGTTTTACTTGAAAGAAAAACAACAAAATAATCAATTATAGTTCATTTCAATGTTTTCTGCTCTGTACCTTTGCCAGTTGACCTTTGTTTCAAAAATGGTTTTATAACCTGTCATACTTGAAAGAAATAATTCTTTAAATAAACTGGTGGTTGTTATATATATTCATTTTTTTCCCACTCATTAAAATTGTACATTCTTCTGTCTGCTGCTGGAGTAATTCTGTATATTAAATGTTAGATTAGATCTATATATCTGCTAATATGCTCTTACATATGTTTTGCAAGTAAAGCCTTTCTCTGCTATTCTGTTGATTTGATATTTGTTTGCTAATAATCAATTAATCTCAAATGCTAGGTACCTGTACATACAAGCTACAGCAGTGTTGCAAGAATGCCATGACCAAGGGATAACTCCATGAGATTTTTCATTTTCTTACTTAACAAGAATTCCATTGAATATCATTTTCTTGTCGTATGATCTCGTAAAATATATAATTGTGTTATTCCAAACTCAGCTGTCACAGTAATGTTGCAAAAAAGCCAGTTGCTTTGGATCAAGGAGTATTGCATACCCATGTGCAGCCTGAACTTGTAAAATCATTGTACCATACAATACATATATTCCCCTTGATATACCATACTTTATTTCTGTAAATAGCATACAGTTAGTATGTTATTTTAGAAATAAAGCATGGTATATAGGCAAATATATCACAATGCAAAGTTCAATGTGATGTAATTAAATCATTAGGGCATTAGCCAAAGAATGAGGTCATCTGTAAGAGGCCAGAGATATAGGAATGTCTCCTATCTTCCAGTTCATAAAGATTGCTTAGCATCATCACACTAAATTTGCTTTAACCCAAACCGGCGACTGATATTGTTTTTAAAGCAGGTATCTGCTTAAAACAGTTGAAACTAGTAAATTGTTTTATAGGATTTTATAGGTATATATTTTATAAGAATTGACCTTCACATCTTTATCATAAACCATAAATGAAGCTACATAGAGTTTGTAGGGTGTAGGGGGGCTACAGCTGTGAAATACTTTGAAACAAATTGAGAAATAAAACTTAATGACCTTGTGAATATTATATTATTGCACAAGACTTTAGTGGCTTCATTTATGACAAAAGTAGGGGTATAGCTTTTTAGTTTTATTACACCTACTAAAGACATTATTTATTTGCTGATTCAGGCCTACTAAAATTAGTTAGTACCTTAATATTTTATTGTGCCATGTACTTTCAGTTCTTGTAGCAGAAATTGTTCGTCACTTTATCCCTACAATGGTGGAAATGCATAATTACACTTCAGCAAATTCTTCTGACAAAAAACGTGAAAACTGGGTCTTATTGAACAGGTAGAGTATACCAAGGTTGTTATTGTTACATGGATGCCTGATGGCGGGTCCTTCTTTGGTGTGTCACAGAATCTTCCAGTTTTCATTGCTCATCAGGGTTTCTGTTATTCCTATCCATTCTACATTAACACTTTTACAAAAGCTGTTGTTCTTGATGTGGGTTTCAGCAGGTTTATTTTGAAACATTTTCACTGAAGTGTTAGTACACTTGCAGTATAAAGTAGTGATACCTGTAAGTACAGATGACAGGCTATAAACTGACTCCAGTTCCTAAAATTTTCATTAAAATCTGACAAGTGAGATAAAAGCAAGGATGATGGATTCAGTATGGAATAACTTGAGATGTGGTTCATTACAAACCCCAAGTTCATAAAAATTTCCAGTTTTATATGATTCATGAAAAAAGAAAATACATAAACAATTATAAGATGAAAACTCAGATCTGAATCTTTTATTAAGATATATTATTTGCTGAAACCCTAGTCAATGTCTTCGTTACTAAAATGTTTGACTTACTGTTGTAATGGTAAGTATTGTGGGGCAAAAAAAAATTTGATTGAAATTATATGCTTTCTGAAATAAATCTTGAAGTTTTTCCGTCTTATAAATTCAGAGTTTATCCATAAACCAAACCTTATGCAAACTATCTTTAGAAAAAATTGAACTAACAGTCATGAAGTAAGATATATAGAATGATCAGTCAGATATTTTAAAACCTTTCTGTTAACTACTCAGACTGTTTGTATAGGTTGTAGAATTATTTATTTTAACTTTTCATCAAGATATATTTGCTTTGCCAACACAAATCTTACCTCTATAACAGTAGTGTTGAGAAATTTTCTGTTATAAATGTAGAAGGTAATTCATGCAGTGTTCAAAGCAGTAAGATATGTTACTATCACAGTCAAATTTGACAGGTACAACAGGATGAATAATTAAACACAGTTTTTTCGCTGGAGAAAACTATAACCAGAATGATCATTATGCATGCATGAGTTTCCTTTGGTTGTTAGATCTATTTCAGTCATCAGACATTCATTTATATCATGTTGTTTCATAATCAGCTGTGCTTATCATGCTTATCATTTTACTCATTTTGGTTATTGGGTTGACTATGTTGTGCTCACTTGAGATCCAAAGCAAGGCACTGGATAGAACCATCAAATTTTATCAGCTATTTTCTTTTTCATACTCAGCCAATCTGCTTATTTTTCCAAGTAAACGCACTTGGAAAAAAGGGACCATTTCTTCAGTAAGAAAAACACCACATGCTATCTTCTTGAAAGCCATCATGTTCTGAGAGCTTTCCTTAATGTATATCTACTGACAGTAACTGTTTCTCATAAATGCAACAAAAAGTTATGTGAAGGGATGCAAAACTTTATCATTGTTTCTTAGGTGCCAGATAAGTAAAGTTTTCTTTTATTCTGTATGAAAGTATTTTCATAGCAGCAAAATACAATGACAAGACCTTACATCCCGTCACACTAGCACCACTCTAGTTTTATTTGTTTTTTTTTTAAATCATGTTACTGTCATTTTACTTTTTACTCTGCCATGTCGGAAAATATTTTGACATATTAAGCTTAAGAGGGTTGATAAATGAATTTATTATTTTTTCATGCTGGTTCACTTTTACAATTTAACTGATGTTGTATAGGTGATATCAGTAGTTATTTGGTGATCTACTGCAAAAGTAATGCTACCTAAATGCATAATCTTTTGTCTGGCAGGATTTTTGTGCAGATGGTAGTGCTATGATGGGTCTGTCCCAACTGTTTCTATATTGGACTCGTGGTAACTAAAGGCAATTCAAATGGCTGTCTTTACAGAGAAAATATTCTAGATCTTCATGTTGCCATTCAAATTCATGGCATTATTTCTCTGAGATAGCAGAGTATCATGCTCGACCTCACATCACTCATGACAATTTATTGCAAAATCATGACTGACCCTCTAAAAGCCCATCAACATTTCTGATAAACTTGACAGATGCAGACGGTGACACCAAAACCCACTTGGCAATGTCTGTGAGCAACATTGCTTAAGGAGTGGGATAATATCCCACCAACTTGTGTCGGGAATGTGACATTTCTGTCAAGTAGCCATTAATGCATATGGCTGCCACACAATTTGAAATCAGACCATGCCTGTTTTGCAAACCTGGATAATTTAACAATGGATTTATTTTTTTCTTACCAGTTAGTAATTGTGAATGAATATACAGTAACTGATTGCAAATTCCTTTGGCTTTAGTTTTATTCAAATATGATATACGGTATGGTAAATTATGAAATAAAAGGAAAGTTTTTGTTTTGTTTTGTTTTTGTTCTGTTTACTGAAGTGTATAATAACACAAGACTTAGTAGATACTGTAAATATGTTATCGAATACAAATTTAAAATGAAGAATTCAAAATTTTACATGACTGTACTTCCAGGGTTCAAAGTAAACATTATGGCTTTCATGTTTTAGCAAACTGTTAAAATTGTGCTATATTAAGATAAAAAATTGACTTTTCTTGATATGAAATGGTCCCTTAACAGTTCATATGTGAAAAGATTGACTTGATGAAGTTTTTTTGATTAGGTCATGGCATGGCACTTGTAACAACTGAACTGTGGTAGAGCTTAGTCTTTAGGAGGCCAGTAAGGACAAAAGCTTGCAGTAAGACTAAAGTTTGGTGTTACACAATATTTTCAGTGTGTGTGGCTGAAGTAATAAAGCATTTTTTCCCAAATGATGGACTTGTTGATTTACACAACTATACAATGGCTAATAACACGCAGAAAAAAAAGGAAAATTGGTATTTATTAAACAGGTAAACATATACCAGCTTGGGTTGATTCTTGTCATTAATACGAATGGTTAGAAATTTCACACGAACAATATCATATTCGACAATATTAACAAATTTTGTGCTTTGTCTCTTTTCCAACTCACTTTTATGTTTGTTTTACATTTTAGTTTTTAAATCTGACTTGGTGTATTTTTTCTTCATTTTTTAAACCACTTTTTTTTATTAAACTTCATTTTTTTATTAAACTTCATTTTTTATTTAAGTATGTGTTGTCAAGATGGGCTTATGCAAGCATTACTCCGATGATTTAAATTCTGTAGTGTGGTTTCTATAGAATCAATTTGTTCAGCAAAAACTTGTTAGTTGTTTATCAGTAAGGGAGTCTAGCTAAGATAATACATCACATCATGATAAAAATATGACTGAATTACTGGTCCAATGTAATTACAGAACCATATGACTTGTTTTTATAGCACAGTGTTTTTAGCTCACCAGAGCACAAGGTACTCATGTTGAGCTGTTGTGGCCGGTTTATGTCCAACATGTGTCTTTTTGTCTGTCTGTCCACACTGAATTTTTTAGCACTTTACTGGATACATTTTTTGTTTAATGCACATGAAAGTTGGCCAGGATTTTTATCTTGCTGATTTCTAGGGCAGGTTTGTATTTGGGTCACAAGGGGTCAGAAGCAAGGTCACAGGCATAAATCAGTGAATTGTGTCAATGTTTTAGAGGCCACATTTTGAATTATGTCATCATAGTTTTTGATCAAATGCTTCTGTAGGTGATTTCGAGGCCAGATTGAATATGGCTCACCCGGGGTCAAAAAAGAGGTCAGTGGCTTAATTCAAAGGAAAACCTTGTTAACGCTCTAGAGGTAAAGTTTTTACACAGTGTTAGCAATGAGCATTTTCTATTAAATATTTTGAAGCACATATGAAGTAGGGGCTGTGATGGTGATCATTATATGCTTTACCAGAGATCTTCAGATATACTTACAATATACTTGAAATGTGCTTTATTTGTGGCTGGGGAATACAGTCATTGTGAATTTTTTGTCAAAATATATGCAATGACGATTGTTAGGTCAAGTTTGAATATAGAAAAATACAGTAAAAAACTAGGTCACTGGCTTGAATCAAACTAATCAAGTTAAAGCTGCAAAAACCTGGTTTTGGACTGCAAAATGATTTTGGATTTGCTTGGGTCAAGTGCTTAACTGAAGTAAGCTTTGTTAATTCTCTCAGGGGCCACATTAGCATTCAGATTTTTAATCAGACTGTTTGTTAACCAGGTTTTCAATTTTGAAAATCCTGGTTATTAGATTGGGGTATGGCGGGCGGATGGGCGGATGGGCGGATGGGCGGATGGGCGTCAAACGAAATTGTGTCCGCTCTGTAACTCTTCAACCCTTTGAAGAATTTTGATGAAACTTCAGACAAATGTTTACCACATCAAGATGACGTGCAGAACGCATGTTCCGCATGGCTGGCTCCAAGGTCAAGGTCACAGTGACATTAACATTGAAAATCCTGTCCGCTCTGTAACTCTTCAACCCTTTGAAGAATTTTGATGAAACTTCAGACAAATGTTTACCACATCAAGATGACGTGCAGAACGCATGTTCCGCATGGCTGGCTCCAAGGTCAAGGTCACAGTGACATTAACATTGAAAATCCTGTCCGCTCTGTAACTCTTCAACCCTTTGAAGAATTTTGATGAAACTTCAGACAAATGTTTACCACATCAAGATGACGTGCAGAACGCATGTTCCGCATGGCTGGCTCCAAGGTCAAGGTCACAGTGACATTAACATTGAAAATCCTGTCCGCTCTGTAACTCTTCAACCCTTTGAAGAATTTTGATGAAACTTCAGACAAATGTTTACCACATCAAGATGACGTGCAGAACGCATGTTCCGCATGGCTGGCTCCAAGGTCAAGGTCACAGTGACATTAACATTGAAAATCCTGTCCGCTCTGTAACTCTTCAACCCTTTGAAGAATTTTGATGAAACTTCAGACAAATGTTTACCACATCAAGATGACGTGCAGAACGCATGTTCCGCATGGCTGGCTCCAAGGTCAAGGTCACAGTGACATTAACATTGAAAATCATGTCCGCTCTGTAACTCTTCAACCCTTTGAAGAATTTTGATGGCTCCAAGGTCAAGGTCACAGTGACATTAACATTGAAAATCCTGTCCGCTCTGTAACTCTTCAACCCTTTGAAGAATTTTGATGAAACTTCAGACAAATGTTTACCACATCAAGATGACGTGCAGAAATTGTTGTCTCATTATTAAGTATACTCCTTGCAGACAGTATTGTTAGCCGAAATTTACATCCTACTCATTATCATGTATTCTCATGAATATTATCTTTTCCTTCATGTCATGTTATAATCTTTTGAATATTCATAGCAATCTTCATTCCAAAATTCATACTATAGTATAGAATCAGAACAACATTTTTGAAAACCTGGTTTCGTGGCATTGCCATGTTTCTTGTTTAGACATTTTCTAGGTCAAATTAAGATATTGATTACTTAGGGTCACCATTTGCTCACTAGTTTTGATGATAAATCGGTTACTTGGCAGTTGTCTTTCTTAGAAGTTATGCTTAGGTGAGTGCTTTAGGACCATTATGGCCCACTTGTTTCAGTAAGGTAAAGTGTCTGTATAAAAATCTGCATCATGATAATGTAAACTTTAGTTAATTTAACTTTACCTTTAAATTATTACAAACATGATATATAATTATGATCATATGAATATTGGCACTTTAATTTATAAAGGTTTCTTTGAATGATAACTGTTTTTTTATTTGAAAATGATAATGCTAGAACTGCTTTTGCTATCCTGTTTGTTCTGGTTTGGTTTTGCTGTACACAAACCTATATAACATAATTTTGCTTCAATTTGTAATTGTTTTGAAAGTCATAAGTATAAATGTTCGATTAAATACTGTTTCCTATGTTGATTTAACAGTTGTTCCTTTTGCATTTTGTTAACAGTCTAATTCTAATTGACAAAGTTTTTATTTTAACAGACACACTAACATTTCTTTCAGTGTATATGATATCTGATATGTGAAAATTATTTTTAAATACTAAAAGGGAAAAGTATTAAACTGGAATAGGGAGTGCTTTGTTTAAACAAAAAGCCTACTGATGTGGGGTCTGCCATGTGAAGTATGACTCTTGTTCTCTAATGTTTTTAAAGCTTTATATGAAACGTAAATGAAGGTACTTACCTAGTATTTGTTGCATTAAACTGAGGAGCCATTCATAGTTTTTCATTGAAAGTACCACTAGGCAGCCTTTTACAATAATTTTCAAATTGATAATAATTTACTTTTTTGTTTGATTTTTCAGAAAAGTTTTTTCTAAAATGAACTTTGAGTTAGCAGAAGAAGTGATTGAAGATTTAGTGGGTTGTAAGCCTGGAATGATTGAAAAAGTACTGTTAATGTTACAAGTTAAAATCCGGCGTGCAGAGTATGGACGTACACATCAACAGTCTGACAAACCAGAGGCTGATCAGCATCAAAGTAAGCTCTTGTTCCTTTTATTTTTAGTCAAAATTGTAACCTGCTGTCAAATTACTCAGGGTAGATTATGAAAGAATATTTATATTTAGAAATTCACTGGATTAAATCTTTATCAGTTTCCTCTTTAAAGGAAAATATTATACAGTATTGTATGACGATAAGGTAAGTATACCAGTTTTATAGACCTGGCAGATATCTCATTGACAGGTCAGTAGTCTGGAATTTTCAGTCTTGTGTACTTTAAAGTTAAAGAGAATGTGAAAGAAAGGGTGATTCATAAACTAGGAGATTCACAGATATCACCAAGGAGTGGGTATCACATATAAGATGATTTTCTTTGGGTAAACAAAATTAATGCTGATATAACAGAACATGTATGCAGTGTGTTGAAGCCGTGATTGTCCAAAACAATATCTCTTTGGCTGTGAATATCAATGTGTCATATAATACCTCTATACTTAGTTAGAGAAAAAATTGTTGATATGCCTGAGATTTGTAAGCTACTGACTTGTCTGTCTAGTGACTGGTTCTCACTGCAGGAGTATCTGAAGATACATTACTGTAGAGTTTGGTAAAACCTGTGGAGCAGTCAAGCTTCATGATATGGTAGTTATATTTCAGAAATTGAAACTGACTTGCAAAAGTTATCAATGACAGTAGAACATGATGTAGCAATTTTTTTTCCGACTTTCAGTGACACCAGGGAGAAAAGACAGCAAGTTAAATAGAGTCACCATGGATGACACAAAGGGAGGTAGATTTGCCAAAGCAAAACAGTTAGTACATTTTTCAATATATCCCTCAGACATGTACAAGGGTTGACCCAAGAATGCATATGACTTCTTAAATTCACTCCAGCATGCAACTCTATGTATTAAGTGACTTTGCTCTTAGGAGACAAGGCACTTTCGTCTTGTTTTAATCAAAATTTGGAAATCTTGAAGGAAAATTAGCTGCTGACTTAGGTCTTTTGAAAAAAAGACTATTTTTAGACTTAAAAAAAAAAATAAATCAATTTAATATATTTAATTATTATGTGACTAGGGACTTTCATGAACTGTGAAATATGATGCATGTAGGTATTAGTTATTTTGGGACAACCCTTGTATATCTACATCATAATGGATATATACTTTATTTTGGGACACCCCTTGTATCATAATGTAAACAGAACATCTGAAGGGTAATGGATATATGCATGAATCCAAGCTAAACTACAACTGTATTTTACTTTTTACCAGCTAGAGCATTATTGTTCCCTTGAATTCCAGAATTAAAGCTATTCAGCTGACTTGATTTGCTTCTCTGAAAATATTTTTCCAAAACAGAAAGGATATAGTGCAGTTGGATTTTGTAACTTCTCTGTTTTTATTATCCCGTTTTGCCAGATGAGCACATTAAATCTTCACTTCTACTAAACCTAAGAGACAGCAATTCTTTTATTATCAAATTACCCACGGTCTGTTTCTGTTTAAGAGTAATTGTTGCTTTGCTTTTTTGAAAGCAAGTTTGATGCTATACAGCAGGAACTTTGTGTTGCTCTGAGGTCATTTTAAGCCTTTTTTGTGTGATTTCTTGTTATGCCCCCACAAAGTGGGGTGCATATAGCGTTGCACTTGTCCGTCCGTCCGTCCGTACGTCCCGAAATCTTGTGAACGCAACTCCTCTTAAACCGGATGGCAGATTTTGCTTAAACCTCCAGGGATGAACAACCTTAATGTGTAGATGGTAGTAAAGGAAGGAATTTTCGCTGCGACCAAATTTAATAGAATTATGGCCCTTTGTTGATTTTTTCACTAGAAATTTTGTGAACGCAACTCCTCTTAAACCGGATGGCAGATTTTGCTTAAACTTCCAGGGATGAACAACCTTAATGTGTAGATGGTAGTAAAGGAAGGAATTTTTGCTGCGACCAAATTTAACAAAATTATGGCCCTTTGTTGTTTTTTTCACTATATACCATATAGAAATTTTGTGAACGCAACTCCTCTTAAACCGGATGGCAGATTTTGCTTAAATTTCTAGGGACGAACAACCTTAATGTGTAGATGGAAGTAAAGGAAGGAATTTTTTCTGCAACCAAATTTAACAGAATTATGGCCCTTTGTTGATTTTTTCACTATATACCATATAGAAATTTTTTAAACGCAACTCCTCTTAAACCGGATGGCAGATTTTGCTTAAACTTCCAGGGATGAACAGCTTTAATGTGTAATTGGTAGTAAAGGAAGGAATTTTTGCTGTGACCATATTTAACAGAATTATGGCCCTTTGTTGATTTTTTCACTATATACCATATAAATAATTGAACATATAAATTTTACATTTGTAATTTAATTTAACATGTACATAAGGTTACCTGTAGATCATTTTAGGTATATGTACAGAAAAAATCTTATATACAGGATATACATGCTCTTGTTTATGAGCACTTATGCACAGTGGGGGCATCCGTGTCCTATGGACACATTTCTAGTTTATGTTGGTTCCATATATACATTATAATTATGTGTTTTCGGCTTTGACATGGAGTCGGTATGATACTTAACATGAATCATATAAAAATGTCTTGGCAAACGAAAAATAGGTTATCAGAAGATAACAGGATCTAAAAAATAACCAAGGCCTTTCCTTGTTCATTTTCATTTCTTCATCTTCACTGTAGCACTGATAGTTGGGACATTGTTAAATGTGTAATGCAAATAAAATCATATAAACTTTTGAATTAACAGAGACATCGAAAGACTGTAAGTTGTTGCTATGAAAGTCAATCTTAACTGTCATCAATGTAATATCCCTCAGATTTCTGTCACCTCCATGTATGTGTAGTTTTTTATCACTCCATTTTGCTAAAACATGATACAGAGTCAACATTACACACCTTTTGTAGTTGGGTGTAGTATTGACAAAAATAGTCTAACAATAAATCATGAACTGGGCCAAGGCCCTGCTTGATTGACTTAATCAAAATATGTCACATTACCTGAAATTTAAAATCGTTTCACTTGCAAAGGTGAATATGCATAAAGAAATGAATGCTGTTGACAATATGTTTGTAGACATGTTGTACTTTTTCAGTATGTAAGTATTTTGTCCAGTTCATTGTCGATGTAACATGTTTAATGACCTGGACCAACACAGGTATGACAGCAGATATGTTTAACAAAACATTTGGCATCTCAACTATAGCTTGGTTACATGCAGTCTTTTTTTCAGTCATGTTTTTTATTATTGCTTGTTACATGGGAGACACACTTACATGCATTTGTCTCTATTGCTCCAGTGAGTCTACAGATATTGCATGCACAAGAGTTACATTCCTTTCCTGGAGTTGTTTTCTGAAGTCATAATGTTTCACTTTTCATCATAATATTTCATATTTCATATTTGACTGATGAAATCATTTATACATGTTTATGATTCCCTTGTGGTGGTGTTGAGCATGATTAACACTGTTTTCATGACTCCTGTAGGAACAGAGTTATGGCCCTTGACTTGGAATTAGTTTGCTTCTACAGTCAAGTTGATGAACATTTAAAGGAGACAATTTCAGAATTTTCTCAGTATTTCTTTGTCTGTAAAGTCTGTTTCAAGAAAAGTTTTGTTTATACCTTATTTTTGTTTTTCCTGTTTATTACACCAGTGTTCTGATATAATTTTTCACTTTGTGAATTAACTCAATCTCGTTATATTCCCTGATACCAATTTTATATTCTAATCAACTTCATTTTTTCAATTTGCTCAGACATACATGTATTTCAATTTCATTCTTTAACTCTCTATAGTACAAAGTCCTTATGGAAGGCTTTTGTGATCAGACCTTTTGTCTATCAATCTTGGTGTATCAACAGTAGGCAACAACTCTGCAGGGATAATTATCTGCTTCAGCACAAGGAACATATGTTTAACTAAGAAATGCATATAAAAAATTGTATTTGTTTAATACAGATTTAAAGTGAATATAAAGATTCTGCATCATTTCTTTTGATTCTTGTTTCACTTGATTAGGCATCTTGTTTTTCAAACAGATATCAAAAAGACATAGATAATGTGTAAGTATGAAGTTTAGATTGTCCTGAACTAAATTTGAAGTGTATCTCCAGAGTTAATTTTCCTTGTTTTATGTCCTTGTCACCCATGTTAGTTTGAATATTTCTGTGCAACATCACTCTGCTTTTTTCTCCATAAATGCCTCTTTCAAATACATGTACAGAATCCAAATGAAGTTATCCTTTTGTAAAATCAGACATTTGCTGAAAAGATTATTGTTAGATAAAAGAAGTTTGAAACTGAGATTGAGTCAAGGGTTAACAAGTTAAAGTTTAATTTAACACTCACTTTCTGGACTATTGCTTGTTATTTTGTATATATACAGCAGAATTACAAAATCTCGATTGGAGCTGCATGCACCATTAAAATTGTTCAAGTAAGTACTGTGCCTGAGCTATATAGTTGTTGGCCAGTTCTCATTCCAGGTCATCATAGTTAAACAAATATTTGTCACATCATCTACTAGGTCAGTATGCTCTAACATATACACTGTACTATGAGTAAGGTAGTTTTGTATTTACAAAATTCATTTGGTCATTTAAAGATTTGTTCTTTCAAAAAATGTTAAGTAGCTACCATAAAAAAAATGTTAAGCACAAAGTCTTGTTTTCATGACACATTCAGAAGGTGGGTGCATATACTTTTCAGTTCTATGTCCATCTGTGTGTTAGTCTGTTCAATGGTCAGTCCATCCATCTACCATTTGTACATTTGTGGGATATTTCTCAAGAATCAGTGACTTGAATTCCCAGTTCTCGTTTACAGTCTCAAGGAAAAATTTTTAACTTTTCAAATCTAACTTTCAAAATGATTGTATAAATCATAGCAAAGACTGTTCTTCTAGGTTTGAAATCTTTTATTGTCACAGTTCTTGTATGTACTCACTCTCTTGTAAAACTCATACATTCATTATACATTTAGGATCAATCTGACTGAAGTTCACGATCTCCCTATGGTTAGATCTTAAGACGATGCATTTCTGTCTCTTCGATAACCTGGAATTTCCACTATTGTTATTCATATCCAAGCCGATGACACTGTAGCTTATGACGCGTCTCAATAGCTTACATGTACACACAGCGTGTAAACTTATCTAGCATAACAAAGTTTGTTATCAGAAACGGAAAATGCTTAGTTATTTTGAAAAAATAATATTCTGCACAAACATTAATTTCATTATTTTGGAAGATCTTGACAAATACATTTACCTGAGTTCAGTGACAGTTTATACATGACAGATAATTGTTTGGGATCTCAGCTATATAAATAGATTTTCACAAGTTGAACATTTACTTTCATGAGGGTGGAAGCGTTGCTCTGATTGGCTGATGGATAGGTCACGAGAAGGTGACTTTCTATTGGTAGTCCTCAGATCCTAATAGCATAGCGATGTTTAGGATATGATTTTAATCAGATTGCATTTAGGATTAGGGTTAAAGTTAACCTAACCGTATTAAGATCTACACTCTTTCTTAAATATACAGAATGAGTTTTTCTAAAACTAAATTGTCTAAAATACAGCAAAAAGAAAAACAAAAGACACCTGACTTTATTGCCCAAATGTAATTTGTTATATTAAGAAATAGTTATTATCATTCTAAGTATTATAAATGTGTTCCTGTTGATTACAGTGAAAAAGAAATAGTGTATGAACACATTAAGAAAGTAAGTTTCAAAGGTGAAAAGAACTCCAGCAAAAATGAAAAGGAGTGGAGGTACCTTAATATGGTCAGATGTAGTAATCAGCCATTGTTATTGCAATACATTAAATAGTATTGTAGTTGTTGTTACTTCGTTACTGTTGTAATCACTAATCACTGCTCAGGTATACTACTGTGATCTGTGATTGTGCCTTTGCACTCCCCCCCACCCTCCAGCCCACTCCCACCAAAAAAATAAAAAGGTGATGATTACTTACTGTAATTAAAGGTCAGTATGTTATATCACAAGCTACACATGTTTAAAATGGATACTTTATAATTAAGAAAAGGATTATATATCATGAATTTATAATGATTTCAAACTCCAGTGCAGTAGAGTGGTGTTTTAGCACATAATTGTACAGTAAAAAAAATTGTGTGTTGTCAGCATTACAACATTGTGTCTTTCAGCTTTTTTCTAAATACAGTTTTTATCAAGATATCAACAAGAACACTTAAGTATAACTAGACAAAACATAACAGATAATGGTCTGCCAGCCTCTCAGTGCATTTCCAAAATGTTTCAGTTGTAAAAAAGATGCGCCATTGAAAGTTGACACAGATAAAACTAGATGTTGTGGTGTTCTGCGTAATTTATATTATAGACATAAGGTTGATAATGACCTGACAGTGAGACTGACTTTTGTGAAGAACTGACATAGATTGGGATTTCTTTGATATCAAAATAAAGTTGCAGCTTGTTTTATAACTTGTTGCGTTATTTTATTTAGTTGGCCAGGTTATTTTGCATACTCAACGTAAGTATGTTTGAACTAAACACCAAGCAGTGTACAAAGCACATGCTTTTTTACTCTTCATTTTTTAGGATAACATCTTATTTCTTTTTAAAATATCTTTGTTTTAGTCATTTTTCTTTTAGATCCTCTAAATAGGGATAGAGCCTCAATTTTGTGAATGATTAATTGTTGTAGTGATATGAAATACTGAAACAGAAAGCAATAACTCTTTCACATTTTAAAGATTTTTCATAGTGTTTTTTTAAAGCTATCATAATGTGTTTTAATAAGTCTGTCACTTCTCATAAAAGGCTTTAAGGCTGTTTTAGATACAGGTTTTGAAACTATGATTTTGGTCATGGATTTCAGGATTGATGATTATGGTAATAAGATCACTCATCGTTACCTAGACAACAGGGGATGGAACTCTGGGTACTATATGACACGCTGGGAATTTTTTATCATTTTGAAGTGAACAAATCATGGACTTTCTTTAAAAATAAGAATACTAACTGATAGACAAAACATTTCTTTTTAGATTGATAGGTTTCTTTCTTTTTTCTGTGTGTTTTCGTTTTGCCTTCAAAACATTCAGATAAATTTGTTCTTAATTAATTTTTTTCATGTTGTGTCAGACAAAATAAAATAATTAAAAGTTACTTTTACATTTATACAATACTAGTAATAGGTAAACAATTTTGAGAAGTCTAACATGAAGACTTGAGTGGCTAGACTAGAGCCTGAGAGGTGTTTAGAATTTAGCCTGTTCTTTCAAGGAAGTCCATGTTTTGTTTCAAGAGAAGGTTTCATGCATTATTGTCCATTTAGTTTTAATCCATCATATATCTTATGGAAAAAAAAAGTAGAAATCTTACCACTGTTGAAAAATGAATGACTGTATTAAGTATTAAAGGTTTATGAAAGGTTTATATCATTCAGATTTAATCAGCATTAAGTGACTTTTAGCAGTGTGTCCTTTCTGAAGATAAACAACCAATATAGTGATAAACAAGGAACAAGAAAGAATGAAATCTTCTCTCTATATATATCAACAGTTTTTGTTTTAAGGTGTGAGTTTTGAACAATTTTTTTCTTGCTAGGATTTTGAAGTGCTGTTGTTTTGTTGTGGGGTTTGTTCATTCATATATATGACACTGTTTTGCTGAAAAAAAATGTTCAATTGATTTTGCCTTTCATATTTTAGCTTTTACTTTGAATTTGTGTCTGTGTAATCAAAGCAAATGACAAATTTTACTACTAAAGTGAACCGTGTTACTAGTATGCTGGATTTTGTGTTATAAGACGTTAGATATACTCAATATAATCATTCTTCACAAGTTGAATCGATTTAATTAAACTACAATCGCATTGTTTTATCTCTTTTTTTTACATTTAAAGGAATATGAACTAGTGTTTCAAGTTTAATCTATTTCTTTCAGTTTTTATGATAAATTCATCCAGTAGAATCAGCAGTTGGCAGTTACTACCTTACAAATTCTTTTGCTTTTACATCTAAGAATGTTAGGACTTGTTGATATCACATTGGTTGTGTCCAAAGACAAAAGCATTTCCTAAATACATGTATGGAAGATTAAGGGATAGTTTAAAAAAAGTCTTTGAAAGCACAGTCTCTGGTCCTCTATTTGTTGCTTTTGCAATATATTCATGCTAACAATAATGCCATTTTATAGATTACAGGAGCAAAAACCTGCACAAAAAAAGTTGCAAAAACCAGCTGTCATACCAAAGAGACGACCAGGGCCAGTTGTGGAATCAGACGTAGTCCCTCGATACGTCATTGAAGAGAAAGAGCAGGAAATTTTAACACGAGATGAAACCATTCAAGTAAGTTAAATAATTTGAATCCCTTAATAAATGTCTGCCAAATTTTTACCTATTGCAGAGTGGAGAATATTCCACCAAGGCAGAGAATTAAAATGCCAGTCATGGAGACAGATGTGGTCCCACGTATAATGTTAGAAGAGCGGGAACAGGAAGTCCTCGCTAAAGATGAAATGATTAAGGTCAGTGGCTATGGTGTCATCTGGAGCACCTTGGTGTGGCAAAAAATTGGTTGTTGTGGAGTGATTAGTTGACGCTAGCTACTGATTGTTTTGTCTCGTTTTTTTGGCTCATGTTTCATAGCACATGTATCTGCAATGTATTAAATAAATACTGTTCATTATGATGTCTGTAGATGTAGTCTGGTGGATAAGATAGTGTCAGTTTTCAGTCTTTTAATATTTTCAGTTACACGGGTTGTCTTTACCTTTCACTGTAATCGACAAGAATGTCTGACTGATGTTCTACACTATATTAGACAGAAATTTTTTTTCAATGCACTTGACTTTTTTTAGTTGAATAGTTTAAAACACTGGGAAGTGCAGTCATCCTTGCTTCATTGTATACATTTAGTTGTTCTAAGTATTGCATGCATGTTCATTTGACACACTCAAGTGAAAATGATTGAAACTTTGTGGTGTGTGGAGGTTTCCTTTATGAATCTCAGTTGATTTAGAGGCAGAATATGGTCATCTATAGGCTTGCTGTTTCTAACCTTTACATGTATGAGAGATTCATTATTGTCATTGATTGGACAATCGAGAAACTTTCAGTATTGTACAAAATACACTAAACAGTGATACAACTGTCAAATGTACAGTTGAAGGAAAACTCACATAGAATTTCACTGTTTCACTTTAGATAAGGGGAATGTTATGTACTTAATTTGTTGGCTTAATGACAGGTTTGTTAAATTACCTTAAAAGTCAAAGAATTGATAAAATATAGTGCATACAACTTGGAGCTAACAAAGTCACAATTCTCATGTCTGTAGAGAACTTTAACAGACCTAGAATATGAAAGTAATAGCTTACCTCTTTTATGGTTTGAACCGTTCTGTTCACAGTTTAACACCAGTCTGTCCTGTGACTGTATGAAGGTTTTGTATTGTGAAAAATATTCTTTCTCCGACTGGTCCTGTTACTTTTAGAATTTGCCTAACTAATTGACACTGGCAAACTTTACACAGAAAGGTTTTACTGGCTTTTTATTGATAATGATAAATATAATTAGGTCAGTAGTTTCTGTGCTCTAAGAACTTAATACAGAACAAGTTTGTAAATTGATTGTAAAAGAAAAGATACTGCTATATCCAGTGAAGCTAAAATTGCTCTTTTTTTCTATTCTGCATTTTGCACTTTTTCCTTGTCAAAGTATCCTTTGATAACACTAGGATTTACTGGTCCAGGTTTCCTGTGATAACACTACACTAGGATTTATTGGTCCAGGTATCCTATGATAACACTAGGATTTACTAGTCCAGGTTTCCTGGCGTAACACTAGGATTAACTGGTCCAGATTTCTTATGATAACACTAGGATTTATTGGACTGCAGTTTCCTACAATAACACTAGGATTTACTGGTGCAGGTTTCCTGTGATAACACCAGGATTTACTGGTCCAGGTTTCCTGTGATAACACCAGGATTTATTGGACCAGGTTTCCTATGATAACACCAGGATTTATTGGACCAGGTTTCCTGTGATAACACCAGGATTTACTGGACCAGGTTTCCTATGATAACACTAAGATTTACTATACAAGGTTTTCTGTGATAATGCTAGGATTTACTGGTCCAGTTTTTTACCTTTTTCATATTGCACAGGCTTTATAGTAAATTGGATGTGGTTAATTATCTATCTAGTTAAAGGAAATTTATTTTTGAAAATAACACTGGTGGACTTCACATAAAGGAAAGAGACTTATGTATTAGAATTTTTTTTTAATTTCTTAATCTGATCGCATTTGATTACTAGAGGACCACATTTCTTGTTTCAAAATGTTTTCATTCAGCTTTTGTAAAATTAATTACTAGTATGACAACTGTTGTTTTAAAAAGTTACAAGAAATATTTGCACATTTACTACCACAGACATTTTGTCGAATCTACCAGTGTTGAGTAAAGTAGCAGTCATTACTATATACAATGTACATTGAAGTAAGTGGCTAGACAAAATGTAATATAAATAGTGTTTTAACTTGAGCTATTCATTTCAGCACTATATAGATGCTTATGTTGTATGCATTTATTTATATATTGTAGTTAAATGTTTAATGAAGTGATGAAATACCAACAGGACCATATGAAAAAATAGAGTTATTTTATTATAGTTAAAAAAAATCAAAACTTGATCACACATGAATAGCAGATTAACTACTTTTTCAAAAATAATTTTACCTCTATCAAGAGAAGATAATCCATGAAGTCTTGTTTGAAAATAAAATTTCTCATGTGATAATATCTCTTGGTTTCCCTTACATGTAAATGGGTCAGTCATGGTGGATTGATATCACAGCCCTGTTTAGGGCTTAGTACTGCTTTGGCTGGGGTTGTTTCTACTTGACACAGCCAAAAGTTCATAATTATGGGCAAACAGTAAAAGGCTTCTGGAAGATTTTCTCTTGAGTTAACTCATGCAATCTAAGCCAAAGGATATAGAAATCATTCAAAGTATACTTAAGTTGTGAATACATGATAACCTCAACTGTAAAAATCTGTTATTATACCCCCTAAACAAGGTTTTAGGGGTATATAGGAGTCACCTGATGGTCAGTAGGTCGTCAGTCAGGTAGTCTGTTGCAATTTCCTTGTCCAGAGTATAACTTAAAAACTAATGGTTTGAATTCAATGCAACTTCATACAATGGCCAAACACAATGGGAGGAAGTTGAGAGGATGTGCAGTGTTCAAGAATCATAACTCCATCTTCAGTATTTGCAGAGTTATTGCCCTTTGTTGGTTTCCCTTGTCTGGAGCATAACTTGAAAAGTAATGGTTAAAATTCAGTGCAACTTCATACAATGATCAAGCACAATGAGAGGAAGTGCAGTGTTTAAGAATCCTAACTCAATCTTCAGTATTTGCAGAGTTATTGCCCTTTGTTGGTTTTTCCTTGTCCGGAGTATATTTTGAAAAGTAATGGTTCAGCTAGGTTGGAATTCAATGCAACTTCATACAGTGATCAAGCACAATGACAGGAAGTGCAATGTAGAATAGCAAAAACTCCATCTTCAGTATTTGCAGAGTTATTGCCCTTTGTTGGTTTTCCTTGTCCAGAGCATAACTTGAAAAGTAATGGTTGGAATTCAGTGCAATTTCATACAATGGTCAAGCACAATGAGAGGAAGTGCAGTGTACAAGAGCTGTAACTACATATCCACTATTTGCACAGTTATTGCCCTTTGTTGGTTTTCCTTGTCCGGAGTATAACTTGAAAAGTAATGGTTTAACTAGGTTGGAATTCAATGCAACTTCATACAGTGATCAAGCACAATGACAGGAAGTGCAGTGTAGAAGAGCAAAAACTCCATCTTCAGTATTTGCAGAGTTATTGCCCTTTGTTGGTTTTCCTTGTTCAGAGCATAACTTGAAAAGTAATGGTTGGAATTCAGTGCAACTTCATACAATGGTCAAGCACATGAGAGGAAGTGCAGTTTACAAGAGCTATAACTCTAACTTTACTATTTGCACAGTTATTGCCCTTTGTTGGTTTTCCATGTCTGTAGCATAACTTGAAAACTAATGGTTGGAATTTAATGCAACTTCATACAATGGTCAAGGACAATGACAGGAAGTGCCGTGTGCAAGAGCCATAACTCCAGTATTTGCACAGTTGTTGCCCTTTGTTGGTTTTCCTTGTCCTGAGCATAACTTAAAAAGTAATGGTTGGAAGTCAGTGCAACTTCATACAATGGTCAAGCACAATGACAGGCAATGCAGTGTACAAGAACCACAAGTATCTTTAATTGCCCACAACCATAACTCTATTTCAATTCTTTTACAAAGTATTCTGTTACTAATAACTTCCTCAGTTCCGAAGCAGTCATGCAGGGGTATTAATCACATTTAATGATAGCTCTTGTGTTATTTTGGTTTGTTTGAAATCATCATTAGTACAATCTGTACATAATTAAGCTGAATTGAAATATAACATATTAGTAGAGTGAAACAAAACTGCTGCAAAAGCTGCTTTATTTTATATCCTTTGGGTTCTTTTGTTATTGTAGATAGTTCACTAATATTTTCTCAAGTTTCCATCTAATGCTTTTATATTTGTAGATTTTACAAGCAAAAATATCCCGCTTAGAACATTTACTACATTTAAAAGACATGAGAATTGACGATCTTCAAAATCGGGTAGAGTCCATGCGGCCAACAGGGATCAAGAAATGAATATAATTTTGCTCAGGTTTATTCCATTTCATGACAGGTGGGCACTGTAAATTTTTCATGAATTATAAGGTTTTGTTTTCTGACACTAAACATTTAATGTTGATCCTGTGTATTGTAAAAATATAGAAATAACTGTCGTTTTTCACAAATTTGGCGTTACATAGAATGAAGAAATATTAATCTGGTCAAGATTTCTGAAGGTTTGAAAAATTGTATACATACAAAGAACAGTAAGTAAGTAATTAGAATAAATGAAATTTGGGCTGACTTTATGTAAATTGATACTGTACTTCAAACATTATTTTACAATCAGAAGGAATTTTAAGCCAATAATAAAATGTCAGCCATCTTGTTTAGAATAGAATTGGCACTAATTTCTCAAAAAGACTTAAGTTATACACACTGTTTTACACATCTGTTTTTGCAGCTTCTTTGGTATAAGAAGATCATGAAACGTCTTGATAATTCTAGAATTAAAACCACTTGACTGATATATTCTTATAAAGAGCAAACTAAAGCCATTTTTTAAAGTTTAATTGGTTTTGTTATGAAATAACTTTGAGTTACTACTGAGATATTTAAGCTATTACTCAAGTACATTTTTTCTGCGTAATCTGGTAAATATTGCTTTGATGCATCTTCATTACCTTAATATGTTTTATACTGGAAATGTGTGAGAAGATTTAAACCTTTAATTCATTGATGTGAAGTGAATAATTTACTCTCAAAATTAACTCAGTTTAGGAAATACTTAAGTGTTTGTTTTTTTTTGTGAAATTGGAACCTGGTTTTAGCAATGATTTGAAAATATTTCTAGTAAAAACAATCTCTGAACAGTTAGTCTAGAAAACAGGTGTTGACCTAATTCTTCACAAAAAAAGGAAGAAAATAGGTGCATTGTTTGTGACAAGAAAGTGATGATACCAAATATTGTAGTCAAGCAAGTAAAAGTTAAACATGTTTTATTTTAAACATTTCAGATGTTACAAGCAAAGATAACAAAGTTGGAACATTTACTTCTACTAAAGGATATGCGTATCACAGAATTAACTGAACAGCTTGGCTATGCACCCCCAGAGCAACGTTACAGTGTCTATCATAAACAACCTATGTACTGTTAGAGCAAGTAAAAACAACAGAAAATAATTTTTCACCAAATATATTCACCTGTTTTGTATACTTTTTGCTGGCATCTTTGAAAAAATAGATTTTTGAAAATTGGTAGCCATTTTTTGAAAAATAAATCTTGCACAAAATGTTGAGATAAAGTGAATCTCTTGAGTATTGTTAAGTCAGATATGTTTAGCTGTAGTTCTGTATTACAGGAATGTATTATAAGCAGGCTAACTGCAGATGGATAGTTTGTGACTGTGGCAATAATTTGACTATTCCTGTAATATTGGACAGTAACTAATTTACAGTTTGCCCTGACTTTTGAAACTGTATGATTTTCTCTTTGAAATCTTGTGTTTTTCTTCTTGTGGAAGAAAACTTGAAAATGCTATGCTTATGTTTAGATCTAATCTACTTTGAGAATATAATAGACATGATTAGTGCATTTGTTACATACATAAAGAAGGACAGATTGTAGCAGTAGTCTTCCAAAATTTGCAATACATTTGAAGCAAGTTGAAGTTGATTTTGTGACATAATATACTTAGCTGAAATGTATAATATACAAAAAGCACCAAAGACAAAAAGGGGGGGAGGGGGGTTATAGTTTATGTTAAGAGTAGAATTTAATCTTTTGCTTTTGTAGATTTAGTCATTTCTTGCCAAGCTTAAAGGCAAAAAAAGGGTGTAATCAAAAGTTGTCAAAATCTTTAAATATTTCATCATCTGCACACTTTGCATGTACTTATTTATATTCTGTGTAATCCACTGTTAACATGTCAAAAAGTTGTTTGTCGGATACCTGATTTTAATTCATTATATTCAGTCTGTGAAAAAATTATTTGGTAATTTTGGTATATGGGAATTGTTCAAGCAATACTTTTCACTAGTAAAAGAATACAAATATATTCCTTTTTTTCTCTGTCCTGTCAGTCTGTCCATCAGTCTGTCCAAAAACTTTAACTTTGCTCATAACTTCCTTACTAGTAAATGGATTTATTTCCTTGTTGAACACACCACTCTTTTGGACAAGACCTTCCAAATGACATATATTTATTTGAGCTTGATCCCTCAAAGGTCCAATTGTCAAAATTACTTAATTATTAACTCCCTTATTACTCTACAGACTTTGTTCATGTTTGCTCACAACAACCCTTTAGGAGAGATCTTCCCAATGACATAATATTTATTTCATCTTGACCCCTGAATGACATTGATTTTGAGGTCAAATTGTCAAAAAACCAAGATAACACCTCTTTGAATGAAGCAATAAAGTTCATTTGCACACAACAATCTTTGAGGAGTGTTCTTCCAAAAGACATATATTTTTTACCTTGACCCTTAAATGGACCTTGTGGTCAAACTGTCAAAAAAATCACTTTTTAGAAGGATCTACAATTGATCTTCTCTGGTCCTCAGCTCAAAACAGCACTTGGGGGCATTGTCATCTTTCAGTGACAGCTTCTTGTCTTTTTGGGGAAAGTAATGACACAGCATAACGTTAATTTTCAAGTTTTACTTCTGTTTATAAAGAAATACGCAGGTTTAAAAGCATTCACATGAATGTAAACCTTTGCAAACATCGCCATAGAATTTAACTGTATTTGTTAGTGTTTCCTTTAGCATTCTTGTTATAATCAAAATCAACTTATGAGTGTTCAGGCTGTTTTCAGAAATTATTAATTTCAGGTTCTCTCTTGATGTTGTTATATATACATATAAGCTGCTTTTGAAAACACTGAATTTGTAAAGAAATAATTCTGTTGTCATGTGATGGGTCTTCAATACAACAAAGTTATGTTAGTGAAGTCTTTTTGGAGACCAGTCTTGCATATCTGATTTCTGATTGGCTGATAGAGATATCTATTAGAACTGACCTATCAGAACTCATTTAATAGAGACTGGTCTCCTGATTGTAGCAGTTGTGACCATAGTCTGTCCATAATCAGTCTGTTAATGTCTACAATTTGCACCATATCTAAACAATGTATTGAAAAATAATTCATAAGTGTTCCTAGCTTGAAATGACAAAAGAACTTTGCACATCTTATAGAGGTAGTAAGTGAGATATATTTTGGATATTTATTTTCTTTATCAGTTTTCTTTGGATAGATTTTTTTTCAATTAAAACGTTGTTTTATGGTTATTAATTTTAACCTTATAAAAAATGTTTGGTTTGAAAAAATACTTTTATGTAAATTATTTTGGGAAGTATATAACTGAAAACTTAAATCAGTGTAGAAGGAAACAAAAATTATAAAAAAATAAGATTTAATTTCTATGCCACCTGAAAATGATATTTTTTGACACTTAAATTACTTATGATCAGTACTTAGTAATTTGATTATATTGTTTTTCTCAGGTAAGAATTGTTGGTTAAGTCCGAGTTGATGTGATTTTTTTACTAATACTCCGCCCCTTTTGTGTTTGTTTATTCTAATACAGAACTTTTGTTGAGTGTACTCACTCATAGCAAAGACCTAAAATACCACATATTTTAAACTCCTTTATAAGCCAAAGGAAGACATTGTTTAATCATGTGGCAAGTCAGTAAAGAAACTAAATGTCCTGTAAAAATCCTAACTAGAATTCAGAAGCACATTATCAAGTGACCATTTCATTATTAAAGAAAATGCTTTTACTTTGAATTTTTGTTATGTGTTGAAGAAATTCTAATTTTTAGGTAGAATTTTTAGTAAAATTCCAAACAGTCCTTACACAGGTGGTTTTCTTCTTTGCATTAAACTTTTATCATTTCTGGTTCAGTTTAACTAAGGTATCATTTTGTAGACAAATGAATGCTCTGTTGCATTATGCAGTTTGTTTTCATCATAATTAATAATTTTTGAGATATAAAAAAAACATGATTTTATGAGATCTTATCCAGCTGCCACAAGATTTTGTGAGATTAACACAAGTAGCCAGTGTATGGTATTTTAGGTCTTTGCTTGTAGTTAGCTATTTGGGTTTATCTTCTAATGTAGCTAGTTTTGTGCCATTTAGAAACTTATTTATTCTCCATATCCTGTCATTGTTTCCCACTTATATCAAAGAAGAAATCTAAAAGTTTGGTGCTCAGCCTATTTTTAGGTGTCTGAGGTTATAGCAAAGTCTGTTTTACACCATGATCATAGAAATGTTCACTTTTTCCCTATGTGATCTCATATATGTCCTTTTGTTTTGTTTCATTGTCTCAAGAGGCTGTTTATTTCAGTGTTTAAGCCCTATACTGGACATGTGTGTCTTCACCCTGTACAATATCATTGTGTGTCACATGACTTTCCTTATATGGGCATGTGAGTTAATAAACTCTTCAGGTTGGTAATACAACAGACATGTTAAGCTATACATTGTCATAAGTTTCTGAGACCAAATGAAACCTTTGGAATACCCTGCCAGCAAATGAAACCTTTGGAATACCCTGCCAGCAAATGAAACTTTCGGGATACTCTGAAAGCATATGGGGTAGCCTGTTTGAAATATGAACTTTGCTTGTCCTTTTTTTCCTTGGGATTTTACATATTATTCTGAAAGGCCATTACAGTAGGAATAGTTGAAGTTATGTACAACTTCTGCTAAAGAATAAAATTGCTTGATATATATTAAGATTTGCAGATATCTGTTGTAGAAAACTGTGATATTTTCAGTGTAAATATGTCATATCATTTCAGTCACCATTTCATATCCTATAAAGAAAGAAATATGTAATGAACTCTTGTTGTTTCTTGTTTGTTTATCAGTGTCATGTCAAGCCCTTTTCGCTTCAAATACGGGTGGGATGAAGACAATTTGTTGCATAATTTCCATTCTGTACAGTTCTGCAATGTAATAGTCATCGACAGTGTAAGAGACTTACTTATTTAGAAGCATCAGCTAATTGAGGACACAGTTAGACCATGTACCCTTGGGCAGATAAAAAAAAAAAGCCTTTTGAGCAGTAGTTCCATATTTTGCTCACATTTACAGGTCATGATAATATTCGTGATTAACTTTTACTTAAATCAATTAGAATTTGAACAAAAAGGGGATTACATAAGCTTGTTTGCTTTAACCTTAGTATTCATGATGTACTGTTAAATATGTATGGATACACTGACATAATGGAGGGAACTCCTAGCAGATAAAAACTGCACTCGAGTGTATAGATGAACTCAAAGGAAACAACACATAATGTTTCAACAATTTATTATATCAATAAGAGAGCCCTGACAGCCTTATATAGCTCACCTAGTTACCATTGTAACAGCATGAAATGTCAGTCAGTAATAACATCTGCTTTCAAAAAAGTACCACAGTCCAAATTTCACTGACTTAGTTACACAAATGTGAAGTAGGTCAAGGCCAAATTAATGCTAAATTATACAAGAAGTTAAATTTAAATGTCGCAGCTTCAAAAACAAGGTCTTAGAATTGATCATATATTATGACTGGTCAATGACAAATTAATATGTAAACAAGAAGTTTCCTTCTGTAATTATTTTATAGATTCCAAGTTTTTCCTATATAAGCGAGTCTTGGGTCAGGTTCCTTCTGTCCATGCGGCCATGATTTGAACACATTTGTAGAGGACTACTCCAGAATGCTAAACACCAAATATGGAAGAAGATTTTTAAAAAAGTTTTCCTGCATCTGCCTTTATAAAAACAAGTGACCGCTGGGGTCATGATTTGAATAATCTTGAATAACCTTGCAGTTTCAGACAAAAAAAATGTATAAAGTTTTCTACTACATAAGTCTTTGCAAAAATAGTGACCCATGTGTGGGGTTAATTTTGACCCTAGCAATATAGTTTGAACAAACATGATAAAGAACATGTTGACATTGATACACCTAAAATACCTAAGCTTTAGGCCTTGCAGATCCATCTAGAAGATTTTTTTTTTTAAGTTTTTCCAATGTCTATGTAAAAAACAGTGATGTCTGAGGCCAGACCAATTTGGACACTTGGGTAATGATTTTAACGAACTTTGTAGAGCTCTGCCAGACAATGCTATACAACAACTAGCAAAGCTCTATGCCTTGCAATTTTTAAGAATTTTCACTTTCAAAAAACTTTTTTTGTCAGTTCCAGATGTGAACCAGACTAAAATCATTTGAACAATTTTGGTAGAGCATCATGCAAGGAATATTTCTGCTATGTTTCATCAACTCTAGCCCAGTGGTTTCAGAGGTGTTGTTTCATGGAAGTGGTGGATGATGGATTAGGAGAAAGAATGTGACCATGCTAGCTCATAAGCTTTTGGCTCAGGTGAGCTAATTAGCTCATAAACAGATTTCATTACAGAATAACAAGAGTAAAAGAAAGCAGTAGAAAATAAAATATGCATATACATATTATAAAAATATCAGAAAGTATAGTGGTATCTCTACAGTAATGATAATATTAAAATACAAAAATGCAGTGTACCGGTATATCGGGAACACATTCACCAGAAAAACTGATGACCAACTAGCTGAAAACATGACACAGCTTTAGAAAATATTATGTACAATGCATCTCCCCAGAAAAAAAAAAAAAGTTCTGAAACAAATCTGCATAAATACAACAACAATATCTGTAACTACTAAAACTTAATATAAACCAAATTATCAATAAATGATCACTGAGTGATGCCTTTGCCAATTTCATCATTTTTAACAGCTACTACACTTATCGCACTTATAGACACTTACAGACATTACCTTATTTCCTATATATTCTGTCCATGCTTACAACTATATTGTATAACATTCTTTGATACATTATCATTCTAAGCTAACAGTTCTGTTTTATTAGTTCTATTACTCAAGATAAACACTATTTTTCCAGTCAAGTGTACAAAAAAAAATATATATATATAAAATGAATGAATAACATATAATGCACATTTTCCTTCTGACACCAATTACATGTAAATTTCATAAAATGTCAAAATTAAGGGTTCCTGCAATGTGGAGTTATTTATATTGTCAAACCTTTGTTTCTAAGTATCTGAGGCTGCAATGAACAAAGATTTTTTTTTTTTTTTCTTCAGTAAAACAATTAAATTATACATTTAGCATTTACGGTAGTTAACTTTAAGCTATAAATATATAGACAATATTAAATTGAGTGGTCCTGTAATACAGGATTTATTGCACAAGTTTTTTTGAAAATGATAAAAAGGAGGCTTAGCTTAGTTTTAATATTTTCCTAGAACGAGTGTAATAAATCCTGTATTACATGACCAAGAATATAGTGTTCTATTTATATCATGGAAGTTTTGTAAGTGAATGGTGACAGAAACACACAGAAACTGTTTGTTTTCTCTGTATTCGTGCCAATTCATAAGCGTATTGTTAATGACGTCCAGTGTTATTCTAGCACTATCTGCATTTCCCTCACAATAAACAAAGAAGAAATTGAGTGTGATGTATCTTACATGTTATATCATGCAGCAAATAAGTGGGCGACAGCTAACATCACAGCAAATGTCACTGTTAAATAGTGCACATACTTGCACCTCCTATAGATATACACATGTGTTAGAATGGAAATAGTTTTTTTAATTTTCATGATCTAATGTTGTATAAAAATATAACAGTTTCTTCTTCATATGCGTAATTATTTAATCACTCGGGCCTACTAACCCTGAACTCTACGCTGTGATATATTTGACGGTAGATCACAAAATCACTCTAACTTAAAATCTATTTCCTAATTACACTAGTGTTATATAAAAAATATAACACTTCTTTATTACACATCTATGACGATGTCTACGATACAAATATATATATAACATAGATTTCCAAAGAGTAAAAAAGTTAATGAGCCATTCTAGGCCTCTCAATAAACCTTTAAGCTTTTTAAGTTTCAAAACTATTTGATGATGTAAGATTTAAGATAAAACTGTCGCAGTAACAAAACTGTGCCACCTGGGAGGAGGATGATAATGTTACCTTAATGTTTTCAGTTCAAGTTGTAAATGTGGGCTGCATAATTCTTCTGCAGAAGTCTTTTTTTTAAGAAAAACAAAAATTGTTAAACAATGCACATTTAACATATTTTAAGGCCTTATACCAGTACATAATCTGTTTCCTGAATAGTTCAAACATCTATATAAAAAACTTGAAACATGAACAAGATATGCCTTGTAAAAATGATTATCTGTTATTAGCACTCAGCTTGGTATTGTAAGCAGGTAAGTTGATAAGAGTTCAAACTTAATAAACTGAAACCTTAGCACATTTCGGATGGAGCAAAAGCTTTAAAAAAAGATAACAGCAAATAAAGTAGTAGCTATAGCATGTCTATAACAGCTTCTTTAACATACAATGTTTGATCCCTGGATTTCTACGTGGTCCCTATCAAAGCAAAACAGAATGTACAGAATAAGCTGGGAATTTCTGAGTAACACAACAAATATAAACATGTGTAATGACCTGGCATAGCTTTTAAGATAACAGTAAAATAGCATTTCACTAACTTAACTTTTCATCCATGCCATTTTTTAGAAATTTCAGTACAAATGTTGCTACAGTAAGCACTTACATGAACACAAGAACTCTTAAAAAAAGTGAAAATAGAACAATGAAGAGATTTCACACAGACCTGTTTTATAAAAAGATATATATCTCTAATGTATAGTGTGAAATATTTTATGATTATCATGGCAGATTGGTTTCAAATAACTAAATCAATATAAAATTTGTAAATATACTGATAGATAGAGAGAGATTAGACAAATGAAACACTTTAAGCTGGCCGAGAAAGAGGTAGCTGAATACAGTTAATTGTGATAACATCATAATTACATGTGTTAACATCATAAGAACATGTGATAATATCATAATAGCATCTGATAACATCATAATTTTATGTATCATGAATTGTTTCATCATTCCCCCATTGCAATCAAATTGTTTTTCCTTTTTCCTACACATTTATCTATTAAGCTTACAAAACATTCTAAATTAATTTTAAAAAGACAACATCTTATACTAACATCAGTTTATATCTAAAACCCAAAGATGAAGCTTAAACATAATTACTAGCATGTTTTAAAAACAA
Source organism: Cyclina sinensis (assembly GCA_012932295.1). Taxonomy (NCBI): domain Eukaryota; kingdom Metazoa; phylum Mollusca; class Bivalvia; order Venerida; family Veneridae; genus Cyclina; species Cyclina sinensis. The sequence continues at coordinate 729,643 of JAAONU010000016.1, read as the reverse complement.
AGTACAGTCCACACTGTCCTAAGTTTTAAAAACACTATTTTATATCAAAGTACAATTCATACTGTCATAAGTTTTAAAAACACTATTTTCTATCAAAGTGCAATCCATACTGTCCTAACAGTCACCTTTTATCAGCAGTTGACTGATGTCAGGGCAATTTCATGATGCCCCTGATGGAAATTTGTCTTTATCATGCGTTAATTATAAAAGGTCTGTGGACCGCCGCTGCGCTAAATGCTTTCCTACTGCTATAACAGTTGTGACTTCAGCTGTCATGTATTGTCTGAACTAGGTGGTCTTTGGTTATCTTTCACAATCCGTAATGTTTATGTGCATTTTTTTGTGAGAAAAATAATTAAAACATTAATAAAACCTGCTAACTATACAATTTATCTGTTTTCTATTAACATTTTATTTATTGCAAATATAAGAAATAAGATGTTTGTGTCTCCATAATTTATGTAGACAAGAAGTATGGTTAAACTAATCACAACTGTAATAGTTAATTAATTTTTAAATGGTTGCTGGATTAGCATTAAATAGCTGGGCCAACTTAAAAGACTTTTTAAAAAGTGTTATACAAAAAAGGTCAAGGTACGAGATTTAAAAATAAAGTTTGTTTCAATCATACAATGACCATCCACATATTGATATCCAATAAATGGGTACAGTTCTTGTGCTTGAATAAAATGTTGAAAATATTTTGTCACTCTATTTTATTTTAAATAATATCATAAATCAACATTTTCTTGATCCCGACAAAAAAATGTCTCAGCCAATGTGAAAAACAAGACAGACATTTAGATCTTGTAAGTTTAGAAGAATTAAAATTTAATACTGTTAAAATCATCAAGAATGACCTTTCCAGACCCTCCAGCTGTGAAAAAAACACTTGACCTTTCCAGAACCTCCAGCTGTGAAAACTTTATTGTGGAAACCAATTTTCAATATTATTCAAGGTAAAACAGGACACATTAAAATATGGAAGAATCATCCCAAACCTAAACAATTAAAAATTGAGGATATAGTCTTGGAGGTACCCACTCCCATTTCTCCACTACCACTAACAAGATCTGGCACACCAAACTTGGACATCACTGACAATCCACCCAGAAAGTGCTCCTCCACATCAACAATTTGCCAAGATGAAATTTTGATGTACAGCCAAATAAATGAACAGCTTATTTATGTTTCTAGTATTTATGGTATATTTTAAAAAGTAAACGCATATAGTAACTCTAAGAACACATCTGCCAATATTCCAAAAAGTATTGACAGTCAATTTTGTTATGTATTTATTAACAAGTAAGTTTTATTTTTAGCAATCATGTGACATCCATGTTCAACAGTTACAGTGCCTCACACTGGTAACTGCTCTGACCAACTTCCACTTTATTTTTCATGGTTTAATATGCATTAAGAAAACAAAAATGTTTACAGATTATGATTGTTTTTATCTTTATTTTTGTTTTCAAGAAATCTACCAAATGGTTGCTGTTTTCAGTTCAGTCTTGTTGCTGTATGCATACAGGTGCATGCAAATGTCCAAATGTCCAACTCATGTTTTGAATATGTTTATGTGTGAAGTGTTTGATGTATGAGGTTAGGTGTAAGATATTATACAGACATGGACTTTTTACCTGGTAAATATGATGCGATATGTACCTAAAAAATTAATACTGACCTCGGCTATCGCCTTGGTCAATATTAATTTTTTAGGTACATATCACATCATATTCACCAGCTAAAAGGTTCATATTTGTTTTATTATATAATCTATAAATAGCTTCTATATGGCACATTTGTTTCATTCATTTCTTATCTCACTGTCAAACGAATGCACCGGAAATGTCATAATTCACAACATACCGTCAGGTGGCACATTCAATGGAATTTGGCGAAATGGCTTTCGTCATTTCCCGAAAGTGAGTCGTTTCACCGGAAATGTCAGAATTATAAACAGATGGTGGGGGGGATATCCAGGAAATCTATTTTTGAAAAAAAAAAGGTCAATATGCTCTGGATATTTACCTTTTTTACAAAAAGTTATGCCTGCACCAATCAGAGAAAGGCATTTCACAGCTATTTATAGGTTATACAATAAATATCAATATCTTGGCTCAACAGAAGAATACCTTTATACATGAAACTTAAAAGTTACGCCTGCACCAATCAGAGAAAGGCATTTCAAAGCTATTTATAGGTTATACAATAAATATCAATATCTTGGCTCAACAGAAGAATACCTTTATACATGAAACTTAACATACCCATTTGGAAGTTGTCTCAGCATTTTAGAGACAGAAAAGAGAAAAACTGACTGCTCGTGGTTTTAAAGCTGATAAGAACTTGAAACGATTACACCTTGTTTACTAATACACCTGAATCCATAGTATGTTGTAATGTACAAAATCCAGACGGATAAACATCTATTATAATGCAACTGTCATTGCTGGAATAGAAGAAATGAATTTAATCTGACTACAATAATCGGGAATAAAATTTTTAAAATGATTATTTTTAGTATTAAATAACACTGTTGAAATATGCTGATAAAAAAACAAATAGATACAACACAAAACATAGTCTTCAATATTACAGAAGTCGTACAACAATCAAGTTTACCACATGCCTTCTGAAGTATTTGAGCCTTCACTAATAAGTGATAATCTAGCTTAAGCAGCAAAACTGGCCAGTACTTACAAAAAAACAAAAAAAATCCTAGTGCCCTGCACACAGATTACTAACTTAGCACAATGAAAAATTAAAATTAAGATAATATTTCTTTCCTTGATAACTTTTACACTTCCTCTATATAACTTGCTGGTACCCATCCTTCCTTCCCACAAGCTTGTACATACCACCAACCACCCTCAGGTGTCTCCATGACAACAACTTCCTGTCCAGAATATACACTCAACTCACCATCATTCACAGCAATAAAGTCTGCATTTACTCTGTATACAGTCTGATTAGAATTGTCAAAAACTGAACTAGTCCAACTGTCTGATTCCCTGCCCTGACCTGGTGTTACTTCTTCCAAATATGAAGATGGTGCCCAGCCTTCAATGCCTCTACTACTTACATAAGACCAACCATCTGCTGTTTCTAATAGTTCTACTTCCTGTCCCATTTCAAGTTTTATCTCTCCTTCATTGTGTCCTGCAAAATCTGCTATTACGTTATAACGATTATTACTGGCTGAATTCTCATTTGTTAAAGTGTTCTTTTCAAAATCAGATCTACTATTGTGAATATCTGGTACAGTATGCTTAGTACCTTGGTTAAATTTAGGAGCAGAGAAATTGGATCTGGTTTCAGTTTTCATATCTCCAGCACTATTGAACTTTGCTTTCAACACATTTGCCAGATTGGAAACACCAGCAGGTCTGCCTTCACCTTCTGAATCAGTACTATCTTGTGATTCTGTCTTTTTTAACATGGCCAAAGGACTTGAAGATTTTGGCTTCACTGGTAACACAGGTAATGGTGTACTAGAATGACTGTCTTGCTTTGAAGGTGACTTTGGTTCTGGTGGCAGTGGTCTTGATGAATACTTCTGTGGATTTTGACTTTTTCTATCTCCCAAGACAGGAGAGTTTGTTTTCCAAACTGGTGCTGCTGGGAGTTTTCTCCCTTGAGCAGTTTTTGGTGATGGAGGAGTTGATGGTCTTGTTGGCTTCTGGAATGGTTTTAATCCCGATTTTGATGGTGGTAAAGGCTTGCTTTCTCTTTTTGATGTTCCAATGTCAGAAGAATCTCTAACATTCTGCCTGTTTTCAAACTTTGCCTTTAGGACATTAGCTAAGTCACTGACATTGTGTGTACCAGTGTCACCTTCTACAGACTCTGATTTTCTAGAACGTACTATTTCAGCATTCTTTTGAGTCCAAGATGGCTTCTTGTCCTTTACTGGTAAACTAGTTTCATTGTATTTAATCAAAGGTGGCTTTGTTGGGGTATCTAAAGCCTGGTTTACAGTACTGGGCTTTACTGGTAAACCTGGCTTCTTTCCAGACTGTGGGGGACTTGGCCTGCCCTGACTTTGAACTAGATTTAAACTTGGCTTAAGATTTATATTTGCGTTTGGTCTATGAGTTTCAGAGTCACTCTTCCCATTGTCAATAGCTTCAAATTTAGCTTTCAGTGCACCAGTAATTCCTGAAACATTACTTGTCCTGTCTCCACTAATTGCCACTGGAACATTATGTTTAACAGGTGGTTTTGGTTTATTAAAACCTGCTGGTTTATGTAAAGGTGTTTCATTGTCCATGGCTGAAAATTTTGCTTTCAAAGCATTAGCCATACCTTCAACACTTCCATTTGCTCTATCATGACCTGAAATATTTTGTTCTTTGATTGTAGGGGATGGTTTTGGCTTCGAGTCTGTAACTTCAGAAACACGTTTCACAGGTAATACAGGTTTTGGTTTCTCACTTGGTTTGTTTACTGTTTTTACTGGTAGAATTGGCTTTGGTTTATTTTCTGGTTTTGTGTCAACTTTTTTAGGTGGTACTGGTTTCAAAGCAGCTCCAAAAGGTGGAGGTTTTGGTTCACTTGTTGTTTTTACAGGTGGTGCAGAGGGTGGTGGCTGCAGATGTCTGTCTGCCGGGGGTGCAGGAGGTGGAGGTTGAGAATTTCTGTCTGCTACTTTTTTCAGTCCCGATTGAGCTGGTAAAGCAAAACCACTTGGTATTTGTACTTTGCCTGGCTTGGAATGCATATCATTTTCTTTTTTTGAGTCATTTTCAACCAGAAAGTCTTTCTTTGGAGGAGTTGGTGGAACTTTGTGACCTATACCAAGCTTGCCTTTCAGGGCATTAGTTAGGTCACCAATAACCTCAGCTGTAGAAGACCTTTTATTAATATCTTCTCTATCAATGTTGGTGAGGTCTTCTCTACTCCTTGCTGGAGAAGAAGCATTCTGTAAATAAACATGTTACACAGTCAAAACCAAAAAAGTCAAAAGCTGGTTTAATGTTTCAAAATGTGTTTTACCATAAATGTCCACTTGCTCTGACTCTGTTTTTCAGTTATCCATACTCCCTGTTTCAACAGATACTTCACATAAGGGATACATTAGACTGTTTGTTTCTGATGTAAATTTACACTGATATTCTTTTATTCTACATTTTTATTTTGTAGTGTATATCACTATGAAATGATTTCTATGTACCCTGTCAAATGCAAGCATCAATCAATCTATTATTTCCTATCAAACTTTTGACAGAAGAAAACAACCCATACATGACATAAAACTACCAGATAATCTCTTAAAGATTTTGTTTAGTTTTAAATTAACAAACCAGAAAGCATTCAAACCAAACATATTTAAACAACTGGTACCTTTGTTGCTACAGGTGACGGTGCCTTCGGTTTGTTTACAGCTGGTTCCACAGGTTTTATGTATCCTGCTGGTGCCCAGCCCTCCTTGTCTTCTATCTCTATATACCACCAACCACTCTCATTTTTCTCCAATACCTGAAGTAATCACTAGCTAGATACATATCCGCTTTTATCAGTTTCAATTTAGCATCAAAATGTGTGTTTTTTTGATAAACTGTCATTGAAATTCTTGACTGTATTTTTATGAACCCTTATTAGCATGATATAACATGAATTAACGATAGCTCGTTAAAAATTTATATGTATTTTCCTGAAAAAGAAAAGGCAGCCCTAAGTGGATTTCTAACACATGCTTTCTGGGTTAAAGATAGCTGTAAAGTCAAAGCTTATGATAACTGAGCCAAAGAATCAATTCTCTAAACTTTCTGAGGTTGAATTCATATAAATACAGGAAGGTGTACACCTGACCTTACACTGGATTCATCAAGTAAAATATTATTCTGATCCAACTATTTATAGATCTGAAAATGATCTTGACAAATTCTAAAACAACTAATAGCAAGCTTCATCTATTCAGATATTGTAAGGCAAATTTACACCCAGTGTGTAGAAAATGTTCTGCAGATATTTTTCCTTTATCATTACATATATGGAGGAACTGAGTCAGTTTGTGCATAAATGACAGTGGTTCTATTTCCATCTGAATGACACCATCATAAGACATTCCTCGATGAAACAAGGTTTAATGAGACTAGATATAATACTGCTGCCAATTGTATCTCTGTAAAAGGTAAGGGAGTTAACCTGCTGCCAACTGTACCTCTGTAATAGGTAAGGGAGTTAACCTACTGCCAAAGTAATAGGTAAGGGAGTTAACCTACTGCCAACTGTATCTCTGTAATAGGTAAGGGAGTAAACCTACTGCCAACTGTATCTCTGTAATAGGTAAGGGAGTTAACCTACTGCCAACTGTATCTCTGTAATAGGTAAGGGAGTTAACCTGCTGCCAACTGTATCTCTGTAATAGGTAAGGGAGTTAACCTACTGCCAAATGTATCTCTGTAATAGGTAAGGGAGTTGAACTGTTGTATAATATCTTAACTACAAATAAAACCACAAATGAAAAGAAGACCTGTCCGCAAACAGCACGCTCTACTTTTCTCAGACCTTGACAGTAAATTATAAGCTAAGTGTGTGACAGTGTTGAGATATGGACCTAAACAAAAGGTTAACCAACAATCTTTTCAGAAAAGGGCATACTGGTGCAAAAATGTATTATTTTGATGGTGATCAAGTATTCTAAGTTTGAAGTGAATATCTTAGATGGTTTCCGAGAAATGGACCTAACAACACAGTTTACGGACACTGACAAGATGGTCATGACAATAACTCCACTTTTACTCTTTTAAAAGTGGAGCTAAAAAACAACAAAAAACAGTGACTGTTTAAACAACTGCCCTTTACATGCCCTCATATATAAATTACTTCATAAAAATGAAAGTATTACTGTATACCTTGACACTTTGTCCCTCCTCGAAACTTATACCATCACCCACAGCATCTGAAAAAGCCGCAATGGTGACATAATCTGAACTGAAGGACATTGTGGGCATCAGCTTAGGTTTAGATGTCTTTGGAGTGAAACCACCATGTCCTGGCTGAAATATAGGTAACTCTTCGTCAGTTCTAACTCAAACTTATCAAAAACATTGGTGACTTTGTAAAACTGTTAACAAAACAAATAAGAGGAAATGAATGTAGACATTAACCCAACTGAATATTTCTAACTCTAAAGAAGTATTTTTGTCTTATATTTTACTCCACATAATACTCACCCTGACTGATGGTCTAGGTGGAGGTCTTGTAGAACCATATCTTGTCAAGGACCGTGACTTCATATCATGTATACTTCTGTTCACCTGTTCCGTTTCAGCACATCCTTTCTTCCCCTCCTTCAAAATCTTACTAACTTCCTGGACTGTGTATATGTTCTCTTCCTCTTCTACCACTTCATAATCATCATCATCATCAAACACATCATCATCACTTTCAAACTGTGATGATGTAACAGTATCGCGAGCTGGTTGAGCTGTATTTGTTTCAAAATCCTCCTGCAAGACAAAGTACTCTGTCATGGTAAAAATCAAGGTAAACATTAACCTGCTTACAAGACACGGTTAAGTTTTAACCTTTGACAGTTTTTTTCAATGTATGAATGAAAAATAAGTTACCATTTACTGTCTTCAGGCCCTGAGATACAAAGTATATCAGTCTACTGTCTTCTGACAACAGGTGATATCAGGTAATATCAGGTGATACCAGGTGAAGAGAATACAACTGCAAAGGTGCAGCAAAGAGGCTCCCCATTTTTCTGACTGTATCAACTAAACCTGATACAACTTGTTATCTTAAGAAAGTTGACTAATTTTCAATTTATCATGTATCAGAACAAAGACAGATTTGAAACTTTTATTTGACTAAAGTAAGGGAAAGTAAGATTTCTAATTTCTGAACGTCTGCTTGTGCACTGGCAAACTGCCAAACAGTACTCAACTTAAAATGCTTAAATACTTGAATTATCGAGCGACAAAAAAAAAAACAGATTCATTTCATATTTTTGGCCAGTTTCCTGGGTACCATGATTCAAGATAGCACTAGAATTTCTAAACAGACAGAACTGTTGTCATTATTCGGATGTCATTCAAACTGGTATAATTGTGTCTTAATTTGCAAGTACTTTTAATTTAGTTTGCAGCAGAAAAGGAGTAAGTATTAATCAATAATTATGTCTGAGGGTAAGGTAAGGTCATTCAGGTAAGCGTCATACCACAGAATGCTGTCAATGCAGGCACAATATTCTGCACAGTAATAGTAATAGTTTTAAAAGACAAATCCAAGATAATTATCTAGTTTTTAACAAACAAATCAAGTTTTATAGATGCATGAATGGATAAATTATTGTCAACAGGAAACTGAACTCTACGTGTTAACAGTTCTGATTAATTGTTTCTTCTTTTCAAGATATTCAGATAGACATTTATTTTGTGCTCCTGAGTTTGCCCCTGTATTCATATATTAGTTTAAGGGCTAAATATATGCTGTAAGTGCATAAAAATTGAAATGGAAGAAGAAATAGCTTGCTAGTTTTCTGTGGATTTCATACAGAGCAGACTGAACTGACCAAATCTTGTGAGTGCGGCTAAAAGTGATATCTGATCATTACCATAACACTTCAAAATATCAGGTAGGTATTACTGGGCAGATTTTTAGCAGGTTGCATGATAAAATAACAATTCTAACACTATCTGCAATTTGCCGACATTTAACAAAGAAAGAATTGAGCGTGATATATCATAGGCAGTAAAGCCCACTGAATACAGGCGCGTGCCCGCTGAGGTCACTGAGAACGCCACTGTTAAATAGTGCACAAACTTACATCCCTTATAAATATACGTACATGTTAGAATGGAAATAGATTTTTACATTTTCGTGATCTACCGTCGTATATATCACGGTTTCTTGTTCATATGCATAATTATTTAATCACTCAGGCCTACGGCCTTCGGTATATCAGACGGTATATCATTCAAACTTAAAATCTATTTCCTAATTCTTAAATGCTTAGTTCATTTTAGAATCAACCTTGATCAATATTTTGAAAACTAAAGAAACTTTATCTGGTAGGTAAAACCTTCTTAGCATTTAGCCTGTTTATTTCATGATGTGTGAAATGAGTAATTTCTAACTGATTCACTGATGCTGTTTAGTAAACTTCCTGTGAAATGCTTACATGAGTCACATCAAAATAACTGAAACTAAGCTGAAAAGAAATTCATTTTACGTTACTGCATTTTATCCATACCTTCATTAAATCACTGACTTCCATCAATGACTTCACAATTTGTGGTCCCCCACCCAGACTTTCACAACTGTTCTTGGCTTTCTTCTCAGGAATTATTTCAAGTTTCATTTTGCCATGTTTGGGTTTTTCATATTTCACTTTTTCTTGTTTGTTTTTCTTTGGTACTTTGACTGATTCTGACTGTATTAAAAAAGTGGCTGGCACATAACCTTCCTTCCCATTGTATCTGTTAAACAACATAAGCTATCAGGACATTTAAAACAACTTTGTTATCAGGACCTGTAAAACAACATCAGTTATCAGGACCTGTAACACAACATCAGTTATCGGGAGATTTAAAACAACACTGATTATCAGGACCTGTAAAAAGCATCCATTATCAGGACCTGTAAAACAACATCCATTATCAGGACCTGTAAAACAACATCCATTATCAGGACCTGTAACACAACATCAGTTATCGGGAGATTTAAAACAACACTGGTTATCAGGACCTGTAAAACAACATCCATTATCAGGACCTGTAAAACAACATCCATTATCAGGACCTGTAAAACAACATCCATTATCAGGACCTGTAAAACAACATCCATTATCAGGACATGTAAAACAACATCAGTTATCAGAACATTTAAAACAACATCAGTTATCAGGACCTGTAAAACAACATCAGTTATCAGGACCTGTAAAACAACATCAGTTATCAGGACATTTAAAACAACATCAGTTATCAGAACATTTAAAACAACATCAGTTATCAAGACCTGTAAAACAACATCAGTTATCAGGACCTGTAAAACAACATCAGTTATCGGGACATTTAAAACAACATTGGTTATCAGGACCTGTAAAAAGCATCCATTATCAGGACCTGTAAAACAACATCAATTATCAGGACCTGTAAAACAACATCAGTTATCAGGACCTGTAAAACAACATCAGTTATCAGAACATTTAAAACAACATCAGTTATCAGGACCTGTAAAACAACATCAGTTATCAGGACCTGTAAAACAACATCAGTTATCAGGACATTTAAAACAACATTGGTTATCAAGTTCTGTACTGGTTGGCGAGATAACCTCGACACCTAGATAACCCTGACACTTGTTTAATTCAAACGGTTAAACATTTTTTTTAATAACAATCAAGCACACCGTCACCTAGTTATATTAGAAAAGGGTAGTTCCTGACGATCTTGTCAAAGACAATAAGTTTTTTCATATTCATATTATACGGACTTTTTACTTTCTGTTTATAAAAATCGACTAAAAACATCCGGGGGATTCCGAATATGCTGCGCATGCGCAATGCGCTATCAACGAAGAGGCCCAAAAAAGGTTCTATAGATATTGCACTACCCAATAGGCTAGCAGACGAGAAGAAGAGACTTGCGCCTTTTCAAACAATTTTACTAATTCAAGTGAAAGACTCCACGTCCATTTATCGCGGGTCATATGCTTTGGATATTATTTGGTTTTTTTTTCGGCAAAAGTAACTCGACGGCATTAATTAAGCCACGGCGATTTAAAAACATGGTTAGGAATGCAAGCCATCTTTTGTTAAGTTTTTCAAAAATATTGTCAAAATATCAGTTTAAGATAAGAAACATATATAAAATATCAATAAAAATGTTTTTTTCTTGATTTCTAGCAGTTTCCGGCTTTAAACGTCAGGTGTCGACGTTATCTACTGTCGCGGTGCAAAATAGCACATTTTGGGTACCTCATTCAGGGCCTCTTGTTCTATTTCTTAAAATAACTTTTTCGGTGTCGTTTAAAATTGATTAGCTGAAGTTTGTTTATGTAGGTTTAGAGTGTAATTTATATGAATATATATAAGATATTACAGAAAAACTTTGATTTAGTGTTGAGGTTATCTCGCCAACCAGTATATTAATTTCAGTTATCAGGACCTATAAAACTGCCTCAGCTTTTGGGACAAAATCAACATTTTCCCTGATATTCCCTGTCTTTTTATTCAAGCTTTATGTTTTACCACTCTACATGTATGCAGGAAAATTTGGCTTATATCATTACTATTTATAATATTTGAAGTTTTTATGAGAAAAGTTTGAGTAGTAGACTTAATTGAGAGGGATATTTGCAGATTTAAACAATTTTCATAGAAGATATTTCATTTTAAAATGACAGATGCTCTACTGTTTATATAATTATTTCACATTTTATCTAAGTCAAAGTAACTGCCATTTCTTATTCTGAAGTAGACTTTCTGAAGGGTGCTTTTTTCTCAGCGCATGTTCTTGGCTTTCTTCTCAGGAATTATTTCAAGTTTCATTTTGCCATGTTTGGGTTTTTCATATTTCACTTTTTCTTGTTTGTTTTTCTTTGGTACTTTGACTGATTCTGACTGTATTAAAAATGTGGCTGGCACATAACCTTCCTTCCCATTGTATCTGTAAAACAACATAAGCTATCAGGACATTTAAAACAACTTTGTTATCAGGACCTGTAAAACAACATCAGTTATCAGGACCTGTAACACAACATCAGTTATCGGGAGATTTAAAACAACACTGATTATCAGGACCTGTAAAAAGCATCCATTATCAGGACCTGTAAAACAACATCCATTATCAGGACCTGTAAAACAACATCCATTATCAGGACCTGTAACACAACATCAGTTATCGGGAGATTTAAAACAACACTGGTTATCAGGACCTGTAAAACAACATCCATTATCAGGACCTGTAAAACAACATCCATTATCAGGACCTGTAAAACAACATCCATTATCAGGACCTGTAAAACAACATCCATTATCAGGACATGTAAAACAACATCAGTTATCAGAACATTTAAAACAACATCAGTTATCAGGACCTGTAAAACAACATCAGTTATCAGGACCTGTAAAACAACATCAGTTATCAGGACATTTAAAACAACATCAGTTATCAGAACATTTAAAACAACATCAGTTATCAAGACCTGTAAAACAACATCAGTTATCAGGACCTGTAAAACAACATCAGTTATCGGGACATTTAAAACAACATTGGTTATCAGGACCTGTAAAAAGCATCCATTATCAGGACCTGTAAAACAACATCAATTATCAGGACCTGTAAAACAACATCAGTTATCAGGACCTGTAAAACAACATCAGTTATCAGAACATTTAAAACAACATCAGTTATCAGGACCTGTAAAACAACATCAGTTATCAGGACCTGTAAAACAACATCAGTTATCAGGACATTTAAAACAACATTGGTTATCAAGTTCTGTTCAAGCTTTATGTTTTACCACTCTACATGTATGCAGGAAAATTTGGCTTATATCATTACTATTTATAATATTTGAAGTTTTTATGAGAAAAGTTTGAGTAGTAGACTTAATTGAGAGGGATATTTGCAGATTTAAACAATTTTCATAGAAGATATTTCATTTTAAAATGACAGATGCTCTACTGTTTATATAATTATTTCACATTTTATCTAAGTCAAAGTAACTGCCATTTCTTATTCTGAAGTAGACTTTCTGAAGGGTGCTTTTTTCTCAGCGCATGTGTATTACCTAACAAACCACCAGCCTTCAAGATTTTTCTCTATGACATCGACCACTGCCCCTCTCTCCATGGAAACTTCATCCTCACTCTCTGCACGAAATTCTTCTGTACACAGATACTGTTGCTCTGAAAAGACAACAGACACCTGTTTTTATCTCTTTTTTTATTTGTAAAGGTTAAGACTTGAACAAAAGGGTTAGTCACATGCAACGGTAAACAATACAGCAACAGTTATACAGTAGCTTATATGAACACTGCAGAAAAATTACAAGTATGATTTCATTTGATTTCCTTTCAGTAATTGATTGAGGGGTTTGTCATTAATGCACCTTTTTGTTCAATATATTTCTAGCTGACATTTACTCTTTCAATACTGAGTGCTAATCAAGGAAGAAATCTCAAACATGACTTGACTTCAAATTCAACTTATTACTGCCGAAAGTCAATACTGATTATTCTTGGCAGGCATATGTCAGGAATATTAAAACTGTCAAAGATGAAAACAAAGTAAACAAGATTTTTTTATTAAAGATCTTACTGAAACATTTATTGTGAACATTTAAAATCCATAAAACTTGTTCAATCTGCAGATAAAAGCAGGTACAGTTGGGGTAGCCTTAATCTCTGTTGGTAATTTGTTCCAGAGTTGTATAGTCTTTGGGAAGAATGAGTTTGTGTGATGTTGTGTTTTTGACTGGAGGATGAGGAATTTGTAATTTCTGTCTGTGACTTTACAAGATAAGGCAGTGAGAGTGTAACACAGTACCTCCTAACTGAAGAGTATTAAATTACATCATTTGTTGATATGAGACCATTCCAGTGAAAGCTGTGGGTTTTCCCATTATGTGTTCAAATTTGGACAAATCAAGGGCTGTAACTCCACTAACAAGAGGGCCAATGGCCCTAAAGCGCTCACCTGGGTTCAAAGATGAAAGAAATTTGCCAAAGCTTTAAAACAATAAAGTAGGTCAGCAGGTCAAAAATATAGGTCATGCTATGATGTTTTTGAAATCGGTACAAAAAACTGGAAACATGGTCCAAATTTCATTGCCATAGCTCCAAAAACAACAAGAAATGTTTGTAAAACATACATGCCCCCCCAGCAGCACCTAATTGCTTGTTGTTGGGCCAAAGCTTTCTCTAGTTATTGATCAGAAACCCTTTTTAGGATCAAGGTCCCTGTGGCCTTGACTTTTAACCTAATGACCTCAAAATCAATAGGAGTCATCTACTGGTGATGACCAACCAGCATACCAAGTTTGGTGAGCTTAGGTCAAAGCGTTCTCTAGTTATTGATCGGAAACCGTTTTTAGGATGAAGGTCCCTGTGAGCTTGACCTGTGACCTAATGACCTCAAAGTCAATAGGGGTCATCTACTGGTGATGATTAACCAGCATACCAAGTTTGGTAAACCTAGGTCAAAGCGTTCTCTAGTTATTGATCTAACACTGTTTTTAGGATGAAGGTCCCTGTGAGCTTGACCTTTGACCTAATGACCTCAAAATCAATAGGGGTCATCTACTGCTGATGACCAACCAACATACCAAGTTTGGTGAACGTAGGTCAAAGCGCTCTCTAGTTATTGATCAGAAACCATTTTTAGGATGAAAGTCTCTGTGATCTTGACCTTTGACCTAATGACCTCAAAATCAATAGGGGTCATCTACTGCTGATGACCAACCAGCATACCAAGTTTGGTGAACCTAGGTCAAAGCGTTCTCTAGTTATTGATCGGAAACCATTTTTAGAATGAAAGTCTCTGTGATTTTGACCTTTGACCTAATGACCTAAGTCAATAGGGGTCATCTACTGCTGATGACCAACAAGCATATACAGTTTGGTGAACCTAGGTCAAAGTGTTCACTAGTTATTGATCAGAAACCGTTTTTAGAATGAAGGTCCCTGTGAGCTTGACCTAATGACCTAATGACCTCAAAATCAATAGGGGTCATCTACTGGTGATGACCAACCAGCATAACAAGTTTAGTGAACCTAGGTCAAAGCGTTCTCTAGTTATTGATCGGAAACCGTTTTAAGAATGAAGGTCCCTGTGAGCTTGACCTTTGACCTAATGACCTCAAAATCAATAGGAGTCATCTACTGGTGATGACCAACCAGCATACCAAGTTTGGTGAACCTAGGTCAAAGCGTTCTCTAGTTATTGATCGGAAACGAAGTGTCTACCGACGGACAGACCGACCGACCGACATTTGCAAAACTATATGCCCCCTCATCTTCGATGGGGGGGGGGGGGGGGGTATAAAAAGTAGGTCAGTAGGTCAAAAATTATGGTCATGCGATGACATTTTTGAAATCAAAATGAAAAACTGTGCACATTGTCAAAATTTCATTACTGTAGCTAAAAAACAAAAAAGTAGGTCAGTAGGTCAAAAATATAGGTCAAGGAATAATGACTTTGAAATCATCTTGAGGGGGGGGGGGGTGACCCCAGAGGAGGGAGGATGACCCCACTCTAGTCACAGTGCATACTACCAAATATCTAAGCTCCAGGCCTTGCAGTTTGTGACAAGAAGATTTTTGAAGTTTTTTGCTATATAACTCTATGTAAAACATGTGACCCCTTGGGCGGGGCCAGTTTTGACCCAGGGGCCATGATTTGAACAATCTTGGTAGAGGCCTATTAGAAAATGCTCAACACCAAATATCTAAGCTCCATGCCTTGTACTTTCTTACAAGAAGATTTTTCAAAGTTTTTCCTATATTACTCTATGTAAAACATGTGACCCATGGGGCGGGGCCATTTTTGAACCAGGAGCCATGATTTGAACAAACTTGGTAAAGGTCCACTGGACAATGCTGCACACCAAATATCTAAAGTCTAGGCCTTTCAGTTTCTGACAAGAAGATTTTTTTAAGTGTTTCCTATTTAACTATATGTAAAACATGTGACCCTGGGGCGGGGCCATTTTTGACCCAGGAGCCATGATTTGAACAAACTTGGTAAAGGTCCACTGGACAATGCTGCACACTAAATATCTAATTTCTAGGCCTTGTAGTTTCTGACAAGAAGATTTTTAAAGTTATCCTATATAAGTCAATGTAAAATCCAGAGACCCCTGGGGCGGGGCCAATTTTGACCCTAGGGGAATAATTTGAACAATCTTGGTAGAGACCTACAAGAGGATGCTACATACCATACTGTAGAATCTCGAAAATAAGCGTATACGCTTATTTTTGAATTAGTGAAGCCTGTATGCGCTTATTTTCTGATATGCGCTTATATTTAAGCGACAAAATATGCGCTTATTTTTGATATGCGCTTATAGCATAGGACGAACGACTATACGCTTATTTTTAGATACAAAATTACATTAAGCGTTATTAGGCCACGCATACTTTATACCTTGATTGAAAAGCATTTACTTTCTTTAAAGAGGAAACATATTTGAAAATGCACGTTTATTTACATATTTATATCAACAGTTGTAGTCCATTGTTTTACACAGTTCTCCACTTTTGTCAATTAACTAGCTAGTAGCGTTAGTTTGTCGCTGAATCAAGCAAGCAAGGGGCACATCATCGTCGTCAGCATCATCATCATCGTCAATGCTGTTTGCTGTGTCAGCACCTTGGGAGCCGTCGTCAGCGCTTGTAGCTATGTCCGAGTCTTCAACCGAATCTCGTTCTAAAGTGTCCATTGCCATCATGTCATCGTCTGAGTCATAATCCGGAAATTCATAGTCCGGTAGACCCTCGAGATTACACTCCTTGTCCTTGAGACCATCAACTGGCAAAGCTATACCACACTTCACAAATGATCTTTTGATTGTAGAGGTGATTAAGCCAGAAAAGAGTCATATCTTCGTCCACCCAAGCATTTGGTTGGAACTTAACAATGACACGTCTGTCGTATGAGTCCCTCTCTTTCTGTGGAATTC
This sequence comes from Cyclina sinensis, assembly GCA_012932295.1. NCBI lineage: Eukaryota > Metazoa > Mollusca > Bivalvia > Venerida > Veneridae > Cyclina > Cyclina sinensis. The sequence continues at coordinate 713,002 of JAAONU010000016.1, read as the reverse complement.
GAACGCCCTGACCACGGAATACAATCATTGGTTTAATCCTAGGAACGCCATCGGCAAAGATTGCAACCTGTAAAATAAATGCAATTTTTAGTTAAACGGAAATGTTCATTTGGTGGAGATGGCATAGTCAGGAGGGGACAAGTATAACTTGCTTTAAACTTAGGCTTAGTTTTACCCCGCCGTCATATATAGATGTTGTTTTATAATAAATTGGCCGAAACACAATCGACGGTTAACAACTGAGGATGTCGATGTACCTGGTTATTTGTCTACTGTATGTGACCTGTTTGTCAAGTTTGGTTGGACACATTGACTGATGATCTCTAGAGAGTTTATATTACTGTGTTTGTAACATAACTTTGTAACAAACGAATTATAGAGTACAACATTACCTGCAATGTACACTGTCTTTTGTCGAGACCTGACCCAGCCCCGCGGACCCATATGGTTTCGTCTCCTTTGTTAGCGTACGTCTTTCCAGCCAAGAAAGCAAATGGTAGAGGCGACTGGTCGATGTTGCAAATATCAGATAGTTTGAACTGTCCAATTTCACCTTCTGTCTGACGCCCAGGACCCTTGTACAGAGCCTGCTTGCGAACAAATTTGTGAAATTCTGAGATTAGCTTTCTCTTGTCATTACCACTAGTCTGGTGAACATTCGTTTGCGCTCTGTATGATACACTGAACCGCCTTTTAAATCCAACAAACCACGAATTGGAGAATTTAAAGTCCCTTCCTGGATATATCTCGTCACACAGTTGTTTTGAGCGTGTACGAAACCACCACTGTTTCACTTTCAGTCCCTGACTACGTAACTCCAGAAATTCTTTATGTAATTTCTTTTCCATTTCTGGAAAAAATGCACCCCGACCGCTGCCAAATTTCCTTGCACCGCCAGGAGATCCTTTTATTTTTGTCTCCGAGTTGATCATCCTCATCAAAGTTTTAGTGTTTAGACCAAACTCTTTACAAGTTTTATATTGGTTTTTGCATTGTTTGTAAAACTGTATAATTTCCAATTTTTTCTCTCTACTATACGATTTCCGAGTTTTTTTTGGAGTTACATCCATTATTTATTTTTTAAGAATGAACAAATGTGCTACTGTCAACATAAACAATCCCAAACAAACATTAAATACATGTACCCTAACAAAAGAATAAATGGTTTACTGCGTGAACAACTATGCGAATTGTTCACACCTTACTGGCTAAAACCTATTATTGAAAACTGTTAACGACACGCGTATAATGCAATTATCTTTAATCACAGCGGATGGAAACTTACGATTCAGGGGATACATATATGCGCTTATTTTTGGCGTATATTTTACCTGTAAGGGATGGGTATGCGCTTATTTTCCGATATCAATTTTCTGTAAGAGAGATATGCGCTTAATTTCCGTATGCGCTTATTTTCGAACATGCGCTTATTTTCGAGATTCTACAGTATATCTAAGCTCTAGGCCTTGTGGTTTCAGACAAGAAGATTTTCAAAGTTTTTCCTTTCAGTTGCCATAGCAACCAGAGTTCTTGATGGAATTGATTTCTTTGAACAACTTTGGAAAAGCTTCATGCAAGGAACATTCCATGCAAGTTTCACTGAATTTGGCCTAGTGGTTTCAGAGGAGATGTCGTTTGAATGAAATTGTTGATGCCTCACGACGCACACCACAGGCCGGACATTGGGGTATGACAAAAGCTCACTCTTGCACTTTGTGCCAGGTGAGCTAAAAACACATCAACAGTACTTGTAACTAAACTTAATAATAATTCCTGTGAAGTTTAAAATCAGACAGCAGTTATAGAGATCTGCCTTAGTGTTCAAATTTGGACAAATCAAGGCCCATAATTTTGCTGAAAATCAATGAACTGGAAAATGCTGACAATATGCTCAACTAGGCTAGGTAAACTAACTAGGTAAATCATACAAAGTTTCACTGAAATCTAAACAGTGGTTATGGAGAAGAAGCGCAGATGAACTTTGTGACATACATATAGATAGACAGTAAGTACAAAAACAATACGTCTCCCACCCCACTATGTGAGAGGGAGACCTAAATAAAATTCACTTAAGCTAATTTGAAGCCCCACTGATATATCCTGAAATTTTCTTTAATATGAATCCTTCATCATGAAGTGGGTAGGTTAAACTGATACCATGTTTGTAAATATTTCAGTACAGCAGTTCTCACTGGCTGAAGTACTTACTGTGTTTTATACACAACAAGCATTATGTTTGTATAAATGTGACTGATTACACATTTTATTACCATATTTTGATGGCCAGACTCAGAAAAGGAGTGACTCTGAAATGTTTGCTTCCTTCCTTGATAGACCTATTTAGTTCAGCAATGTTTGAAGTTAATTCTTGTCATATATTTAAAAGCTTTTGGTAAAAGAAATTTGTATTCAAAAACTGTCTATATGTTGTCATCTGACACTTGTTTTTCCTAGGACTGACAAAGAAGTCAGTTACATCCCCTATTCCTTAAGGTAAAATCTAATATGAAACCAGTACCTTCTCCAGGAGCATATCTTACAGCTGTATCCTCCTTCTGTCCATCTTCTCTCTCCAGACATGTACTGGGCACCCAACCTTGCTCATCTTCTACATTCACAAACCACCAACCTTAAACAAGACCACAGCCTTAGTACAAAACCTCACAAAAAATGAAAAATAGAATAATAAGAAAATCCTCTTTATCATTCAATATTTTACATTAAAACCAAAAACTTCAACATTTATACAGGATTACTACGAATGTGCTCAAATAGGCTTTCAATTAGTTGCTGCATCTAAAATGACCTTAAAAAGACTTTGTAAAACAGTAACGTTCTGCTAAAAATACAAGTCAAAAAGCAGTGATAATAAACATAATAAATAACTGGTCTTATAGCAGTCTTTTTTTCAATTTCAGACTTTGGTTCTTCAAATTTGCTGACTTTTGAGTGACTCTGAAATAATTTAAGTGGCCTTAATAGTGGAATTTTTCTGTATTTAATTTTTTTTTAAATTTCATTCAGGAAAAACCTTGGTTTTACATTTTTTTTCTTTGTCTAAAATGAGATAGCATGCAAAATTGAATTATTGTTCTGGGTATATTTAGAGCTATTTTGCTCACAGTAGAGCAGATATTAAAAAAATTCTCACCAGTTTCTGTTTTTTCTACAACCTCCACGAGCATACCAGCTTTAAGAGTAACCTCCCCTTTGTCTTGTTTCTTGTAATCTGTGACAGCTATGTAAACCTCTAGTGGTTTGGGCTGTGAGATTTTCTTTGCCTTCACAGATGCCTTCTTCCTGTGCAACAAGGAATAGTAATGAGCAAAGAAGTTATACATCCAGGAAGTTTTAATACCTCAATTTCAGAGACAAAAATCAGGTGATTTTTAAAGTTTTGTTTCCCTGATCAAAACCCACTCAAAAAACTCCATTATTCAAGAGTGACATGAAACTAAGTCATGCCACACTAATATGTCACAGCAGTACAATGTTTTTCTTCCTTATATATAATATAAAGTATCACTCTGTACTGCAAATTGTCCTTATCACATGATATCACCCTGTATATTTTCTTCTTTCAGTACCGTTAAATCAGACAACTGTACAGATAAGAAGTCTGTTTTTTATTTAAAGCTAGTATTTATAGACCTATATCATTGGTTTCTAAAACTGCTTTGATGTTAAAAAAAGCCTATGTTTGAACCATTGTTTACATTCTGCAAAGGGCAGTGAATAAATACGAGTTTACAGCTAAACAATTCCTGTAGATTTACTGCTTAAATGATAAGTGTATATAACATTGAAGTAAATTATTATATTCAGTGTAAGACAGTTGTTATAACATCACAAAACATGGAGATATAATATTTTTGTACCCAGCCTTCAAAATTAGCTTTCATAGTGCACTGTAACTGATAGTACCTTCATAGACTTTGGATGTTCTACCAAGTAAAAGCTGGTCCTTGGTGGCTACATGATTAATGTGTCTGACTATGAACCAGGAGATTGCAGTTCAATTCCCTGTCAGGCCTGATCTCAATTGTTAAAAGGGACATTAAACCTGATAAATTTCACATTGCCAAGTTAACGCATTCTTGCCTGTTCTGTAGTTCTGTCCACTATCATGTGTATGTGCAAAATTAAAACATGTTTTAGGATTTTTGTTTTTTTGTTGTTTGTTTGTTTTTTTGTTTTTGTTTTTTTTATGGCTAAAAATTAATTATATTACGTTTTTGTAACACAGACATCTCAGGTAAATGTTTGATTTAACCATTCTGTGTGTCTGCCCTAATGTTTTATTACTACTATCTATAATCATTTTATAAGACATCTTCACCAGTCATAAACAGTAACTTCTTTATTGTATTATCATTATTATGAAAATCACTTATTATAGTTTTCATGAATTAGACTCTGATTTCATTTCCTTTGAAATTACTCCACACGAAGATATGTCTACTTGCTATTGTTTTTTAAAGGAAGTTATTATCTGAAAAGTTTCATTTATGCTTATTTATATCTGAAAAGTTTCATTTATAGCAACTGAACTCAACATCATTTGCCTATGCAAAAAGAAAAAGTTTCTACATACAAATGTCCAATTGTACTTGTGAAGAAAAACTTTGTTACTGACTATATTTTGTCAGAAAAACACATCGAAATAAACAGTTATTCATATCTTTATCAGTAAATATTTTACCCTGTTAGCCTTGGGGTAAGGGCTTTTTTTAAATTGTGTAAAGTGGTAGGTAAGCTTGTCCCCATCATTTTATTTACTTGACGGTCATGGGTTGGAATCCTTCTACAAACATCTTTTTTTTTCTCTTTTATTTCAAGCAGTACAGAAATATTAAAGCAACTGACTCACAGAAATTAGCTGAAATTGTTTTTCTTAAAATTTAAGAGAAGTTAATATACTATGAAAAAACAACATAATATTATGCGTCCATACATCATGAAAAATAAAAAAAAGTTTTGCCTTAACCAGGATTCGAACTCTTTTGGTCGGTACAATATACAGCAACGATCTACACCACTGAGCCACAGAGACTAGTTATCAAGTTTCATCAAAATTAATGTTATAACTAAACTTTCTACCCCATGACTAATGCGGTAAATTTTCTACCCATAAAAGTGTGTAAAACTTTATATTTTGATGTTTTTCTGTAACAAAAAATGAGTCAGTAACTTAGTTTAGATATGTTCTTCACAATTACAGCAAGAATTTCAAGATGTATAAACAATTTCTTTATTTTTTTTCATCATCGGCCCATCTGTGAGTCAGTCCCTTTAAGTTATATTTTTGAAATGGTATTTTGAAGTATCTTTAGTTTTGAGGAAAAATATTTTTAAGATGAAATCTGTAAATAGTGGCTTTGGATATTCATTTAATTTAACTTTCACTTCAATGAACAAGAGGCAGATTACTGCACATGTGGCAACAATTACTATACAGATAATCCAACCATGCACTCAGAACTTTGCACTTTGTCAGTAAATGGGGGAACTTCAGTTCAGTATCAAACATTGCTCCATTTATCTGACGAAAACATCTATTTATCTGGTGTAAGCATCCATTTATCTGAACAACACATCCAGATGATATGGACATCTCTTCTACCTACTGAAGCTACAGTTTTGAAAAATATAAGTCACTAATTCCTGAGAAATTGCTCTGAAACAAAACTGCTCTACGTTACTATATAGAAACTCTGTGAAAATCATCTAACTGGAACATCCAGACAACAAGCAAATCTCTTCTTGCTAGTTAAAGTAAAGCCACTGAATCCTGAGAAATAGCACAAAAAAGAAACTGCTCCATTTTACAAAGGCCAATAACCATTTGAATTCATCTGATTGGAATATTTTGACTCTCTGCACGTCTCCCCTCACTAGGAAAGCTTCACATAAGGTTTGTTTGAATTCAAGCCACCAGTTATTAACAAATATATTGAACGAAACTACTTTGTATGGCTATTAAACCATGAAAATTCATTCAAATATAACATCCAGACAATATGCATACCTCCTATGGCTGGTTAACCTTCACAGAAAGTTTGGTTGAATTCAAGCAATGGGTTCCTGAGAAATAGCCCAGAAAAAAAGAAACCAGCAGACTTCTACAATTTAAAAGCAATAACTGAGAGAAATTTTATCCAACCAAAACATCCTCACAATACACATATCTCTTCTAGTGAAGCTTCACACAAGTTTGTTTGAAGAATAGACCCCGGTTCCTGAGAAATAGCCCATGCTATGCTTAGATGGACAGATAACCAAATAAATGGATGGAACAAGAACTGCATGCATCCAACACTTAAACGTTCATAATAATGGTATTCAGAATGTGTTATGAAAACAAGGGTCCCATACTGTTCATTACAGTGAACATGTAAATCTTGAGCTCTGGACATTTTGTAAGTATATAATTCAACTAAACCTAAAAAAAAAAATAACCAACTTTCTGAGGCGACATTGGTTCTAAGGGCATCTTAATAAAGGCAATAAATATTACAATCAAAACAAAGAAAAGAACAATACATGTGAATCACACATTTTTATGGTTATAAAACTCCTGATACATAAAACTTTCAGTTATTAAGAAGTAATTAAGACTAATTATAAATCAATCAATTTATGTTTTATTTGGTGCAAGACATACCTGACCACTGATTCATTAGGTCCAAAGATAAATCAAACAGTCATAAAAATGTTGATTTGACAAAATACTGACACCTAGCAAATCAGATGTTTCAGACAGATATAAAATTAGCAAACTTTAATTTCAATCATGGTATATTGTATGTTCAGGCCAAATATTTGCAATACAATAGCCAGAGATTACTGTGTAGCCATTACTGTATTATTGTATAGCTCCTTTGAAGTATAAGAATGCCAAGGTTTGAGTAATGTTGGGTCAGGTGTACTGTACTTCTGAGTTCTGTAGAATTATAGGTACTGTAGAATTATGAGAACTGTTAAATTGTGTTTTGTAGGAATCAAAAGGTAAAATTTAAATAGTAATACCTTTTATGGATGCAAAAATCAGAGTGCATGTACCTAACTGATGCATTATTATAAACCCTTCTGGTTGACACTGACAACCTTGGTCTTCTTGGAAACACAGATGGAAGGCTACTGACTACTATGACAGAGCAGACACTAGGTAACACAGACAGACAATTTCTGACAACTATGACAGAGCAGACACTAGGAAACAAAGACAGAAGGTCACTGACCACTATGACAGAGCAGTCACTATGAAACACAGACAGATGGCCACTGACAACTATGACAGAGCAGACCCTGGGAAACACTGACAGAGGGCCAATTTCACTATGACAGAGCAGTCAGTATGAAACACAGACAGGTGGCCACTGACAACTATGACAGAGCAGACCCTAGGAAACACAGACAGAGGGCCACTATGACAGAGCAGACCCTAGGAAACACAGACAGAGGGCCACTATGACAGAGCAGACCCTAGGAAACACAGACAGAGCGCCACTATGACAAAGCAGACACTAGGAAACACAGACAGAGGGTCACAATGACAGAGCAGACCCCAGGAAACACAGACAGAGGTCAACTGATCACTATGGCAGAGCAGTCACTAGGAAACACAGAGCAGACACTTGGAAATACAGAGAGGGCCCTGATCACTATGACAGAGCAGACACTAGGAAATACAGTCAGAGGGCCACTGATCACTATGACATGGTAGACACTAGGATACACGAACAGAGGGCCACTGACTTCTATAACAGAGCAGACACTAGGAAACAGACAGAAAGTTACTGACCACTATGACAGAGCAAACACTAGGAAAGATAGAAAGAAGGTCACTGACCACTATGACATGGTAGACACTAGGAAACACAGACAGAGGGCTACTGACTACTATGACATAGCAGACACTAGGAAACAGAAAGAAAGTTAATGACCACTATGACAGAGCAAACACTAGGAAACACAGACAGACAATTTTTGACCACTATGACAGAGCAAACACTTGGAAACAAAGAAAGAAGGTCACTGACCATTATCAAAGAGCAGACATAAGGAAGCACTGACTCTATGACAAAGTACACACTAGGAAACACAGAGTGGGCCACTGATCATTATGACAGAGCAGATACTAGGAAATTCAGAAAGGGCCACTGATCATTATGACAGAGCAGATACTAGGAAATTCAGTGAGGGCCACTGATCACTATGACAGAGCAGACACTAGGAAACACAGAGAGGGCCACTGATCACAAATACTAAGTACACACTAGGAAACACAGAGAGGGCCACTGATCACTATCACTGACAACCTTGGTCTTCTTGGAAACACAGAGAGAAGGCTACTGACCACTATGACAGAGCAGACAATAGGTAACACAGACAGACAATTTCTGACAACTATGACAGAGCAAACACTAGGAAACAAAAACAGAAGGTCACTGACCACTATGACAGAGCAGACATTAGAAAACACAGACAGAGGGTCACAGATCACTATGACAGAGCAGTCACTAGGAAACACAGACAGATGACCACTGACCTATATAACAGAGAAAGCACTAAGAAATACTGAGAGGGCCACTGATCACTAAGACAGAGCAGACATAAGGAATCACTGACTATTTGACAGAGTACACACTAGGAAACACATAGAGGGCCACTGATCACTATGAAAGAGCAGACACTAGGAAATTCAGAGTGGGCCACTTATCACTTTGACAAGGCAGACACTATGAAACAGAGAGGGCCACTGATCACTTAGACAAAGAAGGCACTAGGAAACACAGAGAGGGCCACTGATCACTATGATAGAAAAAGCATTAAGAAATACAGACAGAATGCCACTGATTACTATGACAGAACAGACACTAGGAAAAACAGAGGGCCACTGATCACTATGATAGAGCAGACTCTATGAAAACACAGAGAGGGTCACTGATCACTATGACAGAGCAGACACTAGGAAACACAGAGAGATGGCCACTGATCACTATGACAGAGCAGACACTAGGTTATAAAGAAATGGCCAATGATCACTATGACAAAGCAGACACTAGGAAATACAGAGAGGGCCACTGATCACTGTGACAGAGCAGACACTAGGAAATACAGAAAGGGCCACTGATCACTATGACAAAGCAGACACTAGGAAATGCAGAGATTGCCAATGATCACTACGACAAGCCAGACACTAGGAAATACAGAGAGGGTCACTGATCACTGTGACAGAGCAGACACTAGGAAATACAGAAAGGGCCACTGATCACTATGACAAAGCAGACACTAGGAAAGCAGAGATGGCCAATGATCACTATGACAAGCCAGACACTTGGAAATACAGAGAGGGTCACTGATCACTATGACAGAGCAGACACTTGGAAATACAGAGAGGGCCACTGATCACTAAGACAGAGCAGACGCTAGGAAACACAGAGAGGGCCACTTATCATTATGACAGAGAAGACACTAGAAAACACAGAGAGGGCCACTGATTACTATGACAGATCAGACACTAGGAAACACAGACAGAGGGCCACTGATCACTATGACAGAGCAGACACTAGGAAATACAGGAAGTGCTACTGATCACTATAACAGAGCAGACACTAGATAACACAGAGAGGGTCACTGATCAATATGACAGAGCAGACACTAAGTAACAAAGACAGAGGGCCACTGGTCATTATGACAGAGAAGACACTAGGAAATACAGGAAGGGCCACTGATCACTATGACAGAGCAGACACTAGGAAATACAGAGAGGGCCACTGATCACTATGGCAGAGCAGACACTAGGAAACACAGACAGATGGCCACTGATCGCTATGACAGAGCAGACACTATGAAACACAGACAGATGGCCACTGATCACTAAAACAGAGCAGACACTAGGAAATACAGAGAAGGCCACTGATCACTATGACAGAGCAGACACTAGGAAACACATACAGAGAGGGCCACTGATCACTATGACAGAGCAGACACTAGGAAACACAGACAGATGGCCAGTAATCACTATGACAGAGCAGACACTAGGAAATACAGAGAGGGCCACTGATCACTATGACAGAGCAGACACTAGGAAATACAGAGAGGGCCCTGATCACTATGACAGAGCAGACACTAGGAAATACAGAGAGGGCCACTGATCACTATGACAGAGCAGACACTAGGAAAAAGGTCAATGTTAACAACCCTAAAAATTCCTTGAAAAACAAGCTTTACATTTAACCAACCCTGAAGTTTAATAAAATCATGACTTTTATACAATGGTTTCAAGCCAACTGGCTGATAAATTGTAAATTGAAGGGACTCTGGCCTTTACTTTCGAAGACTGATCAGGGTAGTAGACAATGACCATCCCCTAAGTGTGTGTTTGGGCAGAGAGCTCTTTCATAAAATCTTTTTGTGTTGTACCAACTTCAGATCCATATTTTGCTTCAAAATTGTCCATCTTTTTATCTGTCCTGTCAGTCACTAAGCTTAAATCCATAACAAACTCCCTAAGGGGTATAATAATTTACAGGGTGTGTCTTATAAAGCTTATGTATACACCATCTGTCTATAGTGTGTGTTATAAAGCTTATGTCTACACCATCTGTCTATAGTGTGTGTTATAAAGCTTATGTCTACACCATCTGACTATAGTGTGTCTTATAAAGCTTATGTCTACACCATCTGTCCATAGTGTGTCTTATAAAGCTTATGTCTACACCATCTGTCTATAGTGTGTCTTATAAAGCTTATGTCTACACCATCTGTCTATAGTGTGTCTTATAAAGCTTATGTCTACACCATCTGTCTATAGTGTGTCTTATAAAGCTTATGTCTACACCATCTGTCCATAGTGTGTCTTATAAAGCTTATGTCTACACCATCTGTCTATAGTGTGTCTTATAAAGCTTATGTCTACACCATCTGTCCATAGTGTGTCTTATAAAGTTTATGTCTACACCATCTGTCCATAGTGTGTCTTATAAAGTTTATGTCTACTTCATCTGTCTATAGTGAAGTCTATATGGAAATAGTTAAGTGGCCCTGTCTGCCTTGCAACCAGATTAAATTCCACTGAACATGTTTCTTATTTTATTTTAATGTCATACTTCCATTATTTCTAGCCATAATTGCTCTTCTAAAATTTAAATTACAAAACCAGTTGATAAGTGACAAGCAGTTTAGATAGGTTTTTTATGTTATTTAGATTCAATTAAGCATAACCAAACCACATAAGTCACACCTTAACCACTTTATGTAATGTCAGAAGCTCACATTAGTAAGCAGGAACATCTTTATAGTAAAAACATAGTGTGGACATTCTCTCAGAACAAACCCTTAATAATTTTATGATGTTCATAACAATGAAAAGAAAAATATTTCATATTTCAATTTTAAGAACTCATCATTCCCTTATCAATTCTGAACAAAACGAAACTGAAATTCTATGGGATGAAAATAATATAGGATGAAGCTGTGATGGGATGAGGCTGCTATGACATGATGAAGATGATGATGATGATAATAATGATATGTGATGTGGTTGCTATTCAATGAGAATGTTATTGGATGAGGCTGCTATGGGATGACAATAATACAGGATGAAGCTGTGATGGGATGAGACTGCTATGACATGATGAAGATGATGATGATGATGATAATGATATGTGATGTGGCTGCTATTCAATGAGAATGTTATAGGATGAAACTGTGATGGGATGAAGCCGTATAACTTGCTGATATAAATCTGAGAGCAACTACATACCAGATTAAAGCAACAGAGATTATACCTTTCTAACTTTGGACTAAAGCGTTCTTGAAAAACTCCTATGAATGCTTTCATACTTCTGCCAAACTCTGACATCACTTATATTATATCAAATTCCTTGTTGTAATGCAACACAATTATACACCATAATGCAACACAATTATACACCACAATATACAACACATAAATTAAATAATTCCAACCAAAATATGTGATAACAATTCTCCACAGTAATCAACATAACTTCCAGTGAGAAGTTACAGTTGGGATGCAGTTGTTATGTAAGTGAAAAATGAAGATGAAATGATTGATGGATCAATCAGCTTCACTCATCTAATGTTATTTTTACCCTTCAATACACTTGCATACTTGAAAATATGTTAAGTGTTTTTGTTGTGAGTGGTTTTTTCTTTCTTTTAGGTTAAGCAATGTTTGGTCTACTTAATAACTTTTTTAACAAGTTTTCACAATTTACGTGCATACTACTTTAAATGATTGTTACACCAAGCACATATTATTAAAATCTGACTTGTTTATTCTTATAGTTTTTTTGTTTCTCAATAGTTTTTCCTCACAGATCTTAAACAATGTGTGTGTGCGTGCGTGTGTGTGTGCGTGCATGCATGCATGTGTGTGTGCGTGAGTGTGTGTGTGTGTGTGCGTGCGTGTGTGGGTGGGTGCATGCATGTGTGTGTATTTCTGTGAGGTAAAAAAGGACTGTTTCCAGTTGGACTTTATTATTCAACACCACACTCTGTCCACAACATCAAGAGACACAAAAATGAACTGGGATGATTCTGATAACCTTTTACAGATATAAATGGCCATGAATGGCAACACTGAGACACCTGTAGATGTCGGAATCAGTGACCAGACTCACTGTATTAATATCATACTAATGTATGACTGTTGTGTGGTATTTGCTGTCATAAAAGTATTATTTGTTAATGAACAGACAAATGACAAGCAATTAATGACACCAGATTATATCCAATTAGGACAGTTTGATATGTGGTGAAAATAAGGTCATCAACAAAGAGGAAAGCTGTGGTACATGTGCCTAGCAAATAGAAAAGAAACCCGGAGGTATAGATGTAAAGAGTGCACATTTATCCATGTCTTTAACATTTTATAAAAGCTGGTATCTTCTATGTTGCTCTGTATGTCTGTGAACTTAATCATAGAGGACTTATCAACAAAGCACCTTATTTGAAAGTACACCATTTTAAATAGAAAAATCAATACTGAAAGTAAAATATTTCAGTAAATGAAGAAATGGTACTTCACTAGATATCACCAGAAGTTTCACCAAAATAACTCTCGGCCTTGTTAAATGAGTGAATATAATAATCTGGTAAAAACATTACCAAAATACGAGTACATGTATCATCTATAAGCTGTAACTTTTCTTTTGAATTTTAGATCTTGAGAATTTCAAGTACTAATTAAGATCTATAAAGCCTTCATTAATACTTCACTATGACCTTGCTCAAGGCTCTCCTCAAGGATTTTCTTACAAACTGTATTACATATTACACTTAGGCCTTCAGAAAGCACTAAACATTTATTGTTCTGGCAGGTGCAGTTTCTGTATACACCAACATCCTGTGTGACTAATGCTATCTCCTTCACATTCACTGTATCATATTTTGTGGTGCACAATTTTTTAATAAAAAATATAGCAAGCATAAATCCACTGTTGTAATCAAGTAAAGGGGCCTTAACTCTGGGATGCCATAATCACAGAAAATTCTTGATTTCTTATTTCATTTCTTTTGCATAAATTAAGGAGCATTTTGGGACTAAAGTTGATACAGTTATATTTTAGACTGACCAAATGCACAGATTAGTACAATATATACAACATCTTGAAACCCTCAACAAGTCAAGTCAATCCTTTCTCTGAATTAAACTGTTTCAACAGTGTGCAATTTACAAATCTCTTGCAGGGCCATATTAAATTCTTGTCTATCCCTGACTATGCTACAACTTACCCTTTTGGTGGGTTAATGTCATCAGGTTCTAGTTCAAAAAACTCTATCACATCCTTGCACTCGGAGATCTTCCTTGGCAATTTAAATATAGCCTGTAATAGATTTTAACACATAGGTAAGATTAGATATGGTGTATTAGTACAGTCTATCTTTCTTCTACAATATTTCAGTTATGTAGGCTGTAACTTCCAGAAATTTCATACAAACAAGCTGACAGCCTGACCCCCCATCTGCCCCCCCCCCACTCGATTGCTAGAAAGAGTTACCAGTGTGTGTTGGTGGTGTTAATTATCTGAACACTATGACAGTCTGTGGAACTCTGTTATCTAGTTAAACAGATTAAGCATCTACACTCCATTCATATAGTTAAACAGATTAAGCATCTACACTCCATTCATATAGTTAAACAGATTAAGCATCTACATTCCATTCATATAGTTCAACAGATTAAGCATCTACTCTCAATTCATACTTTAACTAATCCTTTTAACAAGAAACTGTATCAACAAGGAAGTTTAAAAATAAAGCAACGTAGAGTTGTTCTTCTTGTATTCTAAAATTATTGTTGCTAGTAATTCACACTTTCAAGCTGTCAGTAATTGCCCAGACTTATTTATTGACACTCGCAAATTAATGTATATCCTTTAAAACAATGTAGCAGGAAGGACAGAGATCTACTATAAAGCCTTGTAGCTTGATACCTCAGATGGCAGTGTTTGCCTCGACAGTGTAAGACCCTTTGTTAAGTTACCTAGATTACCCTTGTCGAGTGACATTATTTTTGTCATTACATAATCCCTGACTCTACTTAAGAATTCTGGTGTGAAGCAGTACCTTGCAATAAGCACCTATAGGTTCCATACGTTTCAGTGCTACCTCTCGAATGTGACTGCGCCCAAAGAATTTCTTGCCTGGAAGGAAGGGTATGATCCTCTTGGACGGGTCCAGTGCTCCAGCCTCCTCTGGAAACATGTCCATAAGCTTACTCTGCAAATGGAACAAAACAATATACCAGACTGAAAAAGACTGATTTTTTTTGGACATTTACAGAACAAAGCATCCATCAAGGAAAGTTAAAAGTACAAATAAATAATGTATTTCAAATTTATGGTATTCACAGAATATGCCATTACTCAGCTGTTACCTAGATCAACCAAGTACATTCCTAATCACTTAGCAATATCATAGGAAAATAGAAAAATCTACACATGCATTGCACATTGAACAGAATGGTACAGTGTCTAGATGTAAAACAAAAAAAATCTAATATAAGGACACTTTTACTGTCTTTTGGATGGATGTCCTTGAAACTGAGGTCCAATATTTAAGTGCTATACACTGAGTATGAAAAAGAAAATTGAGTATTTTTTGGAATGTGATGATTCCTGGATCTTGTACTATTCCTCCAAACCTACAACAACTTGACACTTCAAGGGGTGACAGAACAGATAAAGCATAAAAGCAAAGCAGATATACGTACTAGAAGTACTGAAATGTTCATCAACGAGTGTATGTAATATTGAACCAGGGGTCATATATCAGCTGGCAAGTGAGAATGTACATATTGCAAACAGTGAATGGTTGGGCTCTTTCTACTAGGATATTTTCATAAATGATAATTATATACATGTGGTTACTACACTACGTTAACAAGTAAACAGACTTCTTATCTAATTGTTAAAAAATACATACTATGTTTTACAAGAACATCTTGATAGTTCAATGATGCAAATAATATCTTCAAGCAATATCTTCATTATAATTAATGTTAAAATATAACATGAAACAAGAACTTATATTTTAATAGTTCTGGTTTAATTATCAGATGTCAAAGTGTCAGTAAATAATCTTCCTGGTTTAATTATCAGATGTCAAAGTGTCAGTAAATAATCTAAATACAACAAGTAAACTTAATGCATTAATATTAGTCTTTCGACAGAGAACTCTACCATCGAGACCTATCATTATTTCTTGTTAACAGAAGGATGAATTCAGTTCATTTTATCAGATTTTCATGTTAATTTTAAAATATCTGCTTAAATGACAGATCAGTGAAATATGATTGACAGATTATAAGATATCTCAACCAGACATTCATCAAAATGACACCTGCTCTAGATAACATGACATAATGATAATTACTTACCAATCAACCATACAGTGCACAAAGTCTATGTCTAAATAGGTTATGCACACTTTTGTCACTAGCAAGCATGCCACTGAAGATACAGAGATAAGAAGAAACCAAGTTGATGTTCTAATGGTAAATATGAAACTGGTTTATGACCAAATGGTATGTAGGAAGCAGGTCAATGGTGATAAGGTAAGTATGAAGTTGGTCTATGGCCAAATGGAAAGTAGGAAGCAGGTCAATGGCCAAATGGAAAGTAGCAAGCAGTTCTATGGCTAAAGGGTAACTATAAAGGTGGTCTTTTGGCAAATGATAAGTATGAGGCAGGTCTATGGCAAAATGGTAAGTAGGAAACTAGTCTATGGCCAAACAGTAAGTAGGATTAAGCTGGTCTATGGCCAAATAGTAAGCAGGTAGTGGGTTTATGGCCAAATGGTAAGTAGGAAGTCAGTTTATGAATATGTTAAGCAGGAAGCATATTTATAGCCTAACTGTAAGTAGGAAGCAGGTCTGTTGCCAAATGGTAAGTAGGAAATCAGTATATGGCCAAATGATAAGTAGGAAGCATGTCTATGATCAAATAAAAAGCAGGTAGCAGGTTTATGACCAGGTGGTAAGTAGGAAGTCGGTTTATGACCAAATGGTAAGTAGGAAGCATATTTATAGCCAAATTGTAAGTAGGAAGCAGGTCTATAACAAAATGGTAAGTAGGATTACCATGTTTATGGCCAAATGAAAAATAAGAAAAAGGTTAATGGACAAATGGTTAAGTATAAGGAAGCAGATCTATGGCAGAATAGTAAGTAGGAAACAGGTCTATGGTCTACTGTATGTAGGAAACAGGTCTAAAGGTTTTAAAGTATCAATAAAGACAAAGAGAAAAGAAGGAAGCAAACAAAGAGAAAAGAAGGAATCAAATCACTGGTCTTATGCTTATATGCAAGATGTAAGTCTATGGTTTAATGGTAATGTTGTGTACATAAGGAGATGGCCCATGGTGTAATAGTAATGTAGAGTATGTGGGAAGCTGGTCAATGTCCTAATGGTAATGTAGAGAATGTGGGAAGCTGGTCTATAGTCTAATGGTAATGCAGAGAATGTGGGAAGCTGGTCAATGACCTAATGGTAATATAGAGTACGTGGGAAGCTGGTCTATAGTCTTATGGTAATGTAGAGTATGTGGGAAGCTGATCAATGTCCTAATGGTAATGTAGAGTATGCAGGAAGCTGGTCAATGACCTAATGATATGTAGAGTATGTGGGATGCTGGTCTATAGCCTAATGGTAATGTAGAGAATGTGGGAAGTTGGTCCATGATCTAATGGTAATGCAGCGGATCAATGCCCTAAATGGTAATGTAAAGTATGTTGGAAGTTGGTCCATGATCTAATCATAATGTAGAGTATGTTGGAAGTTGGTCCATGATCTAATGGTAGTGTAGAGTATGTGGGAAGTTGGTCCATGATCTAATGGTAATGTAGAGTATGATGAAAGCTGATCAATGCCCTAATGGTAATGTAAAGTATGTGGGAAGCTAGTCAATGATCTAATGGTAATGTAGAGTATGTGGGAAGTTGGTCAATGATCTAATGGTAATGTAGAGTATGTAGGAAGCTGGTCAATGGCCTAATGGTAATGAAGAGTATGTGGGAAGCTGGTCAATGACCTAATGGTAATGAAGAGTTTGTGGAAAGCTGGTCAATGACCTAATGGTAATGTAGATTATGTGGGAAGCTGGTCAATGACCTAATGGTAATGTAGAGTATGTGGGAAGTTGGTCCATAACCTAATGGTAATGTAGAGTATGTGGGAAGCTGGTCAATGACCTAATGGTAATGTAGAGTATGTGGGAAGCTGATCTATAGTCTAATGGTAATGTAGAGTTTGAGGGAAGCTGATCAATGCCCTTATGGTAATGTAGAGTATGTGGAAAGATAGTCTACAGTCTTATGGTACTGTAAAGTATGTGGGAAATTGGTCCATGATCTAATGGTAATGTAGAGTATGTTGGAAGTTGGTCCATGATCTAATGGTAATGTAGAGTATGTTGGAAGATGGCCCATGATTTAATGGTAATGTAGAGTATGTGGGAAGCTGGTCCATGATCTAATCGTAATGTAGAGTATGTGGGAAGCTTGTCTATAGTCTAATGGTAATGTAAAGTATGTGGGAAGCTAGTCAATGATATAATGGTAATGTAGAGTATGTGGGAAGTTGGTCCATGACCTAATGGTAATGAAAGGTATGTGGGAAGCTGGTCAATGAACTCATGATATTGTAGAGTATGTGGGAAGCTGGTCAATGACCTATTGGTAATGTAGAGTATGTGGGAAGCTGGTCAATGACCTAATGGTAATGTGGAGTATGTGGGAAGTTGGTCCATGACCTAATGGTAATGTAGAGTATGTGGGAAGCGGGTCAATGACCTAATGGTATTGTAGAGTATGTGGGCAGCTGGTCAATGACCTAATGGTAATGTAGAATATGTGGGAAGCTGGTCAATGTCCTAATGGTAATGTAGAGTATGTGGGAAGCTGGTCAATGACCTAATGGTAATGTAGAGTATGTGGGAAGTTGGTCCATGATCTAATCATAATGTAGAGTATGTTGGAAGTTGGTCCATGATCTAATGGTAATGTAGAGTATGTTGGAAGTTGGCCCATGATGTTATGGTAATGTAGATTATGTTGGAAGTTGGTCCATGATCTAATGGTAATGTAGATATGAGGAAAGCTGATCAATGCCCTAATGGTAATGTAAAGAATGTGGGAAGCTAGTCAATGATCTAATGGTAATGTAGAGTATATGGGAAGTTGGTCCATGATCTAATGGTAATGTAGGGTATGTGGGAAGCTGGTCAATGACCTAATGGTAATGAAGAGTATGTGGGAAGCTGGTCAATGACCTAATGGTAATGTAGAGTTTGTGGGAAACTGGTCAATGACCTAATGGTAATGTAGAGTATGTGGGAAGTTGGTCCATGATCTAATCACAATGTAGAGTATGTTGGAAGTTGGTCCATGATCTAATGGTAATGTAGAGTATGTTGGAAGTTGGCCCATGATGTAATGGTAATGTAGATTATGTTTGAAGTTGGTCCATGATCTAATGGTAATGTAGAGTATGAGGAAAGCTGATCAATGCCCTAATGGTAATGTAAAGTATGTGGGAAGCTAGTCAATGATCTAATGGTAATGTAGAGTACATGGGAAGTTGGTCCATGACCTAATGGTAATGTAGGGTATGTGGGAAGCTGGTCAATGACCTAATCGTAATTAAGAGTATGTGGGAATCTGGTCAATGACCTAATGGTAATGTAGAGTTTGTGGGAAGTTGGTCAATGACCTAATGATAATGTAGAGTATGTGGGAAGCTGGTCAATGTCCTAGTGGTAATGTAGAGTATGTGGAATGCTGGTCAATAATCTAATGGTAATGTAGAGAATGTGGGAAGTTGGTCAATGACCTAATGGTAATGTAGAGTATGTGGGAAGCTTGTCTATAGTCTAATAGTAATGTAAAGTATATGGGAAGCTTGTCAATGATCTAATGGTAATGTAGAGTATGTGGGAAGTTGGTCCATGACCAAATAATAATGTAGAGTATGTGGGAAGCTGGTCAATGACCTAATGGTAATGTAGAGTATGTGGGAAACTGGACAATGACCTAATGGTAATGTAGAGTATGTGGGAAGCTGGTCAATGACCTAATGGTAATGTAGAGTATGTGGGAAGTTGGTCCATGATCTAATGGTAATGTAGAGTATGTTGGAAGCTGGTCAAGGACCTAATGGTAATGTAGAGTATGTGGGAAGTTGGTCCATGACCAAATAATAATGTAGAGTATGTGGGAAGCTGGTCAATGACCTAATGGTAATGTAGCTGGTCAATGATCTAATGGTAATGTAGAGTATGTGGGAAGCTGGTCAATGATTTAATAGTAATGTAGAGTATGTGGGAAGCTGGTCAATGGCCTAATGGTAATGTAGAGTATGTGGGAAGCTGATCTATAGTCTAATGGTAATGTAGAGTACGCGGGAAGCTGGTCAATGACCTAATGGTAATGTAAAGTATGTGGGAAGCTGGTCAATGACCTAATGGTAATGTAGAGTATGTGGGAAGTTGGTCAATGACCTAATGGTAATGTAGAGTATGTGAGAAGCTGGTCAATGATCTAATGGCAATGAAGAGTATGTGGGAGGCTGGTCAATGATTTAATGGTAATGTAGAGTATGTGGGAAGCTGGTCAATGACCTAATGGTAATGTAGAGTATGTGAAAAGCTGGCAATGATCTAATGGTAATGTAGAGTATGTGGGAGGCTGGTCAATGATTTAATGGTAATGTAGAGTATGTGGGAAGCTGGTCAATGACCTAATGGTAATGTAGAGTATGTGGGAAGTTGGTCCATGATCTAATGGTAATGTAGAGTATGTGGGAAGCTTGTCTATAGTCTAATAGTAATGTAGAGTATGTGGGAAGTTGGTCCATGATCTAAAAGTAATGTAGAGTATGTGGGAAGCTGGTCAATGACCTAATGGTAATGTAGAGTATGTGGGAAGCTGGTCAATGGCCTAATGGTAATGTAGAGTATGTGGGAAGCTGGTCAATGACCTAATGGTAATGTAGAGTATGTGGGAAGTTGGTCCATGATCTAATGGTAATGTAGAGTATGTGGGAAGCTGGTCAATGACCTAATGGTAATGTAGAGTATGTGGGAAGCTGGTCAATGACCTAATGGTAATGTAGAGTATGTGAGAAGCTGGTCAATGATCTAATGGTAATGTAGAGTATGTGGGAGGCTGGTCAATGATTTAATGGTAATGTAGAGTATGTGGGAAGCTGGTCAATGACCTAATGGTAATATAGAGTATGTTGGAAGCTGATCTATAGTCTAATGGTAATGTAGAGTATGTGGGAAGCTGGTCCATAGTCTAATGGTAATGTAGAGTATGAGGGAAGCTGGTCCATGATCTAATGGTAATGTAAAGTATGTGGGAAGCTGGTCCATAGTCAAATGGTAATGTAGAGTATGCGGGAAGCTGGTCAATGACCTAATGGTAATGTAGAGTATGTGGGAAGCTGATCTATAGTCTAATGGTAATGTAGAGTATGAGGGAAGCTGGTCCATAGTCTAATGGTAATGTAGAGTATGAGGGAAGCTGGTCCATGATCTAATGGTAATGTAGAGTATGTGGGAAGCTGGTCCATGATCTAATGGTAATGTAGAGTATGAGGGAAGCTGGTTCATAGTCTAATGATACTGTAGAGTATGAGGGAAGCTGGTCCATAGTCTAATGGTAATGTAGAGTATGAGGGAAGCTGGTCCATGATCTAATGGTAATGTAGAGTATGTGGGAAGCTGGTCCATGATCTAATGGTAATGTAGAGTATGAGGGAAGCTGGTTCATAGTCTAATGATAATGTAGAGTATGAGGGAAGCTGGTCCATAGTCTAATGGTAATGTAGAGTATGAGGGAAGCTGGTCCATGATCTAATGGTAATGTAGAGTATGTGGGAAGCTGGTCCATGATCTAATGATAATGTAGAGTATGAGGGAAGCTGGTCCATAGTCTAATGGTAATGTAGAGTATGAGGGAAGCTGGTCCATGATCTAATGGTAATGTAGAGTATGTGGGAAGCTGATCTATAGTCTAATGGTAATGTAGAGTATGAGGGAAGCTGGTTCATAGTCTAATGGTAATGTAAAGTATGTGGGAAGCTGGTCCATAGTCAAATGGTAATGTAGAGTATGTGGGAAGCTGGTCAATGACCTAATGGTAATGTAGAGTATGTGGGAAGCTGATCTATAGTCTAATGGTAATGTAGAGTATGAGGGAAGCTGGTCCATGATCTAATGGTAATGTAGAGTATGTGGGAAGCTGGTCCATGATCTAATGGTAATGTAGAGTATGTGGGAAGCTGGTCCATAGTCTAATGGTAATGTAGAGTATGAGGGAAGCTGGTTCATAGTCTAATGATAAAAGAAGTATCTTTAACTAAAGTCAATCTTTGGTTATGAAAAAAAACAAGAATTGTGTCTTATAGGAACTGGGCCACTTTCTGTATGTTGTAATGTCCAGCAATATCATAAACCTTTTTATAAGGACACCGTCATAGATCTTAATCAGGTATCTCTGTAATTCGTTAGATTTCTCTGCCAGAAATTGATGGCTAGTATCCAACTATTTACAATGTGGGATAAAATAAAATCTGAGTAACTACTGTCATTTAATATCATCAAATTTTCAATACATTACACACTGAATACAGAAATGTTCCATGACAAAGAAAACATAATCAAAACATGACAGCTAACGCTGACAGGTAAATGTTTCAAAAGTGGTTCACCTCAATACTTCATAAAGTATTAGGGCAATAAACAAGATATATAGATACAATTACCAGTACTTATTAACTGTGTTAATAAGATGTAATAGTTCCTTGTTTTCTTGTTTATATTTGTATTATTGCAAGTTGTCAAAATAAAAGTATGTGTACTTGTGTTATGTACAAACACTTAACTTCTGTTTGTTTACTTCTTAAAGGGATGGTTGACTTATAATGAGGCCAATTTATGACGTAACACATTAGCAAATTTACAGAGACCATAAACTGATACATGATAAGGCATTATGGGATATACTTGACCAACGTTGTATACTTGTAGTGTTGTATACTTGTATATGCTGCATTGAATCTGAATAAAGAGGAAGATGATAAAAAATTGTGAATCATATTACAATATACAGCTGTCATGCTATTTCAAAGCTTTTCCGTTTACACCACACATTTCCCATCTCCTCTCATGCAAATGAGTGTACCTAATTCATGCATTAAACTGCTATAATAGTACAGTCATCATCACAACAAGTTGAGTGTTCAATATTTGTATCTACACGTGAGTGGGTCACAGTACAACATTTGAAATGCTTTCCTGTAATTAATTATAAATAACAAAATGTCATCTAATCTTTAAGTTCTTTCTGTTAGAAATTATTGTAGCAAAACCAAGTAGATATAAAAGAAACAAATTATATAAGAGTACTTTTTTAAAGGCTTGTACATGTAACTTGTAATAAATACATCCTAAGGAGCAAAAAACAACAACATTAATTAATTGTATGCTGAAGCATTTCAAAGAGATAGGCAACATGATTTTTTAATGTGTGACAATCCATTCAAAGAATTAATATAGTTATACATGTTTATCCTGTCCTTTGGAAATACAGAAAATTCGGAATGTTTTTTAAAAAGCACTTTCTAGTGATTGAAAGTTTGACTCTTGCTTACTCCGGTGTGTTAGAGCCCTACATAGTACATTCAGCACAGGTAACTAATTTCTGATAATATACTAAATAAAGATTTAAAAGTACTATAAATTTTGTGTACATTATGGCCTTTAAAAAAAATCACATATTACATTATGCAAGTTATAACAAATGCTGGGAAAAAAGCTAAAGTTCCATAAGTATGATGGAGATGAAATAAGCTGAAATTACACAATCTTTGTACACATATTAAATTATAACCTGCTTCTGTTTAAAATGACCCTACAAACCCTTTAACTTTCTGGGGTTTTTTTTACTGTGAAGTCATCTTGTAATTTGGCATGTGATACAAGTTCCAAATATTGATAAACTGTCAAACTGAAACATTGAAAACTGAAAGATTTATTTTATAACACTTGAAAATAAAACTTCCTCGTTATGAAAATGAAATATTCCATTGACATACATCATTTCAGTCACACACACGAAATTTTTACGATCATCATTTTTTTTTTTATTCATGGATAAAAATGAAATTTGCATCAATAAGTAACTGAATTCTATGAATAAAATTTCAGTTTAACAAATAAGCACTTGTACTGTATAGACCCTCATTTGTCAAAATAGTTTCATTGTGGAGTACATTATTCATAATTTCAATAACTATTTGGACTGAAAAACCATCCAAAATGTTTCAAGTAATTTAAGTACTGACTATTACACTTAGAGACATTTTATTAAGACTTTTTATAAATGAATTCTTACGACATCCTAATTCATGGATTTTTACATTTTTTTTAAAGATTCCATTTTAACTGAGTAGAAATACAGATACATTCACTGGGTTTTTTTTATCATCCTGTTTATGAACCAAATCTGTCTGTTCACTTAAACACATAAGAAAAACCTGGGTTTATTCATACAAAAAAACATTTATATTTATTTCTTTCCTTGGTAAAATATACAATTATTATCCTTAACAAATATCTTCAGTTTCATTTTGAACTACATCTCTGCCCTGAGATCCTGTTTTCTTCTTTATTCGCAGTTCCATAAAATGTCCATCTTTAAGCTTATTCAAAAATTAACTACCCATAACTTTCCTTCTTTTGAATTCCAAATATTCAACATTAAGACTTTACCTACCAGCTTAAAACAATATCAGTTATTCCACATTAATTTCTGCCAAAGATCATATGTAATTTTTTCACAGCATATCTGTTTAGTTTGTCTAAACTGACTGATAATCTGACCAGCAGTAACCCCGAGGCCGGCCCTTGACTCACCTGCCAGACAATCCTAATTAACTCATTGGTCTATCATCCTCAAGACACACTGGCCAATCAAAGGTGATGTTCAATTAGTAAGATAATAACTGTTAATAGCAGGTAATAACTGACAGCTAACATGATAGATGAAATCTTTCATGACTAGAAACGTCGTAAAAATCACAAATTTTATTTACTTTTTCACAGTTTTCAGTGAAAAGTTGAATTTCTTCTAAAAGATAACCAAAATTTATACATTATAAGAACAGCTTTAATATTAACCTGTACCAACATCAATTATGTCTACATTAATTCTGCAGCAGACGTTTATTAACTTTTTTAATTAATTACTTGTACAAATTAACACTTAGGCATTATATGTAACCCATTCCCAAGATGAGGGTATCACTTTAGGCTTCAGAGAATTATACATAATATACAGATCCCCTATGATCCCCTACCGGCACTAGTCAATGTATGTCATAAAAGCGCTCTTGTTTAAATTGGTATAAATTTACTGACAAACTATTTCAGGGGATTAATTCTTCAACTCATTAGTTTTTATGTCACTTCACCTACACAACCTAGAGTTTGAATCCTGTTAACTTAACCAGGATTTCTGTGATGCCTACATCTTTTCTTGGTACATTTACTATAAAAGATTACAAAAAAATTCTAAGAAAGAGAACAAGCAAATGCTTTTGTGTGAAAATCATGAAGCACCCTAAAAAAATTTATTTTAGAAATTGCTTATGATACCCGGCAAACTTTGTGTTGTGTTGCACTGAATGCAGTGCAAAGTTATGTATTGGATTCGATTGCTTTCACTGAATTCTGCTGTGATGCATCTGCACTGTGTATTTCAAATTATTGCTTTGTTTTGTGTTGTATTCTCAAGACTGCCTTGCAATGACTGGTAACAATTTTTAGTATGAAATTTTAGACTGTGTTCTATTAACAAACAATGATGATACTAGTATATTTTATCTTTGTGAGTGAAAAAGATTCTTTTAAGCTGGGGTTAATGGAAGAACTGTTCTAATGTCTCTAAAAGTATCTGATAGTTTTGTAGTGCTTGTTGGTTTTTTTTTTTAAGTATTCTGTATGTACAACGTGTTTATTTCATTATTTTTATTTTAATGCAAAAAAGTCAATCCAAACCTTCAAACACTACAATACAGATAGCTTTGTTTGTTTGCTTCTTGAGTAAAATTTTTCATATCTTTAGTAAATCTTTATTGACAAAAGGTTATCTCAATGCAGTGAAAGATCTGCTGACACAGTGACACTGTGCTGTTATACAAAATTTCATCAGGTTTTTTTTAATGTGACTCAATAAATCACTTTTCATTCCTCTGTTAAACAGGCACTGATTTTTTTTCTATGTGTTACAACAAAATGTCTCTCCATACCTAAACTGACAGCTGTAACATTACTTAAAAAACTCAAAAGGAATTAGGGTAAAGAGAATTGCATTTTAGGTTGTCTGGGTAACAGTTTTTAGCTTTCTAAAAAAAAAGAACCTTTAGGTTAAAAGGGTCATATTTAAACACACAATATCATGCATTTATAAAGCCTTTAGGATATCAAATCATTTAAAACTGAGGAAAAAAAACACGTTAGTTTCACTTAAACAGAATAAGTTACTGCTGTAGATTTATATCAGAACTGTCGCAATTTATAAACTAGAAACCTTCTGAGATGTTATCTTTCATTTTATACTTATCAATAGTATGATCTTGTTTCAGATATTTTCTTTAAACATAAATAACTTCAGACAGTAGCTTGAGTTTCTACAAGTTGTCATGATTTTCATGTTTCTGCAGAGTACATCTCATACAAAGCTTCCTTCAATACTTTGTCTAGACCCTGAAACAAGGCAGATGTTATTGTTTGATCTGTGGTGGACAGGAAACAGATATCATGCTAGATATGAATTCTTTCAGATACCTTTCTGTTCAGTTAACCTTCCTTGATTTTACAGTATAAAAACTAATGAAGAACCAAACTTCATTTGATAACGGTAAGCTGATAAAAAATAAATTATCAGGCAAACTGTTTGCATTTCTGATCCATTCACATGAGGAGACACCGGATAAAGTCAAACAAAATATATATGTTTTTTTTTTGTCATACCTCCTTTTCTATTTAGTAAGAAAATTAACCTTGTAAAGTATACTAAGAAAGATGATAAACTGAATGTTTATATTCTTATCAGCTTTTTGACAGCAGCAAATAGATGGTATACTAGGAATGTATGATAAGGCATATTGTGGTAGCCAACAGAAAGTACATTACTGAGGAAGTGAAAAGAACACAGTAGAGATCTATTTCTCTAAGTCTGTACCTACCTGGAAGTCGAAAAACCTGCTATACCTCCGGTAGATGACATTGGTTGACTGGTCTGACCATGTGACATGAATGATGTATACCTGAAAATATAATTCATGAAACAGTCTAAATACAGTATAAATTCAAAAAGGCATCTCACTTTTTCTGATCATACAAATATTTGAAAGCTTACTATTTTATCACAAAGCAAGCTTCAGTCTATCTATCTATTTGAGCTTATTTATCGTCAGTACCGGTTGCCCATATAAAAAACGCCCCCTGAAGAGATTAGTTATTTTATGCTGTGGGGGTAGTGCAATGTACAGAAAGCATCCCATTCCAGAGACACCCCTGGTTCTTTTGCATGCTCAGTGTATAGCACTGATACATGGGACCTCAGTTTAATGTCTCATCCAAAATACTATTAGTAATGTTAGTGGAGGAGCGGGGAATCGAACTGGGGACCCCTGGTTTACCAGTCCAGCACGTTACCACTGCACCACTGATCCGCTCCAGTCTTTCAGTTGATCATCTGGCACTATATAACTGAAGTTCAACAAGAGCTGTCAGTGGAGACAGCACGCTCAACTATTCAAGTACTGGACAGTTAAGAAAAGGATAACTATTAAAAAATCAATTCAATTCAATTAAGCTGACACTACTGGTTGATATTATCATTCATAAGTGTAAACTACTGGTTGATATTATCATTTATAAGATAAAACTACTGGTTGATTTTATTATTCATCAGTTGACACTACTAGTTGATATTATGATTCATTAGTCGAAACAACTGGCTGGGAAATTATGTTTCACAAGTTGACTCTACTGGCTGATATTATGATTCATAAGTTGACACTACTGGATGATATTATTATCCATAAGTTGACACAACTGACTGATATTATCATTCATAAGTTGACACAACTGGCTGATATTATCATTCATAAGTTGACACTACTGGATGATATTATCATTTATAAGTTGACACAACTGACTGATATTATCATTCATAAGTTGACACTACTGGCTGATATTATCATTCATAAGTTGACACAACTGGCTGATATTATCATCCATTGACACTACTGGATGATATTATTCTTCATAAGTTGACACTACTGGCTGATATTATCATTCATAAGTTGACACTCCTGGATGATATTATGCTTCATAAGTTGACACTACTGGATGATATTATCATTCATAAGTTGACACTCCTGGATGATATTATCATTCATAAGTTGACACTACTGACTGATATTATCATTCATAAGTTGACACTACTGGCTGATATTATCATTCATAAGTTGACACTACTGACTGATATTATCATTCTTCAGTTGACACAACTGACTGATATTATCATTCATAAGTTGACACTACTGGATGATATTATCATTCATAAGTTGACACTACTGGCTGATATTATCATTCATAAGTTGACACTACTGGATGATATTATGCTTCATAAGTTGACACTAGTGGCTGATATTATCATTCATAAGTTGACACTACTGGATGATATTATGCTTCATAAGTTGACACTACTGGATGATATTATCATTCATAAGCTGACACTACTGGCTGATATTATCATTCATAAGTTGACACTACTGACTGATATTATCATTCATAAGTTGACACTACTGGATGATATTATCATTCATAAGTTGACACTACTGGATGACATTATCATTCATAAGCTGACACTACTGGCTGATATTATCATTCATAAGTTGACACTACTGGATGACATTATCATTCATAAGCTGACACTACTGGCTGAGATTATCATTCATAAGTTGACACTACTGGATGACATTATCATTCATAAGTTGACACTACTGGATGATATTATCATTCATAAGCTGACACTACTGGATGACATTATCATTCATACGTTGACACTACTGGATGACATTATCATTCATAAGCTGACACTACTGGATGACATTATCATTCATAAGTTGACACTACTGGATGACATTATCATTCATACGTTGACACTACTGGATGACATTATCATTCATAAGTTGACACTACTGGATGACATTATCATTCATACGTTGACACTACTGGATGACATTATCATTCATAAGTTGACACTACTGGATGACATTATCATTCATACGTTGACACTACTGGATGACATTATCATTCATAAGTTGACACTACTGGATGACATTATCATTCATAAGTTGACACTACTGGCTGATATCATCATTCATAAGTTGACACTACTGGCTGATATTATCATTCATAAGTTGACACTACTGACTGATATCATCATTCATAAGTTGACACTACTGGCTGACATTATCATTCATAAGTTGACACTACTGACTGATATTATCATTCATAAGTTGACACTACTGGATGACATTATCATTCATAAGTTGACACTACTGGCTGATATCATCATTCATAAGTTGACACTACTGGCTGATATTATCATTCATAAGTTGACACTACTGACTGATATAATCATTCATAAGTTGACACTACTGGCTGACATTATCATTCATAAGTTGACACTACTGACTGATATTATCATTCATAAGTTGACACTACTGGATGACATTATCATTCATAAGTTGACACTACTGGCTGATATCATCATTCATAAGTTGACACTACTGGCTGATATTATCATTCATAAGTTGACACTACTGACTGATATCATCATTCATAAGTTGACACTACTGGCTGATATTATCATTCTTCAGTTGACACAACTGACTGACATTATCATTCATAAGTTGACACTACTGGATGATATTATCATTCATAAGTTGACACTACTGGATGACATTATCATTCATAAGTTGACACTACTGGCTGATATTATCATTCATAAGTTGACACTACTGGCTGATATTATCATTCATAAGTTGACACTACTGACTGATATTATCATTCATAAGTTGACACTACTGGCTGATATTATCATTCTTCAGTTGACACAACTGACTGATATTATCATTCATAAGTTGACACTACTGGATGATATTATCATTCATAAGTTGACACTACTGACTGATATTATCATTAATAAGTTGACACTACTGGATGATATTATCATTCATAAGTTGACACTACTGGCTGATATTATCATTCATAAGTTGACACTACTGGATGATATTATTATTCTTCAGTTGACACTACTGGCTGATATTATCATTCATAAGTTGACACTACTGGATGATATTATGCTTCATAAGTTGACACTACTGGATGATATTATGATTCATAAGTTGACACTACTGGATGATATTATCATTCATAAGTTGACACTACTGGCTGATATAATCATTCATAAGTTGACACTACCAGTTGATATGATTCATAAACTGACAGTACTGGCTGATATTATGAATCATAAGTTGACACTACTGACTGATATTATGATTCATAAGCTGACACAACTGACTGATATTATGATTCATAAGTTTACACTTCTGACTGATATTATGATTCATAAGTTTACACTTCTGACTGATATTATGATTCATAAAGTTACACTTCTGACTGATATTATGATTCATAAGTTGACACTTCTGACTGATATTATGATTCATAAGTTGACTCTACTGGCTGACATTATGATTCATAAGCTGACACTATTGGCTGATATAATGATTCATAAACTGACATTACTGGATGATATTATCATCCGTAAGTTGACACTACGGGCTGACATTATGATTCATAAGCTGACACTACTGGCTGATATTATGATTCATAAGCTGACACTACTGGATGATATGACCGACGTCACAGGAAAAAGGGCACTCGGGCATTTGGTATACTATTGAAATATACTGAATTGAAAATCAGCAAAAATGGTAAAATTTTTGTGCTCTTCCAATCTAAAATTAAAGTGAAATATTGATAGCCTGAATATTGTCCTTCACAAAAATGACTTTTTTGTATCAAATTTCTTGATAACCATTACCATGGCAACAGTTTTTGGGGACAGTTTTTCCTTGTATAAAATGATATCAACTGAACAAAACACAATTTTGAATGATAACAATAATATTTTTGTAAAAATGTTGGATACACTGAAAAGGTATAGAATCTTAAAAATAAAATAGGTAAAATTTAAGTGTCTGAAATCTGCCATGTTAATCTAATTACAACGGGAACGTAGATCAAATTTGATGTCAAATTACAAATGAGGGTATGTGACGTCATTTTAAAGAACATCAAATTTGCCCAACATGTTCCTCTTAAACATAAAAGTACATCGTATTTGCACTATGCAGGAAGCTGAAATTTTCAGACATTAATTCTGGGATATCATTTGTTCAAAAAAAGTAAAAAGGTCAGTTTCTAAAAGTTATGTCGGAGTGTCCTTTTTCCTGTGCCATTGGTCATATTATCATTCTTAAGTTGACACTACTGACTGATATTATCATCCGTAAGTTGACACTACTGGCTGACATAATGATTCATAAGCTGACACCACTGGATGATATAATCATTCTTAAGTTGACACTATTGACTGAATTTATGATTCATCAGTTGACTCTCCTGGATGATACTATCATTCTTATAAAATTGTCACTACTATATTATATTTCATCAGTTTACACTACTGATTGATATTATCATTCTTCAGTTTACACTACTGGTTGATATGATTCATAAGTTGACACTACTGGTTGATATGATTCATAAGTTGACACTAGAAGATGATATTATTATTCATCAGTTCTGTTAATAAATTATATGTGTATAATATATTTTGTTTTACAAATTCTTTATATAACCTTATTCCCTTTAAAACGTTTTAAGATAAATGCGGTCTAGTACATAAAGGCCTATTTTGTCTTGACCTTTTAGTGAAATTCTGACCCAAAACAAGGTATCTCAGAATATGCTGATGGTGTCACTTAAAATCATTTGGCTAAATAGGACTCCAGTGCTGTCTGTTATTGTACAATAATTTCACGGACTTGGGTATCATTAGGACTAAGCTTTGGACGTTCACAGGAATCAGATATCTTAACAAACAAAAAACAGAATTTTTGTATTTCTCTTTGGTTCTCTAATTATGTTATTCCCTAGTCTCACTATTTTGCCTCAAAAGGTGAACCGATTTTATAGGTTGACTTAAGAAATATCAGATCTATGAAAGCGGTTCAACACTTAAAGCATAATAAATTATGCTACTTATTCCCAGCTGGTTCTTTATTGGAAATGTGAATAATCTAAACTTTATACTACTACTTAGAATATTTTTAGCGTTTCTTGTGAATGTTTGTGGTTTTCGGACGAACTCGCAAGACAAGACAAATTTTATTTAAAGTCGGTAAAGTCAACACAATAAAAATAAGCTATGTACAGCTATTGACAGACTAAAGAGAACTGTTAAGATTTTAAGGTTTTTTTTCTGAGATTTCTTTTTTCACATTGCATATTTTTGTATATAAAAGGTATTATAATTATATTTAATTAGTTTTGTTTTAGGAAGTGTCTAGAGGTACGGATCCGTACCCCTATCTAAGGAAAATCATAAATATGCATCACAAATAGGTTTATGTGAATTTTCATTGAGACAGTACTATCTAGGTTCATAAAAAGAAATGTTAGTTCATTTATTTTAATAACTCATTCAGTCTGTTTGGCTCACAAAAAAAGGCCATGAAGAGAGTTCCTCCATGTGGTGTGGCCTGGATGTAGCTGAGCCTAATATGCATGTTCCAATTGTTTTTGTATTCGGTTCAGAAGCTATAAAAATGTAAAGAAATGGTCATTTGTCATGCACATTTAGGTTCAGCTAGATCTCTGTTTAAAAGGAGATGACAACAATATGCTTCTCTTTTTGTAAGCAAAAGTTGGATTTTTAATTACTCACATAATATCGTCAGAAAAATTAATCGAATATAACATAAGTCATTGTCACTCTTAGATAATTTTTTTCTGTTAAATACATAAAAAAACTGTCAGAACCACTAAAAATGAGTTCATTCTAAAGTAAATTAATGCTTAATTATATTGTAAAAGAAGGTCCATATCCCTAGACAATCCTGTAAGTATTGTCTAAGAGTTTGGATCCGTATCCCTAGACCACTGGTCTAGGAGTACGGATCTGTACCTCTAGACACTGCACCAGGCTTGAATAAAAACAAGTGAGTATTAACTGTAAAATAACCATTAAAATTTACATTTACTCATCAAGTATTTGAAGTTAAGCCCATAGTCTTGTTACATTTATAAAAAAAAAATCTTCATTAAATTAAACAATTCAAGACAGTGTACTTGGGGTATATTCGAGCGGTTACAATGAATACCGGAATCGACTTTCTTACCAAAATATACCGGAATCGGCTTTCCGATACCAGAATCGACTTATAACAGCTATATTAGGCAACTATGTGTATAGAATATGTTTGTATTTGAAATAAGATGTAATATTCTATTAGTATACAAAATTTTAGAAATAAATATTGAGCGAAAAATGACTTTGAGTACTTTTTAAATTTTCTAAAATAGCATTGGTCGGTGTCCGTAAGATAAACATAAATGTGACAATCCATCACTACCACATGAAATAAAATAATGACTATTATTGTATGTACGTAATTGCAAAGTATCTCATGAATAAATAAAAAATCAGTGGGATCTGTTTCATGTTTTTCCCCAATATATGACGATTGAATTGCATAAATTTTCAACATTCTTTTTCTGATGAGTAATTTTAATCGATGAATGTTGTTAAGACAATGAAAAATAAATGGATCAATTGTAGGATTTTCATAAATTTATGTCCAAATTAATTATAAAATATTTACAAAATAAAAAACCCATATTTATCCAATCAATTAAAGAATATCAAACACGCTTTTTGTAAAATGCAAACACCTTTAATTAGGGATTAACGTTTGTTGAATGACCGAATTATCTCTTGATTAATTTGCACGTACTATAATCAGGGACTATTAGTCCTGGCAATTATTTATTGTACACGTGAGAAAACAGTTAAAACTTTGCTTTGTTGTTTAAGAATTAATTAGAAAAGTTTTCAACTGAAATAGGAACATCCATAATTAAGTAAAATAACTCCCTTACGAAAGGCGCATAATCAAAGCCTTGTATATAACATATGTATTATGTTTTTTTTTAATACATTTACTCGCAAATTTTCTAAATATTAGAAAGGGTATATAAGACAAGATATCTTAAACATTATTTATGCTACCTAGCATAACCACAAAGTTTGTTGTACAAAAGACAGAGTTGTAATCTCGATTGACGTACAAAGCTCATGCCTTGCACCACGGACAGACGGTAAGAAACCCGGTCAACGAAAGATCAATATGAGGACTGTGACTTTGACTAAAAACCCAATACTTAAAATCATTTCCAGCTGAATTCCGAATCTATTAAGACAGACAGACATGAATATCATCATCTGAAGTACTCTGTTGTGACAAAATGGATCGGAGAGTATTCCCGTGTATAATATGTTTTGTAAATATTATGTAAATAATGTATATATTTACATGTTATTACTATAAAGAATCATTTAGTGTTTTCCTAAAAAAGGAAATTACGTAAGTGATAACGGACAACACGGGTGGAAGTTCACTTGTTTACATTGTACATACTGTGTAAATTTTGTAAATATTATGTAAGTAATGTATATTTACGTGTTAAAGCTACAAGAATCATTTAGTGTTATCGTTTATTTGCCGTTTTTATAACTCTCTCATTGCAAGTGTAGGGAATACCTACCGTCTTTTTCTGATGTCAATATAATGTATTTTATTGATAATTGATTATGTTTTCTTTTTGCAAAAAAAAACAACTTATTTTTCTATGTTTTAGTTAATAATACAAATTATGTTTTATTATTGTAACAATGGAAATACAGAGAGCTGCTACTGTCGTTCTTATGTCAAATGGATGCATTTTTGTTTATTTCATTTACTATGTTTTATGATTATTGATTATTATGTACAATGTATATTCTGGAAATAAAATATAAATTAAACATTGTGTTTTTATCTTTCACATTTTTAACAGATGATTACATTAACATAAATACAATAATAATCATTATTTTATTTCACGTGGTAGTGATTGTCACATGTATGTTTATCTTACGGACACCGACCAATGCTATTTTACAAAAACGTCTTCAAAGTCATTTTTTGCATAATAATTATTTCTAAAATTTTACATATCGGATACTTATACAATATTATATCTTATTTAAAATACAAAAATATTTTATACAAATATTTGCCTAATATAGCCGTTACAAGTCGATTCCGGTATCGGAAAGCCAATTCCGGTATATTTTGGTAAGAAAGTCGATTCCGGTATTCATTGTAACCCTATTCGAGTGTATTTGGGTGTATTTTGTGCTGCCCTAGATAACTGTATTGTCAATCCTGTGAACAGATCTGTCTTTGCATTCTAAGTTTCAAGTCTAACTCTGATCATGTCCAGTTATCAATAGAAAGTCAGATCTATTTTTCTACAAAACAACAAAATATCATTATTTAAGTAAGTTAAATATTTAAAAATTTCGACATGATTAATCTCTGTATTTGTTAAACTTAGGACTTCATTTTTTTTATTTTTCCTTATTTCTACACTTACATAGTGTTTGCTGGGTATTTTCCGCTTTTCCACATCAACAACGTCTATATCTTCTATAGTTCTCCCCATTTTTATGAAATATACATGTCTTCTCGTTGTCAATCACTTTCGTTTTGTTTTCTAAAGAATATTGTTATTACTCCATTCGGAACACCTCAGTCTTTTATACGAAGTTGTCGGAAAAGGCCGAGTTGTTACGATTGTTCTTACTCCTTACCGTAGTTACTTCCCTTTCACAATATTGAGGTAAAGACGGGCAATGAGCGAAACGGACCAAAAGATGGGAGAAATATTACAAACTTTCATTTGTACATAGTCATCTATATGCAAAGGTTGCGTTATTTAAGTTTTTACAAATTACCCCTTTTCTTGACATTAAATACACTTAAATACCAACTAAATTTAGCACACAATATTTCTCACACAAAGTTGTAAATTTAGTCAAAACTTACAGTTAGACTTCTTACAGAAGAAAATTACAAGGTGTTGTTTTAAACATAGACTTTTTTGTTTATAAATCTTAAATCTCATAAATCTTCAAAAAAAAGAGTACTTTTTAAATAGGTAAAAGTCCTGAACAATAAAAGAGGAAGTACGACTACAGTACTACTAAAAATTTTAAACCCGTCGCTGTCCTTCGAGAATCTGCTTGTTCACTTACGAAAAATGTCTGAGAATTTAAGCCATGACCAGTATCAGTGAGAAATTAATTGTTTACAAGAGCTGCACTCATGTTAGTGTAACATGCATGTACACATAGCTGTAACAAATGTGGTGAAAGCTGTTATTGTTGATTCTAAACTGAGATAAAGTTACAGGATCAGTGGTCGTGGGGTTAGAGCACCAGACTCCCGATCTAGAGCCTGCTAGTTTGAATCTTACCATAGTTGATATCTCCAGTGATTCCACACTTTCAGCATGAGTACTAGTACTGGTTTGAACCCAGGAAAGCAGTCATCAAGAAGGATTAATATAAGTTGCAAGAACATGCTTCCTAATGATAATCCATGTAACATAAATGAGATTAAATGTAAGAGATATAGTTACAGTATCCATTATATGTGTTGTCACCATCAATTCTTTAAAAACCAAGTCAAAGCCAGCACTGTCTAGATTTTGTCTGTCTTTATGTTGTTGATTTGTGATTTCAATCTGTGTTTTAATCTTGTCTGCCATGATGCCATCATATCATTAATTTACTTGTGATTTTTTTTAGTATGTAAGTATATAAAGATTGCTATTATAAAATAAAAATTTGACTGTAACAGCATCATTTTATTTTCCTCTATCAGTCAGTATGAACAAGCAACACTGGCTTAGTTCTCTTTCTGTGAACACTGGCTTAGTTCTCTTTTTGTGAACACAAGGCATTTATGTCTCTAGTCTAGGTTTGGTCATTCCATATCAATATTTTATAAGATGAACAGACCAGTCCAGACAAACCTAAAAAAACAACCATGCAGGCTTCTTTGTATAGTTTTACCAGTTCAATGGACTCAGTATTCAGTGAAATCAAACAGTAAATTTTCCAAGATGATAAAGGATAGAATACAACAATGGAATAACTACTTGTTAACATTTTATTTCCTTCATTACATGAACATATCAATACAATCTTCATCTTTCCCTTATTAAAGACTGCACTACTAAGATGTTTACTTTAAAAATACAATATTAAAATTGTAAATAAATAAATTTGACTTTAAGGTACACATCAAACAACAAAATGCTAATAAAATTCATTTTACCTTCTTTTCATTCAGTGCATTAAGTAAAAAGAACTCAATACAGATGAGCGACAGTAAAAAATGTACTGTTATTGACCTGTAACAATATCTACAAAAGCATATGATTGACTTGTCTTTTCATTTTACTCTAACCCTCTCCAGTTGCTGCTTATGTGGATCTGAACTGTCTTAGCTCTCAGCCTGAATGGTTTTACGTTTAGTTCATACAGATTTGTTTCTAGGAAAACACATTGACCAAATAACAAACAATACAAATCATGATCAGTGAACCATATCTTTATGTGTTCAAACATTTTTGCAAAGCCTTAGGTATTCATAAACAAGTCATTTACCACCAAACTACACAAACTTCTATTATGCATTTTATTTAGCTGTTACAGTGACCGTTATCGATACTGTAACATCAGATGTTGCAATGATTTCCTGTATAAAACATATTCTCCAAAGTCTCAAGAATTCAAAAACAAACTGTCAACTACCATGTCACATGCACTTCTATATTTTAACATTGTGGACATAAACTGTCGGAACTCTCGAAGTACTTCACGTTCTTGTCTGGCTGACTGATCCGGGTACTTTGTTGAATAAACCAGTTTGTCTGCCAGATAATGGAGCCAGAGAACATTGCTATGTGGACAAAATTTCTCCCAGTTACCTCTGAAAAAAGATGAGAATATTAATCTTTAATATTATATTAACAATAAAAATGAATTAAAGAAACAGACATTTAATAAGATAAATCACAGGTAAATGACGTATCAACAAAAGGTTGATAAAATATTAACAACTAAAAAGTCAAAATATTACCAAGTCAATGAAATCTCTGGCTTATTTCTATTGTAATTTCAATACAATCATTTCAAAATATCCTATTTTCAAAATAATATATCTTTTCATTGATAAAAGAAACTGAAACAAGAGAACTGCCAATCGTAGAGTCAGGTTTGTTTAGTTAAGTGTCTATTCTACTACTATGGACACTTTTTTCTACCACTACAGACACTTTTGTAAGATTCCAAGACACACCCATATCAAAGACAATCACATGTACATCTGCTTCTTCAAAGTTCTATAAATGAGCAACTAAATGTCTCAGTAAATGCTTACTTATTTTCTTTCTTCATTTCCCTGTAGATGTCAAACTGGTAGTCCCCTTCACCTTGGAACAGTGTGTCTTCATCAGGAATGTTGACATAAACAGTTAAACCATCTGTAAGTTAAACAGACAAGTAAGAACAGTGGCAAAACTTGTACAATCATATAAAACACCATTGAACATTTATATCAACAGAGTGCTCTAGTTCAGTTCTCTAATGCAGTAGGTCCTAATTTCTAATACTAACTAATGCAAGACATAATAAATATAAACAGAAATTTTACCAGTAATACAGCCTTCCATCTGACTTAATAATAACTTAAGCTAATTATTTATTAGGGATATTTCAAACTGGAAAATCTTGATTATATGCACAAAGCCTGGTAGTGAACACATGTATAAAGTGTGGTTGAATTCCATGGCAGAATTGCCCAGACAAAGCCATTGTAAAATGGAATACATAAAGGGCAATAACTCTGTTGAAAATCAAAGAACCAGGAAACGCTGATGGTATGCACAACTATGGTGTGAGACATAAATATCTGAAAAACTATGTTACAGTAAACTTATCAAAAATAATAACTTCGTTGTGACATTTAAAGTATTTTACTTTTAGTATACCTTTTGTTACCCGAGACATAGTGAAATCGATGACACTTGCTTCTACACCTTGTGATGGCACAGAGACAGGTTTACCTAACAACCTGTAGCTAATGTTTTCTTTCTCAGTGGGACGTACCAACACGTTACCCCAATGAAGGTCACGGTGTTCAAACTGTAGCGTCTCCTCAGCTACGGCCAAGGCATATGCCACTTGTGACAATACACTCTTTGCCTGCTGGATTGTATCAAACTACAAAATCAAACAATTTCAACAATGTTTAAAATGATCCTTTAAAAAAAATTCATTGCCAGTTTGAAAGTGTTTTGCAGCCAAAAAATTAAGGTAAGCTGGCCATAAAATACAGTAGAACACCAAAAAGACAGTCAGGACCAGGAAAACACTTCAGATTAATGAAAGTTGTAACTTAGATGACCATTACATCTTGTAACATCATGTAATTCCTGAATTAACTGTTAAATTGTATATGTTTCATTTACACACTTGCATGTAAGTATTCATTATGGTCTATGTAGAATATAATCATACACAGCCGACAGTCTGTACTGATCAAAATTATGACAAGAGCACTTATAAACTCATGTATATTAGAAGTTATGAATGTTTTTAACAGTACATTGTATAAATGGCTGTGAAGATTTTTTTTTTTCTGAGGCAACGGTTGTCTAAAATAACTTGACCCAAAATGCAAGAGAAGTATATGTTTACCATCTATTACACTGACCATATAACCTTTCAAAAATTATCTTTAAAACAAATTTTTAATATTGTGCTGTTGCTTTCTTCAGATCAACTGCCAAAACATGGCTGACTGCTGCAGTAAAGAATTGAACAAAGGCATTAGAAAATTGTTGTATTCTTGACCTACAAGTCTTGTTTCCAATGGTAATTAGTAATACTAAACTTCAAAGTCATTGTATAAATGACTCGATGAGTAATTTATACTGTTCTCTTTTAAAGTGAATGTATCCTTTGTATCAATAAGTCAGTAAGTATCAATTGTCAATGATCCATGCAAAATCATAGTGGAATTAATAAGAGACCCTGGTGTGACAAAAATTGAGAAAGCAAACATAATATAAAAATAATTATACAAGTGCAAATTCCAAACTTAACTGAAAACTGTATTTCAAAACATTCATGAAGAATTCCACAGGAATTTTTTTTGGTTAAATATTTGCAGCTGAATCTAGGATAGGGGAAGCTGTCTGAAAACTGATTTAATTAAGATTACTGTGGTACAACTGTATCAATTAACTACATAAAAAGATATCAAATGAAACAATTCGATAGATTCAGATGGTTTAAAACTCTATATCATCTAGTTTGTTGTTAACTTTACCTTGTAAGATTCTAAGTCTGAGCCACAATCAGCAAATTCAAATACAATATACAGCTGCCTCTTTGGAAATACATCTGTAAAAACAAACATTAGTGATGTGTGTATAATATGCCACCATTTGTATCACTGATTTTGACAGGAGACCCAGTAAGCCTGGGATTTGGCCAAGAAGGCCAAAATCATTCAGCTACTTACCATGCTGAAATATATTTGAAAAGCCAAAGGTTCTTGCTTTCAATATTTTTGACTGAAAAGCAATTTTGTTACGCTGGGTCTTGTGATCCAGATGTTTGAACTACTGAGTGCTCATATATTTCATCATAACCATACCTGTGAAGTTTGAGGTTTCTAGGTTCAGTTTTTCTTGAGTTAGTGATTGTAAAACTGTTTATTAAAGTGCAGGCCTCTGTGAGCTTGACCTTTTACCCATTAAGGTCAAAAAAATAGATTCATTAACTCCTCATGCCCAACCTTCCTGTGAAGGTTGAGAGTCCTGTGTTCAGTTGTCATTGAGACATTGTTCAGAATCCATTTCCAAAGTGCTGGGGCCTGTGAGCTTGACCTTTGACCTACTAAGCCAATGTTCATCTCTTCAACAGGTCCAACCTACCTACCACGTGTCAAGCATTTAGGCTTATCGTTCTCAAATTACTAGAAACATGGACAGAATATTGAATAGCTTTTTAGCTTTGTAATTACAGCTGAATTTGAATTATTGATTGGAAAGCATTTGGTCTACAGACAACCCACCAACATCTGCAAAGCTTTATGCTTCCCTTTTGTTTGAAGGGGGTGGGGCATAATAATATTTACTTCCTTTGTTATCAAATGTAAAATATTTGGTGTTAAGATATTATCATAGAACATAAAAAATTGTCAAAATTTAGCATTTAAGCATTCTATTTTTTCAGAATTATCAACATCTGTGTTATATCATTTAAATAACAAACTGTAATAAGCACTGACAATTGAACAATGAGTCAAATTAACTGTTAACTTATTATGAATAGCAGTTTCGAAAAAAACACTGCAAAACCTTCATTGTTATGCATCTGAAATATTCTAGACAAAAGCTTATAAATGCATATAAAACCTTCAAACCTGGTCTATCATTTTCGGAATGTTTATTTTTATGAAACTCGTCCCATTCTCTGATCAGCTGTGCTGGGTAGGCACCCTTCACTAAGGAAACATTGTACACCTGACAAAAACTAGAAGTCATACTGGACTTGGTATCTCTTAGATTACTTAATTCCCTGCAAAAAATAAATAAATGAATAAATAAATAATACAAAAAATGAAAAAATATCAGGAGGATGCACAAAAACATTTTGTAAAATGTTTAAATTTACTATCTGCTAAACTGTTCATTTTAAGTGATGTCCACAAACAAAAGTAAATTCTTTTGCATAGCATGTAAAACAAAACAAATAAGAGGGCCATGATGGCCATTAATTGCTCACCTGAGAGCCATTGTAGATATTGTTCAATTTTTCAAACTTCCTAAAACAGAACATAGGTCAGGATGTCAAGGTTGAAATTTGCTTTCAAAGTTGTCCATGTGTCTAAAATTTCTTTTAACCAAAATAACTTAAATTAACTTGATAATGGTCTAACAAAGGAACATTTCTGTAAAATTACTTTGAAACTTGGCCAGAGGTTTCTGAAGTGAAGATTTTTAAAGTTGAAACTTTCACAAGTACTGTCTGCCAAGTTTTTAGAACAAGCAAACATGGCTTGAAGGAATCTGATAGAAGGCCACCACAAGAACATTTCTGTGATATTATTTTGAAATTGTGCTAGAGGTTTCTGAGACAAAAATTTTCAAAGTTTTCCATATAGTTATAAAGTGAAAAGAGGCCTACTCTCTGTCAGCCAAGGTTTTTTTAAAAACCACCATTACTCAAAGGAATATGATAAACGGGTAACTAAGGAGCATGGAGGAAATTATTTTGAAATTGTGGGAATGGTTTCAGACAAGAAGAATTTAAAAGTTTTGCATATAGTCAGGTCCCGCCATCTGTAGGCCATGTCTTTTAAAGAGCCAAAAAGGCTTAATGGAATTTGATAAAGGGCTAACTAAGTAACATTTTTGTAAAATTATTTGAAATTAGCAGGTGGTTTTATAGGAGAAGATTTTTTAAAGTTTTCCATATAGTCCTAAAGTGAAAACAGGCCCTGCCCTCTGTATGCCATGTTTTTTCTAAGGGACCAAAAGGCCTTAAAGGATTTGATAAAGGGCAACCTAAGGAACATTCTTGTGAAATTATTTTGAAATCAGCAGGTGTTTTCATAGCTGAAGATTTTCAAAGTTTTCTATAAAGTGATATAGTATGTAGGTTTTCCTTAAGGTTGCCATGGCAACCAGAGTTCTGTATTGAACCATTTTAAGAAATTTGAAAATAAAATCCAACTGAGGAACATTCATGTGAAGTTTGGTTATGATTGGCCCAATGATTTAGGAGATGATGTTTGAAGTAAAATATTGAAGGTGGACAACATATGACGACACAGTCAACCTTCCTTAAAGCTCAACCTTGAACTCTTTGTGCTCAGTTTAGCTAAAATAGCAGGAAAAAAGGCACCTGACCAAAAATAACATGACAAAATCAATAAAGTCACTGAGAAAACAATGTCAAAGTTTGATGTCATAAAGTTGAAACTTACTAACAATTTCTGAAAATATACAAAGTTTTCTGCTAATCTGAATTTCCCTAGAATGCTGTAAAATCTAATGTAAGTCTTTGATGGTTACTAAAACATGGATATTGATCACACAACAACCTTGCTTCTATACCGCATGTAACATGGCATGATGCATGTCAGGTCAAAATTATTAATCATTACAAATACATGCATTGTTTATTCTGCTACCAGAGTACCTTCTGGTAGTAAGATTGTAATAAAAAGCATACAAAAGTAATTTCAAAACAGTCTATTATGTGAAAATGAGAAAAAAAACAACAACACAAAAACTGAAAATGTCAAATCTGACCACACTATTGATAATCTCAAAACATGGCATATATAAATTTTATTGTTGGGTGTGTTTGTATATCTATAGTGCTCATCTATAATACTGGATCTGTCAAAACTAAATGCTCTACTGTAGTATTAATACTCATAGCCAAAATTAATACCTGTTTAGCCAAATGAGCTTTGAATATTTATTTTACTTTTATGGATTGTCAAATAGTCAAATTTAGCCAAATGAATTTCGAATAATTATTATATCCTTTTGGATTGTAAAGAAATTCCGATATAGCCAAATAAAACTTTGCATTGTCATAAAAATGGAAGTTTCAACTGAGACCATATACTTCATCAAATTATTCTCAGGTATCTAAGAATACAAAAGTATACTTTGCTATGACAACTTCTGGGAGAATTTCTGAGAACTTCTTCTGTTGCTCATCATTCACTTCAAAGTCACCCTCTATAGGAATTATCTGAAAAACACACCATTACATATTGCTAAATGGTACCCTGAAAATTCAGAAAGCTGTTCACCAAATTCTTATTTAAATATAACAGTAATTTTTAGTCTAAACTGGAACATGAACAACAAAACTGTCAGAAATTTTCAAGTTTTAAATATTTTCCAGGAAATAGATACTGATTCAACTGCTGTTAGGGTGGTATTATTGTTTGATTAATACTTGAGGTCAGACTTGAAAAACAAAGCAAATCTTGTCCCATTACACATAAAAGCTCTTCAAAATTATACTGAGCCAATAACATGCAAGAAATGTGCACTTATTACTACTTAAATATCAAATGAAGCCATCTTAAACATAATAAAGGACAAGACATACACATCATAATAAGTTGCCCACTACATGTAAAACTCTATCTGCAAAATCTCTCCCCCAACAATTATTTTAGTATTCATAACACTGAGTATTTTCTCTACCATACCTAAGCTTAAGGAATACAATTTAAAAGAGGTGCCAGCTGGGGCATTTCTAGTTGAAAACTCACTTCCTTTAGATGAGCAGAATTCTAGGAA
Organism: Cyclina sinensis; assembly: GCA_012932295.1. Lineage (NCBI taxonomy): Eukaryota > Metazoa > Mollusca > Bivalvia > Venerida > Veneridae > Cyclina > Cyclina sinensis. The sequence goes on along the minus strand of JAAONU010000016.1, from coordinate 668,801 downwards.
GCTGTTGTCAAGATAGCTAACCTAAATTACAAGAATATCAAGGTTGTAAACTAAAGAAAGGTGGTTTATAAACTCAACTTTCAACCTTTATTTCTTTTCTCATACCTTTATAGCCACTGACTGTCCCTCACTGTTATAACTTCTAAACACTTCTCCATACACACCCTCTCCTATCTTCTTACATTGTGAGATCATTCTGAAAAAAGGTCCACCTAACATTAGATACAGTCCTACACACAGATCAAGTCTCATAAATACGACCCACAACACAGGAAAAAGGGCACTTGGACATTTGATTTACTGTTGAAATAAACTGAATTGAAAATAGCAAGAAACAAAAAAATCTTCTCCTCTTCAAAAACAAAATTGAAGTAAAACATTGATAGCCTTAATACTGCCCTTTATAAAAATGCCTATTTTGTATAAAATTTCTTAATGACCATTACCATGGCAACAGTTTTTGAGACAGTTCTTACTTATGTTAAAAGGATGTTACTTGAATAAAATGCAATGTTGAATGATTTGTAGTGCTGTAAAAAGGTGGAAAACTTTTCAGTGAAATAGCTAAAATTCAAGTAAATAAAATCTGCCATATTAATTTATTGCCAACTGGAATTTAGAATCTAACGTCAAATTAGAGTATGTATATGTGACGTTATTTCAAAGAATAAGAATTTTTCACATCATGTTCTTCTTAAACATGATAGTACGTCATATCTGTTCTATGCAGGAAGCTGAAAATTCTAGACAATTATCCTGGGATATCAATCATTTAATACCAGTTAAAAGGTCAATTAAAAAAAATTATGTCCAAGTGTCCCTTTTCCCACGACGTTTGTCATATAAAGGTTACTAGCAAAAAGCACTGAACATACTGGAGTATGTTTTTGCAGTGTACCCTTTTATATCTTTCTACCATTATTCATTTGACTGAAATCTGACTGTAATAAAATCACATATGTGTATACTTGAGATACATGTAGGTGTGATACATGTAGGTGTGATACATGTATGTGTGATACATGTAGGTGTGACACATGTATGTGTGATACATGCAGGTGTTATACATGTAGGTGTGACACATGTATGTGTGACACATGTAGGTGAGATACATGTAGGTGTGATACATGTAGGTGTGATACATGTAGGTGTGATACATGCAGGTGTTATACATGTAGGTGTGACACATGTATGTGTGACACATGTAGGTGTGACACATGTATGTGTGATACATGCAGGTGTTATACATGTAGGTGTGACACATGTATGTGTGATACATGCAGGTGTTATACATGTAGGTGTGACACATGTATGTGTGACACATGTAGGTGAGATACATGTAGGTGTGATACATGTAGGTGAGATACATGTAGGTGTGATACATGTAGGTGTGATACATGTAGGTGTGATACATGTAGGTGTGATACATGTATGTGTGATACATGTATGTGTGACACATGTAGGTGTGACACATGTATGTGTGATACATGTAGGTGTGATACATGTAGGTGTGATACATGTAGGTGTGAAGAAAACTAAGCAACTAGTAAAAGGTTACAGAAATTTTGCATCTTGCTGATTTTCAGATTAATATTCTACCTTTATTTATCCTGACACTGAGAATATTTTTAAAACTGACATTCATGTAAAATCTTTAAGATGTGTCTGAGGGCACACAATTTCTTTCCTGTATAAAATAAACAACAACCTTCTCTGACTATAAGGAGCAGTCAGACAAACGGAAAGTACTTTGTTCATTTTGCATGAAGTTCCCTGCATTTTCAGTCTAGCTATAATGGAACATAAAGTCTTACTGTACTGACAGAGCTGCTCTAAAGGTGATGGCTTCAGTCTGATCACACATAACCAGAACTCTCGCCTGAGCTGACAATGGTACCAAACTGTTCTTCTTCCTCTTTGGTGAGAGAATTTCCTTTACATAAAACAAAACAAAAAACTTGTGAAGGGACACAGCAGAAGATGAAACAAACATGTTTTAATCACTTGAATTATTCAGAATCAAAATCCTCAGCAGTAATCACAAGATGTCATTTCAAAAATCCAATTAATAAATTATATCAAATCTCTATGTTATACCAGTCAACACTCACAGTAATATCAAATCTTCAAGGCTGCCATTCTAATCACCTTAAAATAAGGCATGAAAACAACTTCACATATTCATTTATGATTATAAAACATGACAGTACTTGAGATTTTAAATGAGATACTATAAAAAGAATTCTATATACAGGTAAATTAAAACAATATACCGAGAATGAATTTTGAAGATGGTGGAATTTGTCACGTAAACTGTACTTTTTCCTTGCAGGTGTACAATGCATATCTTCAGTCTGAAATTAAGCAGTCAGGTTACTCTATACCTTTGCTAACAGGCAAATACTTAACAACTTAACAACTCTGTCAACAGATGTGTAAGGTGCATCATTTCCATTCCTATCACAATACACTAGGTTGTATCTGTACAAAGAGAAGATTTTGAATGGAAGTAAAAATTAGAGAAACATTAAATTGTACAAAGGTAAAAGGTAAAGAAGTTTTAAAGAAACCATTAAATTTGCTTCATTAAAAAGCTAGACACAGAACTAGATGATCAATACTAAAATCATTAACTGTGTTGAACATTAGATGATAGTTTGTGTAATATGCCTCTTTTATCTTCCGACTGAATCAAATTATAATATGAAAGAAACTAAATAAAACTTAACCTCTGTAACATTCAACAGCTTTTAAACATTTACTGCTGTAACACATACCACAGCTATGATAGATTTTCTAATTAGTATTTCAAAGAAAAACACTTAATGCTACAGGTTAAATACCCGACTCTCTTCATCTGTAGCATTATCATTTTCATCACTGTGCTCCTCCTCCTCCTCCTCCTCATCTGCTGTATGGTAATCACCTTCACTATGTCTGGATGATCTTGCAGTATAATATGCAGACTTGGAACCATCCTTTGACTCACTGTCATTTACTCCACTATCTTCTTCAGAATCTTCCTCCATGTGAACAGAGAGGTCTACTGACCTACTTTTTCTTGACTGTAAACTTCCATCATCATTTAACATGTACAATGTGCAGTTTGAATCACTGGAATCTAAATGGGAATTCTCTAAACAATCAGCTAAATCATCCATTTCAGCACTATTTTGACCCTTCTTACCATTTTTTGTAGTCCGTCTCCTGTTCACATGGTTCATTAACAAACTTTCTGACAATCTTTCCATAGGAGTCTTTTTTTGATTTCTTGTCACTCTTTTACAAAAATCACTTTCTACATCTGAATCGCTCTCATTTTCACTATTACTTTCATCATTGGAATCATTTCTAGCATCATCATTGTCATCTTCATCACTTTCCTCTTCACTAGCCTCTTCATCTTCAGCAATTGCACTTAAATCAGCATTCTGGAAATCACTCGAGTCATCTGGAGTATCATCACCATCACTATCATCAGCTTCATCACTTTCATCAATATCTCCTTCACTGACAGAGTTTTCATCTTCTTGTTCATCTTCAAAGTGTTCTGATTCAGATACATTAGTAGCTTCTTCAGAAACTGAATCATCATACAACTGACCACATCTAACTTGTTTCAGACGTTCTGTTAACAATGAAACATTCTTTTCAAGATTTCCCTCTGGTGAACTAAACAAACTCTCAGAGTTATTGAACCTTTGACTCCGAGTATTTATATGATTTGTCCTATTTTCAGTCTTATTTGACTTAGAATTTCCTGACAATGCAGACTGGATAAAACTTCCTCGAAGTCTTTGAAGTCTGACAGATGCTCCATTAGACAGTCCATTCAAGCCTGTGACTGATTCTCCTGTCTTTTTTGACCAATCTGATACATGCTCAGAACAATTTGAAGATAATACTGATGGTGTATTGAATAAACTTTGAGAATGAGCACTTTCTGGTGTGTCTATTCCTTGGAAACCAACCTGTTCTGCTGGACTATCCACCATCTCAATATGTGAGATATCAGTTACTTTCATTTTTTCATCATCAGCACCTTTATATCTAGTTCTTTTAGCCACAGGTGTACTTGTCTCTACTGATAGTAAAGTATTACCTTTCACAGCATCAACTGGTGGGGAATCAGAAATGATTAAACTGTAACTATCAAAGTCACTGAAGTTCACTGAAGATTCTTTACATGTTTTGGACTTATTACAGGTTCTAATAGGTTTCTTTCGTTTAACAGTCATTCCACGCAACTGTTTTTTCATGTTTGCCGAATCATTATAGTCAACTTTCTGATTCCTGTCTCGTAATGCTCTGGTATTTGAGATATTTTCAGAGCTAACAGAATGTTCAGAACTCGATGACAGGGAAAAGATCTGTTTCTGAAATGAGTTATCAAAATAAATAATCAATACCCTAATTTCTAAAATGGACTCGCATATCTTACAATCTAGACAATTTATTTCTAGTTCTGATAATTTCATTGAAAATTTATAAGATATAACTCTGAAGACCTATCCCGAACTGTACTTGTCACCATACTGAAATACTTGCCGTAAGTAGAGTAAAAGTGAAAACTATTTCTGGTTGTTACTGCAACACAATTGCCCACAGGTAACAGCTCTAACTTGCAAGAATTTTATGCAATAATATTTTAGCAACTTGAATTAAGTACCATGTCGTGTGATCAGGGCAGACATAAGTAACAAATGTGAAAGTCTAAAATACACATATTGTTCATCTAGAGATCCTTTACAAAATGCTCATACAATGAAAATGATCCAACTAATTTCTACGAAAAAATTCTAATACAAACAAAATTTAGAATGCATGTCATGTGGTTTTTATAATCGATTTGTTTTTTTTTTAATTAATACATCCTATCATTTACTGGTACTTGAAGCTCCTTCTTTGTCCCTCTACTTGAATCTTGTTTTCTTCTCTGTCTCCTGGGTTCTTCATTTTCCTTGTCTGCTGCCTGTTTTGCTTTCTTTGCACATCTATAACCAAACAAGAACCAATGCACAGAACATGAAAAGTGGAGTAAAATATAACTATGTACATTTACAACAACTACAAGCTGCACATTCAATGGTTGTTTGCTCCTGTACCAGTCTGTTACAGTTTCAAGATACTTTCTCCTTATTCCATACTTATAAGCTCCATTTTTTAAGAGTTTTCCTCACAATACACAAAGATTTCAAATTACACAGTACTAACAAACTTTGATAAACTGTAAGCTAATTGTTACTTAAATAAACAATGAAACCCATCCTTTGAGAGAGAATACTGAGACTTAAAGTCAAACTATGCAGTCTTTACAATGTGTGTAACAAAATTAATGAAGCTGAAAAGCATTCTGAATTAGTGTGCTGTATGGAGGTGGTTCTTTTAACAAGTTCAATTTCTTTTGGAACTGCTCCTCCTAAAAAGAAATACCTTTCTTTGTAAAAAAAAAAAGGATCATATCTTTGGGATGCAATCACAGATATTGTTGAAGTGAACATTTGTAAATGAGCAAAGGGCTACAACTCATACTTTCAATTACCTTGACTGAACTTTGTTTTGCACTGTACTGAACAGTGAATGGTCACTATTTCCAGTTGAATTCAGTGACTGTGCCCCATTTTCACTACTGCTGCTGGACTGGAAAACACTGGCTTGGCGTGAGGAGTCATCTGATGATGTACTGAATACACCAGCTTGTTTCTTATCACTGTCTGAGATCCAAATGTCAGGAACAATCACAATATTCTTGTGACGTCCATAAGTGCGAAGATTCTTTTCTTTTCTCATAGTGTTAGGTTATTCATCTGTGAAATTTATAAATGATATATTACTTTCTTATCTTTCAGATAAAAAAATTATTTTCTCTTGACAGTTAAAGGAGACAATAAATTACATGTAACTTTAATGACAATGGAAAAAATGCTAAAAAAACTTTTTCATTAACCAGTTCATAATGATTATGGCCATTTAACAGTAACATACCTGCCACCACTAGAACTCACATTAAAAATATGTATGAAACTGAATTTGTTTCAAGTCTAATCATACTTCTGAAAATCGCACAGTAAAGTTACCCTCAGTCACTATGATGATGCCATCCGGATTTATGAACTTCTGTGGTTACAGATTGAAAAAGGTAACTCTATGAAATCAAAGTTTCAGTCTTTTCAGTTTTTATAGACTACAGAATCAACTGAACCTTTTAATGTGTTTTCGCGACCCAAATTGTCTTTGCAAATCTTCTCTAATAAAAAACGGTTAATTCACGACGGATTATATCAAATGAACTGAATTTTTATTCTTTTTTAAGCAACAATGCACATCAATTTAAAATAGCCTACAACTTGTTGTAAGGAAATTTCAGTCGAAATTACAGTATTACGGCTCTGTTTACAAAAATCGCGCTGACTGTGTAAGATGCGTTTCGATTGGTTATTTTTGCAATGAAGTATTTCATTGGACAAAGAAGGTTTCCGCTTTCGTTTCAGGATTGGTTATGCAACTTGATTATCTTCATAAATTGGAAAAGGGTTACAACTGGTAGTTATATTGTATCTTTTGTGTAAGTGTATGAACTTTAATTGCGTTTCATCACGAACACGCTCATTGCGTATTATTCTTTAATTTACTCATGACATTGAAAGGGGATATGCAATGTGATTCCCCAAGAGAAATAGAAGACCTAAAAAATTGTTTCAAGCACCTGTAATCTTGGGGTGCTTGAAACGGTGTCTGGACGTTTCACCTCCTGGACGTTTCGGCTTGGTCTTTTCACCAACGTACAGACTTTTCGGCCCTGTTCTTTTCGGCTACTTTTTTTTTGTTATAGTATGGTATACTGTACGGATTTCTGTTTAATATAAAAAGGTACTTTGATCTGAGAAATCAATCAAATTTTCACTACATTGTGAAATATAAGTAACACCTCGGTGCATGGAAAAACCGGAAAGCACCGGATAGCACTGAAAAACCGGAAAGCACTCAATTTTCTATTTAAAACACTTGAAAATAATGTTTTATTGCATTTTAAGTATTAAAAAAGAGTTTAATATTACTGATATTTCAATGAAATGAAATGAATAATTTACCAAATCATCAATTAGTTGACAAAAGCTGAGGTATATGTGTGCTTTCCGGTCCCGTTAAAATGAAATGCACATCACCGAAACGCACTCAATTTTCTATTTAAAACACTTGAAAATAATGTTTTATTGCATTTTAAGTATTACAAATAGATTTATTACTGATATTTCAATAAAATGAAATGAATAATTTACCAAAATCATCATTAAGTTGACGAGAGATGAGGTATATTTGTATAATGAGTGCTTTCCAGTCCCGTTAAAATGAAACGCACATCACCGAAAAGCACTCAATTTTCTAGTTAAAACACATGAAAATAATGTTTTAAGTATTAAAAAAAAGAGTTATTACTGATATTTCAATAAAATGTAATGAATAATTTACCAAAATCATCATTAAGTTGAAAATGGTTTTGAATCTGAAAATAAAATTCAGTTAAAAATAGTGGAAACACCAAAAAGCAATGTTTGACTAATTGGCAAACAGTAGTTATAGTATTGTATATCACACGTGCTAATCCAATCACTGCCGATTAAAGAAGTTGTTTTATCGCCTTAAGATGTTGATGTAATCAAGAGACATGTTTATAAACCAATGTGTTAACTGAAAATGATGTCAGTCATTCAAAGAATACTAATCCATTCCGATTAAGTCTTAATAACCTGCAATCAGTTATCATTAGAAAAGTACATGTTAATACATGAAATTTCATTCTTAATAAAGAAAGAATATTCTGAAAAAAAGACTATATTGAAAAAATGTATCAATAGAAATGAAATATAAATACACAAATCTATTATGAAACATAAACAACACTTACAAAGTTACAAACCACACATAATCTAACATGCAATCACAAAATAGTCTTCCCTTTATTAAGAATGAAATTAAAGTATCATGTATTAAATTGCACATTTCTAATAATTACTGATTGCAGGTTATTAAGACATAATCGAAATGGATTAAATAAACATGTCTCTTGATTACATCAACACCTTAAGGCGATAAAACAACTTCTTTTATCGGCAGTGATTGGATTAGCACGTGTGATATACAATACTACAACTACTGTTTGCCAATTAGTCAAACATTGCTTTTCGGTGTTTCCACTATTTTTAATAATATGGGAAAGGAAAAAAATACAAAAAGGAACAATTTATCATAATTTAACACTTTATTTGCAAACAATATTACAGAATTGATAGTGCTAACAATGTTCAAACCATGAAGTATTAACGTACGAAAATAACATTGATAATGTTAATAAAAATATATGGTATACCAATGCTTTTCGGTGATGATACATATACGCTATAGGACCGAAAAGCACTCGCATATGCTAAGTAGTGTCTAAAAACAGATCATTATCTATAAGTTATTTCATTGCTTTGTGCTCAATAAAGCCTGTCAGAAAAAAATGTAACCAATATATAAAAGAATACTGATAAGTAAAATTAAGTAAAAATTGCTTTTCGGTGATGTGCGTTTCATTTTAACGGGACCGGAAAGCACTCCTTATACAAATATACCTCATCATTCGTCAACTAATTGAAAAATTTAGTAAATTATTCATTTCATTTTATTGAAATATCAGTAATAACTCTTTTTTAATACTTAAAACATTATTTTCATGTGTTTTAAATAGAAAATTGAGTGCTTTTCGGTGTTGTGCATTTCATTAAACGGGACCGGAAAGCACTCCTTATACAAATATACCTCATCATTCGTCAACTAATTGAAAATTTTGGTAAATTATTCATTTCATTTTATTGAAATATCAGTAATAACTCTTTTTTTAATACTTAAAACATTATTTTCATGTGTTTTAAATAGAAAATTGAGTGTTTTTTGGTGATGTGCGTTTCATTTTAACGGGACCGGAAAGCACTCATTATACAAATATACCTCATCTTTCGTCAACTTAATGATGATTTTGGTAAATTATTAATTTCATTTTATTGAAATATCAGTAATAAATCTATTTGTAATACTTAAAATGCAATAAAACATTATTTTCAAGTGTTTTAAATAGAAAATTGAGTGCTTTCTGGTTTTTCGGTGCTATCCGGTGCTTTCCGGTTTTTCCATGCACCCGTAACACCTTTATAAAGGTGCTAATTAACAAATATAATGCATTATACTTTAACAACTTTCACACTTTTTTAACTAATGATTCCTAATCTGTTCTTATCTGTTATATAACAACATATTATAATCAATGTCCTTTTAAGCTATTTATAATTTTAATAATATAATTTTTATAACAAAAAATATATTTATAAATATACATGTAGATTTATAGCTGATAATTCTATCACAATTCATATAAACTATCCTATAAATAATTATTTTCCAAGGGAAATTTCAATATATGTATGACAAAAAAATCTTCTTTATATCATAAATGTAATGTGTTTGCAAGTATGAGTTATATTATATATAATATTATTACTCATTATTGTACTTACTTTACATCTTCATCAAATATACAAAAGATGCCGAAAAGACCAGGGTTTTGAGGCCGAAACGTCCAGGGCCGAAATGTCCAGGAGGTGAAAAGTCTTGAAATCCTTGAAACTATTTTTTTGTCTTCTATTTGTCCAACTGATTGTACACAAGTCGAGATATTGTGTTTTTTTTTTTTTTTTGTATGGATCAATATCTCGCCTCCGTGTTATAGCGAGGTTTTGACCCAAACAAAAGTATCTCAGAATAATACTCAAGACATCACTTGAATTATTTTGACTAATCTTCTATATGTGCTTATCACCTCTATGTAGTCAAATTAATTCAAGTGACGTCTTGAGCAAATTCTGATATATTTTGTTATGGGTCAGAATCTCGCTATAACGCGAGATATTCCCCCATACAAAAAATTACACAATATCTCGACTTGAGTGCAATTAGTTGGACTACACTACTTTATAACGTTAACGTTAAGCTATACATAATAGTGATGCGCACATATAGAAGACCATAAAATTTATGTTTCAAGCACTAGTGCCCAAGACGAAGACATTTCACCCTCAAAATATTGAGTACTCAGATGGTGATAAACCTTTTAACAATTATAGCAGGAAGGTATGCACTAGACCATAACACATCCCCTCTTGAGAAAGTCATCATTTACATGTATGAGTATGAATGTTGTTGTCTATTTTTAGATCAGAAGATCAGACAGAAATCTTGAAAGATTAGTTCTTTTATTTCATTATCATAACTATGTCCAGGAGAGGTCATCCTGGACAAGCTCCCATCTTTCAAAAAAGAAAGTCCATAACAGAAAGATGCAATACATCTTAGAATACACAGTCCAGAGCGGGATTCAAACTCTGATCTTACCACATGGAAGACCAACACTCAAACCACTGAGCCAAAGAATTGATTCCCTGATGCAGTTTTCAGAGGTTGTTTTTATACAATTGTAGGAAGGTATGCACTAGACTGTAACATTAGTATATATCAATATCATGAAACAGAAAGGATTAGGTGAAATGCTAGCTATGATTGTAATGTTCTTATTTTTTATTTGGTTTGCCCAGTTTAGGGAGGCAGCAGCTAGTCAGCTGTAATGTCATTTCATTTTCACTTTTGATTAACATAGATATGAGAAACTGTTTTGAATAAAAACAAAACATTCATTTTTTAGTAAAAAAAAAAAACAAAACAAAAAACTGATTTTTTTCTCCTTTTCTGCTAAAAGGGCAAGATTGATTTATAGTAGTACTTGGTTTTTAAATATCTTTTATCATTTTTTTTCTAGGTAACCATGGCAGCTGTAACAGCTTTAATCCAGGGAGCTAGTAGAGGACTGGGTCTTCAGTTCTGTAGATCACTGTTGTCACAGAAGCCAGCGTTGAGTATCATAGCAACATGTAGATCTCCAGATAATGCCCAAGAACTACAGAATCTCAAGCTTCAGCCATTAGCTGCAAATAGATTACATATTTTAAAAGTTGACATCACACAGGAATCTCAAATACAGGTAGCTATAAAAATGTATGAAACTAAAATAAAAATACAAGGCTTTAATATAGAGGTTGTGAAAATTGAGACTTTAAGGCAAGATTTTTAAAAATAGTTTTGACTTTACAACCTTAGTAAAAATGCATGTGTCTAAATAAATCATACTTGGCTTGTAAGATTTTTCAGAAAAAAATTAATTCATGTAAATTTTCTTTACCTACATGGTAAACAGTTACATGTTCATAAATCAAAGAAAGCAAAACTGAAAGTTTCATAAATGTGTGTCTTGTTCCATAATTTGACATGTTGTCAATCAAATTGCAGAGCCCCTCTATATATTACAGGAAGCCTCAGAGTATGTGGAGAAGGAGTTTGGGCAGCTTGAACTATTAATAAACTGTGCAGGAATACTGCATCCTAGTGGCCGTGGTGAGACAAGCCTTAAAGATGTAAACTTGCAGGTAAATTAAAAGATTCAGACTGAAAAGCACTATAATCAAATGAGTTTAAATCCTGGATAAAAGATTTCTTGATGAATTTTGAAATTTATGATAAGCTGGAAGTGTACAGTTTAGTATGGACAGCCAGTTCCCTGTATAACAAGTGTCATAATTGTTAGTAAAGTGCCCAACAGTCATCCACACCTGGAAATACTACTGTTGGTTGGCTGAAAAATTAAATCCAGATTAAGGCTTTATGTAAACAGCAGATATGGAACATTTTCCTCCTCAGTTTTCTTTGAGGCTGAATACATAACATATTACTAAACAAAGGATTGATTAATTTTAGCTCACCTGAGCTCAAAGTGCTAATGGCGAGTTTTTGTGATCACTTTATGTCTGTCATGTGTCATCAGTATTTGCTTTAAACAGCATCTTCTCTCAAACCACTTTGTCAGTGTTGATGAAACTGGCCAGGTGTGTTCTTTGGATGAAGCTGTACTGCAGTTACTCAAAAATTTCAATCCTTGCAGAATTCTGGTCGCTGTGGCAACAGAAATGAAAAAAAAACTTTAAAAAATCTTTTGTGTCTGAAACAATTCAGTTGAGACTTCAGAAATTTGATATGAGCATTGTGTAGTGAACATTCACCAAGATTTTTCAAATTACACCCCTGTTGTTACTGTAGCCTCAACTAGGTCATTACATGTTTTACATAAGAATAAAAGGAAATTACAAAGACAAATTAGACATAGAAGATATATATATTTCTATAAACCAAAATTTGATATGAGCATTGTGTAGTGAACATTCACCAAGATTTTTCAAATTACACCCCTGTTGTTACTGTAGCCTCAACTAGGTCATTAGATGTTTTACATAAGAATAAAAGGAAATTACAAAGACAAATTAGACATAGAAGATATATATATTTCTATAAACCAAAAAGACTAAATCTTTGACATTTAGCATATTTTGATAATATATTCATTACATGTCACTTGTTGTTTTGAGCAGTTATACTCAGATGAGCTATTAAGGGCCATCATGGCTCTCTTGTTCGTAATTTGTACATTTACTTGTCTACATTGAATAGCTGATTTCTTACTAAAGAAGATTATCTATTATTACATGTACTTTAGATGTATCTGTGGAAGGTACTTTTTCTCTGAGCAAGGGAGCATCAATCAGTTTGTCTTCAGATGGATTTTAGTTTCAGTGTTCAGGATGGGAAAAACTTCTTGTTAGATTAGAGATTCTGACTTCCAACCTTAAAACTGCAGGTTAGAATCCTTCCACATGCCCGTTTCTGTGTGACATCTGATCCAAACTATCGGAAGTGGCTATCAAGAGTAGTTTCAGTTAGTTGTAAGGAGCCTGTCTACACTCATTATAAATTAGATATGTATTAATTAATTGTAATGGTTATCATTGATTGTTTTAGGGTTTACAGGAAACATGTGCAACAAATGCATTTGGTCCCTTGTTGGTTGGGAAGCATTTTGGAAAGCTGCTGGCAAAAGGTCAAGGAAGTGTAGGCGTCCAGTCTGCTGATGTGAAACAACAGCATGCAGGTGTTCTCGTGAATATATCGGCAAAAGTAGGATCTATTACAGATAATGGTAAGTTGGTATTGTGTGGTAGGGGGACGGGAGAATGGTTAGTTGGTATTGTGGGAGGGAGGGGAGAATGGCAATTTTAGTATTGTTGGGGTTTAGGAAGGGAAAATGATATTGTGGGGTGTGGGAAGGGAGAATGATATTGTGGGGTAGGGGGAGGGGAGAATGCTAAGTTGATATTGTGCCAGTGGGGGAGGGGAGAATGTTAATTTTAGTCGGGGGGATATGGAGAATGATATTGTGTGTGGGGTGGGGGAGAATGGTAAGTTGGTATTGTGGGGATGGGGGGACAGGAGAATGGTAAGTTGGTATTGTTGGTGTGTGGGACAGAGAGAATGGTAAGTTGGTATTGTGGGAAAGGGGAGAATGTTAAGTTGGTGTTATGAGATGGGTGGAGTTTAGGGGGTCTAGCAAATATTTCAGCTACATTTGACTGATGATCATTAATTTTTGTTGTTGTGATGATTATTTGTGTGGAAAGTTGTTACATAAAGCAATTTTGTAACTTAACATGTTAAACCTTTGAACAAGGATGATACATAAATTTTCAGAAATGTGATCAGTAGTGCTTGTAAATTTTAAAGATTGTTTGTTATTTTTGCATTAAAATTTAAATAAAGAAGTTGTAATAGATGTACAAATCCATCAAAACTTTGAATTTTGATATAAAAAAATATGGATGCTTTCATCTTACTGATATTTTTAATGAAGTAATCATAGAATGTAATTGTTGCCGTAAGATGAAGAACTTAGCATTGAATCAAAATGAACTGATTAACATTTTAATTGTTGCACAATTGATTTATTCCCTACAGCTCTAGGAGGTTGGTACAGTTACAGACTGTCAAAAACAGCTTTGAATATGGCAACGAAAAATCTCAGTATTGAACTTGGACGTGGTAAGAATAAAGTCATATGCGTGAGCCTCCATCCTGGTACAGTGGATACAGCACTTTCAAGACCATATCATAAGAATGTGAAAAACCTGTTTTCAACTGAACAGAGTGTGTCTAAGCTATTGGCAGTCATAAACAGTTTAACTGTAGATGACACTGGAAAGTTTTTCACATATGATAAAGAACCATTGCCATTCTGATTGTGATTAGGAGAAATTATGAGTATTTATGTTGTATGTATTCAGGTCAGACCGTGCAAAAATCAGCAACTTGGTTAACACTGTAGAGAGTGTTGACAAATTTCAGGAAATGTTTGATTAGTAAGCAGTTTTACTTCTCTGTTTCTGCCAAACAAAATCCTCATACTTTAATAAGAAGTAGAATTTAACAGTTTCAGAGAATCAGAGCAGATAATTTTTCTTTATATGTCTACCACTGGAGTGGATGTCTACTTACATGTAGTGAGATCTTGCCATTTTAGAATCATTCTGTATCAAGCATATACCAGTAATTCATTTGTAACATGTTATTTAACAGAGGAGTGGTTGGACACATTAAGCTGTATGTTGAACTTTTGAAGTTTTGAAAGTATTGAAGTTTCCCTTTAAACTAGGAAATAAACACGATTAAATGTCCAGATCTCTCTTGAAGACCTGGTATTGGCAGGCCAACCATAACTTTCTGAATAAAGAAATCTGAGTTTTTTATATTTATTTAGAATATCAATCAATTGCAGACTATGATACATGTAAATGTCTATTCAGATCACTGTTTTGACTGTTAGTTTTGTTGTTAAATAATTCAGGGATATACAGTGTAAGATTTATGTAACTTGAGACTTACTATTATTTTGATATATTTACATATTTACTTAACTTTTTACTGTACTTTACTCAGGTACCTTACCTCTAAGAACTTGCCTTTATCTTAAAGAACATGAAGATTGGTCTTTGTTTTTACTGTTACTTTTCTCTTTGACCATCATGCAATATTTCTGTTGAAGATTGTTCAGAAGATAATTAACCTTGACCTTGATTTTCTATGTACATGTATGTATATGCCCTCATATAGACAATGTCCTAATGAGTCATGTAAGAAAATCACTGACTATAATTTGAATCTCCTGTCAGGTAACTTTGTGTACCATTATCAACTTTATTCTGCTGAAGAAGGCTTGATTGATTTTTGTTATCTATGTAATTATGAACAATACTCATGGGAGACTAAATATGGATGTTGTTGAAAATAAAATTTCAAAACCTGTCTGTATTGTTCTGTATAATGTATGTTTATTTTGAGAAAATCTGTTTGCAGTTACAAAGTCACTAAAAATAGACATATGTGTTACTTTTCAGCTCACTAGAGGATAAGTTTGCTGTTTCTTACAACAAAATATCATAGACATCCTGTGAATGCAGGTTTGAGAATAACTTTGTAATCCTGTTCTGATGAATGGAAATGCTGTACAGATCCTCGAAATAAGAGCTGTATTTTTAATTGCCTGAAACAGTGTTTTTTAAGTTTAGTTTTTGCAACATCTTGATTGGAACAGCTATGAAAAGTTACGAAGAATAAACTATTATGACAGTTGTATTGATGGCCCTCTCTTTAATTTATCATCTTTTCTTTTGTGTTTAGGATAGCATACAAATGAAACTTTGAGTCTTTTTAGTTTGGATGAATAAAAGAATATCTGGCAAAATATCAGAGCAGAAACAAACAGAACATGATGTGCAACCAAGTATGACCTTCACCTTTACCTCAAGGCCCCACGTCGTCTTCCTAACCCACTGCCTCTGTGTGATGAACATTTGTGCCAAGCTATTTTAAAACCCTGTCAAACTTTTCTATTGTCCCACAGTTTCATTGAAGAAATGGTGATATTCATTGCACCTTACATCTTCATACATGCACGGTGGTATGGAAGAGAACACTAACCCAACAATTAATTGCAGAACAACGGAAAAGTACTAAGCATTTACATCATGATGGTCGTTGGTTATAAGATGAGTGTTATCCAGAGGAAAGGACACTCAAATATCAAAACCCATTTTGATGCTCACTTGAAATAAAGCTTACTGTCTAGGACAAAGTTCTTATTTATTTGTTTATCATTAAGTACGTTACTGTGTTTGTACAATAATTTGTAAGGCACGGGGTCCAGATATTTAGTATGCAGCAATGGCTGTTCTGTACCAAAGCTGTTCAAATCAGGGCCCTTTGGTAAAATGTGACCCTGCCTAAGGAGTCACTAGTTATATATTGAGAAAAATCGGCTATGTGATTCAGGGATGCTCATTTAGGTTATCACGCTTGACTTTCTTGTGGCCTTTACCTTGCAACCTTTGCAGCTGCAACATTGAAATTTAGAATATATACGTATAACTATTTTGTAGATTTCAAATTTGACCTTTGTCGATCTTGACCTACTGACATAATTTCTGTTTTTGAACACTGTCGATGAAATTGAAACCAGTAGTACAGTTGTGCAGATTTCTCCTTCAACTTTAACTTCAGCATTGAAATTTAAACTACATTGATAATTTAGCTTGCACATTTTAACTTAATGAACATGTCATGTAGTGAACATAATTTTGGATGTGTGAGTATGCTTTTAAATGTCTTTCATTAACTATGCTGTTAAAAGCACTGATACTCTGATGAACATTGTAGGTTCATCACGGGTCTCTTGTTTTTCAATACAGTAGTTTTGACAACTAATTTTAAATTTCTAATGAAGGCTCATATTTGTCTCTATGAAAAACAACAATGATAAATTCTATCATGCGCATTGTCAGTTCCTGTTATCCCAAATTACTAAATAACAGTTTTCAGATCATTATTGAAAGTGCTATATATGTTGCCTGTATAATAACAACTTCCATGTTTACTGATTTAATGAACATCAAGAGATGATTAAAAAAACGTCTGTGTTAAATTCAAATGGTTTTGTGTATGAAATTCATTGTATCATAGTATAAAAAAAAACAATGGACCATACGAAAAATACAAAACAATGTAAAGGATTTCAAGTTTATTTTGATTACCTTTATAACTTATATATCTAATATTAAAAATATCAGTTTGGAGTGATTTTGTACTCAAACTCTCCCATGTATCTAAGCGTCTCAGGAGCATCTACCATCAGTTGGATATCTCGGGATGAGGTTGGTGTAAAACATGCCCAGTTTTCTGCAATAAGTAGTGTTTTTGAAGACCACGCTTAACATGATATAATACGACGGGATATGATAGATATGAAGACATGACTTCAACAATCAAATGATGTAATTCTACTTGATATGATATTTTGTCAAGAAGCAAAGTGCAAAGTCACATTTCTTTTCATACGACTAAATTGTGTTTCTCACATTAACGTCTGGTTGTTTCTTTTCGTGACAAAATGGTACGAGTTGTAACATTTTTTTTTCATTTTTTCATCTCAGATATATAGATATATATAAAGAACATTGTCAGCTGCAGATTGTCGTCTGCATGTTTTATACATCATGAGGTGTTCAAGTATAATATCTCGATATATATTGTCAACTTACTATAGTCAAAATCTCCAAGAGGTTCACTGGATGTCGTATCTGTGATGCTAAAACCGGAACCACCTAATCTATCCCGTATACAAATAGATATTGTTCCCTGCAGAAAAAAATAAAGGGTTTGTTATATATGCACGAAACACTTTATTCCCAAGTTTGGAATCAGAGTGAAAATGTAATATTCAATCTAATCTTATATTCGTATTGTAACACGAAATTTCATCTTCCGTAAAGGACATGAAAAAAACCCCTTCTCTCATCAAATGATATACACGATGCATAAATAAACGGCATACTTCAATTTCTACAAATAAGTTTTAACACATAAATAAGTTACTTATATGTAGATGTTACAAAAGAAGATACCTCGTGCGCGTTGTGGAACTTCAGTATGGTGTGACCTCTAGGGTAGTCCCAGCGAAATGTTCCATTTCTACAGCTGGCCAGGAACACTAGCTGTTGTAGTGAAATCAGTAGTGTCGGGAATACTGAAAAAGGTAAACTAGTTATTACCAATTAAACTTAGTTTCCGAAGTGTTACAGATTAACTATACTACTAGTGAAAGGTCTTGTCACAATTAAAATTTTTTGGGCAGGATTCAGATTTTTTATACGGCTAGGGATTTAGAATTTTTCACTAACTATTCCCACACTTATTTTACTACCTTTTTTCTTGATTAAAATTCAAATAGATTATATATTCTTAATGATAAGTGTCAGAAGAATCGTATGTGTAGGTGGTATCTTAAGTTTGTCTGAAACCTAGCTGATTTAACTCACTAAAATATTACAGCTGCAAAAAAGCAGTCAAAATATAATAAATCTGAACAATTTTATATAATATACGCCATCTACTTACCCACTCTGATATTGTGGAAACACGTCGCAGGGGTCATCATTTAGAAAAAATCCAACAGCAGACGCAAAAACGCTGGCAAGAAAAACCACAGAGGAGACAGCTCTCATATTTGTGTTTCAACTCTCTGTAACGCCTTTAAACTTTCTATAATGAATTAAGGACGTAATATAGAACATTGAACGATCCATGATAAGGAAAATACGGAAGGACAGAGGGGGCATCCGGATAATATTTTTTAATGATCTTGTGGCCACGACATTGTGAGAATTAAACTCAAAAGCAGGCACATAGCCATGCGATACAAAAAAGCAATCTCGTGTCATCGAGAATATAATAAAAAAAAGAAAATAACGAAAAACAGAAGCTAACTCGTGGCAAATCGGTATTAAAACAGAAAGAAAGAAAAACTCTCTCGTGGCCACTCGTAATAAAAAAAAGAACAAAGAAGCTATGATAACCCTACCAATCTCACTCGAGTACCATTGATTTTTACAACAAGGCCAATGAAACTAATACAACTAAAGTATAGCATTCTCAGACATCCAAAAATATGTTCACTTAATGGCAGGTTCCTTCATTTAAAATGTTGAAATGTGCAATGGAAATTACGAATGTATAGTTCATATTTCAATGCTGAAGCTAATAAAACAACAAAGTAGGTCAAGGTGAACTTGAAGTTGATATTTGCGGGAAAGGGGAGAATGTTAAGTTGGTGTTATGAGATGGGTGGAGTTTAGGGGGTCTAGCAAATATTTCAGCTACATTTGATGATGATCATTAATTTTTGTTGTTGTGATGATTATTTGTGTGGAAAGTTGTTACATAAAGCAATTTTGTAACTTAACATTTTAAACCTTTGAACAAGGATGATACATAAATTTTCAGAAATGTGATCAGTAGTGCTTGTAAATTTTAAAGATTGTTTGTTATTTTTGCATTAAAATTTAAATAAAGAAGTTGTAATAGATGTACAAATCCATCAAAACTTTGAATTTTGATATAAAAAAATATGGATGCTTTCATCTTACTGATATTCTTAATGAAGTAATCATAGAATGTAATTGTTGCCGTAAGATGAAGAACTTAGCATTGAATCAAGATGAACTGGTTAACATTTTAATTGTTGCACAATTGATTTATTCCCTACAGCTCTAGGAGGTTGGTACAGTTACAGACTGTCAAAAACAGCTTTGAATATGGCAACGAAAAATCTCAGTATTGAACTTGGACGTGGTAAGAATAAAGTCATCTGCGTGAGCCTCCATCCGGGTACATTGGATACAGCACTTTCAAGACCATATCATAAGAATGTGAAAAACTTGTTTTCAACTGAACAGAGTGTGTCTAAGCTATTGGCAGTCATAACACAGTTTAACTGTGGATGACACTGGAAAGTTTTTCACCTATGATAAAGAACCATTGCCATTCTGATTGTGATAGGAGAAATTATGAGTATTTTTGTTGTATGTATTCAGATCAGACATTGCAAAAACCAGCAACTTACTAGTAATTAGTGAGTGAACATAGATGACAGAGAATGATAAAATTGCTTTAAGTGAGATTTCAGCTGATTGTCAGAATGGTTAACACTGTAGAGAGTGTTGACAAATTTCAGGAAATGTATTGTTAGTAAGCAGTTGTACTTCTCTATTTCTGCCAAACAAAATCCTCATACTTTTCTTAAGAAGTAGAATTTAACAGTTTCAAAGGATCAGAGAAGAGAATTTTCTTTAAATGTGTACCACTGGAGTGGATATCTACTTACATGTAGTCAGATTTTGCTATTCTAGAATCATTCTATATCAAGCATATACCAGTAATTCATTTGTAACATGTTATTTAACAGAGGAGTGGTTGGACACATTAAGCTGTATGTTGAACATTTGAAGTTTTGAAAATATTGAAGTTTCTCTTTAAACTAGGAAATAAACACGATTAAGTGTCCAGATCTCTCTTGAAGACCTGGTATTGGCAGGCCAACCATAACTTTCTGAATACAAAATCTTTGTTTATTTATTCGTTTATTTAGAATATCAATCAATTGCAGACTATGATACATGTAAATGTCTATTCAGATCACTGTTGTGACTGTTTAGTTTTGTTGTTAAATAATTCAGGGATATACAGAGCAAGATTTATGTAACTTGAGACTTACTATTATTTTGCTATATTTACATATTTACTTAACTTTTTACTGTACTTTACTCAGGTACCTAACTTCTAAGAACTTGCCTTTATCTTAAAGAACAGCAAGATTTGTCTTTGTTTTTACTGTTACTTTTCTCTTTGACCATAATGCAATATTTCTGTTGAAGATTGTTCAGAAGATAATTAACCTTTACCTTGATTTTCTATGTATGTAACAACATAACATATATGTTATTCAACATAAAATTGTAAACATACAACTTATAGTCTAGTACAAACAATATATGTAATGTATAACACATGTCAGTAGTTTCTGAACATTTAGCTGACAAGTTTTTTGAAAATCAAAACATTCAATTGAATGTGGTTCTGTATGGTATTAGCATTTACTTAAATTAAAAGGTTTCATGGATCATAATCTACAATGTTTGAACTGGCAATTGTTAATTTGCGATGAGCATATTATTTAAAAGGATGTACTTTTTGAGAATCAAAATTCCTCCGACACGTACAATACGTATGTAGTAATTTTGAAAAATGTAAGGTACTCAACAGAAAAAATAGAGTTACAGCTTATTTCCTCTATATTACATTAAACCTTACATGGTCACGCATGTATTTTTAACTCCCTCGCATTGTAAACATATCAAGACACAACAACGAACAACAAGGAAATAAGGGCGATGATCTCGGCAGTTACATCCTTTCATTGAAAGCATAATATAATCTATGTATATGCCCTCATATAGACAATGTCCTAATGAGTCATGTAAGAAAATCACTGACTATAATTTGAATCTCCTGTCAGGTAACTTTATGTACCATTATCAACTTTATTCTGCTGAAGAAGGCTTGATCGATTTTTGTTATCTATGTAATTATGAACAATACTCATGGGAGACTAAATATGGATGTTGTTGAAAATAAAATTTCAAAACCTGTCTGTATTGTTCTGTATAATGTATGTTTATTTTGAGAAAATCTGTTCTCAGTTACAAAATCACTAAAGACTAGAAATATATATTACTTTTCAGCTCACTGGAGGATAAGTTTGCTGTTTCTTACAACAAAATATCATAGACATCCTGTGAATGCAGGTTTGAGAATAACTTTGTAATTCTGTTCTGATGAATGGAAATGCTGTACAGATCCTCGAAATAAGAGCTGTATTTTTAATTGCCTGAAACAGTGTTTTTTAAGTTTAGTTTTTGTAACATCTTGATTGGAACAGCTATGAAAAGTTACGAAGAATAAACTATTATGACAGTTGTTTTGGGCCCTCTCCTTAATTTATCATCTTTTCTTTTGTGTTTAGGATAGCATACAAATGAAACTTTGAGTCCTTTTAGTTTGGATGAATAAAAGAATATCTGGCAAAGTAACAGAGCAGAAACAAACAGTACATAATGTGCAAACAAGTATGACCTTCACCTTTACCTCAAGGCCCCAAGTCTTCCTAACCCCCTGCCTGTATGTGATGAACATTTGTGCCAAGCTATTTTAAAACCCTGTCAAGCTTACTGATATAGTTTCTATTGTCCCAGTACATTTCCATTCAAAAAATGGTGATCTTCGTTGCACCTGACAGCTTCATATATGCACGGTGGTATGGAAGAGAACACTAACCCAACAATTAATTGCAGAACAACGAAAAAGTACCAAGCAGTTACATCGTGATGGTCGTTGGTTATTAAATGAGTGTTGTCCAGAGGAAAGGACACTCAAATATCAAAACCCATTTCGATGAAAACTTTAAGGTTCAGTGGCTAGGACAAAGTTCTTATTTGTTTGTTTACCATTAAGTACTGTGTTTGTACAACAATTTCCAAGGCCCGGAGTCCAGACATTTAGTATGTAGCATTGGCTAGATGTTCTGTACCAATGCTGTTCAAATCAGGGTCCATGGGTAAAATGTGACCCTGCCTAAGAAGTCACTAGTTATATATAGAGAAAAATCGTCTATGTAATTCAGGGATGATCTTTTATGTTATGATATCACGCTTGACTTTCCCGTGACCTTACCTTGCGACCATTGCAGCTGCAGCATTGAAATTAAGAATATACATACATTCTATAATTTTGCTTGTAGAATTCAAATTTGACCTTTGTCGATCTTGACCTATTGACATAATTTATAATTTCTGGTTTTGAAGCACTGTTGATGAAGTTTAAACCAGTGCATGCAGATTTCTTCTTCAACATGCTGCTTCAGTATTGAAATTTAAACTACATGCATAATTTTGCTTGCACTTCAACTTAATGAACTTGTAATGTAGTGAACATAAATTTGGATGTGTGAGTATGCTTTTAAATGTCTTTCATTAACTATGCTGTTAAAAGCACTGATACTCTGATGAACATTGTAGGTTCATCACGGGTCTCTTGTTTTTCAATACAGTAGTTTTGACAACTAATTTTAAATTTCTAATGAAGGCTCATATTTGTCTCTATGAAAAACAACAATGATATAGAGGATATTTGTTTGTTTTTGTGGAAGATGAGAATTTATTTCATCGAGTGAACACCATATGTGATATTTTCACGAGTGGCGCAGCCACGAGTGAAAATATCAACATATAGTGTTCACGAGGTGAAATAAATTCCCATCTTCCACTAAAAAACAAACAAATTTTCTTTTTATTTTATGCCAACACGTCAAAAATGGTTTTTTTTATGACATTTTTAATCAGGGCCTTCAATAAATTCCCCATGGTGAGCCCCAAATCAGTGAATGCGTACTTTGGTTACTGCGCACAAAAAAAGTGCAGACAATCTCTAATACATATGATAACTTTACTTCTGCTGAAATAAACTGAATACACTTTCATCAAATAACATTTAGTTTTGTCTACACAGTTTATCAATATTTATTGAATTTTTGCCATACATACTTTAATAATTAAAGCGGATTAATACTCAATATTCAATATTCAATCAATTGAATTGAAAGTCGGCCATATTGGATATTGTCCATGTGAGTTATGTAAACAAATCAGACATTTTAAATAATTTATGGCGAATTTCATCATTGTTCACAACTAGGAATTCAATATTATAACTGGATTTAACAAGGTAAATAAATTTCACTCGCTGTCACTGTCTGAAATACAGCGGATTCTCTTGTATTTACGTGGTGGGGAAATTCCTGAAGTTTCATCAAGCAGGCCAGCTTTTGGACTGGAATTTATGACCTGTTGAGATAGTTGCTGGGTTGCAGTTTTAGAGGAATTGAAATTGAAAGTAACATTTCCATGAAAGTGACTGTTCATGAAAAATCCTCTTGGTGCAGGACCAGATTCACTATTTCCTGCAATCATTGGAGCAGTGTGGTTCTTGGCTGAATCTGGTAAAAAAGTAGTTCGGGCACAAACAGTGTATTATCAAAATGGTAATTTCACTGATTCAAAACAGTGTATTATCACTTTTATCTCACTGATATTTCCCTATATTTCATTGGTAGGCATAAAATAAAAATTCTATCATGCGCATTGTCAGTTCCTGTTATCACAAATTACTAAATAGCAGTTTTCAGATCATTATTGAAAGTGCCTTACATGTTGCCCGTATGATAACAACTTCCATGTTTACTGGTTTCATGAGCATCAAGTGATGATTAAAAAACGTCTTTGTTAAATTCAAATGGTTTTGTGTATGAAATTCATTGTATCATAGTAAAACATACAATGGACCATACGAAAAATACAAAACAATGTAAAGGAATAAAGTTTATTTTGATTACCTTTATAACAAATATATCTAATACTAAAAATATCAGTTTGGTGTGATTTTGTACTCAAACTCTCCCATGTATCTAAGCGTCTCAGGAGCATCTACCATCAGTTGGATATCTCGGGATGAGGTTGGTGTAAAACATGCCCAGTTTTCTGCAATAAGTAGTGTTTTTGAAGACCACACTTAACATGATATAATACGACGGGATATGATAGATATGAAGACATGACTTCAACAATCAAATGATGTAATTCTACTTGATACGATATTTTGTCAAGAAGCAAAGTGCAAAGTCACATTTCTTTTTATACGACTAAATTGTGTTTCTCACATTAACGTCTGGTTGTTTCTTTTCGGTGACAACATGGTACGAGTTGTAACATTTATTTTTTTCATTTTTTTATCTCGGATATATAGATATATATAAGACCTTTGTCAGCCTGCAGATTGTCGTCTGCATGTTTTATACATCATGAGGTGTTCAAGAATAATATCTTGATGTATATTGTCAACTTACCATAGTCAAAATCTCCAAGAGGTTCACTGGATGTCATATCTGTGATGCTAAAAACGGTACCACCTAATCTATCCCGTATACAAATGGATATTGTTCCCTGCAGAAAAAATAAAGGGTTTGTTATATATGCACGAAACACTTTATTCCCAAGTTTGGAATCAGAGTGAAAATGTAATATTCAATCTAATCTTATATTCGTATTGTAACACGAAATTTCATCTTCCGTAAAGGACATGAAAAAAACATTCTCTCATCAAGTGATATACACGATGCATAAATAAACGGCATACTTCACTTTCTACAAATAAGTTTTAACACATAAATAAATTAATTATATGTCGATGTTACAAAAGAAGATACCTCGTGCGCGTTGTGGAACTCCAGTATGGTGTGACCTCTAGGGTAGTCCCAGAGAAATGTTCCATTTCCACAGCTGGCCGGAACACTAACTGTTGTAGTGAAATCAGCAGTGTCGGGAATACTGAAAAAGGTACCATTGTTATTCCCAATTAAACTTTAGTTTCCGAAGTATTACAGATTAACTATACTAGTAGCGAAAGGTCCTGTCATAATTAAAATTTTTTGGGCAGGATTCAGATTTTTTATACGGGCAGGGATTTAGAATTTTTCACTAACTATTCCCACACTTATTTCACTACCTTTTTTCTTGATTAAAATTCAAATAGATAATATATTCTTAATGATTAGTTCCAGAAGAATCGCATGTGTAGGTGGTATCTTAAGTTTGTCTGAAACCTAGCTGATTTAACTCACTAAAATATTACAGCTGCAAAAAAGCAGTCAAAATATAATAAATCTGAACAATTTTATATAATATACGCCATCTACTTACCCACTCTGATATTGTGGAGACACGTCACATGGGTCATCATTTAGAAAAAATCCAACAGCAGACGCAAAAACGCTGGCAAGAAAAACCACAGAGGAGACAGCTCTCATATTTGTGTTTCAACTCTCTGTAACTCCTTTAAACTTTCTATAATGAATTAAGGACGTAATATAGAACATTTAACGATCCATGATAAGGAAATTACGGAAGGACAGAGGGGGCATCCGGATAATATTTTTTAATGATCTTGTGGCCACGACATTGTGAGAATTAAACCCAAAAGCAGGCACATGGCCATGCGATACAAAAAAAAAGCAATCTCGTGTCAACGAGAATAAAATAAAAAAAGAAAATAACGAAAAACAGAAGCTAACTCGTGGCAAATCGGTATTAAAACAGAAAGAAAGAAAAACTCTCTCGTGGCCACTCGATAATAAAAAGGACAAAGAAGCTATGATAACCCTACCAATCTCACTCGAGTACCATTGCTTTTTACAACAAGGCCAATGAAAGACATACAACTAAAGTATAGCATTCTCAGACATCCAAAAATATGTTCACTTAATGGCAGGTTCCTTCATTTAAAATGTTGAAATGTGCAATGGAAATTACGAATGTATAGTTCATATTTCAATGCTGAAGCTAATAAAACAACAAAGTAGGTCAAGGTGAACTTGAAGTTGATATTTGCATGCAAAACTGTGCATACGATCAAAAATACATATCCTCAAATACAGAAGGTGAATCAGAAGGTCAAGATGGACAAATGTCAATGTTGAAATCAATATGTAAAAAAATAATAATAGTAATAATTTACAAATTCTAAGACTATAGCTACAAAAAGAAGGAAGTAGGTCAATGTAAAGGTCACAAGAATGTCAAGGACAAGGTTAGGTACATGAATATGAAAGATCATCCCAAAATTATACAGTCATTTTTTCCACAAAAGTCACATAAAACTAGTGACCGCTGAGCATGGGTCATTTCTGACCCCAGGTACATAATTTTAACAGTTTACAGAACCATATACCAAATACCTGAGATCTGGATTTTATAGTTTACGAGAAGACTTGAAAAAATTATCTTTTAGTAAATTAGTGATCCCAGGGCGGGATCATTTTTGACCCGTGGTCACGACTTTAATAACTTAGGTCAAAATTTTAGCTCTATGCCTTATGGTTTTAGATAAAAATAAAGTAAATCCTATATTAAAGATAGTATAGATTTAATTACTGTCACCCAGGGCAGGGTCACTTCTGACCATAGAAACATTATTTGAACAACTATGGTACATAATCACTACACAGTTCTTATCTCCAAATATATAAACTCTCGGTCTCATGGTTTGAGTGAATACTTTAAACATAGTTCAAGAGGTAAAATGATTGACTTGGGCGGCGGAGCCAATAATAATTCCAATAATCTCGGTAAAGGTCTTCTAACATAATTTCTTCCAAATATCTAGGCTACAGGCCTTTCAGTTGCAGGAAAGAATATCTTTTTAAAAATCCCCGAAATGTCCATGTAAAAAAGACCACCAGGGCGAGGCTAATAATGACCCCAGAGACATAATTTGAACAATCTTGGTAGAGGTCTACCAGAGAATTCTACACACCGAATTTCAGAGCTCTGGAACTAGTGGATTTTGACTAGATTTTTTAAGGTTTTCAACAAAGTTCCTATAGCAACCAGAGTTCTGCCGGGAATATAATTCTTTGAACAGTTTGCGGTAGAGCTTCAGAGGAGATGTCATTTGAAACCGTTGTGGACGGACGCAGTAGGAAGGACAATGGATATCACGCGATCACAAAAGCTCACATTGAACTCTTCGTGCTAAGAAAAGCTAAAAACTAAAAACAAAAAGCTGTCTCCTTGCCACGCAGTATTAATATTAATAATGAAAATCACGTGGACGGGCGATAATGAACATATTTGTTTTTTTGCGTTTTATTTCATTCGTTTATTTATTTTGTGTTTCTGTTATCTCGTGGCCACATGATAGCTCTTTATTTTTTCTTATCTCGTGACCTCGAGTTAACTTTTGTTTTTCCTGTATTAACTTTTAATGGTCACGAGATAGATTCTTTTTTCTTTCTTTTTTATTGCGTGAATATATATTTAATCCGGATGTTCCCTCTGTGCTTCTGTTAGAAACGACCCAGTTGTACTTGATTTATTATACAATGATCTGAAAATTGTCATCAATGTCCCAGTGCTACAGAAGCACAGAAGGGTCATGCAAAAATATTTCTTTTTATCGAAGTAGTAAATAAGAAGAAAGAAAAAAGAAAAAAAGTTTTACATTTAAAGACAAGTGAGACGTGCAGCTACCAAATTTCCTTTGCTACGGAAATTTAAAACAACGTGAACGTCTTGATATACTTTATATGTTTTGGAAGCTTAGTAAATGAAAAAATATTTAATGTATTTTCAATATTTTGTTTGTAAAAATTAAAACAAATATACGTTTGTCATGAAGCAAAGTGCAAAGTCACATTTCTTTTCATACGACTGAACTGTGTTTCTCACAGTAACGTCTATTTTGCGCATCTATTCCTAGTAAAAGTTAGAGGCTAAATTGAGAAATTTCACGATATAGACACCAGTAAGAGGTATAGAGAAGGGAAGATAAGATCGTGTTTGTAAAAAGTCTACGTTTTATATACATATGCTCCACTGGAAGTGATAGAAAAAAATCACATAAATCATGATGGCATTTCGATTAGAAGTGTTCAAGATGATAACTGTGTATATATAACTTAAAATTTGCCTGTTCAAGGGAATCAAAAAGCGAAAAATAATATACTTTGGATGGAAATGTACGACAAACCCTACGTTTTTTTAAAGTTGTTTTATAAGGCTCAACGGGGAGAATAAATTGAAAACTGTTCAGTACTTTTAGTGATTGTAGTTATGTAGGTGGTAAAATGACCTTATTTTTAGAAACTAACCGCATTTTGTTCACTTTACGTGACATTTAAAAAGGATGACATTTGGCAATTCTCCCTAAGTCTAGTAACTATGTTCTTTGCCCTCTGTCTCTTATCGCAATCTCTATGCTTTAGTCAGTACACGATACACAGTACTCAAAGTTCACTCTACACAGAAATTATGGTAGTGCAATGAAAAAAAATTTGCGAGAAGAGTAAACATATAAGTGCCTGTAGCGTTTTGATATAGTTTCGAATCTGGTGAGGTCATTTATTCAGATATGCTCTGTTGCTGCTGTCAACATGTTCTTTATTTTCAAGCCTGTAGAAGAGATACTGACTACGGAGTCCCTGAAGTGACATAATACACATTCGTTGTTGTCACATTTATTTTGTTTCGTTTAAACGATTAATAATTTGTTTCAACGAAATAATAATTCGTTAAAACGAAATAATATTTTGTTTAAAGGATATGATAATTCGTTTAAACGAATTAATTATTCGTTTTTACGAATGAATATTTCGTTTAAACGAATTAATATTTTATTTAAAGGAAATAAGTTGTCGTTGAAACGAAATAATGATTCCTTTCAACGAAATAATAATTCGTTTGAACGAAATAACATTTCGTAATAAGGAAATAAGATTTCGTTTTAACAAGATAATAATTCGCTTAAACGAAACGTTATGTTAATTCGTTAAAACCAAATTTTACTTCGTTAAAACGAATTATTATTTCGTTTAAAAGAGATGTTATTTCCTTTAATCGAAATCTTATTTCGTTTAAACGAAAAATTATTGCCTTATAACGAAATCTTACCTCTTTTTACGAATTATTATGTCGTTTAAACGAATTATTATTTCGTTTAAAATTTTAATTCGTTTAAATATTATTTCGTTTAAGCAAATTATTATTTAGTTTAAACGATTTTTTTTTCTTTTAAACGAGTAATATTTTTCATTAAAATGGAATAAAATAAATGTGACCACAAAAATATGTGTATCATATCACTTTAGTCGCACCGTAACTGACCGAATCAAACGCTCACCAAATGATTCGAAAGTAAATTCTTTTTTAACCGAAGAGCAATCGTTCGGTCCTAGAAAAGGACCCACTCTGCTGAAGTAATCTCCTCTGGTGCTCCAGCTACTCCACCTACAAATCGAATTGAAAGGTTAGGTTAGAATAATATTAGGCATTATAATGAATACTTTTTGAAGAAGTGATACATACGCCCATGCAAGATTTGTAACATGAAAAAAAACAACATAAGTACAGTTTTATGATTCTTAAACTCAACCTTCAGAGCAGTAATCAAGACCAAGAAAACTATCGTAAACTGATCACAATAGAGCATAGATATCTAGAATTTGGACCGGACATTTTCCTATTCTACACAATTTTTGAAGGACACTAAAACAGGGACCGAAATCAGCGGTGTATCGCACCCGCATCAGTGGGATATAGCTAGAATGTCTGCCTAGAAAATGCAGCTCTTCTGAGACCTTATATACTTTCCACTGGGAAGCCGCGTCCATTCTCCTGAACACCGCTCTCCGAAAGCCAGCGACACTAATCCATGTTCTCGTCTAGTAATACAGAACACAATAGGAGAAAATGCGCGTTTTACAATTACTATGGCACCCTTGGCCCCAGCCGTTTGAAAGCCAGAGGCCAGTGAGAAACACCGTAACAAAGTCCGTTCGCCTGGCTAGCGAACAAAACCAGTCTCGGCCCCAGCCAGTGCTAATCCCGAGCCCTTCATACCATGAGAAAAATACTTTCGCGCAAAACGCTTTTGTACGTACATGTTTGTATTTAAACCACTCGGGCACCACACCTCATAACAAGAAGCAATCGTTTCAAAACTAACCTCGGTCCAAACACACATTAACAGTGTCCCCTGGAGCTCGAGGGTGCCACCAGTACCCGGTCCACTTCCGTATACGCAGTGCCGAGCCCAAGCCCCTCAAACCTTGAGAAAATCACCTTCGTTTTTCATACGTATTTGCACTGTTCGTCACACAGACAACAAACTGCCTCGGATACCACGCCTTAAAACAAGAGGCAATCGGTTCGAAACCGAACCACGGCCCAAACACACAGCCCCGGCGTTCCTTAGGGCTCGACCGGGCTACATACACGTACCCGGTCCACTTCCGTATACGCACAGAAGGCATACTGACGTACGTGCGCACACTGCAAATCAGCGATGCGACACCACTAAGGCGAGTATGATACACCCTCGTGTAGCTAGGACATGGGACTGGCGAATGCTGCTCCTCTGAGACCTTAGCTACTTACCACTAGGAAGCTAGCCGCTTCCATTCTCATGAATACCGCTCTCTCAAAGCAAGCGACACTAGTCCGTGTTTTCGTCTCGGCGTTCCACAATTGCGAGCTCGAGCTCCTAAAAGCACCCAAAAGGACCAGACTAATGCCTATAAACATGAAAACAAGAAGAAAAAAATCTGACCTTTACCATGACTCGAACCCGCGACCACTGCTATATGCTCTATATAATAATAACAGTGTACGATATGAGAACATGTTTTGCCCCCACTTTGGCTCTTCCTGCTCCGGCCGTTTGAACATCTAAAGGCCCGTGCGATACATCGTTTAAAAGCCCGTTCGCCTGCTAGCGAACGGGACCAGTCTCGGACCCAGCCAGTGAACCAGTGCCGAGCTCGAGCCCCTCAAACCTTGAGAAAAAACACCTCGGCGCAATTACGTTTTTCATACGTACATGTATTTACACTAGTTCGTCACACAGACACCACCACGCCTCAAAACACGAGGCAATCGGTTCGAAACCGAACCACTACCCAAACACACAGCCCCGCGTCCCTTGGGCTACATACGCGTACCCTGTCCACTTTTGTATACGCACAGAAGGCATACTAATTTTAATATTTATTTTGATATAATAATCCCAACCTTCGATGCTTGAATTCAAATGCAGAACGGGACAAAGTACAGGAAATGGGACAGAAGAATACGTCCTGTCAATCCTTAGACCCATGGAGAAAAGGAAACTTGAAAGTTTTGAAAAATGCTAGATTGCTTTGAAAATATATGAGAAAATGTCAACACGTAGGGACCAAACTATTTATGAATCAGTGAAAAATAAATATCTATAAACTAATACATATAGCATGTTCCATCATTAAAGTATAAGACATTTATAACCTATCCGTGCCACAAACATATTTCATGTTCCATCATTAAAGTATAAGACATTTATAACCATTAAAGTATAAAACATTTATAAGCTATCCGTGCCACATACATATATCATGTTCCGCATGTTCCATCATTAAAGTATAAGACATTTATAAGCTATCCGTGCCACATACATATATCATGTTCCGCATGTTCCATCATTAAAGTATAAAACATTTATAAGCTATCCATGCCACATACATATATCATGTTCCATCATTAAAGTATAAAACATTTATAAGCTATCCGTGCCACATACATATATCATGTTCCATCATTAAAGTATAAGACATTTATAACCTATCCGTGCCACATACATATAGCATTTTCCATCCTTAAAGTATAAAACATTTATAAGCTATCCGTGCCACATACATATATCATGTTCCATCATTAAAGTATAAAACATTTATAAGCTATCCGTGCCACATACATATATCATGTTCCATCATTAAAGTATAAGACATTTATAAGCTATCCGTGCCACAGTGCACATCGCCAATAGAGGCAAGTGAAGGCCAGGTGTCTCAGTTGCGCTAAATGACCTTTTAGTCCCTTTCTAACTATAGATTTATCTTTACTTGGCTGGAATCTTTCTGTCTGTTTCCACAAACTCTCGGTTCTGTGTTCATCAGTTCTTCTGTACTATACCAAAATCAGCCTACCGCGACGCTTACCAGACTATAATTATGCAGTTCATACCACGGGGAGTTGAAGATATGAAATGTAAACATGCGTGTTCCATTCCAGACCACAATACACAATACATGTACAGCTGTATAAATGTTATTATTGCAATAATTTCAGATGCAGCTAAACAAGCAGTTACGATTTATGCTCTAAAGTTTCATAACAGCAACACTTTTAACCAATGGCAAATTTTCTTCTTTAACTGAAGATTTTGCATCTGACAATTTCATTCGTTACAAATGTAGGTCAAAATCTATTTTAATACAGCAGTGCTTTCATAGATACCTAGGTGCTTAACCATGAATGTAAATACGTGTCATTTATAGTATGTCTAGTACAAGTCAAAATAAACGTTCTGTTCAACAATTAAAGCAGTTTATTTCATGCTTTCCAGTGTTTTATTGTGAAATATCAGATGATTATATTCTGAAAAACCACTAGTGAAATTTACAAAATATAATTTTCACAATTTTTCCCCTCACTGCTCCCCAGTTACAAAGAAACACAGGCCGGCATATAAACGTATCCGCATGATAGAATCAGATGACAGTGATTGAATTTTTAATAAAACACTAAATTAAATCCAGATGAATATGAAAACACTTTTTATTTGTTCAGTTATCGTCTAAAGAGCTTAGTGGACCAGAACGCGATTTTACTGTTAAAGAAACTGTAAACAATATAGCGGACGTTTTAATTTTGCGTCATGTCCTGACGCGAAGGAATATATTTCATTGATATATTTGCAGTTTCTGTAATATTTCGTTAGATTGAATAGATTTTAAAGTGTTTTGTTAAAATGTTATATTTGTGCTTATGAGTGAAGAAATAAACATTGAAAGCCCAGATTTTCATTATTTTTTATCGAAATTCTTGGAACTACTTTGAATAGCGTCTCGCACGTGCAGTCATAGTAAATATTGGGGTGCACCACGGGTGGATAAGATGTTCATGTTATCACTGTTTTACCTTTTTTTCCGAAATAACACTGAAAAGCATGAAATAAATAAATATTTGATTTTTTTCAGTGTGTGATCGAAATTTATTTCACTCGTGACCATCAGATTTTAAATATTTTCACTCGTGGCTCGTGAAAATATAAAAATCTGATGGTCACTCGTGAAATAAATTTTCTATCACACACTGAAAAAATCAAATATCCTCTATATAAATGTAGAACAGAATTGATATGAGACAGAGCTAAAGAATACGGTCAAAACTGAAACGCATTGATCAAAGAAACTTTTAAAGGAGTGAAAAGGCGATTTTGTTTCTTTGTTTGTTTTTTTTTTTTTTTTTTTAAATACTCTATCACGTGTTGGTGTTAAACTTATAGGCTCCTATCCGGCGTCTTTCGAGTGGTTCTCGGGTGGATCTCTCAACTTCCTTAGCACAGTTTACATTTATCGCCTATTAACTATTTACATTCCTGGCAGCTGATCATACATTCTGGCTCTTTTTCTTTCCGTTTATTGATAATTTTCATTTAAATTTTTATTGCAAGTATGTCTTCTCTGTACAGATATTTTGTACTGGATAAAAGTCTCCTATAACTCTCATAGAGTGGTCATATATAATGTATATGAATTTTTTATTCTGATGTTTTTATTGTATATTGTATATGAATGAGACTGAAATAAATAAATAAATAAATAAATAAATAAATAAATACATTTAAAATATCCTAACCTTGAGAACATGGCACACAGCACATGAAGGTTTAAATCAAGAATCGTTCGCGACAAGCTGCAAACTAGAATTTGGAAAAGACTTTTTTGCATATTCAGAAAGCTGGTAAGCATACATATTCAGGACAGGGTAAAATGAGTGAGTCTGCAGAAATAATTGTTTCAGAATTTATTGTGCTTTTAAAATTTTGAATTTTATGCTACTAATGACTCACACACCCTAAAGCGTTTGTCTATACCACCTAACAGCAATCCTTGTAACAAAATTAGATCAGAAAAAAGTTCTTCCAAACTTTTAATGATTCCAGATTGTCGGCCAAGTTAATGGAAACCTTTGTTCTGTTTGTGATGTATTTTGTGAAGTTAAGACGCTCGCGCAATAATGCTGAAGTGTCTGGCAAAAAAAAAGTTGATTTCTGGAACGGGTCTCTAATTTTGTTCGTCTGATGTTTTTAGTCGTGAATTTTCTGCAGTAATACCTGGCTTTTCTTACTTGAATTAAATGATATAAAATGAAAAGATATTGCTAATAAATCTGTAAATAAGAGAAAACTTGTTATTTTTTGCAACATAAAATTATAAATCAACAGTAGATTATATTGTAATGAATGTTGCATACTTCAAAAGTCTACGGCGAAAAATACAGTAAACGATATTGTTCAGCAACTGCGAGGAGATTAACACATGCAAAAGAAGAAAAAGGTGTGAAAATGAAACAAAAAGACTAGTTAGAATATAATGGAACAAGATAATGGCGGAATAAACAGTAAATGTACTTCAAAAGGTGTACTTTTTATTCTCCATTATTCATACCGCCATACCACTGTTCTTCATATTTCAGAAAAAAGAGAAAATCGTGTTTGCCAGACAGCAGATTCAGAGAGACATCTCATACCTTTCAGGCTAGTACATTAAAACAAAAAGGTGTGAGCGCCCAAAAAGTTAAGAAAACAAAATTGGAAGGCCATGAAACATTTGACTACTACATACCTGGAGCGAACATTGATGAAAGTTTTACCGTCTGTCAATCACAGTCTATATTGATATATCAATCAATCAAGTCAATCTTGATTGATTGATTGATATTGATATGAAAATGGAAGACTTGCTACGTGTATAAGGGTGGTAGAATACTCTCGCGGCCGGACAATATGCACGTTCTTCTCCAAAAGGAAATGTTGTATTCCGTTCCGTTCCGTGTTGGACTGTTTTGTTCTGTTCTGTTCAAATCAGTTACACCCTGTTCTGTTTATATTCTCTGCAAGTATCATACTATATAAGTCAAGTTCGTCCTCAAGATAAAAATTGTAATCATACATTCGAACTTTCAGTGAACTTTGTCATACGTGTAAAATAGCGTTCTAATTTTATCGAGAGTCGCCTATACTGGACAAGAGACGAAAATATGACATGTTTTGTATTATATTATATTTTTGTCCACAATTTACTTTTATTGGAATATGTCAAATGGTAAAATAGCGTTCTAACTTAAATGAGAGTCGGTCATATTGGACAAGAGAAGAAAATATGACATATTTAGTATTATATTATATTTTGGACATCGATCATGACCTGCTTTTTAATTTGTTCTATTTTCCATTGAGATATATTTCTTTGGATTGAAATTAGAAAGTTCTTCAATGGATACTGGCCACTAAAGAAGCACGTGTTAATTTTTTTATAATTTAGATTAAATGATAATAATAATAAAGAGAAGACGGCGACCTTGCCAATATTCTCTAGTGTTTTCAAAAGTTCTGTCAAAAAATTGGGAATCGATGTCTTTTTAATGTCTTACGCATTTCCTGAATATTGTTTATGTATCTTAAATTTTCAAGTGGATTTTTGTTAACATCATTTATCAAGCAAATATTTTCACAGATAACTGTTTTTCGATCGTGTAAATAATCTAGCAAAAATAATTCAACCAAAATTCCAGGTTTATGAGATTTAGAAATACTCGTACATGTATTTAATTTAAGAAATTCTGGAAAAGAAAGATGAAAGCAAACATATGCAAAGAAAATTCTAAAGGATAGAAATAAGTATATATTCACATGAAATATATCTCATCTAATTACTTAGAAGTTATAAATTAGTAAATTTATAAGTTAATTGAGGGAAACCGTTGAAAGGGGCATTTTATACAGAGCTCATGTGCACATTATTTTGTTTTTTAGCAGACTGTAAACATAGTCTGCACCTTTATACATAAAGTGCCAGTCAACAGCCGCGGTCCGCATGTGCATGACAATGCTACAAATTCAATTATACATTGCTAAAACACTCGTCATGTTTACGGATTAGAAGAACTCATCTTCAGCTGGTTGCAAAGCGCTCCCTAGAAACAGTCACGATCCTTTCATTTGAACAACGAAAATAAATGTAACCGGAAATTTTAAATGGAGATCAATCGATTTAACATTATACACCAAGAAAAAACAGGGGCAGTTTGAGGTGGTTTAGAAATCCCGTATCTCGTCAAGTTGGAGCAGGGACTCTTGTAAGGACGTGTTTGTACTCATTTTCCCTAAGCTCGCATTGATTTCGGGTTTATTGCGTTGATCACCTAGATAATGCGTCAGCACTTAATGAATAAAAAGTAGCTCTCAGAATTTCCTCTTTTATAATATTGGAAAGGGTCTGGCTGGAAATAAGCTTTCAGAAAATCTTTGTTCCAGATTATTATTTTGATGTTGTTGATCATATGTTATTTGTACGAAACTAACGTTCCCGCCATCCCCTAAGGCTGGCATCCTTTTGACACGGCTGGCCTCCTTTTTTGTAAGTGAGATTAACTGTTTCTACACAGTGCATCTACAGGCGTGGCACAAAATGAATTAAAACATTAACTGTCAATGACCCGGAGGAAAAGATAACATACCGCATCTCTTAGCGGGGCGCTTGCAGTACTGTTAATCTCTTGGGGTTATCAACAATTGTTCTCATACAGATTTTTATCTTTGTTTTATGGCTTTAAGAGGATCTGAGAGAAGAAGTTACTTTAACAGGAAACTTTAAACGTTTGACTTTTCGTTTCCTGCGTGATGTGAACTTCGTAACGCATGGTTAGTTAGCCAAAAAATAAATCAAGTTCTTCAAGGACTTGAATAAAATGCCGTTTTCTATACATACGATTATCTATACAAACGATTATCTATACATACGATTATCTATACATACGATTATCTCTACATACGATTATCTATACATACGATTATCTATACATACGATTATCTCTACACCTGTAACGGATAGGAATCTGAACATATAAGCTTTTCGTTACCAAGCTCTTACGATACCATGCACGAGAAACATTTACTGTATAATTGTCTTTACTTCGTTGTTAGTACAAGTGACTGGTACTGATTTATGAGTAGAAGAAGTGTCGCAAGTGTAGCCAGTCTTAACTGTTTGAAGTCGTAACAATTTATCACCATTTCGTAACTTCAGTATAGGACTTGAATTTCACATTAAGCAGAAAAAAACGTCATAAATAAAGTTACAATTGGTTAAGAAGAGCTTTTATTGTAGACGTCACAGAGTGCGAGCGATATACATAAATGAATGCCTTGATGAAATTTGTCTTCCACCCGAGAGGATTAAAATCTTTTAGGTTCAAATAAAATCAAAGAGCTAATAGCGCTGAAATAACAGGGTTTTGTGAAGCGTCCAAAAGTGGGACACAGTGATGTCATTTTTCATTATGAAAATATTTACCATTCTGACTAGTCTGTCGGATGAGACGTTAAACCGAGGTCCCATGTATCAGTGCTATACACTGAGCATGTAAAAGAACCAGAGGTGTCTCTAGAATGGGATGCTTTCTGTATCTTGCAGTACCCCCATAACACAAAATAACTAATCTCTTTAGGGGGCGTCGGTCATATGGGCAACCGGTACCGACGGTAAATAAGCTCAAATAGATAGATAGATCATTCTGACAAAGAAAAGTTTTGTATCATACATGTAAACTTGGGAAGAACATAATGTCAATGTGCATATCTGTAAGCCAGTCACACCTACACTGAATTAAGACGACTTTGGTTATGATCTTTCAACTTAACGCCCATTACAAGCTTTTTGAACATAAGGATATATACAACAGTGTAAAAAACAATTTAAAAATCCAAAATCCTTCAAAAGTATACTTTACGAAAAAATAAAGCACCAAACATCCCTTGTCAGCAATCATCTGCGAAAGAAGCGTCTCAGTGTACATGTATGTATTTTTTTCTATCTGTTTGGAATTGATCATGTAGCATAAGTATCCATACTGCTTTTAATGAAAATTCACCAAACATTTTATTTATGTATTTTCAAAAATGATCATGGATAGATCAAAGGGATGTCTGTATCTGTAAAAAGGTATTTCCAATATCTGATTAAGATTAGTATACGGGAACTGCTGCTCTTGCTGATATTTACAGCGTAAATTACGTACCCCACAACAGCTCTGTACTAATCTGAGAACTCCTGGAAATCCCAAGAAATGTAAAACGAGCTGAAGTTTAATGTGGAATGTATAAAATATTAGACAATCTACTTTTTGCGGAAGTATTTAGAAAACTACTCCGATGCCAGTACTGAGTACAAGGAAACTGTATGTTAAGTGTTATGTGAAAAAATATCTAAATACGATTTCTTTTGAAAGCATGTTAGAGTCATGCCGGTCCTATATCCTTTCTTTCGCTTAAAACCAACATTTCATTGTCAGAACATAGCTACTGTCATGACCACTACACTTTATAAGCACCGTCTTTGACAAATACTAGATTGTCGACGTTGTACATGATATCCTAGAGAGTTACCAAGATGGAAATAACAATTAAAAAACATTGTTCTTCAAAGAATTATCTGGCATAAATAAATTTTATTCTAAGCCCAGTTCACGGTTTAAGATTCTCCGCTATACTTAATCTTATCAAAATCGTATCCTAAAACCAATAGAAGGCCACCGTCATCAGAGCAACACTTTCACCGTTTTGAGTCTGTAGGTAAAGTGGTTAAAATCTATATTTAACAGGGATCCCTGTTAACTCGATAAATAATACAAACCAAAACTTTAATAAGCTCATATGAATCAAGGAGAATTCATTAATTCGGAGAAAAAAAATATGTTTCTAAAATATTCAAGATCATCCGTCTCTCATTAAACATAATGCTATCAAGTTTACACTTTTCAACATAAACAAGCCGTGTGTACAGGTAAACCA
The DNA here is from genome assembly GCA_012932295.1 of Cyclina sinensis. Lineage (NCBI taxonomy): Eukaryota > Metazoa > Mollusca > Bivalvia > Venerida > Veneridae > Cyclina > Cyclina sinensis. The sequence goes on along the minus strand of JAAONU010000016.1, from coordinate 629,390 downwards.
TAAAGACGCGTCAAAATTTAGGTTATGCACCACCAAATCAGTGTTGTCGGGAACCAGTCAATTTTGTGCTTGGTTTGTACGTACGTTCAAGGTGACAAAGCTGTCTGATTTGTCAAAAATGGAAAAGTAGTTCTGAATATTATTTTACCTGAAGACAACAAATATATTGAAGAACAAATTGAAATTTGGCATAAGTGTGCCGGACAATTCTTGGTTATTTTTTGTCGTTTTAAAATAAACAGGAAATTTCGACAGACAGTAATAAAAATACGGAAGTGACTGGGCTCCTTCGAGACGATATACCGGAAAAGTTGTTTGTTCATGCTATGAACAAATCTGAATGAAATTGTTTCTCATGATTGATTCTTTCTAGATATCGACAAAGGTAGCATCTTCCGATGCTAATAAAGTGAGATTGGGACTTGGTGTTATAATGGAAAACTGTAGGATTTCATTTAGGTGTGTGTAACCATAAGATGCAGTCTCATAGGCTGGGATATAAATCACAATATTGGAAATCCAGATTATCAAGAAAGATCGAGTTGAATAGATCATCTTCAGATGTAATCGTAGGGAGTCAGACTGCAGCTATGCTTTACCTGTATTGAATGTCTTTATGTATTTTAGGTCTTAGTGTGTGTTTTACAGTGTTTAGTAAGACGGCTTCTAACTGTTATTCAAATCAGCGAATTGATTGACCAGTCAAATATCGCGAACAAACAAAGTGCCTTACTCTGATGGGGATTTGTATATCCCTATCTTTTTCGGCCCGTACCTTCAAGTTACACATAATTTCACACATATTTGCATCAGACACATTAAACAAACTGGTTTTCATTTTCTCTTTTGGTCACAAACAAAATGCAATTCAAGAACTACATCGTTTAGCGGAGCAATGTTAAGTGACGGTAATCCGAGAGGAATTTGGTACTATTTATATCCACGAAATGGGACAAGAGGCCAGATTACTGCTAACACTGAACAGGTTGCAAGCAACCCTGTACATAAACTGGGGCAAAATGATTTCATCAAAGCAATTATAAATTGATTAATTGTCAATGGAAAGAAAACCAATTTATGATCATTTGATGATCATTTACAACCTCCCAGCCTTTTATAGAGACAGATAATTGTTAATTGCCAGTGCTACATTGTCAACGAGATTCAAATGAATTAAGTTGTTGTCAAATATTAAGCGATATTACGTGATAAAAGTTTCACGGTTTTCTCATGTCAAATGTCAAGTGTTTACTGGTAGTATTTACTGCAATGCCAAATAAACACAGACAGCTGCACTTAAAGACCAGATGTGGTCAAGGGCCATAAAACACTTAAGCTGGTATCATATATCGTTGCTAAGTAATGAGAAACAACTTGAGTGGTATGTAATTTATTTGTACAGATATGAAAATATGAATATGGTCAAAATAATTTAGCTAATATGGGTATGAAATATATAGTGTTCACTGTATCGGTCAGTCAGAAAATGACCATTTGAACTAGTGAAAAATACTTGTTAAAAGACACAAACACTCATGACGAAGTTAGATACTGTCTACAGCTTAAACTGTCAGTATCAGTCAATATCTGACTCTAATTAAGTTCAAAAAGAATAAAAGCTTTTTCAAACAATATATACAAATAAACTGCAAATTCATTTTTAATGTATCAGTATTGCAAAAAAAAAAAAAAAAAGAAAAAAAAAACACTAAAACATTCATACATTTCATACATGTAGTCTAATAATTTCCTAAGTACAAATGTACCCGTATTTTAACGCTAACATCCCACTGTCCAACTATTGTATCAATGGTATTTTCATTAAAGTTTCTTCAATATATCTTCTCGATTATTATTCTTTCTGAAAAAAAAAACTGTTTACCTTTTCTTGTAGAAAGCTGAGAAGAATGTTGTTAATAACAATAAAAATAATAACAAGGTTCCAAACATTTTTCTTGTGGAGTGAATGTACCGTTTTTTCTTATAACCTTTTTAATATGTAGGAACTAAAGTTTTTAAGCTTATTTTTCACACCCACAAAAGTTGTAAAATTAACAAAATTATCTTCAAAATGAAACAACAGAAATGGTGAAAATTGTAGCACACAACAAAGATAAGGAAAATATAAAGCAAGGTTGCGTAATTTGTAACAATCTGTAAAAAAATCGAACTTGGATATTACCTAGAAGTCTTTGAGCATTCCACATTCCCCATTGAAAAAAGAATAACGATAAAAATTCTTGACCTTTGTTATGCATCACCAATATCTCAGCCAAGTCAGGCTAGGTTTATTATTACAAGACGTCCTTTCATAGACGAGAGATTTATCTTATCACTCTGAAGTTTATCATGACAAGACGTCCTTTCATAGATGAGAGATATATCTAACCACTACGAAGTATATCATGACAAGACGTCCTTTCATAGACGAGAGATATATCTAACCACTACGAAGTTTATCATGACAACACGTCCTTTCATAGACGAGAGATATATCTTACCACTACGAGGTTTATCATAACAAGACGTCCTTTCATAGACAAGAGAATTATCTTAGCACTCTGAGGTTTATCATGACAAGACGTCCTTTCATAGACGAGAGATTAATCTTATCACTCTGAGGTTTATCATGACAAGACGTCCTTTCATAGACGAGAGATATATCTTACCACTACGAAGTATATCATGACAAGACGTCCTTTCATAGATGAGAGATATATCTTACCACTACGAGGTTTATCATGACAAGACGTCCTTTCATAGACGAGAGATATATCTAACCACTACGAAGTATATCATGACAAGACGTCCTTTCATAGACGAGAGATATATCTAACCACTACGAAGTATATCATGACAAGACGTCCTTTCATAGACGAGAGATATATCTTACCACTACGAGGTTTATCATGACAAGACGTCCTTTCATAGACGAGAGAATTATCTTAGCACTCTGAGGTTTATCATGTCAAGACGTCCTTTCATAGACGAGAGATTTATCTTACCACTACGAGATTTATCATGTCAAGACGTCTTTTCATAGACGAGAGATATATCTTACCACTACAGCGTTTTTCATGACAAGAAGTCCTTCCATAGACGAGAGATATATCTAACCACTACGAAGTTTATCACGACAACACGTCCTTTCATAGACGAGAGATATATCTTACCACTACGAGGTTTATCATGACAAGACGTCCTTTCATAGACGAGAGATATATCTTACCACTACGAGGTTTATCATGACAAGACGTCCTTTCATAGACGAGAGATATATCTAACCACTACGAAGTTTATCATGACAACACGTCCTTTCATAGACGAGAGATATATCTTACCACTACGAGGTTTATCATAACAAGACGCCCTTTCATAGACGAGAGAATTATCTTAGCACTCTGAGGGTTATCATGACAAGACGTCCTTTCATAGACGAGAGATTAATCTTATCACTCTGAGGTTTATCATGACAAGACGTCCTTTCATAGACGAGAGATATATCTTACCACTACGAAGTATATCATGACAAGACGTCCTTTCATAGATGAGAGATATATCTTACCACTACGAGGTTTATCATGACAAGACGTCCTTTCATAGACGAGAGATATATCTAACCACTACGAAGTATATCATGACAACACGTCCTTTCATAGACGAGAGATATATCTAACCACTACGAAGTTTATCATGACAAGACGTCCTTTCATAGACGAGAGATATATCTAACCACTACGAAGTATATCATGACAAGACGTCCTTTCATAGACGAGAGATATATCTAACCACTACGAAGTATATCATGACAAGACGTCCTTTCATAGACGAGAGATATATCTTACCACTACGAGGTTTATCATGACAAGACGTCCTTTCATAGACGAGAGAATTATCTTAGCACTCTGAGGTTTATCATGACAAGACGTCCTTTCATAGACGAGAGATTTATCTTACCACTACGAGTTTTATCATGACAAGACGTCTTTTCATAGACGAGAGATATATCTTACCAATACAACGTTTTTCATGACAAGAAGTCCTTCCATAGACGAGAGATATATCTAACCACTACGAAGTTTATCACGACAACAAGTCCTTTCATAGACGAGAGATATATCTTACCACTACGAGGTTTATCATGACAAGACGTCCTTTCATAGACGAGAGATATATCTTACCACTACGAGGTTTATCATGACAAGACGTCCTTTCATAGACGAGAGATATATCTAACCACTACGAAGTTTATCATGACAACACGTCCTTTCATAGACGAGAGATATATCTTACCACTACGAGGTTTATCATAACAAGACGTCCTTTCATAGACGAGAGATATATCTTACCACTACAGCGTTTTTCATGACAAGAAGTCCTTCCATAGACGAGAGATTTATCTAACCACTACGAAGTTTATCATGACAAGATGTCCTTTAATAGACGAGATATATTTCTTACCACTACGAGGTTTATCATGACAAGAAGTCCTTCCATAGACGAGAGATATATCTAACCACTGCGAAGTTTATCATGACAAGAAGTCCTTCCATAGACGAGAGATATATCTAACCACTGCGAGGTTTATCATGACAAGATGTCCTTTAATAGACGAGAGATATTTCTTACCACTACGAGGTTTATCATAACAAGACGTCCTTTCATAGACGAGAGATATATCTTACCAAGATTAGGTTTACCATTACAAGACGTCCTTTCATAGACGAGAGATATATCTTACCAAGATTAGGTTTACCATTACAAGACGTCCTTTCATAGACGAGAGATATATCTTACCAAGATTAGGTTTACCATTACAAGACGTCCTTTCATAGACGAGAGATATATCTTACCAAGATTAGGTTTACCATTACAAGACGTCCTTTCATAGACGAGAGATATATCTTACCAAGATTAGGTTTACCATTACAAGACGTCCTTTCATAGACGAGAGATATATCTTACCAAGATTAGGTTTACCATTACAAGACGTCCTTTCATAGACGAGAGATATATCTTACCAAGATTAGGTTTACCATTACAAGACGTCCTTTCATAGACGAGAGATATATCTTACCAAGATGATGTTTACCATTACAGGACGTTCTTTCATAGACTATATAATCACATTTCGTATTATGAACAATTTATCAGTTTTATCCACAGTTGTCAGAAAAAAACCTTTCCTTCAAATATGTAATATAATGCATTGTTCCCATTCACATCAATTCTGCTTACTTAAAACTTCTGAATAAGGTTGGAGCAATAAGCGAATTGCTGGAAAGTGCTGTAAGATACAGTTGCTGGTATGTCTATTTATTTATTAAACTGTCTTCACATTCTCTATATCCTTCTGAAATACCTATACATCATATCCAGTAGTCAGTCTTTGTACATCAGTTACAGTCTACATCTTACAAGTCATTGGCACAATAACCACGACCAATATGTGAATTGTGTCAACTTTACACAAGTGTGTGTCCCTGAAATGTAAGATCAAGTGAATGAACAACTAAAAGTTTTATTGTATCACAATAATAAGTATAAAAGTGTCACTGTAAGTATCAAAATACTAGACAAAGTTTGTATCGCAGCCCCATTATCGTCCACTGTTTGACTCTGATTCGATCCTGATACAGCCGAAACGTCTTCTGGTATCCGTTTACCATCGTCGTCTGGTTCCCGGTTAGGCTCCGATCCTTCATCTTTTGTATTGTCTGAGGGAACTTCTATAACAGGAGGGTTTGTTGGAACATATTTAACACTGCAGTCCTCCTCTGTACGGACAAACAAGTCCCGGAATCCATCCCGCATTCCTCCTATTCTAAAAGATTCCATGCAGTTAACATTGTTCAGGTTTCTGCATAACATCATGCCTTCGTCACTTGTTGTATCATCGAACTCACTTTTTTCGACGGGAAAGAACGTTGCTATTTTATCACAGTAGATTATACATTTCATTGCACCAAGAGGTCCGGTGCCAAATACTTTACAACTCACGCAGTCTTTGTAAGTGTCGCATGGAGACGGACACGTGGGACATTCCTCGCACGTGAGTCCCAAGTATTGACCCTCACACTTACAAACTCCACAGTCACAAACACCTTGTCCATTGCATACAGTACCGTTGCTTGCAATACAATTTGAATCGTCACATCCAAACACGTGCACCACAAATAAAAGAACAGCGCACGAGAGAATTAAGTATACGTTAAATTCCATCTTTATTATTTCTTATGTTCATTTCGTGCCGTACAAAAACCGAACTCCGCCAAATATATCTTCATAAAATTCAGCGTCAGTTTTTACGGTTTCAAATGATGAATTTTCAGAAAATAACATCCATCATTCTATCGTTGTAGCAACTGGCGTATCTAAAACTTCTTTGTCTTAAAACTTAATCCAAACTGACAGGCGATGTTGCAAAGTTTACACCTTTGCGGTAATAAACCGTCTGTACTTGGTGCGAACGAATGCTTCACTGAACAATTCTAGCACATGCTGAGATAGTTAACTGCCAGAGATGGCCAGTGAGCAGCTTGTTTGCATTTTAAATGACATATTGAAAATTAATAACAGGATGTACTTTTTATTTCTCCATATCTTACCGTATATGTCTTATTAGAAATCTCTATAAAAGAATGTTGGACTACTGAGTCGATTCCTGATTAAACTTTTAATTGACTGACTGACTGGCTCGCTGGCCGACTAATACCAATTGAATGAAGAAAGAAAAAAGGAAAGAAAGAAAGAAAGAAAGAAAAGAAGGAAAGAAAGAAAGAAAAGAAAGAAAGAAATGGATGAATGAAGACCGAATGAATGAATGAATATTCACTTTATCCTTTTTTCACAAAACTATTGTCCCTTTTGATTTTATTTTTGATTTTATTGTTGTTGTAATTTTTGCTGTTGATGATGGAAATGTCGTTGTCGTCGTCGTTGTTGTTGTTGTTTGAATGATATGTTAACAGAAATGATGATAGTGTTGTTGTTATGACGATTTTTATTTCGATGACAGTGATGTGGTTGATGTTTACTATGATGATTGTGAACACTGTAGTGATGATTTTGACGATTTTTTAAGAATCACTATTTTGACAACATACAAAAATATTGTTATAACAGAGTCATTGTGTGATTAATTTCTTCTCTGCCCTACATTACTCTTATCTGTCCTGGTTAGGTTAGTTCTGTTATACAACTTTATTTAGTACAAATACGGTATTTTCCAACCTGCTTAACAACGGCATGATGGATGTCGTAAAACGATAAAATAATATCTTCACTAATCCCAACATGTTGCCATTTACGAGATTAGATAATCTCTATCCATCAAATCTTTTAAAGTGACCCTTTCCGAAGACAGCTAACTAGACAGATTTACAGATTTATCAAGATTTATCGGAGATCGGTTCAACTGAAGAAAAAAAAAGGCTTTCATATCAATAGCTTTCTCGTCATTAATGAGCTCTGGTGTGTCTTTTAAATAAAAAGACCTCTTCGTATACATCTCAAGCATATGAACGCAATAAAATGAAATAAACAAGATAGGAACAAGAAAACATCACTACAATTCAGCAACAATTCGAGGTAGTGACCATGCCAATTAAACTATGCGTTCTATTTACATAATTTGTTTGAAAGTGAACACTGCATGAAATTGGATTCAATCTGGATTATCGACAAAAATTTTCTTTTTAAGGGTAATTTAAAAAACTTTAGAACTAAAAACACTTTATGACAATATTGATATAAAGTAAGCATATTTTTTGCCCAAGGCTCGATCGCAGTTCAGTACACTTTTCATGAAATGATTCGGCATTTTCATTTATTTGAATTTTCGTGGTTTTCGTGTGATTCGACTTTTTCTATTTTTTGATGACGACATTCGGCAGCAAAGCATTACTTTTGTTTCGTCAGAAATAAATACCAGAGTTTGTAATAACATCAGTACTTGTCCTCACTCGGACGCTTTTAGTAAACGTTTTTGTAATTTCCAAATGAAGTTTTTTTTCTTCTTCTTTTTCTTTACGTTCGAGACGTCTTAAACCGCTTTAATGATTTACAACAAAAGATTTACAGTGCTAGAAACTACCAAAGGGAGATAATAACCACATAAAAGAGATTCATGCGGCTCAACAGTTATTGGACTTTTCAACGCAAAATACAAAACTGACATTAAAGATTGCCTGTCTTGTCTTGCAAGGATATCACAGTTCCATTAGGATTATTTACTGTATTATATTGAAAGTATTTATATTTATAGCTTAAATAAATAAATATGATACTACTATTAGATGGCGCCTGTTATTAAAAAAGGGACTTTCTGGTACTTAATTTTTTGAGTTAATTGTTCAAATGATGTGTTAGCAATATTTGGTAATCCTTCCTTATTCTTATGAATAATTTTCTTGGTTTTCTTATTTATCAACACAAGACAAAGCCTTCCTTCTTGGTGAATTTTCTTGGTGCACCACACATTTATGACATCTGATCTTTATCTGTTCCATTTATTGTGTTTCTAGGTGTTGCTGGAAACTATTTTTTAGCTACACTGTCTACAGAAACTGACGGTTAGATGTCCATGAACTGTTGATTTGTACATCGCAGTTATACCATTTCTGTTCTGCTACTGAGCGAACACAGCCAACCAGACCATTCACTTCCCGTCAGGGAAGAATACAGTCTTAAAGGCAGAGGGGATCGGATACACTGGTAAACATTCAAACGAGAAATAGCTGTCGTATATTTAAACTTATTTTTTTGTTTACATTCATATATACTTTAAATATTTACATTTAAAACACTGCTATGAAGACTCAAATTAAAGAGAAAATTTATTACTATAGATTAATTCTTTTATGCTAATTATCTAGAGGTTGGTGTGGCTCTGGTTTATATATGATTATATCATGTGAAGCTTTTAATAACAAGGACTTCAATGAACAAGTTTTCTCCTTTAATAATTCTTTTACAGACTATAAATCTGCACATATAACTTTGCATACATTGACGTGTATGGTTGTATACGTATGCTTAGCTGATAAAGTATCTTCAGCACCCACTCACTCACTCACTCACTCACTCAGGCACTCACTTACCAATTCATTCAAGAGGAACTAGCTCCTGCTATAGAATACAATGAAAATAAAGGGGAAAAGTCAACCTCTTGTTTTATTTCTATTCCCTATTTATCTATAAATATTTTCCTAATTGTTAGAAGAAATTATTTCATGTAGGATTATGCTTTTTTCTATTTTACAGTTGTTCAGATTTATGTTGTATTCTAATCTATTTTAGTTACCCTAGAATGACTTCAAAATACTTTTAATATCCATTGAGCAAAAATCGCAGAAATTGGAAAGAGCTATGTTCTGTTTAAGTAAAAGGTTATATGTTGCCACTCAATTTCTCATATGTTCACTTCTCACCATAATTAAACTTTTAAAAATTCTTTTTAGTTGAAAACGAAATCTTTCTCTCACTCTGTTAATTAAAAGTTTGTTTACTGCCCACGGCTATTTCACTTCACTGAAGTTTGACACAAGAACTTTAAGACAGACAGACAGACGGACAGACAGACAAAACTCTTACCTAGAATTGTAAAATGTACCTCATTTATTACACATACATTACACCAATAATGTCAACGTGAATTAACAGAAATACAGCGAAATAAAATATAGAACATGTAACATTATGGTATTTGGTAAAATTTGCGAGTATTTTCTATTGAGATATTTCTGCTCCAGACAGATATAACAATGCCATAAGAAAATTCAATGATATTAAGAATGCTTTTACTATTAGAAAACAGAAGGCTATAAACTGTGAACATTTTACTGTCATTCTCATCTTTTTTTTATCTATCATTCTAAGGCAGTTTTGGCGTTCCATACATTATGAATCTAATACCATAACGTTTAAATAAGTTATAAAAAGTCTACTATTTCTTTAGTTATGTATTCATTACCACTATAATTTTCTGTAAATAGCTCCAATTTATGGAGGCAAATCATGAACATGTATTTAAATATGTAACAGATAACGCAAACAGCGAGCGCGTGACAAATTTGTAATCACAGTTTCTATTTATGTACGAGTTATTAAGCTTTTATGCACGAATCTTCGATCCTCCGTGAGCTTGCAGATCACTGGCAGATCCTAATTTATCTAATTATCGGGCACCTTGATATTTCCTTCCACGAGACAAACGAATGTTCACCTTTGCACGATCGACTTCTAATGTATGTTTGCTTTGTCTCTATTTTTCCGCCGTAGCCCTTTTTCTGCACCCGCCATAACAATTGCGGAAGGGCACATAGCATTACCCCTGTCCGTGAGTGTATCTGGGTTTGTATGTTCGAAATTTGATATACTATTACTTTGTTTTGCACACTGGAATTTCAAAATAATTTGGTACCTTTAATCACCATAAGAAGACAACGTGTTGCATGGAAGCCTCAGATCCCTAAGTCAAAGGTCAAGGTCACAGTGAGTCATTGAATTTAGTGTATGTCTTGTTCTTCAATGCTGATAAAGTACGTGCCCTGTCCATAATTTTGACATGCATAGTGGAATTTCAAAATGATTTAGTACACAATCACTATAAGTAAACAACATTTGAGCTTTCAGTCCAATGATGGGCTTTTGTGATCATCTGTTGTCAGGCGGGGATATCCGTGTCCTATGGATACATTTCTTGTCTGTATAAAGCATTGCAATATAATATACGTTTCATCTACCATTGTAAGTGAAATAGAATGGTTAATACAATATAAACTTTCAGTGGGACATTTGATACAATATACAATATATTTAACTCTTATATGAAACAGAGCTGCATATCAATTTCAATACTAATGCTTTTCATTCATTTCACTTTTCCGACATTTTTTTTAAGAACTGTACAATTTTAGTATCATTCTCAAACTATAACGAGATAATCACTGTAGTCAAAGTTACTGTAAAAAACCTAAAATACAAGTTCGAGGACCCTCATGGGAATCTATTCTTAATTTCTTAACTAATCCACCCTTCCTCCGCAAAAAAAGAAAACAAATGTTACTCGGGGACAAAGAATGTATTAATATTTTAACAATTCCCACAACTTGCACGTTACACAAGAGCTCAGTAGATTACAAAGCATCAAGAGCCCAAACCAGAAAGAGAAAGACATTTGAAACCAGTGTAAACTTTGTACAGCAACGTTTACAAATATTATAACATACTTTACTCCACAATGGGCGAGGACTTTGAAATAGCCAAGTTAGAATTATGATTCATTTGTACATCATCATTTCACTCTTCAAGTCAATATATCGAAGTTTTACAGAGTGATTCTGCAGAGTACAGACAAATGTTAAACTGGAAATTTTAACAAAGGAATTATCTCAGGAGATAGCCTTTGGAGGATAATTAATATTTCATTTCAATCCTGTAAATCATCTAACTAACCAAGTATCAAGTCAATACATTGTAGCTGCAGTATACTACGGAGCCCAATAGAGTGACATGCGCATTTTAAAAATCTGTTTTACAATCTAAAAAGAAACGAAATTCCGTTTGCATAAAATGACAACGTTTCTTTATCTCGAAATAACAACACTTCGTTATCACGAAATAATATGAAATGTCGTTCTTCTGAGATAACGAAACAGCGTTATTTCCTTTAAACTAAATGTCGTTATTTCGAGTTAATGAGATATGGTTATTTCGTTTATACGAAATAAATTAAGAATTGAGATTCTCTACAAGCAACTGAAAGTCGGCATACCGTTATTTGATTTTGTTAAAATGAAATAACATTATTTTGGGATAACGAAATAAATGAAAAAGATATGCACATGTCACTTAATGCTCCATAATAAACATTGATTTAGTTATGTTGTTTTTTTTTATTTTGCATTTGTTCTAGATGCATATAATACTTTCAAAATTTGCAGTCAATACATTCATAGGTTACAGAATTATGCCCCGAAGAAATGTCTAGGACGGACGAATGGAAATCATAACCATATCACAAGCCATTTTTTCGCGAGGGATATTAACGCAATATGGAAATGTTCATTTTGTTTTCAGTTTAGCGTTTTGATTTACAAAATTAAAATTTGCATGGAAATTTGAATAAACCTCTAATATTTCAGGATAAAGGCCTTTTTGTGATTTCATATTTCACTATGGCTGTCAATAAACATCGAAAATGGTTGAGTTTACATCTGTATTGGGTCTCCAAGCTAGTTTTTACAGGAGTAGGAAATGACTGAATTATAAACTGGCCGTTGTTTAAGCAACCGTTACCACGGATATTGTAACATCACCTGATTGATGGAGAAAAACTGTTTGACTGAAGCTGAATTAATCGTTTTCATTGAATGCTGGTTATATAAAGTACATGACTGGAATTCCAGGTGGACTAAACACTATCGATTTGTAATTACAACTTTAAAATAGAGGTAAACCAATAGCAGCGCTCTGTCGCAGACGACAGATCGGTGACAATGTTTGCTGTAAAATGACATTGCTAGGGAGCGAGTAGTAAACGTGTGAACCTCGCAGCCGGTTGTTAGTGAGAATATCGTGAAATATTAACTGAAAAAAGAAGACTAATTCACCAGGCTTTATGGAAAAATGTAGTGATATTATACACGATTATCACCATTAGAAACACTCTGCTGGCTCTATGTGATTATAATGACTTACTAATTTACATCAGACTTTTAAATGGATATGAAATACTGGAAATATAGATCTAATACTTAGTTCATTGTACCAGGTTATGGACAATACAACAGCTGGAATAAATAGCTCAGTAAATCACTATGACTGTGCTAAACCAACCTGGGGATATGACGTCACTGCAGTGCAAGTGCTCGGATTTTGTTTGGCTTTTACACCCTTAATATCTGCACCAGTTAATGTCATAGCACTGGTGTTTATTATTCGTGCACCGAAATTAAAAGCGAATACAAGGGTGTGTTTAGGTTCAGTAATGATGTGTAATACACTGTTTGGTGTTATCGTTCTACCCTTAAATATTTTTGGTATGATATTTGCAAAATCAAACAGTTTCATTGGGAAAAATGATAAACTATGTGAAGTCGGCAATGGTTTTGAAGTAATGCTACGCATAAGTGCCTTGATGCATATGTCTTTTCTAGCATACGACAGATTTCTTACCATGTGTCGGCCATTCAGACGTGCCTTTTGGTTGAACCGCTCTTTCGATACTTTCGTCTTCATTGGGTGTTGGATGTTTCCTGCGATTTTGTCTTTTAGTGTCTTTCTGCCAAGATTGCAATTAATAGGGATTATAAAGCAACACGACTGTTTACTTGAACAAACGAAAATGTGCAATTTTATTGCAAATAAATCATTTTCCTTGACTCATACATGTTTAGGTTTCGCTGTGCCATCAGTTTTCATTTTGCTATGCAATAATCGCACCATGGCATCTGTGCGAAGGCGAGAAACTGTGATATTTAATCTGCTACAAATCAACACTAAAAGAGGTAGCTTCAACAGACGCCATTTTGGAACAAAATTAGCGCGAACAATCTGTGCGATGACGTCATGTTTCCTGTGTTGTTGGTTGCCGTTTTTTGTTGTTAACTTTGCAGACCCTCTGACATCATACCGGGTACCAAGATACATATGGCTTCTTGTAACTTGGTTTGGATATGCAAGTACTGTCACAAGTCCAGTTATCTATATGAAATCGACAGGGCTTTTATCATTTGGGATTTAATGAAATCGACAGGACTTTTATTTTTATCGGATTTAACTACTTGTCTACACTATTTAAACATCTCATATTATATTGCATTACTATGCAATTTTACGTGCCTTTCTGTAATTTCTTTACCAGAAAACTCTGTAATCTTGCATTTATGAAATACCATGCAATTATGGCATAATTTACTGATTCAGACGTTCATGTCTTCTATTCAACCTTCGTGTTATTTTCTTCAGTGATGATTACTTTAGGAAAATGGACGCTGCATGATTTTGTGAAAATATAGTCAACATGACATAGCAGTTCCTGCTCCAATCAAAAACGCTTTTAGAAATCAAACCCACCTGGTTTTGCCCATCGAATTTTGTATCATACTTGCATCTGTAATGGATTTTACTTTTTATTCATTATGTTTCGATTTCATTTAAATATTCATACTGAAAAATAAACAACCTCTTCTTATTACTCTAAGGAAGTGTGTTTATAACTTATTCTAGCTTTATTCATTTCAGAACTTAAAAATGAGGCATTTAAGTAACATTACAAGTTCATATTGTACTACGTGTATCATAGTTTATTAAACTTCTCGAAAACAATCCAGTATTCTAACTATGAAGGTAGCATACGCTTCGAATTTCCCGGTTAAGGACCCCATTGCTCAATTTGGAAAACGAAAAAGTGCTCATACGGTTCGTCAACGCGCAAAGCTATTTCAGCTCTGTTTATCCGACTTCTGCTATTTTTTTTCAGAAACCTTTCAACTAATTATAAAACATACAGAAAGCAATCTCCCTATTACAAATAAGATCAGAATCCTCATAAAAAATAAACATGTTATGAACTTGGGGAAAATAACATTGCTCAACATTATTCTTTTCTTAGGTTTATGCAATTCTTCTCTAACGTTAACTTCCGGTGACGTCATTATTACATGCGTCGAAGAATTATTAAATACGGACGGAAAATCTATCAGTTTTAAGTAAAAAAGGGTAATAAAACTGTAACTTGGTTTTTAGGGTAGTATATGTGAATATATTACCAGCCCAGATATAAAAGCTAGGTTAGAAATATATCCACATATTGCCGCATTTATTCTTGTGTCCATCCTTTGCAGTATACTAATGATGTACACCTGAATAAAAAGATGACAAAAACTATTTACAGACAACAAGATACATTCTTATTTCATGAAAATTATATGAAAGAAAAGTTTAAATGTACAGAAATGAACATATGAAATAAACGGTAAGTAAATATTGCTTATATTTAGCTGTTTCGTCCTTTCTTGTAAATATGCTCTTGTACAGCAATACATACAAAACGCCAGACATAGAATATAGAATAACAAAAGCTATCTGTCAAATCAAATCAAATGGTTATTCTTTATGTCCGGAAAGACCCCCCGTAAGTCAGAACAAAGACATAAAATATCAGGGCTATCATCAGAACAAAGACCAAGAAATAAAGTAACGATATGTGAGAATAGATGTTCTGCTTCACGTATAAGTTAACGTGTATATACAGGGTACGTTTTAACACACCAGTTATTATATATGTGCACATATCATTATAAATAGGATAAATATAAACACGAACATATATTTCAGTAAAACGTCATTTACATGAAGTCGGCAATTATCTAAGACTCATCTACGAATGCTTTTTGCAACATATTGTCAGTCTTAGGGGATTTATTTCATCAACTAATGCGAACTGCTATGAAGTTATAATCGCGTGGCTCGTAAACATTTTCATCTTCAATAATTGAGTAGTTGATGTATTGTTTTCACGAATGATTAAACGTTCAATAAAATATAGTTACGTTAATGATATATCAGCGTGTCATCCAGTTAGAAAACAGAAAACTGAAATGATAAGATCAACTGATAAATCCAACACAAAGCACAAAAACTGGATATACTTTACTCTGCATGTCTTACAGGGTACAGATAAGTTGAGGTACGAACGAAAATGTGTACAAAACTGACGCGAATTCCTGCTAACAATTTTTCAATTTCCGCCTCCACATTTTTGCAGCTTGAATCTTCACTTTATTGAAACACTTTGTGAAATCTTTTTCCTGCTGTAGAAATGTAAGAACAAGGACAAGTGTGACTGAAGTATAGAAACTAGCTGAAGGAAAGAATGAGACCAATAAACAACAACAACTTCAGAAACATCGAGTATTAAGTCACCTGAAGTATATACGATAATCCGTTGCAAAGTTAGATCTATGTAAAAGACTAGAAACAGTGTTGGAGGAAATCCGTAACAGTCAACCATGACAGCAGTCTGTTAACGCACTTAAGTTGTTATATGCTAACTTATAGATATAATTAGAATGACTTGGTCGCTCTAAGGTAGTATTTTGACACCAACAGAATAATGACTACATTGTCGTTATTTCATGAAAATATGACTCCCCCCCCCCACCATTTCCCTACTAATCGTAGTTTAATGTATCCGAACTTATAATATTACAACCCTCTAGGCGTAATTAAATGACACATAACAATATAAATTACCGCCCTCCCCCTTGTAAAATCACTTCCATGCACTTTATTTCAGTACCAATTATTTTAAGAGCTTTTGAATTGAACTCTCTTTTCTCGTGTGTCGTTCTCTGTCTCCGTGGAGTCCAGTCAGCCCTTCTTGGATAAGGGTTACCTGCACACATCGGCTGATTTGGAAGAAATAGCTCAGTCATAAGTAAACGCTTCAGAGAGCAGTTTAATGGATCCACATTGACTCATGTCAATACTACTTGTTAGCAGTTCTGAACTCTAGCAGCAAGCAGCGATAACAACACTGTAGTACATACATTAATTTGAACTTGATTAATAACAGCAGTAGTTGTTGCCGAAGTAATGGTAGTGACAAACTATGACGTCGATTCGGGGCGGGGAGTAGGGGGCTTTTTATGTATATGATATAAAAGGAGTCAATTTTTTATAAAGTAAGTCATTATTTTACAGAACGGGGTCACTTCTCCTGTAAAACTTACGAGCAGTGAGAGGGTAAAAATACTTCCTAACCACGCCTCCGACAAGTGACAGTATTTATCAAACGACGTTAATTCGCTCGTATCGAACTACCCCTTGTAATCGAGTCGTTCTCCTTCGGAGCGAGAAATATATGGATCGAGTCCTGTCAGGGTCTTATTATGACGAAGCCTGTCAGTGAGCCGTCTGCTTGCTGAAGACTGGCTACCCTGACGCCTACCGTTTAAGATAAAGAATCAAGTGTTCAGGAAATTATATCCAGTGAGCCCTGCACTTTCGGTAAGTATTACACTGTAAGGATCAACCATTTAACCATATTTTATTTTACTTTATATACTGACCTGCAGTAGTAGTAATGCGATGAAACACCACGCGCCAATCATGTTTTATTCAACACTTTACATGTATTATTATATACAGCACAGTGACTCGCGTATCTGATAATAGCTCTTAAAACAAAGGTATACGCCATATCAGATAATGTTTTATATTAAAGACAACTTAGAACTCTCAAGTACGCTTTGATGAACAATTAGCAAATAGACACGCAGCAACTGCTGAAACAGAACGATGGACAGAAAATGATATCAATGAATCAAATCGACAGTTATCTCGGAAAATGTGATTAATTGTAATCTAAAAATAAGTATGACAGGAAATGTTGCTGTCTGGATTACTCGTTTTGTCTTTTCAAATGCAAATTTGACTCTTAATGAAAGAAACACAAAAGAATGTAAAGTTTACAGATATTACAGATATCATTTCATTGACATTGGAAAGACAATAACAAGTTGATGATGTTTCAGATGCAGACATTCCATGTCAGCTGCCATATTGATTAATTGATCAGGCGCCATGTCGATTGATTGGCACAATCGCTTAATTATATTTATATATGAATTTATTTAGAGTCAAGTCTGCATACATATATATCACACATTTATATACAAAGGTACATGAAACAAAGAATCAAAAACTTACAGACCTACAAATGACTATCCCAGATATCTTTTACCTACATTACTAAAACTTAAACACATGTATTATCACATTTAGTACTGAAGAAGTTGGCATAAATTTAGACTGATTTTAGCCTAAAAAATGACAACTAAAAGAATTCAAAGAAATCATATTTAACTTTAATAATCGAAAATGTTCACTTGGGTAATTCTCAAAAAATTTAAGATAACGTTTATACTTTACGTTTATACTGAAACCAAAGCAACCTGAATTATACCAACCACCCAAAGAACTTTACCATAATTTAAAAATGAATAAAACTTGACATATGTTGTTAACTGACTAAAATATTTTATAAAATCGTTTGCATAAAAATATTTTGCGACAGTCTAAAATTTTGCAACAGGTTTTAGCCACTGGTCTAATTAATTTTGTGTTTTTAAACAAATATTTCAACCGTTTAAATTCTGACAAATTCTAAAAATTTTCATAACCTTTAAATGCTTGAACAGAGACTCCCTTAAATCATTATACATGGAACATTTCAAAATAACATGTTTCTCATCTTCATCACTATTAGGACAGAATGGGCTGACTCTATTTTCAACTTGTAAATTTTCATGTCTTCCTATCTCTGTGCGTACTGGTGCAACACCGCACCGAAATTTACATAAGGCAGACATGTTTTCTCGGTAAAATAATTTTACAATATTTTTCAACAACAAATTCTGATTTGAATGTACAATAAGTCCTTGATTTTTTGTTGCTTTTACCTCTAGCACTAGTATTTATATTAATACTAATAAACAAGTCTTGAACATATTTTTCATTAAGCTTTTCTCAATTTTACCAACAGCATATGACTTAAACAAATAATTTTGTACATTGTATGCTATATTACACTCTTCAAATGTCTGTTTCACCAAATAAAACCAATTCTAACATCCAGATTTAGAATTAGCCCCACATTGCAATACGTATATTGACTCTAGCCATTGCTGTGTTACAAAGACGGTACACAAAACACGTAACAGTTTTCCACTGACAGACCATTGCCGGAGTCCAGGCCATCTCCCCGCATAGTCGGAGTCCTGGCCATCTCCCCGCATAGTCGGAGTTCTGGCCATCTCCCCGCATAGTCGGAGTCCTGGCCATCTCCCCGCATAGTCGGAGTCCTGGCCATCTCCCCGCATAATCGGAGTCCTGGCCATCTCCCCGCATAATCGGAGTCCTGGCCATCTCCCCGCATAGTGGGAGACCAGGCCATCTCCCTAGCAAGACCATAGTGGAAGGGCCAGCTGCCCCGCTAAAGCCAAATTAGAAGTATATTTCCCTCCTCCCAAGTAGAACCGCATGGCTTTATTTTGAACCGCATTAAATATTTATATATTATTTATATATTTCAAATTTTCATAGAGCACACATTTGTTATCTGTTGCTTTATTTTGTAAACCAAGTTTTACGGATTTATGACTAATGAACTAGCGTGTCTCACCATTTCAACAATTGTTCCTTTGCAGAACTAACGTATTCCTTTTTCCTGCCGCGAATGACAACAACAAGCAAGTTGTTCTTCTCAACCAGTGTACAATGAACTTTTTCATCCCTACGCTTACTTTGTAAATACTCCTGTATTTTGACTTTGTGATAAAAATTCTTAGGTTGGACACATTCATCTGAGTAAAGATTCTTTATATCATTTTCCAGTTCTTCCATTTCAAACTTAACTTTCAGAAATTCCCCGTACCCGCACTTAATGTCAACTATTGCCGGCTCAGAATCTGTAAACACTTGTATTTTCATACTCTGAAACTTCTTTTTAAAATCGTTTAACTCTTTATTGAATAAGAAATGTACAATTCTCGCGTGATCTTCCCTGAGTCTCCACTCCACGCATTTTCCCGCGAGTCTTTGCGTTATTCCCGTCTGTGGTGGTTTCTCGTTCAATCTCTCGAGACTTTGAACAGCGAGATCTAGAATTTCCTGCTGCTGGCCGTATATCCTGAGGTTTTCGTCAGTTCCAGCCACTTTGATGCCGTAATTGTTCTCAATCATACTTTTCAGACGTGCTAACCCTCCGCTCATCTTCTTCCATTTGTTCAACAAGAATTTTGGTATTTTTGTTGACAGCTGCCGTGTTCTTAAAGAGCTCTGTAAATGGATAAAATTTTTAATTAAACGTATATTGTTTAATTTCTCAAGCGGTATGAATTCAATTTCGTCAACACGCTTCACGAGAATAATATGACAGGATGTAAATGTAACAAGTGCGTTGATCATAACGTCAACATACGTCATTAATTTAAATGTAGATATATACAAAAAAAGTATTTATCTAGGCTATGTGAACTCCTGTTTTGAAACGGGAACATTCAATTCTTCATTAGGCTTTCTTTACAAGTGCACTTTTATTCATACACTTCTTTATCATTTATTTTCAACTTTGAAAGTAGGTTTATATGCACTTTAATAAAGGTACATTTCTGTTCAGAAGTACGTGCTATTGTCACAACTCAATTTATTGACTCTGTCACCAACTCATGTAAATGAATTTAGTATTAGCAATATGGATTCCATTCTTTATAAATATATTTTGATGATAATATTACTTTCTGTAGTTTATTTCCCGTACATACTGACGTTAAATCTTAAGGCTTAAATGATAAACACACCTTCTTCCTTACAATGTCCAATGGTCTTTTGTTGCCCGGATCATTCTCCAGTAACTGATCTATAGCCTGTATACATTGTAGCTGCAGTGAGGTTACTGGAGTCTTTTCTCTGGTACTGTCAGAGCACAGAGGACACCTCAGCTTGCCATCAGGGGACGCTGCCACTCTGACGCAGTCGTTGCATAACACATGTTTACATTCTAGAAATGTCGGGCGTGACGACTCTTTGTGACATGACGAGCATTCTATGGGTAATTAAAATAAAACTGTTTTAGTGTGACAAAATATTAACAGTAAAACAATTATCTCTTATGATTAAAAAGAACTACTGTTTCTACCTTTTTATTATTGCATGATAGGCCTACGTCTTTACATCATTAAATAATCATTTGACAATTATTTCTACTGAGTCACCGAAGTTTGATTATGGAAATCCTTCGCCTTTTTGACCAGTAGATAGGCTAGGAGGAAAAAAGTTATATTTAAAAAGACCTTGAAAAAAGTTAAACTCCAATGTTAATAACACAAGAACAAGACACCATAAGATAGCAATGCTATTTCAATTAATTAAGTGCATATTACCCAATATTTTGACACCGCATGAGTTCATTCAAAACAAGAATGACTGTTGCATTGTACACTAGAAAATACCTTTACAAAACAAGCTTAAAAACTCTTGTTTCACTTGTTCTACAGCTCTTCCCTCGCGTCCTTGTATAACGAGACTTTGTGTATTTTCGAACTCTTCAATGTGGCAGATGACGTCATCACTGTTTTCTTGTGATATCGCATACATCTTCATCCGGAAGTCATCTTGTTTAGGCCGCAGTATAACAGCTTTCAAAAGAGTTTGTAGTTCGTCCTTTATTTCTTCAACTTCACAATCGACTGCATAATAGTTCTGAAAGCTTGAGCGTAAAGTTAACTCCTTAATTTCATTTTCACTGTTAGAGAAGTATGTGCTCGCATCAGCTACACTCTTTGATTCATTAACGATAATTGGATGCTCCAGGGGCCAAACGATTACATCGTTGCCTTGTTTGATCTTCACAACAACATCGTATATTTCTATTAATGAGTTTAGTTCAGTTCGGAACAATTTCGCGACAATTTTGGCGTGCTGTTTCTGCAGTCTCCACTCTATTGCGCCTTGTCGTACCCTTTTTGCTATAGGTTTTGATTTGGATTCAGAGATTGCGTGAATCGTGTCAATAGCTAATTCCAGGACGTCTGAAAATGGAGTTCTTATTTCTATCGAGCTTAAATTGAGTTGAAAGCACACCTGAACTCCAAGTTCGTTTATAATAAACGAAGATAATTGCTCGGTATTCATTTTTTGTTCTTCTATAATTTTGTGAGTCACATCTTGATCTAGAATTTGACTTTCTGTCCACTTAAATTTAAAAAAAGAATGAACATTAAAAGTTTTAAAGTTTGAACTAACAAAAATCCATCTGACAACCTAAATATACTTTCATCGGGAAAAAATGCAGTTGCCTATTTGAAATCATTCAGCTAATGTATGCACATATGACGTACGTACTGATGACTTTATATACATATAAACACTTATTTAGCTTAAACTCTGGCGTCGCTGTTCATTTAATCTAATTGTCTTATATTTTAAAATTAATTAACACCTGGCTTTTGACGTTATTCAAACGTCAAAGATTCCGATTTTTTTTGCACCATCCAGACTAACTCTACCTAGTGGACTCGATTACCGGTAATCATTCACTCATTCAAATTCATGATCAGTTTTAAAGCAGTAAAATATTAGCAATATTTCTATATTGTGTCTATAGATGTTTTATAAAGTATGTTTTACTTACACATTTTTCGGTGGATTCATGGTGATTTCTTGTTGACCCAAAACGGCTGTGAATTTCGGCGCATACGTCACAGAATTTCTGTTTGCATACTGCACAATACAGAAAACTGTTTATGCTTTTTGTTTCTCTACAGATATCACACTCCACAGTAGAATATCGCTCAGAGATAGTTGTACTCCTTGATAGAGACCTCATGTTATTAAACCCCTGGGCTCTGCCGCGATTTGATTCGAGAGTCTCTGCTTTATGCTGTTCTGACAATTTTCTATCCGTGTTCCGTTTATCGTCGGGTACATCTGAAATTCTTACATCTTCTGTCGCCTCTATCCTTTCAAGTTCCGCCTTCAACGGATATCGTCGTTGAATTGCTGCCATTTTATCATTTGACTGAAACGTTTTTTCCGCTATAATTAAAAAAGCGTATTTAAATCGGTGAAAACAATATGCATTGTATTTATAAGCTGAAGGAAAAATAATCAAGCCAAATGTAAAGCGTTAATTACTTAAAAATCGATATGGAAATGTATTGTCTGTCACGTTATGAATAAGGTTTCATATTACGAACATAACTACGCCTAAATGCTCTGTTTTATTATTATTAGCAAAATTCTAGATTAAACGTATCAAAATGCAAAGGTGAAAACAACTGTCTTTCAGATAGTAAGCAGTTTAAACTTTTATTAATATAAATCCGTTTGTAACTTGATAGCTCACGAAGGATCGAGAATTTGTTCATAATAGCTTAAAAAGTGGTCTACAAATAGAAATTATTATAAAATTGCGCTGTTTGTGGTGTGTTTCTATATATAAATGCGCAAAAGAAGTAAAACATCGTGATTTGTTACCATGCGTTTGAGCTATTTGCAGAAATTATAAGAATAAAGTATGTGATACTCATTTCCTATTGTACTTCTTACCGTAATGATGTCTTTTTTGCAACATGTATAGTTTTATACATGCTAAATGCGCATGTGAATCTATCTAAAATATCGATGTAAAAGCGCATGAAGCTAAGTGAATATGTAACGTGACGCCTTAAGCACCGGCGTGGACGTTCCGTGACCAGGCAAAGAAACACCAAGATGGCGGACGTTATTGCCAGAAGAAGGTACAGTCTTAATTTAGACTTTTTACCATTTAGTTGACGTATTTATGTTCAAAAAGACATTTGTTGCATCAATTATTCTCTTGTACCTAAACATAGGTCATATTAAAAGATATTAGCTATTCTTTCAAAGAACTGCCGCTGAACCTAGCGTTTTCAAATGTCAAAAAAAAAAAAGAAGAAGCGAGAACGACATGTTTCCTTGGTTACAGTTTCTCACGTAAAGACAACTAGACCTAATTTTAGGTGACACCATGATCCGACAAGGACTTTATGTTAAATATTCTTGAAATCTTGGCACTGGCATGGACACAACACTGGTTCGGACTCACCTGTTCATGAACTTAAAATCACAGTAGTTAAAGTTATTTATAAACGGGAGTTCATCATTTTTGTTTCTTTGGCATTTTAAAATATCTCCTAAAATCAATATTTGATAGTTTTCGAGGCGAAAGATGGTCAAGAATGTTCTTTAAGCCTTCTCTCTAAAGTTATTCGGAAGTTATTACTGCTTTTTTCCGTTGCTTTTTTCCTTTTTTTTAAACGAAAATTAATAAACAATTTATATACGGGAGAAAAAAACCATTCTTGCTTTTGAGATTCGAAGCAGGTGATTTGGCCCCTGGACAACTGTATTTGATAGAAACTAGGAAAACTTCGTTTAGCCGTACCTCAAAAGCATGTTGGATAAATAATCTGTCGTTGGATAAACAAAAATAGTTTTGTCAATCGAGAAAATAGTGAAAATATGGAACTATGGATATTACAGATATTTTTCTAATAGTTATACATTTAAATCAACGTTTTTAATCATCTGTGTCAAGTAATCTGATTTTCATTTTGATATTTTTAAGGCTTTATTACTGTGGTTTGATGAATAATAGATACTTTTGTACCAAAGAATGTCGACATTAGTAGCAGATACATTGATCATTCTATCAATTTACTGCTAATGGTAGCATAGTATTTCAACAACAAAATTAACAAAAGGGGTATAGTGCATCTTGGTCGGTAAGAAGAATTTACATTAGCAAAAGAAGGTTTCAAAAACAGCTTGCGCTGTCAAGTAAACTTCTATTCATACAAGTCAAGTTTGCTAATCTTGGTGAATATCTGGACAGAATTTTTCCTGTACTGAAATTTAAAAAGGTCTATAAGTGTCTGTGACCATAGTAACTTGTAGTGTCTGTGACCATATTACCTTGAAGTGTATGTGACCGTATAACATTGAAGTGTCTGTGACCGTTTTACCTTGAATTGTCTGTGACTATATATCTTGAAGAGTTTCTGACCGTTTTACCTTAAGTGTCTGTTTCCGTATTACCTTAAAGTGTCTGTGACCGTGTACAGTGTACCTTGTAGAGTCTGAGAATATTTTACCTTAAAGTGTCTGTTTCCGTATAACCTTAAAATGTCTGTGACCGTGTACCTTGTAAAGTCTGAGAATGTTTTACCTTGTAGTGTCTGTGACCGATAAACCGTGAAGTGTCTGTGATCGATTACCTTGTAGAGTCTGTGACCTTATTACTTTGCAATGTCTGTAACTTTTTTACCTGTAGTGTATACTTTTTTACCTGTAGTGTATGTGACCGTATTACCTTGTAGTGTCTGTGACCGTTTAAATCTGTAATGTCTGTGACTGTATTACCTTGTAATGTCTGTCACAATATTACCTTGAAGTATCTGTGATCGTATTGCTTTGTAGTGTCTGTTACCGTGTCCCCTTGTAGTGTCTGTAACCGTATTACCTTCTAGTGTCTGTTACCGTATTACCATGAAGTGTCTGTTACCGTATTATCTTGTAGTGTCTGTCACCGTATTACCTTGTAGTGTCTGTGACCGTAATAGCTTGTAATATCTGTGAACGTATTATCTTGTAGTGGCTGTGACCGTATTACGTTGTAGTGTCTGTGACCGTAATAGCTTGTAATATCTGTGAACGTATTATCTTGTAGTGTCTGTTACCGTATTACCTTGTAGTGTCTGTGACCGTAATAGCTTGTAATATCTGTGAACGTATTATCTTGTAGTGTCTATGACCGTATTACCTTGTAGTGTCTGTGACCGTATTACCTTCTAGTGTCTGTGACCGTATTACCTTGTAGTGTCTGTTACCGTTTTGCCATGAAGTGTCTGTGACCGTATTATCTTCATGTGTCTGTTACCGTATTACCATGAAGTGTCTATGACCGAATGACTTTGCAGAGTCTGTGGCTGTTTTACCATTAAGTGTCTGAGACTGTATTACCTTACAGTCTCTGTGACTCTATTGTCTTATTGAAGATCCGCGTCTTATGAAATGCATGAGGCGGAATGTCTATGGAGTTGCGTAACAGATTGACGGAAAGGAAATAGCTATCTTAGAATTAAGTCTTGCTGCTGTCTTTTGTACGATGTACTGAATACTCAAACAAGGGAATGAATATATGATGATTTCATTTCCCAGAAATGGTTCTGAACTGCAATGAAATGTTATTGTCGGCGATGTGAGTAACGAAATGTCCCCTCGAATAAATGCCTTTTTTGTTTGAGGAACTCAAGTAGACATGGAAGGAATGTCCCATGAAAATTTAAGCAGCTTTGGGATAAGGGAATGCTTAGAAATGACTTGAAAGCATGCCCGTAAGAATAACTGACAACTGCATGAAATATTTGACTCTGAAACTTCGTAGTAAGCATTTGTACATTTTTGTGATTAAGGTGAATGTTTTTACGGTTGAAGTATGCCTTGCCACATCGATTTGACTTGTCCTGGAACGAGAAGTCTTTATATTCTTATTTTGGAAGTGACAAGCAAATGTAGAAAATTCGACGGTAACGGATCCCACTTTCGTGGATGTTCTTCAAATATTAAGCAGAAGGCACAGAAGCACTTCTGAGATCGGAAAACGTTAAATCGAGTAGCAAAATTCGTTCTCCAAGGGAAACAATATCGATGACTAATTCTTTAGAAAATCCGCGAGATTTCAGGTCACGCGATGCTTGCATGAACACTCTTTTTTCGGCCAATGAAATGAAAGAATGTAAATCATATGATGTTTACATTTTCATCAGTGTGCCTGAATGTTTATAGAACATTCCGATACATATTTGCATTACCCGTTTATGGTTCTTGCTTGCCTGTTGTGTGGCACATGCCACTTAATACATTTTGCTCTCTCTCTATCTGAGCTTATTTACCGTCGGTACCGGTTACCGATATGACCGACGCCCCCTTAAGAGATTAGTTATGTTATGTTATGGGGGTAGTGCAAGATACAGAAAGCATTCCGTTCCATGGTACTTTTACATGGTTAGTGTATAGCACTGATACATGGGACCTCGGTTTTACGTCTCATCCGAAAGACTATTAGTAATGTTAGTGGAGGAGCGGGGGATCGAACTCGGGACCCCTGGTATACCAGTCCAGCGCGTTACCACTGGACCACATCCGCTCCTATACATTTTGCTGGTTTGTGAGCTCCATCTGGTCACTCTTTTTCCGCCGGAAATCCATTTATCCGCGTCTTTAATGCTTTGCATCAATGTTTTTCTTGAAGTTTCTGTATCCGTTTGACCTTGTAGTGACTGTAACCGATGAACGGTGTAGCGTCTTTGACCGTGTTATCTTGAAGTGTCTATGACGGTATTACTTTGTATTTTCTTGAATGTCTGCGACCGTTTCACCTTGAAGTGTCTGTGGCCATATTGAAATAAATGTTCTTATTAATTTTATTTTCATTAGTTTCCGAACCTGTGGTATTTTTTCAGTTAATATAGGCGAAAGTGATTTCTCCACTGTTTTAGAAGAAGTAATATTCCTTGAACTCCAAGGCAATATAAGTTTTTAATATTAGAACTTCAATATTTCTTTTCTTTGGTTTTCATCATTTCTTGAATCAGTTCTTTAAGAAATTTGCATTGCTTTTTCTCTGGATTTTATTTTAATGTACACTTTTAGGGTTAGAATTTATAGCCTAGTATTGAAGTCACGTATAGCAATTAAAATACAGACAATAGTCTCATATTGCCGATGTCTATATGAATAGTGTAATTGTTTTGTGTGTATGTTTTGTGTGTATGTCCTATTGTAGGTTGTTCTTTACTTTTTAACAGTACGAGCAATCTTAAGAGGTTTCCAGTGGTTTAATTTGGCTACTTTGCATTTTATTGTTAATTTTAATGTATGAATACTTCTGGGCAAATTTCATTATCTATATTTCGAATAAATGTTCCACATGTAGTAAATATATGAAATAAATTTCAAATGTTATTTTGAAACAGATAAGAAATAGAAATTGAATTGTAAGCCTGGCCTGATTTATTTTGCTCAACCTTTAAGCCGTAGAAGGTGAACGGACATAAAATATCAGCTCGTAAAATCGGTTCACCTTCGGAGGCGAAATAGTGAGACTATTGTGAGCTCAACCCTCGCATTTTTGTTCGTTTAACTATACACTTAGAATGATAAAGAAATACACACACGTTGCTCATCTTTTTTTGCTAATTATGAAAATAATCTGATTGACTCTCATACATTTTAGGTTACGTAAACACCTAGTTAAAGAAGGACTTTCGCGCTCGCGCTATAAATATACCAAGGTCAACGCAAGACTTGAAAGTCGTCAACAAAGAGTACCTGCTTGTTTTATGTTATTGTTTCTTTAATAAAGTTTGATATTCTTTAAAAACAAATGACATAATACAGTTTCTGTCTACTCAGTGACAGGCTTCTGATTTTTTTTTTTTTTTTTTTTTTTGTGAGACGATGAATAACCAGTCGATAGAAATCCATTGTATAATTTGTATTTGCGCCATATCTTGAAACACAGATATATAAACATATAAACAAGAGAGCTATGATGGCCCTAAAGCGCTCACCTGAGTATTCATGCATGCAATGTAGGCTCAAATCAATTTATATAAATGCAGGCCTATCGGCGCAAATGACCTAACGATGTCGGAAATAAATTCTTTAGATTAATCAGTACAATATAAAATTAAACAGTACATACTATTGATTAATAAAAAAACCAGGGTCGCTTACATGAGATAATTAATCGAACACCTACAACCAGATAACAAAATGTTCATCTTTTCATGAA
Organism: Cyclina sinensis; assembly: GCA_012932295.1. Taxonomy (NCBI): domain Eukaryota; kingdom Metazoa; phylum Mollusca; class Bivalvia; order Venerida; family Veneridae; genus Cyclina; species Cyclina sinensis. Next base: position 601,000 of record JAAONU010000016.1, on the reverse strand, counting down.
ATAAGAAAGTTAATCAATCAAGAATTTTCCAAGCGAAAATCGTGTCGAGGTTACTTCCATCTCGTTATTTTTATCACAAAATATTTTAGCTTGGCCTTATTGAAAGCAAAAATGCTCGAAGCATTTCACCAAGCAAAGGTTAATCGTAAATAGCACCTACACGTGTTGGGGATATCTTGAACGATAAGCAATTAGACAAGATGTTCTTGGTATGTTTAAGAGATCATCCAAGAATTTCCAGATCACACTGATTATCTTATAAAGATTTGCCCATTTCTGTTTCACACTGTATTTTATAACTTATACAATGTTGATTATCTTTATTTTTCAGCAGATAAAACTGAAATTCATTACAAATACATTGAATGTGGTGCTTAATATCTTAAATATATCTTGCAGAAAAAAATATGTGTCATTTGTATTGCCTTATTACATAACAGAATTTTCTTTACAGTTCTCGCTGGATATAAGATTACCAGTTTCACAGTTTTACAGTTCACGTGATCATCCCACGATTGAGAAAGCGCTTAGGTGTTGACAATGCTGTTTTCAGACGCTCTGTAGATGGCTATTGCCATAATCTGTGTAATCTCTGAATTTATTTATCTGTACGATAAAGTGGAAACTGAAGAGAGCAAGTGTACCATTTGTTGTCGAAATTAGATTAACATAATTATTTCCACACACGACCTTGTATTAAACATGAAAGCGATATTGTGTTTTCACCGCAAAGTCCGGAGAGGACAGATGAGCCAAATATGGTTGTTACAAATATATCTTCTGTTACGTTGCTGATAAAATCGTGAAGTGAACTGAAAGCTCGAATTTTAGAGAAAAAATATTCTCAGATTCAGTATACTACGACCTGAACAAGACAAGTTTCAAACGAAGATGTAAACGACGAAGACTGGGATTATGACAAACGTCTCGTGCAAGGGCTCGAGAAGAGCGCGTGATTTATAGAAAAGAAATGTAGAACAAAATCAAGAGTTCTTAAGCTTGTAGTCTGTTTTAGGTTTAACATTAGTTAATAAAAACAGGAAGATCTTCCGCGGTGTAGGTAATGGCTGACATTAAATAATCCTTTCTTTCAGGGTTTTAAGGGAGTTTTTTGGTCTGAATGAGTTATCAAAAAAGATGTTTTCTGGCATTATCAGTATTTTCTCAACACTGGAGTTCAATTTCTTTATTTGAAGTTACCTTTAGTAATAACGAGACGGCAGTCGCACAACAAATTACAAAAGTCACAATTGTTGAATTTTTACAGTGCACAGCTTTGAGAGGAGATTAATCTCTGAAGATAAACGACCTTTTTTTTCTTTTTTTAATTTAAATGGAAGAAGAAATAAGCTTTAAGTTCATGTAGGTGAAATCAAATTGTCTAAGCTATGTTTTTTTCTTCTTCTTTTGTCCTGTTTCTTCCTTAGATACGAATACATGGGTGCCGGATACAGACAGTGAGTCACGTGGTTTGTGCTTTATTCAACCAGGACGTAGTATCAGTGTTTACCATTATAACTTAGTTATCAGTTATGATATTATTTTTAGACTAGGCGGTGCTGTAAAGGCTTAGTGTTGTTTGCATTTTTTCAGAGCGGTTTTGTCCTAGGCACTTAAATACAGAAATCCCATGTGTTTTTAGCTAACCTGGGCAAATGCTCAGGATGAGCTATTGTGATCACCCTGTGTCCGGTGTCCGTCGTCCGTCGTCAACATTTTACTTTAAATGACATCTCCTCCTAAACCACAAAGCCATTTTTAACCAAACTTTAAAGAAATGTTCCTTATATTGCCCTTTCCTAAAATTGCTCAAACCGTTCCACTCCATTGTACATAAGGGCTGCAAAAGCTAAAAATAGAAAGAAAAATTAAAAAAGCATCTCATCCTAAACGGTTGGGAGATTTTCCACCAAATCTCACAGAAATGTTCCTGACATAGCCATCTATCAAAATTGCTAAAACGGTTCCGCTCCATTGATCAAAATGGTCGCCAGAGCTAAAAATAGATTTTGTCAATATTTGGCTTCAAATGACATCTCCTTCTAAACCACTTGGCCAATTTTAAACCAAACTTTAAAGAAATTTTCCTTATAATGCCCTTTTCTAAAATTGTTCAAACCGTTCCGCTACTTTGCACATAAGGACTGCAAAAGCTAAAAAAAGAAAAAAATCTAAACAACATGTCCTCCAAAACGGTTTGTAGATTTTCCTCCAAATTTCACAGAAATGTTCCTTACATAGTCCTCTATTACAATTGCTAAAACGGTTCTGCTCCATTTAACAAAATGGCTGCCAGAGCTAAAAAATAGATTTTCGTCAATATTTTGCTTCAAATGACATCTTCTCCAAAAGCACTTGGCCATTTTAAACCAAATTTGACAGAAATGTTCCTTATATTGTCCTTTTCTAAAATCGCTCAAACCATTCTGCTCCATTCCACATAGGGCTGCAAAAGCTTAAAGTAGAAAAGAAATCAAACAGCATCTCCTCCTCAATGGCAAGGTAATTTTCCATCAAATTTCACAGAAATGTTCCTTACATACCCCTGCTTTAAAAATTGCTTAAACGGTTCTGCTCCATTGAACAAAATGGCCACCGGAGCTAGAAATAGGTTTTCTTCAATATATGGCTTCAAATGATATCTCCTCACAAGCTGTTATCACGAAATTGCCTCTGCCCCATGGATTTTTTTTTATTGTATAAAATATGAGATCTTTGAATATCTTCAGTTAGAAAATGTAATGTTGCATCTAATGTTTGCTAAACGGTAGACCCTCAGGCAAAGTACTGAGGTGAGCGATCCAGGGCCAATATGGCCCTCTTGTTACTATTTTCCGTACCGGATGCCTCAAAGCCATTGGATTGGCTCTGGTGTGGGTTACCATAAACAAATGAAGTATAGTGCAGATTTTATTTTAGCTTAACAACTATTTACCTAACCAAAGATGCACTTAAATGCACCCGGAATTCCGTGCATCTTCATGTTTGGATGCACAGAATACGCTTAAACAATGATTACACGTTTGACGGTTAATTAAACAATGATTACACGTTTGACGGTTAATTAAACAATGAATACACGTTTGACGGTTAATTAGGGTCGTTAAGTTCTTCTATGTTTCAATATTGATAATGATATTGTTATCTGAGTAAGCATGGATGTTTTTAAGTTTATTGTGACATCATGTTATAGAACAAAATTGGTTCTGGAATACATAATAACTTTGTTTTCATTACCCAGGCTCACTAAGATTTACCGGGTGAACTTTCTCCATCTCGACACAGCCACATATTCTCTAGGTTATTAGGGATAACCTGATGTGATGTAATGTTATCCTTTTATGAGATCCATATAGTTGACCGTCTTTCAAGGCAGCCAATCACTTGCTTTACCCTGCTGGATACTTGAAATAATCTACTGGTGTTTTAGTATCATGCACACGGTGTTCTTTGCAAACAGAAATGAAAATTTGATTAAGTAAATCATTTGCAAAAAAAAAAATTCGTCTTCGTATATGACATAAATAATTTCAGAATATTCTGTGACGTCTTTAATCTTAGGCTTTTACTAGTACATGTATTTGATAAGTATATCTAACCTTTGACCGTAATTTATGTGAAGGCGGCCAAACCATTTCGCGGACTTTATCATGTATCCAAATTTCTTTCTTCATTGGATTCTGTAGAACTGTTTAACCAAAGGACTTTTATTAACCTTAATAGCTTTGGTCTGCTACTGAAGACACTGGTCAAGAAAAGTTAAAAGATAGATAGAATTAATTGTTTTTTCATCAAAATAGGGAAACTGTTGTATAAATGAGAAAGTGTATTATACTTCCTGGTCTTCTCTGTGGCGAAGGTGGGTATCAATCATTTGCTTTTGTGATAACATCATTAGTTGATAAAGCCATTACTTATACGGCAAGCTAATTAGCTCTATCAAACGCTTATTGAGTCGTGCACACCATACATTAACTACTTAATTATTGAAGATGAACAAATACACGAAGCTGGCGGTTAAATCGACACAACAAGTCACATTAGCTGATGAAATAAACCCCAGGAGACTCTCAGCATCCTGCAAAAAGCATTTAGTAATGAATCCCAGATAATTACCAACTTCATATGAACGGTATTTTGTTTAGAAAAATAGAAACTGATAATCAGTCGCTTCTGCAAATTGTAGATAAACTTAAAGCGTGGCTACTCGTAACAGTTATAACTGATTAAGTGAGACGCATTCTAAAGATATGTTTGCGAATTATGAAGGGAAATAAAACAGTCGTAAACCCAATAACAGACAATGCATCAATGAACAAGTGCGTAATCAATCATGCAGCACTTAACAACTGTTGCTGACTTCACAGAATATGTCATTCTTTCAAGTCAAAGCGATTTATTTTGTAAATATCGTACAAAATATCCAAAAACCGAACGATGACTTGCTTCGCTTTTAGTTTTAATTTCGGTGCATGAGTGATAAACACTAGTGGTATGGCATTAACTAATACATATACTAAGGGTGTAAAAGCCAGACAAAATCCGAGCACTTGCACTGCAGTAAAGTCATAGATGGTTTTGCGCAGCCGTATTAATGAATGTTTGACCCCTCACATTTGATTAATTTAACAGTTTCAGTTTTTATTCAGCAAATCGGCAAATCTTTGTCTTTGGCTACAAGTTACAGATAGAAATACAGCAGTGACACAAAATTCAAAATAATAATTTTAACAACAAAAATCAGAAGTTTCATATAAAAAGAAAACAAATCAACACTAATAAGAAACAGTTATAAATCCTGAAGGGTATGTAGCCGTACTTGAAATGCTTCGTCTAAGTATTTACATAAATTTATAATGCGTTTTTTATTTTCACATGACATAATTGCAATAAATTTATTTAAAGAAGGATTGAAATAATTCCAATATGTTTTCTTCTCAGATCGGTATACTTATTACAACACAACAAAAAGTGATATTCTGATTCCAAAACATTTTAGGGGCATAATTTGCATATTCTTTCGATTCTTTCTGTTGTTTGGTACCTACCGGTTTCAATATTAAGAGTATGAGAGCTCAACCTAAAGCTTGTCAAGGTGTTTTCGTAATTTTTCGTTTTTTACAAAGGAAAGATATATCTCAAAATTAGAAGTTTTCTTGTATCTGCCATATGTTTCTAATTTTGATGAGTTATTTATACCTTCCAACCAAGTTTGGATAAATTGGTCTCTGATTCGTTGCTTCAAAACAGGATAGTAATTTAATTGATCATTAAAATTGTCGTGAAGACCAGGAAATCCAAGATTATTTATAGTTTCCACCATAGAATTACTCTAATTGTTTGCATTAAGATCAAGCTGATCTACATATGACTTACAAATAGGAGAGTGCAGAGACTTTTTGATTTCAAGCCAAAATTTAACAAAGAAGTACAGTAATATTTTCACCCAAAACAGATATATAACAAAGGAAACGACCGTGAAATATCTGTGTATAACATTTTTCTGTAAATAGTTCTAGTGCATAATGATATATCATGAACGTTTCCACGTATTTTAATATATAAGCACATTAGGCGGGACGAATTTATAATAAAGAGTTTCTAATTATGGACGAGTCATTAAGCTTTTATGCACGAGAACTGTTGTGCATATTGAAGTAATCTTGAGGCCAATATGTGGTTCTAATATTTCTGTGAAAAGACAAAACTCACCTCCTGAAGTACTTATAAGCCAATTCAATAATCTAGAAATGTTTGAAGTTAAAACAGACGTTTATTAATACTCTGGTGACCAATCATTTAGCTGAATTAAAAATTATGTAAGACGAATGTTTTCGGACACATGTAGAAATTGAAAATGCTCAAGTTTTTCAATGACTTTGGTATTTCCATGTTTTCTACACATGTTTCGACATTCGTTATTTTACGATACCTGTTTTCAGAATGAAGAACCAAAATTATTTATCAATATAATACTACTGTTGATAGTGTAAACTACTGTTCGCTGATGTCTGGTAATCATGCTAATACTATATCTTCATGAGATGTTTTGCTCAAATGGATTGAATAAATGTGTCTGTCTGTCTGTCTGTCGGTCTATCTCATCGTCCTGTACTGCCTGATGTTTTCAACTTTATTTACAACTGTATTCTCATTTATCAGGCGATAGAGACTTCTTCTGCGAAAGGTTGTTGGTTTCCTCCTGAGGAGGTGAGGCCTCGAAGCCATTAACTTGAGGTTAACAGTTTTATTTGCTTGGTCTAGTGACAATAATCTGCCCTAGGTGAAATCCCCGTAATAGGAAGACACAGATTTCTTGTGGGTCACGCTAGCAGCCATTGATTTCAACATTGATTACTTTGCTAGTCCCCGGGCTATTTTACTACACTGCTACTTGTTACAAAACAGTATACTTCTTCTATTTTCAGACCTAAATATTTTGAATGTTTTTTCTGAAACTATTACGAACGAAACACAATCAAGTGTTAAATGAGAAAAGAACTGATGAGAAAGGAATTTGAAAAGAACTTTTTGTGTAAAGGTAGATATATGTATGAAATCACCAATTCAGTCAAACTGAGCTCGAAAAATGGTATCCACATAATAGCCGTTACAAAAAGTTCTCAGGTTTCTTGGTTGTTTATAGCATTTTAGCCTATTTGTGTAATTTTTATGAAATCATTTTGCTAGACAATTTCTCAGGGGTGGATCCAGGATTTCAGGTTAGGGGGGGGGGGGGGGGGGGAGGAAAAAAATGTTCAGCACAGTTTGTGTCCGTTTTCTACCTCATTTCAACGGTTGTGGTTATGCTAGGGTACAATGATTTGGCAGGCCTCTGATTATCCAATTCAATGTTAAACAATTAAGTATACATTATTTAAAGACATACCCCCCTACCCCTCCTCTGGATCCGCTAGTGTTTCTGGTAGTTTGATTGCAGTTTAAAGTTTATATATATTTAGAATAGAATTCATGATAGGAAGATTTATATCATAGATGACGTCTTGGATGTGTAATAAAGCCTTTGTTGTATTTTGGATATTTAACAAACAAACAAACAAAACAAACAAACATATACTTTATTAACTCAAACCGTTACAGGGGTACATGAGTATACAGTGCATATACCAATTTATAAATATTTACATGAACACCTTATGATCACGTGACATTTTAAATTTGTAAAGAAAAACAACATCTTTTTTTGGAAAAGACTATAGGTTGGCTTAGTACCGTTAGATTCGAAATAAGCTGGCCTATATTTTCTCTCATTGTGTCATGTGACGTAATTTCGGGCAATACACGCAGGTCGCGTGTTTACAAACTGAAGTGAGATAGAAGTGCTGAATAAATAAAATTGTTGGACTAATTTTCCTTTAGGATTACTGTTGATAATTATGGTCGGATAAAAACAATGGATTACACATATGGTGAGTATAATCATTTCAAAAACATTTGTATATTCGTGTTATTTTAAAAGGTCACGTGTAGAATAGAAAATGTTCAAAAGTATTTTACAATAGGGTACTAGTTATTGTTCAAACACCATACAAATTTATATATATTTACAAATGTTATTAAGAGTTGATTTTTTCTATTGTTTTTTTTTCTATTGTTTCAGGGAAGTAGTTTCGTATAACACTTGTATGAAATATTATGGCGCTAACGTGAAAAAAGTGTATCAACTTGTGATTCAGGGAAGTTGGGACTATTATTACAGTACAGAAGCCACAATATTGAACTGTATAATATTAATATGGCCAGTTAAAATAACAAAGAATAGGACAATAAAATATATATAGTCTTATAGAATTTAAACAAATTGTTTTCAATAGGCAAATGATAGATGAAAAGGAAAAAGGTTGATATTATTGAAAATAACATCAATGGCATATAAAAATTGAGCAGTTGAGCATATTGAGCAGAAGCATGTAAGATTTAAAGGGATATTATTGTTGTTTGACAGTTTTAATGATTATTTTAATAAATGTACATAGTTTATGTAGCTTGTTCCATGATTGTGAAATCAGGAGCTCTCTAAATTTGTGTATAGTTGGTCTCCTGTAATAATATGATTTAATATAGATGGACCTAGCTTGGTTAAAGTAGGTACATTGAAGCAGATAATGGTACTCATCTATTTTGTGGATTTCCTTTCGGATTCATTGTGCACAGGCTGATCGTCTGGCGGTTTGTTTCGTTCGTCTGCAGTTTCTGTGTCGGCGTTCAGAGGTTGATACCGATTACTTAAATTCAAAGGTTCATTTATACTGCTTTTTATTCTGCTTCTTTGGTTACTGTTAGCCAGTTTTCTCATTTCTTGGCTGTACATATCACATTCGTCATCGCTGCCTACGTAACTTCCGCTTTTGTTTAAAGAAGCATCAGATGAGGAGTTTTCGGTCTCCATGGAGATGTTCAGAACGTCGTCTGTGGCGTTGTTTTCGACATTCCTGTTAATCGGGATGGACTTGTTACCCACGGGTTTTCCATGCACCTCGTCCTTTCCATTCACACGGGACATATGTATGAGTTCTCGCCAGTCTGGGAATTCGTCTCTTACTACTTTCTTCTTTACTATAAGTTTTGCTGGATAGCCTATGAAAACCATACCCTTTTTCTTATATTTGCCTCTATTTTCTTTGTAGGCCGGCCACAGTCGAGATCTGGCTTGAACAATTTCTTGTGGGTAGTCTCGATTGATGCCAAACGTAGTGCCTCTCAATAGATATGCTTTAGACAGTATGAATTCTACATCAGCTCGTTCTAGAAATCTACACAATATAGGTCTTATTTTACCTCTACGAGAGACGCCCAGACGGTGAACTTGTTCTACATAGATTTTGCTGGTTTCAATTCCGAGGTTATCTTCCAGGAACTTAGACAGTACATCCTCAGTATCCTCATTGAAATAAATCTCTTCAATACCTCTAAAAATGAGATTATTTCTACGGAATCTCGCCTCCTGATCAATACTTTTGTATTGCAAACTTTTCAGTAGGATTTTATTCGTATCTTGTTCATTTTTCAGTTTTTCGACTTCAAGCTCTACTTTCTGTATACGGCTGTTCATTGTGTTATTTATTGCTATCATGTCATACAATACATTTAGTTTTTGATCACTGTTCATTTCTAAAATTTATCTTTTGGCACAAAGCTTTTTTGTGTTGGTGAAAATTGATCAAATGTCCCACCTGTGGATCGTCTCTTACGTTTTGCAGTGACCGTTGTCCAGTCGTCCGATCTCCCGCCATATTGATTATTTTTACCTGTGTTCACCTGTTGATGTTTATTTGTTTTTTGAGAGTCAAAATCCAGGTTATTTGCCATTTTTTCAATAGTACTTATTAAAACGTTTATAGAAGAGCAAAATTATCACAAAAAGTTCCAATCATATTCAGTTTTAACCACGGAAAATTAAAAGTTTTGAGAGCACTTTCAAACATGTATGCACTACCATCAAGTCACGTAACTAGTGTAAATACACTTTGACTTAACGTCATTAACGTCATTAGCGTCATTAACAATACGTTTATGACGTATGCGCGTATACTGACAAAACGGCTTCTGTGTGTTTCTGTCACCATTCACTTACAAAACTTCTTTGATAAAATACAACATTACATTCGTGGTCATGTTATACGGGATTTTTAACACTCGTTCCTTAAAGTGACATATGTGTTTAAAAAGAACGGAAATTTTATGGTCATGAAAAATGTTTGAAAAATTATATATGATTGGAAATATTGGAACTTTCACCAAATAATAACATACATGTACTATTGTTTTCTTCAAAGTATACAAAACATTATCATACAAAGTTTAACTGAAAATTTATAAAAGACTGGGATAGTCAAAAAAGATTTTATCATTTTGCAACTATGTTCAGTAGGAATGACACTGTTATATGCAATCATTTAATTTAGCTATAACTGAAACAATTTTTGTTTTTCTGTGATTAGAAACAAATGGTTAATGTATATTTCAAAACAATGATGGTCACTTTGAACACATATGTCACTAGGGTTAGGGATTTTATCGTTTTCAAATAACTCGTGCAATAAATCCCGTATTACATGACTATTCAATATTCTCAATGTTTCACATACCCCAATTTGAAAATGCGTTTATTTATATCCCTCTCTATTTGAGTTCATTTATCTCTCTCTCTATTTGAGTTCATCTCTCTCTCTCTCTCGCTCTCTATTTGAGTTCCTCTCTCTCTCTCTCTCTCTCTCTCTCTCTCTCTATTTGAGTTTCTCTCTCACTGTAGTAACTACGCTAAAAAAGCGAAAATAATTGCATCGACCTATTGTTATTTCCAGCAAATATCTTCGTTAATTACAATGTGTCACAGATAATGTCTTTATAATTATAATATAGAATATATTGTCACGCTATAATAAATGTTTTATATAATACACAGGAAGTTATATGTAAAAGGAAATGACACAGCAAAATGTTTACATCAGCTTATCATGCAATTCTAGGGAATTCTTCGTTAATTATAATGTGTCGTAAATGATGGTTTTGTTTAAAATACTTTGTCACGCTATATTTAATTTTTTAATTACTGATAGAATACTCGTTGTGTCACGAAGAGTCGTCACGCAATACATTTCTAATTAGCAAGCACTTGTTATGCAACGACTGCGTCAGACTAACAACTGACGGGAAGCTGAGGTACACATCGTGAGAAGACAGTACCAGAAAAAGCCAGAAGGACGTCATTGCAGCTACAATGTATTCTGGCTATAGACAAATACTCATCCATGTTTGGACATCGTATAGACGATTGTATCAGAAGTTTTATTTTCAGGTTTATTCATGTTTACCATTATGATAATCATTTACCTGTCTTGAATTTTAGACTATAAATATGGATGAATTGATCACCATTCATTTTTTTGCCATAGACTGAAACATTTTTATATCGAGCAATACATTTTGGATAAAGTTTAGAAATTGTATCATCATTCCAGAACAGCTAAGTGTAAGCATCCATCTATAGATTACTAAGTTTCCTCAGAATACATATGGCGTTAATAAAAGATACCAAAAATTCGGTTTGAAAAAGGCTAGAAAACTAGCGACAACACCAACTCTTCAATACGAGATTTCATACTTTTTTTGCACACATTAAACGAGAAACATTTCGAAAGACTAGAAGGTGATACCACGCGAGTTTTGCTAGTTTTTAGAAACGAAAGCTTCTAAAGCCTCACACCAGATTTTGTTGTTAAAATCACATGACCACCTCTTGTCTGTACATTCGCGTTGAAAAATAGTACCACAGGTATGGGTTTTCATCGCAATTTTGGTAAAAGTGCTTTGATATTGCAGGATTCTGTTAATTTTGAAAGCATGAGATATAATTTCACTTTTTTGGCAAATCAAACTGTAAAACCAACAAGTTATTAATTTACTATTCATCCACAAAAGTTTCATTCATAAAATTTACTACGCATTGAAACAATCGCAACTTCATGGCTCTTTGATAATCGGCGAGGTATTCCGAATGCATGTAATGAGATAACGTAAACGCGAAAACGTATACGAACAACCAATCCCGCTTTTGACTCTGTTGTCTGTTTTCCCGAATCTTAACCGAAAAAAAAACCCTTGCTATATTATCAACTGTCCGTATTTATGGCGATAATTCACGTTTTAAACAACGGAATATATTGTGTTTATGCCAATCACAAAAAGTATTTGAGGCTTTCATTAAACAAGCAATTTCTTGATTGTACACAACAGTTTGCCGAACCACGTTAGTCTGAACAAAAACAGTTAAACAGTACCTATATTCGGATACTAAAACTCAGACAACTGATGGAACGTCCGAAAACCGAAAATTCGAATATTTTTTAATACGTCAAACCAAATATTCGAATATTGATTTCAGTATTCGTTCCAATCCCTACTTTTTGATAACCCTTAACTTGTACATAATGAGTAAAATAATGTATATATGTTAATGCTTTTCTTGAAACACCTTCAGTTGATTATTGATAAGAACAGATCTCCAAATATCTTGGTCATAGAGAATGTAAAGATTAAAACATTTCAATGAAAACGTTTGGGGTTTCTTCATGACCATGGTTTGCCTTAAATTAATTTTATGCCACATTTCCTATACAAAAGATAAGATCCAGTCTAAAGTATCTGTTACAACTAGTTTACTTCATGTAAGGTAGGATGTATGTGTCACATAATAAACTTGTCACAAGAGGTTATTCTACATAGACATTATGTAGGTCAAGGACAAATCTGAGTAGATTGATATCCAAATTACATCTAGTAATGCAGCACTGAATGTTTTGAACATGGTCATGGAGTCAAGAAATTACCGGTAGTTTCTGTTAACTTCTGTGTTGTCAGTATAATTGCATTTGAGGCAGCAATATATATTTACATTATTATTTTAGTAATTTCAAGATATTTACCTACTGTTTTCCCATCTTAATTATTTGCTCACATTATTTACTTTTTAGTTACTTTTTTACGAACAGTTTACTTACATAAAAATACATATTTGATTTCTTTGTTGCTCTTGACTTGGATATAAGCAATTGTCAAGTATTTCAGTTTAATAGAGATCACCATGGTATTTTCCCTATTTTTAGCTTATCTGTTTCGAAGAAAATCTCGAGCTATCATGATCGCTAGGTCGTCCTCGTTGTCGTGCAAAAACTGTAATGTAGCCAGTTACAGAAACACAAGTGTTTCACCACAAAACTTGGAATACTTGCTAATAATGAAACGGTGCAGTTGTAAGACGATGGGCATTATTCTGAAATATATTTTTGGAGTTAAGCCCCTTTTTAACTTAGTATTTTTGTCAAAATTGGTTATTAAGTGGGATGACTTCAAATCTATCAAAGCTATCAAACTTGGAATGTTTGCTTATTATGGCAGGGCATAGTTGTAAGACAAAGGGCATAACTCTGTAAGCTGTTTTTATACCCCACTTCAACTTGAGAGTTTTGTTGAAATTGGTTATTGACATTGAAAATTTTGAAAACTTTCAAAAATAGTGTACTCATTCTTGGCATACTTGCTACTGGGGACAAGGCACACCTGTACCACAAGGAAATTACTAAGTGATCAGTGTTTCTAGAGTTATGCCCCTTTTTCACATGGAAAATAATTAAACTTTTGTATAAACACTAATATCTTTAACGTTCACAATCACAAAGTTATTTATCCTAAGTGAAGTGCATAACGGCAATAACGGAATAGCACCATAGCACTACTGAAATTAATTTTAAGTCAGTCACGTGACACGATGGTGACAACACGTCTTTTCCTCGAGCTCATAGTTTTTCATAAAAAATGTAATTTCAAATACAAAACGTGGATTCTCATAGTAAAAAGTTGTTTATAACACTCGGAATTTTTCAATTTATTATGGATTTATTAGTTTAACTTCGCAAAGAAAGATGTTTATAGGGATTTTGTTGTAACATTACCTGTGCTCACCTGTGGTTATGTGATCACCTGTGAAAAAGATGGCGACGAAATAACGTGCATCGGAATTATAAGGATTACTGTTGGACATTGCTGGATATTTGATCGGATTTTGTAGTGAAATACATGTATACGTATGATGTTTTCATTCACGATAACTCTTTTTTCATACAAAGTGCAACTTTTTAGATAACATATCAAGAAAATATGCAAAGCACTCCTATATCATCCGCATCTTGTAGTAATAAACGAGATCTCAGCTTCCCGGAATTTGAATCTTTTTGCAAAAAAATCCAAGACATTTGTTGAAGTAGTTATGAGTTCTCCACTTTTACCAAGTGAGAATAACAACGAGTCTCGACTTGATACTCCCTGTCCATCAATAGTACAGAAAAACCCTGAGAGCCCGAGTAAAGTTCATAAAACAGTAGATCAGATGGACAATTCGTCTACTCGACACAATATTGTCATACCCCAAGAGAGTATGGATAAACTTTCAACTCTGCTGGTTGGCACTTTTCAAAGTCAAATAGAAACCCTTGTAGAAAAAATAGCCAGTAGTGTCACTCTCAAATTAGAGGAAAGCATTTAATCTTTAGAGCAGAAAGTATTAGAATCTGCGAAAGAAAATTCGCAACTACGTCAAAGAGTGTCTGACCTAGAACACCAACTGTATCGCCAGGAGCAGTATTCCCGCAGAAACTGCCTACGTATCTCAGGAATAGCTGAAACTCCAGAAGAATGTACAGACGATATTGTTCTTGGTATCTCAAAAGACATTAAATCAGATATAACAATCAACGAAATTGATAGATCGCATCGTGTCGGCATGAAAAAATCAAATAAGCCAAGAGATATAATTGTCAAGTTTGTTTCTTACAGAGCACGACAGAAATTGTATCTGAACCGATCCAGCCTAAAAGATTCGAAATACTCTGGGGCATTTGTTAACGAGGACCTTACTCATCGACGCAGCTTCCTGTTATATAAAGCGAGACAGCTAATTACTTCCAGGCATCTTTATAGAGCCTGGTCGTCTGACGGGGTTATACTTGTTAAAGACAATAAAAACAAGATCCACAGGATCAATACAGAACATGAAATTGAAACATTTTTGTTGTATCCTCCAAGACCGCTTGACGATGATGAGCTCAACATAAACTAGTGTGTATCGTATGTTGTACATAAAAAGCTAGTTAGCTTTTCGAACTGACATGGCCTTTAATTATCTAGCATTCGAGACATTCTTATACTAGTAGTAAATCCTACTTTATCTTTAATCTATCTTTTCTATTGATGTTACAAAAGAGTGATATTGTTTTCGATGTACGTTTGTCAAAAAAATGTTAGCTTTAACAGGAGATCTTTTTGCTCACGGAATATTATTAAGGCTAACCGTGCATTATAGAGATTTGTTTATTTACATAACTCAAGTTAACCATGCATTTATTTTTTTTTTTCCAAAGTATATGCAAGAGCAAGTATTTTTCTTGCTATCAATTCTCACTGAAATGTAGCGCGGCATTGTGATCTGCTATTGTTCAGCGCATTGGATTAAAACTATAAATTGGTACGTAATACCGCTAGCCAGAAGATACTCGGTATTTTTTTTTAACATGAAATGTGAACTATAACAATCATCTTGTGATTTAATGAGTTTAAATCAGTCAGTCACTAAGAAAGTATGCATATTTTTGATCATTTTTATTCAGTGGTAATTTTCACTCAAAGTTAACTAAAGGTTATATTAACACCACTCAGGGGAGGTAATCCACGACAAGAACAGTAATATTTTTCTATGCTTGTATAAAAATCTCGTGCATAAACGAGCTAGTAACTGAACATGCTAAAACAATCTGCTATGATGACTCCACGTTCAGTCATACTCATTATTACTATGTTTATCATGAACATATTTTTGTTTATATTTCATTATCATTTTCTTTTTTATCACAGTTCAAACTTTTCATCTCAGTTCGTCTTCCGCTTGATGTCCCAGTATGTGTATAAATCTTTAGCTTGTTGCGCTTATTTGCTTCTGGCCGTAATCTGTATTATGTCTTATACAGTTAAGTTTGTTACATAATGGGTGTTGACTTGACATCTTACAGAGCCGCCATAGGATTATTTTATTCAAACTGTCACGGAAATTTTGTTAAGAAAATGTCGGTATTTTTTGTTGTAAATTGGTTAACTTTTGTACAATATATTCTTCTTTTCTTTACTCAGCACAACATTTTAAACATGAGGTTTGTTTTAAGTAGAATATGTGATGTATTTTTTCTATTTCTTTTGTGTAAACTTATTTTATTGGCTGGAGATGTAGAAGAAAATCCAGGACCCGTGTCAAACCTTTCACCCTCAAGCTTATCACTTTTAAATCTCAATATACGATCTATCCGAAATAAGTTAGATTATGTCAAAGATTTTTTAAGCGATTTTGATATTTTGTGTTTCACCGAATCTCATCTCACAGATGTTATTTCAAAGGATACATTAAGTCTTGAAGGGTTCTCAGAAAATGTACATCGTAAAGACACGTCGGCCCATTCAAGCGGGCTTCTTGTATACGTTTCTCAAAAGTTATCTTCAAAAAGAATACATGATTTAGAACATTATTCGGTTGATGCAATCGTTATTGAAGTTTTGTCAAAACACTTTAAATTTTTAGTATGCTGTTTTTATCGTTCTCCAAATGAAAATGTGTCCTTCTGGGAAAATTATTCGTTATTGATAGAAAAGGCACTCGATTATAACCCTAATATCATTATCGTGGGTGATGCAAATGAAGATCAGTTTAAAGAAAACACGTATTTAAAACGTATATGTATGTTGTATAATTTGAAAAACGTAATCTCAGATCAAACGCGTATTACGGCCACCTCGTCCACGTTAATTGACCCAATCATTTTGTCGGATTCCTTGATGTGTATACATAGTTATGTATTTTCTGTTCCAAACAATGTAAGCGATCATGAGGCTACATGTGTTCATATTAAAACGTATGAAACATCAAACGAAATTCTCAAACGAAAAGTATGGTTATACGATCAAGGCAATTATGAATCTCTTAATGAAGCCATTAACAGTTATAACTGGAACGATTTACAAAATCTTGATATAAACGAAGGTGTAAAAATGTTCACAGAGCCTATTACTTCTTTTGTTAACTCTCATATTCCTTCAAGATACGTGGCCGTTAGACCAAACGATAAACCCTGGTATGACACATTAATTAGAAAATATTCACGAAGAAGCGACCGACAAAGAGCAAAAGCCATCAGAACTCAGAATACTAATCATTGGAATATGTATAGACGTTTGAGAAACAAGGTAAATAACTTAGTCAAATACGCTCGTGAAAAATACTTCAGTAATCTAGAAACCAATATCGAACAATTTAATACATCAAATTCAAAACAGTATTGGAAGATGCTACGGCAACTTGTAAAAACTAAAAGAAATTCGGAAACTATACCTCCTTTAAAAATTGTACAAGCAGATGGATCGGAATCGTACTGTTTTACAGATAAGGAAAAGGCCGACTGTCTTAACAATTATTTCATGTCTGTTTCGCAAATTGACGAGTCTACTTCTAGTTTACCCGACTTTTTTAGAAAAACAAACGCTACATTAAGCTCAATTGTCATTTCAGAACAAGAAATCATTGATACAATCAAAACACTTGACCCAAATAAAGCAGTTGGAGAAGATACGATAAGTCACAAAGTTCTTAAGAAGACATCTCAGTCAATATGTAGACCCTTGTTTATTTTGTTTAACAAATCGCTGTGTGACGGAATTTATCCTGACTCATGGAAAAGAGCTATTGTTATGCCATTATTTAAGAAAGGCGATGCTTCCGTATCTAACAACTATAGGCCGATCTCTCTCTTAAGCTGTATAGGGAAACTAATGGAACGAGTTGTATACAAACATGTTTATAATCACTTTACCAGTAATAACCTTATATTTAGTAAGCAATCCGTTTTTTTAAGTGGTCATTCCATGGTTTTCCAATTAATTGACATATACAATCAGGTAGTACAATCATTTAATAGAAAACTGTTTAGTTGTATTGTCTTCTGTGACATATCAAAGGCCTTTGATCGAGTGTGGCACAAAGGTCTTCTTTTTAAACTAAAACAAAATGGTATTAATGGTAATTTGTTAAAATGGGTCCAAAGCTACTTGATGTACAGAAGCCAGAAAGTTTTTGTGGGTTCTACTTTTTCGGACTCGCAAACTATATCAGCCGGTGTTCCTCAAGGATCAGTGTTAGGACCTCTTTTCTTTTTAGTTTACGTTAACGACATAGTTGATAATCTACTCAGTATTGCCCGTCTGTTTGCAGATGACACTTCCCTTGCATGTACAGCAGTCAGGATGGCCGATCTTGAAGGCATACTTAATCATGATTTAGCTATAATCGATAAATTGTCTAAGACTTGGCTAGTAGATTTTAATCCTAATAAGACAGAAGTAATTTTATTTACTCTTAATTCCAATGTAGTAAAACCTAATTTGATTTTTTCTGGAACACCAGTTACATTTGTTGAGAATCACAAACATCTCGGCTTAACATTAAGTAGGGACGGAAAATGGAAAAGACATATTGAACAGACGATAAATTCTGCTTCAAAGGTTTTAGGAGTTATGAGAAAATTAAAGTTTACATTGAAAAGAAAATCATTAAATCAAATTTATGTGTCGTTTTTAAGACCTTTTCTTGAATATGCTTCCGTAGTTTGGGACGGGTGTACACATTATGAAAAAGACATTCTGGACAAAATTCAAAATGAAGTTGCACGTATAGTTACGGGATTAACTAGGTCTGTGTCCTTATCGAACTTATATAAAGAGATAGGATTGATAAACTTATCCAATAGAAGAAAATTTCAAAAATTACTAACAATGTATAAAATGCACACAGGGTTAGCACCGGATTATCTCATTAATTTATTACCTGCTCAAGTGCAAGATATAACGCAATACAATTTAAGAAATCAGGACAACTACTCTACTGTTAATATGAGAACTCAAATTTATTATGAATCTTTTATACCATCAGCAATTTCTCTCTGGAATAATTTAGACATATCAGTGCGTCAGGCTGTGACAATCCATGAGTTCAAAATGAAACTAGGCAATATTTTGTTTTGTGCTCAGAGAGTACCAATATTTTATCTAACGGGTAATCGTAAACTCAGTCTTTTCCATGCTAGACTTAGAAACTCGTGTAGCAATTTAAATTATCATTTGTATAGTAATCATTTACGTAATGACCCATCATGTACTTGTGGACACTCAATTGAGAATGTTAAACACTTCTTCTTTCAGTGTCCATTATACACATATCAAAGAAGAAAATTATTTCACTCGACACGAAAATTTCACCCACTTAGCACACAAAGTGTATTATTTGGTAAAGATAATCTAAACGTCCAAGATAACACTACTCTTTTCCTTTATGTACAAGAATATATTCGTGACACTGAACGCTTTTAATTATACATGTATTTGCAGCATAAGAGTAATGTAACTTATATTAAAGAAGTCTTCTGGGACAAAATCTTCTATCCTCTGTCTTTCATAGTTATGCATGTTTTTGTTTTCTTTTTCTTTATTGCGATACGTAATTATTTTGTCACCAATTGTTTGTAATTTCAGTGTGTTTGGGAAGGGCCATTTTATAATGTTGGAAGAACTTTTGGCCCGACCCTTTTGCTTAGAATGTATTTGTAGTATTGTTTTGTATTATATGTGAATACTTGCAATAAAATATGTTTAAACTAAACTAAATTAATTTTATTAACATACGAGCGTTGGCACCGCATTCGACGCTCTTATTAGAGTCTCAAATGACCATAGTATCTCCCGTCACACCTGAACGTCACAACTAAGAAACTACTTGAGGGATTGAGTTTATGCTGTATTCAATGGTCACACTTTAGTGACAATGAAGTCCGAACAATGACTCTACCTTGGTTCATTTTTGGATTATCTCCATTACTTTTATGTTGAACTTATGCTTTTCTAGAGCATATCTAGAAAAGCAATTGAAGGAATAAATATGATTCTTATCACATGGGTTCAGTGACAAAGAACATCTTCACACATTTAAACTTTCGCCTCTGGCAGTACTCTTTGTGCTTTGATTATTAAAGAGTTTCGTAAAGTTTCCAAAGATTATCAGATTGAAAATACAAGGATAGAGAACGGGGAATTTTCCTCAAATTCAAAAAAAAGGAAAATGACTTGAAGAATGTGTACAGGTGAATGAAAACAACCACAAACGAAACATGGATGTAAACAATTATAGATTATAATTATTTCCTGTTAAAAAGCTCAACTTCTTGTGTATTTGGTTCAGGTAGGATGTATTTGTTTCTGACAACCTACAGTAAAACATTACAGCTCCGGGTAGGCCAATAAATACAAATAAAATTATTTGATTTTGGTTCTGGTCGGACAAATTGTTTGCCTTATTTCGCCCGGTAAGGTGAAAATCTAAACGATTTTTGTGGTTATCGTTCCAATCTTTTCAACGGCCACTTCAACAATGTCGCCAGTCTGAAAAATAGGAGGAATACTCCATTAAAGTTATAAAAAAAATCAGTAAAAGCTGTGATAGCATTGGAGTCAACGATTTCTTGATGTTTTTCAGTATACAGACGTAAATAGAACAATATTTAAACATAGACACTGATTATTTTATAGAAATGTATTCTTTTTGCCAGCACGGTAAGTTAAAAAGAAGCAATTTCATTGTTATAGAAGTTCAAAAAACAAACCTTCAGACATTCTGGTGGCTTTCTACAATATCCAATACCTGGTGGTGATCCAGTCAAGATCACGTCTCCTGGCTTCAATGTTATAAACCTGTGAAACACATTAGTTAGAACGCATGATAATATTTCGAAACAAGCGCTACGTTCTAATGAACGCCATACCCTCGTGGAGGCGTTGACCTTTGATCCGGGACCTCTAAGTGGTTCTGGCGGGTAGAGCTCATCAAGGTACATGCACCTGTGAAGTTTGGAGGCTGTAGGTGGAAGGACTTCCATGTTATTGTCAAGGTTAAAGTTTTGTGACAGAGAGAGAGAGAGAGAGAGAGAGAGAGAGAGATCAATATGCTCTCCCTCCGAGGGCATAAAAACAAAACACACACCGTGTTTAAGAGTGCCTATAAGCGTAAGTAAACAAAAAACTACTTTTCAGAAAACTAGATCTAATTTCAGTATGATCGAAATATGACATTTACCTTTTTTAGTCGAACGGCTTATTCAAGTGTAACTATTTAAAAACTACAGTATCTGTAAATAAATACCTTGTTATATGAGCAATAATTTGTTCTGTTTTATGAATAAGCTGGTTAGTGTTACTATCTTGCTTCATTACTCCGTTCACCATGCATTTGATACCAAGGTCGTGTGGATCTGAAGTCAAAAATATTCTTGATACAATATTTTACTGTAGATATTCAATCATAAAATCCAGGAGTTCAAACACAAGTAAAATAAACAAGAACTTGTTCTGATAGCGTCATATAACATGCAAAGTAAGAAGACGTTGGTGCAGTCTGGTGGAAGGGTATCAGTATAAACATCATTACTTCAAACCGACATTCTGAGAAGACATCTTCACAGGTAAAGCATGAAATGTTAGCTTCAACAAATTACATATTGGTTATCTGTCAATGGAACTTTGGAAATTTTTTTAAAAGTTAAAAAAAGACGTAAAAAAGTATTGTTATACCTCCAAGCTCATCTGTGGTAACTACAACTGGTCCAAAGGGACAAAACTGATCCCTTGCTTTGGCTAAGGATACTTGGCCACCGTTTCTCTTCATCCAGTCTCGTGCAGTGATGTCATTTGCAGCTGTGTATCCAAAGACATACTGCATAGCATCCTCGACCTAGAATAAATTTAGGTACATTGTACCTGAAAAATACACCACATAGAATGTATCCTTACTTACCATAGTCCACAGTCTTCACATCCTTTTATTTAGACTGGTCCCCTATTCGTCTCTTTGGAAATTACGGAAGGGAACCGGTCTACCTTTTATTACGGTAAGCACGGTCTCCAGGCATGTCGCGTGATGATTTACAAAAGAAAATAATCCGAAAGTGCAGTTTGAAAAAGACAAAGACATACAAACGAATCTCTTTAGAAAAACTGCATACATGAGTAAATGGCTAGCACCAAGCTAAAGTTTACCACGTGGTGGCAAAGTTTTGTAATGTTGAAGGTCGGTGAAACGCTGCGTACAAACATTAATGAAACTACCTCTCGTGTGAATGTAAAAAACTAAAAATGATATATTTTGCAATATATTTAAGTATTTGCTAGTTGTATAAAGGAAACTGCCGTGAAGATACAGAACCTGAACGTGTTTTGCCCGTTGACCTATCACGATCGCAAGCTCAGCTTCCCAGTCAAGAAACTAAAAATGAAAGAGAAATGTCGAAATAATTACTGTAATTAAATAAATGGCATGAATATACTACAGCCGATAAAAACATCTCATATTTGTCACGTTTTTTTATGTCATGTCTCAGTCAGTTTCCTTAAATAGAAATATATCAGTATTTGAGTTCTCTTTTCCTTAAGACGTGATCTATATTGTCAGTATGACTTATTTGTTTATGAATTTATGCTATAATACTGAAGTATATTTTCACCTCGACATCTGCTGGAAAATCTAAGTCCTCATTTGGTCCAATTATACAACCTGGGAACTTGCTAAACACAACAGGTTCGATCGGTAAAGGAACGCCTAGTTCTTCGCAGTGATTCTTGTAGTTCATTCCAATACATAGCACTTTTTCACAGGATGTCAACGGGGCAAGAAACGTCACGTGGTGTCTTGGAATTATGCATCCTGCTCTATCTTTAACACTGCAGAAAAAAATATGTTTTATTTAAAATAATAGTCTTTCTATGCTTTATGATAAATTAAATGAGCATTGTTATAAAGTATTCTTCCACGTAAATCATTTTAACGCCATTCAATAATTACATTTTAATAATTCAGACTCCACGCCATGGTTTCTGTCAAGTAATTAATGACACCAAGCTTATCACGTGATGGAAATCGAAAGCAAATAAACAAAATTTTCAAGTTTTTTTTCCTTTTTAGTAACTTATAACTTTCAGACATCTTGAATCAATGCAGTTCTTATTAAATCTAAACAGAGAAAAAGGAAATTATTTCTTTTAAAAAATTCATACATGTGTACGTAGCTAACCATTAAAGTTAATCTGTGGTTGCAGAGTTCTGTGCTGGAGAATAAGGACAAAGAATTGTCAGTTTAGATTAAAGTAACAATATCGCAGATTTATGATAACACAGAGGACAATGCAAAATAGCTTTATGATAACATAGAGGACAGTGCAAAATAGCTTTATGATAACATAGAGGACAGTGCAAAATAGCTTTATGATAACATAGAGGACAGTGCAAAATAGCTTTATGATAACATAGAGGACAATCCAAAATAGCTTTATGATAACATAGAGGACAATCCAAAATAGCTTTATGATAACATAGAGGACAATCCAAAATAGCTTAATGATAACACAAAGAACAATGCAAAATAGCTTTATGATAACACAGAGAACAATGCAAAATAGCTTTATGATAACATAGAGGACAATCCAAAATAGCTTTATGATAACACAGAGAACAATGCAAAATAGCTTTATGATAACATAGAGGACAATCCAAAATAGCTTTATGATAACATAGAGGACAATCCAAAATAGCTTTGTGATAACACAGAGGACAATTCAAAAAAGCTTTATGATAACACAGAGAACAATCCAAAATAGCTTTATGATAACATAGAGGACAATCCAAAATAGCTTAATGATAACATAGAGGACAATCCAAAATAGCTTTATGATAACACAGAGAACAATCCAAAATAGCTTTCTGATAACACAGAGAACAATCCAAAATAGCTTTATGATAACATAGAGGACAATCCAAAATAGCTTTATGATAACATAGAGGACAATCCAAAATAGCTTTATGATAACACAGAGAACAATCCAAAATAGCTTTATAATGACATAGAGGACAATCCAAAATAGCTTTATGATAACATAGAGGACGGTGCAAAATAGCTTTATGATAACACAGAGAACAGTGCAAAATAGCTTTATAATAACATAGAGGACAATCCAAAATAGCTTTATGATAACACAGATAACAATCCAAAATAGCTTTATGATAACATAGAGGACAATCCAAAATAGCTTTATGATAACATAGAGGACAATCCAAAATGGCTTTATGATAACATAGAGGACAATCCAAAATAGCTTTATGATAACATAGAGGACAATCCAAAATAGCTTAATGATAACATAGAGGACAATCCAAAATAGCTTTATGATAACATAGAGGACAATCCAAAATAGCTTTATGATAACATAGAGGACAATCCAAAATAGCTTTATGATAACATAGAGGACAATCCAAAATAGCTTTATGATAACATAGAGGACAATCCAAAATAGCTTTATGATAACACAGAGAACAATCCAAAATAGCTTTATAATAACACAGAGGACAATCCAAAATAGCTTTATGATAACATAGAGGACAGTGCAAAATAGCTTTATGATAACACAGAGAACAATGCAAAATAGCTTTATGATAACATAGAGGACAATCCAAAATAGCTTTATGATAACATAGAGGACAATGCAAAATAGCTTTATGATAACATAGAGGACAATCCAAAATAGCTTAATGATAACATAGAGGACAATCCAAAATAGCTTTATGATAACACAGAGGACAATCCAAAATAGCTTTATGATAACATAGAAAACAATCCAAAATAGCTTTACGATAACATAGAGGACAATCCAAAATAGCTTTATGATAACACAGAGGACAATCCAAAATAGCTTTATGATAACACAGAGGACAAACCAAAATAGCTTTATGATAACACAGAGAACAATCCAAAATAGCTTTATAATAACATAGAGGACAATCCAAAATAGCTTTATGATAACATAGAGGACAGTGCAAAATAGCTTTATGATAACACAGAGAACAATGCAAAATAGCTTTATGATAACATAGAGGACAATCCAAAATAGCTTTATGATAACAGAGGACAATGCAAAATAGCTTTATGATAACATAGAGGACAATCCAAAATAGCTTTATGATAACATAGAGGACAATCCAAAATAGCTTTATGATAACACAGAGGACAATCCAAAATAGCTTTATGATAACACAGAAAACAATCCAAAATAGCTTTACGATAACATAGAGGACAATCCAAAATAGCTTTATGATAACACAGAGGACAATCCAAAATAGCTTTATGATAACACAGAGGACAATCCAAAATAGCTTTATGATAACATAGAGGACAATCCAAAATAGCTTTATGATAACATAGAGGACAATCCAAAATAGCTTTATGATAACACAGAGAACAATCCAAAATAGCTTTATGATAACACAGAGAACAATCCAAAATAGCTTTATGATAACATTGAGGACAATCCAATATAGCTTTATGATAACATAGAGGACAGTCCAAAATAGCTTTATGATAACACAGAGAACAATCCAAAATAGCTTTCTGATAACACAGAGAACAATCCAAAATAGCTTAATGATAACATAGAGGACAATCCAAAATAGCTTTATGATAACATAGAGGACAATCCAAAATAGCTTTATGATAACATAGAGGACGGTGCAAAATAGCTTTATGATAACACAGAGAACAGTGCAAAATAGCTTTATGATAACACAGAGAACAATCCAAAAAAGCTTTATGATAACATAGAGAACAATCCAAAATAGCTTTATGATAACATAGAGGACAATCCAATATAGCTTTATGATAACATAGAGGACAATCCAGAATAGCTTTATGATAACACAGAGAACAATCCAAAATAGCTTTCTGATAACACAGAGAACAATCCAAAATAGCTTTATGATAACATAGAGGACAATCCAAAATAGCTTTATGATAACATAGAGGACAATCCAAAATTGCTTTATGATAACATAGAGGACGGTGCAAAATAGCTTTATGATAACACAGAGAACAGTGCAAAATAGCTTTATAATAACATAGAGGACAATCCAAAATAGCTTTATGATAACACAGATAACAATCCAAAAAATCTTTATGATAACATAGAGAACAATCCAAAATAGCTTTCTGATAACACAGAGAACAATCCAAAATAGCTTTATGATAACATAGAGGACAATCCAAAATAGCTTTATGATAACATAGAGGACAATCCAAAATAGCTTTATGATAACACAGAGAACAATCCAAAATAGCTTTATGATAACATAGAGGACAATCCAAAATAGCTTTATGATAACATAGAGGACTGTGCAAAATAGCTTTATGATAACACAGAGAACAGTGCAAAATAGCTTTATGATAACATAGAGGACAATCCAAAATAGCTTTATGATAACACAGAGGACAATCCAAAATAGCTTTATGATAACATAGAGGACAATCCAAAATAGCTTTATGATAACATAGAGGACATTCCAAAATAGCTTTATGATAACATAGAGGACAATCCAAAATAGCTTTATGATAACATAGAGGACAATCCAAAATAGCTTTATGATAACACAGAGAACAATCCAAAATAGCTTTATGATAACATAGAGAACAATCCAAAATAGCTTTATGATAACATAGAGGACAATCAAAAATAGCTTTATGATAACACAGAGAACAATCCAAAATAGCTTTATGATAACATAGAGGACAATCCAAAATAGCTTTATGATAACATAGAGGACAGTGCAAAATATTTTTATGATAACACAGAGAACAATGCAAAATAGCTTTATGATAACACAGAGGACAATCCAAAATAGCTTTATGATAACACAGAGAACAATGCAAAATAGCTTTATGATAACATAGAGGACAATCCAAAATAGCTTTATGATAACACAGAGAACAATGCAAAATAGCTTTATGATAACATAGAGGACAATCCAAAATAGCTTTATGATAACATAGAGGACAATGCAAAATAGCCAAAAACGTTTCAAATGTAATTATTACCCTGAACGAAAATTACCTTTGAGCTTTATTCCGAGCATCTTCTCCAAGTTCAATAAAAGTTTTAAGATCAGATGGTAAGTTCGCATCCGCTTTGTTCAAATTAACAAGACCACCTCCTATACAAACTTCCAGTCCGAGGCACTGTCTTCCGCTGTGCAAAAACTGCACTAGCCTCATAGCTGCTTAATGATTTATTTTAAAGATAAATGACTTAATATAAAGATTAATACTCATTTAAAAGTTAAGTTTACTCCTCTTTTTGTTCGACCAAACGATTCGATGTTATGCCTGCCATTTGAATATGCCGTGTGCATTTAAAATTAAAATAGGTCAGATCTGGTTGACTTTTATCTATTCTAATGCTTATCCATATTTATATCTTAAAATTGTTCATCTATATGTACACTGCCGAAGAAGATAAACATTCATTTGTTACGCTGAGTTTCGAGACAACTGGACACATTACCTGGACATATACTGTCTCTCATGGACGTCTTGTCTCACGCTTTAGGGACGTTTGGTCTGAGGTCCGTTTGCTCAGAACACGCTTTCCGATAATTCGATTAGTTTACAAATCAGTCCTTCCAATTCAGTTTCCGTCTGCTAACTTAAAAAATTTAAACAAAACGTCGCCAATGTTTTCAATAAAAAACCCAACTTATATGCTCGTATATTTATACTTGCACAAACGATTACTGTTTTGATTAAGGATTGCAACAGATTATGGAAATACTAACGTTTGTCTGGTCGTCCATTATCCTTACAACCCACGTCTATAACTTCACCGATGTGGTTATCCACCGTGATTTAGCAATTTGCTGCCTACATGATTTTATTGGCCAATATGAAGAAGAAATAAACATTTTTTTACTGAATAAAGTGTTTCTGACGTTTTCTGTAACATAGTTATATATATGAAAAACAACATTCTGGTGAAAATAGCATCAAGTTACGCATTCTGTGAGGTCTCTATAAAACCACTGAAATGATAAACTCTGGCTAGATAGAGCGTCAGTATTTACATGTTTGCACATTACCATCTTGAGTTCTTCAGAAGAAACCTCGGTGGAACTGATGTACAAAGCACTGTTTTATTTCAACTCTGGGTACAATATGTTTTATACATCATTCAATTAAATACTATTGAAATAGTAAGTGTATACACCTGTCAATAGACCTAATATAAAAAACTATTTTGAAAGAAATCCTGTCACGTGTTCACAACGTGGAAAAAAAGAAATATTGTTATAGACAATGACAGTTATTGATATCTTGTCAATTACAATTAAACGTGAAAATATCATTCTGGTAATTTAATACTGAAACGATTTACTATTCAGAAATAAGTGATACGATAGCATGGGCGGAAAATGTCAGAATGTGGTAGAAATGTTGCTGACAAAGTAAGATCAAATCAGAATGCAACTTTCTGGCAGCATACTGATAATACTTTGCCATATGTAACAAATGTCTCTGCTCATTACCATCTCTAAAGGTGAATAGATTGTACATGTAACAAATAGTTTTTTAAGTACCTAAATGCATTTTATCAAAGCTTTGAATATTTTAGAACCCAGTGTTAACCGTTGTTTTTTACAATGTTTCAGTTCATCTAACATTCCGTCTTACGGTCTAGTATCCGACTTTTTGACAACGCGAGTTAAGATCACACATATATTTTAGAACTTTCTGACATCCCGCGTCAAGATTAGACATATAAGCAAGATAGTGATATTTTCCCACTTTCTGACATCCTGAGTCAAGGTTAAACATATTTTCCCACTTTAAAACATCCCAAGTCAAGATTACATTTTTACCATCTTTTGATAAACCGATTCAAGATAAATTACACATTAATTTTCCCACTTTCTGACACCTCGGATCAAGATTACATATAGTTTCTCACTTTTTGACACCCTGAGACAAGACTGAACATATAAGAGTAGATCTCCACTTTCTGGCATCTCGTGTCAAGATTACACAATCCTTGTTGTAATCTTACCTATATTTTCGACTTCAACCTCAACTACGTCACCCCTCTGTAAAATAATAAATGATATATATGTGTGTGTCAGTACAAAATAAATTATAGAATCTCCGAAACTGATCCCATTTCTTACATATAACAGACTACAAAGTTTTGTCTTCATACAAGGAAAGATACATTCCTTTATTATTTTTTAGTGACTCTGATCAAAAAAAAAATTTCTTTGATTTTAACCAAATCCGTTAAAACGTATTGAAATGAATTCAAAATCATATCCCGAGTGAAATTACCCGTCTACAACCTTATCTTGGTCATTTGTAACCAAAGAAAAGTAAGTAATACAATGTTGGTGTTTCTATCTTTTAAAAACGTTTTCTATGTGAACATTTTTACGCTACCGAAACTTCGTTGGTGAATAATGAAAAACAAAAATGAGAACCTGTAAATATTCGGGTGGATTTCTACAATGTCCTACACCCGGTGGAGATCCTGTCAAAATCACATCTCCTGGTTTCAGGGTCATGAACCTGTGGGAGACATTCAAGATAACATAACAGAGTAGAATAATAACTTGTACACCGTGTACATCGTTATTACAAAGAAAACATATATATTTACAATCATGTAGGTAAGGAGCATTTCTACTTTCATACACAAACTATAGAAGAAATAAACAGTAATGGTAAACATGGAGAGTGTTGATACTCGTGATACCTGTAGAATCAAATGTTAGAGAATGGTCTAATGAACGTCCAAGGATAGAATTTCTACAAACGAAAAAAAAGATTTTATAAATTCATATATATTTATCTGAACATATTTCTTAAAACGTATATAATTTGCATACTTTATTTGTAATGTGAAAAGAGAATGATAGAATTGTGACATAGATTCTGTGAACATTGTAAATAGAATGTTTGAAGTAAAATAAACTGTAGAAAAAAATAAGCCGTGAAAACAGAATGTTTGAACAGTGACAGGAGAACGTGTTATAACGTGTTATTTATTGTAGACGATGTACTATGTACAACTCTAAATAAATGTTTGTCTTGTCTTGTCTTGTCTTGCCTTAAACCGTGAATAGCGATTTTTATACTGTGAAAGAGATGATAAATGAATAGAAGATAGTCCTGCAATTAAAAAAAAATGCGTTAGTTCAAAAACCTTCCACACAACAAGTACATTGGTAGAACACGCTGAAAAAAATGATATTCGATTACAGTATGACATGAGAAATTCGTACCAGATAATATGAAAGCTTTTATGAATTTAGGTTATAACAAGCACTTGAGTACATTGTATTGCCAAAGTACTTTTATCAAATAAAACAAAACATGTAGTGAAATAGGGGTTAAGATGTCAGTCTAAACAATTTGATAAGTTAAGTAGATCGAAACAATCTGGAAACTGGTGCAAAATTATATAGTTGTCATATTCTGCATGTTCTGTTATTCAAGTATATCTGGGCTACTGATACTAATAAAATAATGCCACTTACTTACAACCCAGACAAATACACAGTACACCGTCTGCATATATTTCTATATAAAAATATTGGCTCAAAATATACAATACGTCCGTCTGCATATATTTCTATATAAAAAATTGGCTCAAAATATGCAGTACTTCCGTCTGCATATATTTCTATACATAAAAAATTGGCTCAAAATATACAGTACGTCCGTCTGCATATATTTCTATATAAAAAATTGGCTCAAAATATACAGTACACCGTCTGCATATATTTCTATATAAAAAATTGGCTCAAAATATGCAGTACGTCCGTCTGCATATATTTCTATACATAAAAATGGCTCAAATTTAGGGAGAGCGGCCGTCAGATAGAAGTTGCATGGACGTTAGCAGCTGATTAATCAGAGAGAAGATGGCAAGGACGTTAGCAGCTGATTAATCATAGAGAAGATGGCAAGGACGTTAGCAGCTGATTAATCAGACAGAAGATGGCAAGGACGTTAGCAGCTGATTAATCAGACATAAGATGACAAGGACGTTAGCAGCTGATTAATTAGACAGAAGATGGCAAGGACGTTAGCAGCTGATTAATCAGACAGAAGATGGCAAGGACGTTAGCAGCTGATTAATCAGACAGAAGATGGCAGGGACGTTAGCAGCTGATTAATCAGACAGAACACGGCAAGGGCGTTAGCAGCTGATTAATCAGACAGAACTCGGCAAAGACGTTAGCAGCTGATTAATCAGACAGAAGATGGCAAGGACGTTAGCAGCTGATTAATTTCACTTAAGTCGTGCTGTTGTTTCGCATGTTATTTTGCAAGTTTGGGGAAAAAAAAGAAGACTAGAAAATCTCTGCATATGTTGGCTGAATTGCAAACTTTTAAAGTACCAAAGATAACAATGAATATTGAGAAGAGAGACATTAACTGAAAACTAAAATAGGTAAGAAATAAAATAGTATGGAACTATATCAACGATAACCTGTGTGTCTCTAGGATCTTTCTTATTTCTGTTTTTTACTTATTATGCATTATTTGCCAAGTAGGCAAGAATCATGTTGTAAGCTTATGTCGAAATATGTTGTTGTTGTTGTTGTTATTGTTCATGTTTTGATTTAATCGAATCATTCAGATCAAGCCACTTCATTTCAAACAGACGTCCACAGAATGTCTTCATACAGTTCTTGACCAGAATATAAAATGTGTCTTACATGTTGTTAATACTTACCTTGTTATATAAGCAATAATCTGTTCAGTTTTGTAAATTAGCTGATTGGTGTTACTATCTTGTTTAATAACTCCATTCACTCTGCATTTGATACCAAGGTTGTGTGGATCTGAAAAAAACAACATGAAAATGAAACTTTTAGACACAACAGTATCTTTGAAAAAGCTACGGCCTTGAAAAAAGACAGTTCTGAAACACAATAATACTAAAAACAATTTTCGACTTAAAAAATTAGATTTTGGCCAAACAAAGAATGAACATAATTATTTTACGTCGTTACTGTGTTCAATTTTTTTAACAGAGCGAAGCTACTATGGTGGTAATCCATATTTCGATGATGCTACGTAAAGTAACATTCCGGATATGAAGCCCGTTTCCATCTTTACACTGTTAATTGTTACAGAGGATCATAGTGACTTGCACACTGTTGCCGTTACTTCATAATAAGTAAAAATAAGAAAATTATAAGAGATACTAGAAAGGCGCTGTAAAGAAGCGTCAAGCTGACACGTGTAACTATTTATAGTCAATGGTCAATGATTCTTAACAAATAGATTAGTTACCTCCTATTTCGTCTGTGGTAACAACAGAAGGCCCAAGAGGGCATGTTTGGTCCATGGCCGAGCTTAACACCACCTGTCCACTATTCTTAGTCACCCAGTCACGTGCACACAAGTCATTGGCGGCGGTGTACCCAAAAACATATTGCATAGCGTCCTTGACCTTAGAACGAACAAGTTTGTTTAAGCACATATGAATAAGTAAAGTAAGATTTCTTACGTAAGAAAAAAATATTAATTTCTCTGAATAACTGACAAAGAAGGCTTAGATGACCATGTGTACACTACACTAGTATAACTGTGTCAGAAGCTTTAAGAAGGACTGTTCTAAAATTTACAGTGTTGTATGCTTCAGATAAAGAAGAAGTTGACAACTCATTATGGCAAACAACTTGACGGCTAAGTAGACCCTCGGGCGATAAATTTCAACCTCAGAATATTGTAATTCTGGCGCAAAACCAAGGGGTGTTACTTAGTGAGAAGAATTAAAGCTAAACATCTGAGATATACACTTAGTGATTTTTTTTTATTCGGTTGTTGAATACGCTGCTGTCCCTATTGTAAACCTTCGAAGCTGTTCTCGCATGATGCTACTTGCAAAAGCAATAACACGCGGAATAAAGATGACGTAAGTGAACGCCCGTATGGTATAAAAAAAAGAAACAAACCTGAATATTCTTAGCCCGTTTACCGACAACAATAACAACCTCTGCCTCAAAGTCAAGGCACTGAAACATAGAAGGTTTCTTTATTCACATGCGTAGTAAGAGAAAAAGTCTTCGTTCAGTTAGATTTCGACGTCACGAGCAGAAGTCAGAGCATTAATCCACAAAAATCTTTATACGTATAAAAAACAACAACAAACAAACGTGTGTAACTCACAAAGAGAAAATGTTTAGTTAGGTGAGATAGAACAGCAATGACTGAGACAATGCTACACTTGTATGTGAAAGTCCTTTTTTCGGCCTCTGATATATATGTATCTGGTATATATTAACCTGTGTCTCTTGTGGGTAGCTTAGTTTATCTGTTGGCCCAATAATACAGCTTGGAAACTTATTGAACAGAATAGGTTCGTCAGGTATTGTAGTGTTTTGTTCCTTGCAATGGTCTCTGTAGTTCATACCAATACACAACACCTTTTCGCACGCCGTCAGCGGGGCTAGCAATGTCACGTGGTCTCTTTTAACAAGGCAATCTGTTCTTTGCGTTAAACTGAGAAAGAAAAGGACTTATTATATTGCTTTATATGCTTAAACATAAAGATTAAGATATATAATTTATCACCATCATCGTCGTCGAAGTCAGCCTCATTACCATCGTTCAGATTTTCAGTATTCGTTTCGGTTATCCTAAAATGTATTAAAGTAAGTTTTTTATCATTGACTTGAATGAGTTTGTCTACAACCATGCATCACTTAGTGTGTATGGAGGTTTGCTCAAAAATGTAAAGAATTCCAATTCTTTCAGAATTTACAGTTTTTCTTGAGAATTAACAAATACTATTTAAACGCAGTTTATCCACGGTTAAAAGTTTAGGCTATGTCCCTTTTAACTGATAACTAAACGAAGAACAGTCTTAAAGTTAACCTTTGTGCCCTTTTCCACATGTCTTCACCACGTTCTATGAAAGCCTTCAAATCCGCCGGAATATCTCCATTCGCCTGATTTAAATTAATAATGTCACCACCTTCTGTGAGTTCCAGTCCAAGACACTTGCTTCCGTTCTGCAGAAACTGTACCAGCCGCATAATGTACTGGTGGCTATACAAACCCTTACCGTTACTGACTCAAGATAATAATTGTATCGAACAATGTGGAGATAAAAATATTTTAGCGACTAAGCAAAGAAATTATCTCAATGGTTACGACGCGCTAGTTGAAGTCTGACCTATCAAGCTTAGTTTAGATTAGCTAAATTTTTTAATATCAAATTAAGATTGTTTCTCGAGAACCTAAATTCAGAGTGAGACTGGGATTGTTTCTGATAATAAAGTATCCAACTCTTAAGTTCCGACGACTTAAATTAAGCTTGCATGTACTAGTGAGGTTGTTTATTCCATATTCAGATAGTATCTGACCTGTTTAATAACAAGTCTGTTATGTCAGGATTGCTTGGATTGCTGTGCTGAGTTCAAGACCTGCTAATTGTTATGTCGGGATTGCTTGGATTGCTGTGCTGAGTTCAAGACCTGCTAAGAAGTATGCAAGCAATCCTGACACAACAGACTTGTAATGAGACAACACTTTACTGGGCCATATACAAGTTTATTCTACATCATTTAAGCAATTCATGCAATCTGACACTAATAAGAAATTTCCCTCTCTATCTAATTCAGTTTATATCGTCGGTACCGGTTTCCAACATGACCGACGCCCCCAGAAGAGTTGGTGTTTCAGGCAGCGAGAGATAGTGCAAGATTTAGAAAACAACCCGCTGCTTCTTGTCCGTAATCGGTGTATGACACCGATATGGGACTTCAGAAGTACAATTAGAAGTGTTAATGAAGGAGTCTCTGAACCACTCATAGCATGCAATTCTTACTGTAGTAACATTAACTATTGCATAGATAGTGCGGCTGAGTGCGATATGATAGCCTCCCTTTATATGGAGGGAAATAATATAGACACTTATGTAGACTGTCTAAGCAGTAAATGTGTGAAATAACAACGATGTTTCATGTTTATTCTTCTTCTCTGTCATCTGCCTTTTCTGGTTATCCTCTTGCTTGAAGAAATAAACATTTCTACAAAACTTGAAGGGTTCCATGTTGATTCATGATGGGTTCCTACCTTTCTTCAAATTTCCTTCTGTTCTGATAGTAAATAATCATATAGCATTATTTGCCCGTTGTACTAAAAGCATTAACCATATGTAAAATACGTAAGTAAAAGTCTGCTTCCATTCTCACAGTTTTGTAGAATACTTCTTATTTAAGGCCTCAGAGAGAACGTAATTTCATATCTCTCTAATTCCAGGTCAATGCACTGATGGGGAATAAAAACAAGTGTAAGTTTATGATAAGTCAATGACAAGGGAGTTATTTTGAATTATACTGAACAGAAAATAGCATTCATAAATAATAAAGGGGCTTACTTTTAACTATTCCTCACATTTAAAGGAATAAAAAACACGCGCTAAAACAATATAGATTTTATTAATTCAAATCATTATATCCCTGATTATTCAGTGTCCAGCACCAGTTAAATTTACATTCGTTAACATTTCTGTGAGATCATTGACAATTTTAATTACAGTAACAATATATGAACACAAATACAGCACACTTCTCAATTAAATTCTGTGTCAGGAAGACAATTCAATGGCCCAGTGTATTATAATGGTTAGTAAATAAGTAAATAATTTTTTACTGTGATCTGTGCTATAAGTAACAATGAAACATTCAAATATATGACATATAATAATTTACCCATGACACGAGAAAAAAGGCACTCGGACATTTGTCTTTCTATTAAAATAAACTGAACTGAAAATCAGCAAAAAATGACGTATTTGATGCCCTCTTCAAAAGCAAAGTAAAAAAGTTGGATACATCGAAAAGGTAGAGTTTTTACAATGAAATAGCTAAAATTCAAGTATATAAAATCTGCCATATTAACTTACTGCCAACCAGAACTTAGATCGAATCTGAGGTCAAATTAGGGAATGTGACGTTATCTTAAGGAATATGAATTTTGCACATCATGTTCCTCTTCAACATGCAGGAAGCTCAAACTTTCTGACAACAATCCAGGAATACCATTTGCTCAAAATAAGTAAAAAGGTCAATTTCCAAAAATTATGCCCTTTTTCCTGTGTTGTCAGATACAAATAAATAAAAGCACCCGGTCCCCTGGACCTAAAAGTCAATACATCAAACAAATTACTTTAAATCACAAAATTGTAATTGCATTGTGTATGTTCATGAAAAAAGGAACGGTATGACAATTTCAATAAAAAAAGGTTTTGCCATTACATTATACTTGGTCATTGAATTGTTAGAAACTATTTATTTTGTTTAACCAGTGAACATAATGTCAAGTAAATAGTTTCACCGAAAAATGTATAATGTAATGAGTTGTAGACGTTATCAAGATCAGAAAGCATTAAGTCTAGTAATTAACCAATCCAGTGGCCTAATGACAGAAACTTGCATGGCAATTTTACTTGCATATCATAAATTGCCATTTTTTAAAGAGTAAGTGAATGGCATAAAAATAAATTTACAAAGCAAAACACAAGTCATTTTAGACAGGAAAAGGGCATTAAAAATTTTCAAACTTTAGGTATATATGTTTGAAGGCTCTGGTTATGAAATACGTCTTTTAGTTTAGCTGTTGTTACATGTGCTGTGGTTAAACCTCTCATACAATCTTGGTGACAACAGTTCCAATCTTGTCAATCTCTACCTCTACCACGTCTCCTCTCTGTAAGCACAAGCATAGGCATCATTTTCTTTGTAAAAATCAGCAGTAAATAGGTACATGTATCTGTTTTAACATGGCAAAGAATGAAAATGAAATTTCAAATTCTAGTGAACATTCAAAGACAATAGTCATGTAAGATAAACAAGTCTTAATGTACTGTTCGGAAGATATAAGCAAGGGAAATATTTTGTATGTAAATTTCAAGCAAACAAACCTTCAGATACTCAGGTGGCTTTCTGAAGCAGCCCACACCAGGTGGTGTGCCTGTCAGAATCAGATCCCCAGGTTTCAGAGTCATAAATCTGAAATAACATGAATAAAAATGATAAACTTTATGAAGAAATTTAAAATAATAAATAAAACAAGAGCTCTGCAGAGCAGCCCCATCACTTGTCTTTTTTACATGTTCATACTGATACCTTTGACCATTCATATTAATAAGCAATTTTGACAAAAATTGTAAGTTAAAAAGGGGCATAATTCCAAAAATATAGCTTTCAGAATAATGCCCCTAGTGTTACAACTGCCTCTTGTCATGATAAGCAAGCAGTCCAAGTTTCATATTGATACCTTTTAAATTGTTTGAGTAATGGGCTACATTAAAGCTTCGAGACAACGACAAAGACGTAGTAATCATAATAGCTCGACTTTTTCTTCGAAACAGACGAGCTAAATAAGGGAACTCATACTATCCTTCCTATGTGTCCTATAACTCGGGAAGGGAAAGAAGAAAAACAAAGATTTGAACGAACTTGGTAAAGGTCCACAGACATTACTACATACCTAATCTTAAGGCTCAGGGCCTTGTGGTTTCAGATAAGAAGATTTTCAAAGTTTTCTCTATATAAGCCTATATAAAATCAATTGACCCCAGGGTGGGGCCAAATTTGACCCCAGAGGTGTAATTTGAACAAACTTGGTAGAGGTCCACTAGGCATTGCTACATACCAAATCTTAAGGCTCAGGGCCTTGTGGTTTCAGACAAGAAGATTTTCCAAGTTTTCCTATATATAAGCCTATGTAAAATCAATTGACTCCCAAGGCGGGGCCAAATATGACCCCAGGGGTATAATTTGAAAACAAAAAGGGCAGAGGTCCACTAGACAATGCTTCATACCAAATCTTAAGGCTCAGGGCCTTGTGGTTACAGACAAGAAGATTTTCAAAGTTTTTCCTTTCTGTTGCCAAAGCAACCAGAGTTCTTGATGGAATTAAATTCTTTGAACAACTTTGGTAGTGCTTCATGCAAGGAATATTCCAGGCATGTTTTGTCAAAATTGGCTTAGCAGTATGGGAGGAGAAGTTGTTCAAGTCAAATTGTTGACGATGCACAACGGACATTCAATGATCCAAATAGCTCACCCTTGAGCACTTTGTGCTCAGTTGAGCTAAAAAACATTAGTGTAAATATGTACTATATGCAAGGGGAAAGAGCAGAGAACATTTTTTGAGCATTTCAGCACATACATAAAAATATGCTGGTAATAAATTTTCCAAATCTGTTAAAGATTTGCCTTTTAAAAATTCTTAAAACCCTAAGTCAAGCAAAAGATGTCCCTCAATAAATACTATTTGTAGGCTGGCACTATGAAACAAAACTTTGTAGACCCAGTATCTATTTAAACAAAAATATCAATTTAAAATAACTTTCCTAG
This sequence comes from Cyclina sinensis, assembly GCA_012932295.1. Classification (NCBI taxonomy): domain Eukaryota; kingdom Metazoa; phylum Mollusca; class Bivalvia; order Venerida; family Veneridae; genus Cyclina; species Cyclina sinensis. Next base: position 563,100 of record JAAONU010000016.1, on the reverse strand, counting down.
AAATTGTAAAAATAGGTGTCCTTTTCAAAATGATTTTAAGCTATAGACAGTGCTAATATAGCTATTTTTTCTTGAGGTAGAAATATGTTATGTAGTAAATATAGTAAAGATGAAAATAGAGAACAAAAATCGCATTTTTACCTTGTTATAAAAGCTATTATCTGTTCAGTTTTATGAACAAGCTGGTTGGTATTGCTGTCTTGTTTTGTTACACCATTTACCCTACATCTGAGACCAAGGTTGTGTGGATCTGAACATGAACAATATATTTTTTTATATTATTGATAAGCAAAATGCAGAACTATATCATTCTATGTATCAAACAGAAAAATTTGGATATGTAATGTCTTTTCTTAATATTTATACAAAGAAGGAATACATGTTTGCATGTATTATCAATGGTAAAACTGTTACTCTTTAGTTTCAATGGAAAATCTGTAAATATTATCAAACCTTTGTTCTAGACAGACTTACCTCCTAATTCATCTGGTGTAACAATGGATGGTCCTAAAGGACAGAAGTTATCCATGGCCTTGCCCATAACCCACTGCCCACCATTTTTACCTGGTGTTAACTGCCAGTCTCTTGCACTAACATCATTAGCTACAGTATATCCAAACACATACTGCATTGCATCTTTAACCTATCAGTGAAGATAATTCAATTTATTATGTTCAACTTTCTGATTTGGCATTATCTTGACAATATTAACAAAAGTAAAGAATACTTCTTCCTTTGCCTCTATTACAGTTGTAATTCTTACAATACTAACTGTTTTTTGACATACTGAATTTTTACAAGTATACACTAAATACATCAGTAAAAACCAATTTGAAAATAAACTGAATAAAAATGAAGGCTGCATAACATCAAACCTGAACATTCTTGGCTTCTTTTCCAATTACAATAACCATCTCAACCTCCCAGTCCAAACACTGAAACATAAATCGAACATTTTCATCTTTATTATTGAAAACATTATGTAGCAGAGGTATAATATGGCACTTGTACTCCCTTGCCTATCAGCTAGCTTTTTATGGCGACGTGGTAGAGTGTCCGCTTAGTAATCAAAGGTACCCGAGTTCAAACCCAGCTCGGAGAAGGTTGATTTTTCCGGGTTACATTTGGCGCCCAACGTGTGCAACAATCTTTATTATTGAAAACAGGAAAACATTGTTTGTGAAGCTTGACCAAAACTAATTAAACAGCATCAGCATTATTGTGTTTAAACACTTTTTCACTCCAAAGAAACAGTAAAGTATTCACCTCTGTCTCATTAGGATATGTCAAATCATCATTAGGGCCTATTATACAACTAGGGAACTTGTTAAAGATGACTGGTTCTACAGGGACAGGAGCATTCTGTTCCTCACAGTGGTCTATGTAGTTCATACCGATGCACAACACCTTGTCACAGGATGTCACAGGGGCTAGCAGCTTCACACTGTCTCTCTTCACAATACAGTCAGTTCTATTTGACAGGCTTAAATATAACAAAGCACAACTCTGTAATACATATATATAATTTATTTATTTATTCATTTACATAATGACATTGAATGTCAACAATTCTACCAATGAAAAACTATAGTCTATTTAACTAGCACATTCAAACTAAAACATATTATGAACCATCATGTAGGCATACTTTTAACAACTTTTGTTTATATATAGGTGTGTTATAATTAATGCTACGGACCTACGAATAACCCATTAAGCTAAAAACTTACTTGGAATTGGGTCCATGATAAAAAAAATTGAAACACAAATATGCAGTTGTGACATAAAGTTGTCTGTAATACTGATAGAAAATGTATTTTTTTCAACTTAAACTTTAAGTTATTACTACTAAAGTCAATACTGACTATACTAGGCAAGCGCGTGTCAGGAACATTAAAATTATAAAAGATAATAACAAAGAAAAACAAGATTTTACTAAAGACCTAACCTTAAACATTTATTTTAAATATTTAAAATCTATAAAACTTGTTCAGTCCACTGATAAAGTTGGCACAGTTGGGGTAGTTTTAATCTCAGTCGGTTATTTGTTCCAGAATTGTATAGTCCTTGGGACGAATGAGTTTATGTGATGTTGTGTTTTCGATTGCGGGATGAGGAATTTGTTGTTTCTTGTGTTTGTAAGATGATTGTGATTGTCATCGACTTGATCGTTTTTTATTTTGTGTAGCATGACTAGGCTGGCATGGTTTCCCTTTTGCTTTAAAGTTTAACCATAGGTGTTAACAATGATTTAATTTTCAACAAGAGCCATGTTACACATGGTTAATCCCCCCGCCGGAAATAAGTTACTTTCAAGTGGTTGCATGCTGAAGTCCCCTCCCACATGTATGGTATGTGTTCTGTTCTGTTCTGTTCAAGTAAAGTGCTGTATTGTTGAACTCTTGTTATAGAAAGACTTAAAAAAGTAAATGTAATAATGTGGGTTTGCAGTTTCAGGAAAACCCCTAAAAAATAGGCAAGGTAGAGTTATTGTTCTTACACACTGCACTACCTACCAATGTGCTCTGTCAGTGTATGAAGTTTGAATAAAATCCCTCAAGTAGTTTTGGAGTTATGCTCCGGACAAAATTTATCAAGTAAATCTGATAAAGGGGAATAACTCTAAAAATATGCAAGGTAGAGTTATTGTTCTTGCACAATGCACTACCTACCAATGTGCTCTGTCAGTGTATGAAGTTTGAATAAAATCCCTCAAGTAGTTTTGGAGTTATGCTCCAGACAAAATTTGTAAAGTAATTCTGATAAAGGGGAATAACTCTAAAAATATGCAAGGTAGAGTTATTGTTCTTGCACACTGCACTACCTACCAATGTGCTCTGTCAGTGTATGAAGTTTGAATAAAATCCCTCAAGTAGTTTTGGAGTTATGCTCCGGACAAAATTTATCAAGTTATTCTGATAAAGGGGAATAACTCTAAAAATAGGCAAGGTAGAGTTATTGGACTTGCACACTGCACTACCTACCAATTATGTGCTCTGTCAGTGTATGAAGTTTGAATAAAATCCCTCAAGTAGTTTTGGAGTTATGCTCCAGACAAAATTTATCAAGTAATTCTGATAAAGGGGAATAACTCTAAAAATAGGCAAGGTAGAGTTATTGGACTTGCACACTGCACTAGTTACCAATGTGCTCTGTCAGTGTATGAAGTTTGAATAAAATCCCTCTAGCAGTTTTGGAGTTATGCTCTGGACAAAATTTATCAAGTAAATCTGATAAAGCGGAATAACTCTAAAAAAAGGCAAGGTAGAGTTATTGCACTTGCACACTGCACTACCTACCAATGTGCTCTGTCAGTGTATGAAGTTTGAATAAAATCCCTCAAGTAGTTTTGGAGTTATGCTCCGGACAATATTGTTTCGGACGGACGGACGCACGGACGGACGAAGGGCATTTCTAATATCCCCTTCGCCTGTGGCGGGGGGATAAATAATCACTAGTGACTAAGAATGATGAAAGTATTTTAAGTAAGTATTTTGGAACCTTTGCATTAAACACAAGTTTCTGTCAATATTCACATCATATTCCTTGAAACTTATCGATAACTTCTGTTAAAAATGCATGTAAAATTACAACCAGAAACGTAAACATGCATCAAACGATGTTTTGCACAGAAGATGCAGCACATCCATGAAACATTCTGACTTTCCATGCTTTCACCGTCCTTACAAACTGTGAAACACTTGCAGAAACACTAAACAGGAATTTTCCTAAGAAATCAATAAGTGAACTAAATAGTATGATAATTGTATCGTCCATTATTTAAGATTCAATTCATAGTGGACTAAACGTGCTTTATCTCTCACATTCAAAATCGGTCGGTCAAGAACGCACTACATTCACAATTACATACCTTTTCGCAGATTGCCATAGGTCCTGTCCACCCTCGATAAAAGATCGCATATTGGAAGGGATCTTTGAGTCCGCTTGGTTCAAGTTGATGATGTCGCCTTTTTGTTTAAGGCACAGTCCAATATACTGCTTGCCATTTTGCAAAAACTGTAAGATCCTCATCTTTTTAACCCACGTTCTATGTCAGAATTATTGTTATCTCGGCGAACAAGTTGACCTCGATTGTGACCTCTAATTATACCGTACACCAATCAGGACTGTCGACATTTTCTCAAATAACGAATGAAATACTTTGTACTTCGAATTGATCATGTGATTTTTCTTTTGGACAAAATGGCGACGCCAAGGTAAATGTGAAATTTGTACCTCCGTGGAAAATCATTTGTAATTTTTAAAGCATTAGAATTTATGATTTATTTAATTCAATTTTGACAGGGTATTGATCTTGAGCTTTACAGTCGTTTCGTCGACCAACCGTTTTGTTGAACTCATTACGTTTAGAAATGAAAAGTCGCAAGTAAGGGTGTCTGGGGGAAAAGCCAACCCACCCACCCAAACCAACCAAAGTGGAGTTTTAAAAGAGGAAAATGCACATTCCAAAATATTTTCAGAGAAAATACACAGTTAAAACAATCCATTAAATAGAACCATTTTAAGTATGAATTTGATTCGATGCAAAATTAACTGAACACTGTGTAAGGCTTGAACACCTCCCCGCCCCACCCCCATACTTTATTGAATTAGAACCTATTTAATCTTTTTTAAATAAGACAGATATTTGATACATGACAGCACAGGATTGAAAAAGTATTCTGTTTCATAATATGCATGTAATTAATGTTCATAAATTCTTTTGCAAACAAAAGCATAATATTTGCCAGAACTGTTAAGGTCAGGGTTATTTTTTCAATTTCAATGTAGCATATACTGTTTTCATACTGAAGGACAAGTTCCACAGACCTTTATTGATTCTATAAATAGTAAAGATGTTGTTATTGGATACATGTACAATAAGAGGCCTCTGCAAGATTGGAATAAAAAATTTCATTTGGTTTGCTAGTGATTGTGCAGAATTACTCCCTGTATACATAGTCACACTTTTCTAGTGCAGTCATACACTTATGTTCTGCAGTCATGCATACTATTCTAAACTGGTGTTTTTATGCTCCCCAAAGGGAGAGCATATAGTCGCCACTTTGTCCATCCATATGTCCGTCCGTATGTCTGTCCGTCTGTTCCTCCGCATTTTCTTGTTCGGGACATAACTCTGAAACTACAAGAAATATCAACAAGAAACTTTGTAGGTAGATAGATCTTATTGAGTAGAAGTGCAGTGCATAAGAACCATAACTCTGCATTGCCTAATTTTTGAGTTATTGCCCTTAGTTCATTTTTACACTTTGAACTTTGTCCGGGACATAACTCTGAAACTACAAGAGGTATCAACAAGAAACTTTGTAGGTAGATTGTCGGTCTGTACATCCGTCAGTATGTCCATCAGTCTGTCCATCTGCATTTTCTTGTCTGGGACATAACTCTGAAACTACAAGAAGTATCAACAAGAAACCTTGTAGGTAGATAGATCTCATTGTGAAGAAGTGCATTGCATATGAACCATAACTCTGCCTTGTCTAATTTCAGAGTTATTGCCCTTTTTTCATTTTTTATACTTTGAATTTTGTCCGGGACATAACTCTGAAACTACAAGAGATATCAACAAGAAACTTTGTAGGCAGATAGATCTTATTGAGTAAAAGTGCAGTGCATAAAATCCATGACTCTCCGCCTCATAACTTTTGAGTTACTGCCCTTTATAATTTTTCAAACTTATTTTTTGTCCACAATGTAACCCCAACAGTATGAAAACTACTGACTTGAAACTTCACAGGCGGATAAATCTCATAGTGGTGAAGTGCAGTGCACAAGAACCATACCTCTTTGCTTCATTATTTTGGAGTTACTGCCCTATGTTAATTTTCGTACTTTTTATTGTCCTTAATTATCATACTTGTTTTTTGATATGTTTCATATGTACATTTTCATTCTGTAATATATGTTTTAATACTTCCTCTCTCATTTGATGTCATGAGGCTTTTGGCAGTAGATTATTTGGCAGTTGTCACACTCACAGATTCACAATGTGCCAGATATCTTCAGTGTAAATGTAAGTAACCTTTTAAAAAAATTGTTTACCTGTCACCAGCCTACTTCAGTGTCAGACCATGACACTGTCTGGATAGGACTGCCACTGTCTTAGTTGATAGAAAAATAAAAAATAAAATGGTAACTGTCTTACATTCTTCATTGCATATTTAAACAGTTTTAACCTTTTTCAGCAACTACCAATAACATGATATCTTTATGCTGAATTTGGCAAAGATTTTATGGACACACTATTCTGTGTCCAAAACCTATTTGAAGAGCATCACCCGGCTGGCTCTTGTTTATTTATTGTTTTTCACAAATACTGAAGAAAGCATGACAGATGAAAAATGACAAGAACAGGAAGGAAATTTGTGTATCTGATCAGACATATATAAATGCATTCTTTTTTGTGTCCTTTTAATGTAAAACTTGTAGGGTAGTACAAGGTTACATTTTCTATTTTTTGAAAAACTAACAAAATGCCTTGCAAAATGCTAAATGAAGTGAATGCACTTATTGTAGATGAAGTGCAGGTCGGATAATTGGCCACTTGTACGTCCTGGTATAAGTTTCATGATATTATACATTGTAAAATGTAATTATATGTAATTACGAAAATATGTGAGCATAATCAGCTATAAAAAGTTACTTGAATATATTTCTTTCAAAGTTAAGGCTCTTACCAAAATGTGTAGACTTTACTTCCAGGTTTAGCCATAAACCTGAAAGTTGTCATGTAAAACACATGTAATGAATAAAGTCACTGCAATGTTTTTCTATTGATATCATTCTTACAAATAGTACACTGAAATACATTTATGATAGATACTGATACATAAGATACATATCAGCTGAAGCAAGTTTTCTACCAGTTAAGTCTTCTAGATAGTTTTTGTAAGCATTTTTCCATTTCATCCTTTAGTTAGTTCACCACAAAGAATGCCTGAGCACAAAGCTGTCACCCCATACTTAAATCTTCATGGCATAATTACATTATTTGTTACAGTATAGCAAAATGCCTTCCGTATAATGCCTGACTATTACAGCACACTGGCTTTTTCTTTTATGCAACTGATGCAAGGTAATCTGTGAAATACCAGAATGTTTTAGCTGCAGAGTTTACTCTGTCCATCTCTCAGCATTTCTAGCTGCTGATATACATTTGTAGTAGGGTACATTGCAGAATGTCAAAAGAAAATTGTGAAAACAAAGATCTTCTTTAAGAAATTATCTAGATTAATTGTATTTTTGGCACCTTTGTGCTGATGGTTATAACATTGTATTTAGTAAAATCTCATTTCTACTGAAAAAATTCTTCGTATACAGGCTTGATACACAAAGTCTATCAATTATACACAGTATTTGTACTGGAATATACAGTCTTTTATTGAACCTCATGTGACTTATGACAGATGAATTTATTACAAACAAAAAATTAATGTAAAAGAAAGTAATTTTAGCTCACCTTAGCATATGCTTGAGGCCAGCTATTGGGATCACCCTGTGTCTGGCATCCGCCACATAGATTTTCTGTTTTGCCCTTATCTTTAAACTGTTGAAATGGTTCCACTTTGTTGCACTTAAAGGCTGCAAAAGCTAAAATAATAAAAATTCAATCGACATTTCCTAAGCTGCAAGGTCTTTTTTTACCAAATTTAACAGAAGTGTTCCTTATAATTTCCAATTAAAATTGGTCAAATGGTTCAACTCTCTTGTGCAAAATGGCTGCCAGACCAAAAAACAGAATTTCCTCAACATTTGGCTTTAAATGGCATATCACAAACCACTAAGCCATTTTCCATCAAACTTTACAGAACTGTTCCTTATATTGCCCTTTTTTACAGTTGCTCAAATACACATAAAGGCTGCAAAACCCCAAAAAAGATTTTAAGAAATCAAAAGACATTTTCTCTTAAACTACAAGGTCTTTTTTTTACCAAATTTAATAGAAATGTTCTTTATATAGCCCTCTGTTAAAATTGCACAAAATGGTCACCAGAGGTTAAAAATAAATTTTCATCATTATTTAGCTTCAAATGACATCTACTAAAAAAAACGCTGAGCCGTTTTTCATTTCATCAAATTTTAAAGAAATTATCCTCATTATTGCCCTGTTATAAAATTGCTCAAAAGGTAAAACTTCATTACATTCAAAAGTTGCAAGAGCTAGAGATAGAAAAAAAATTGCAAGAAATTCATTTCCTTCTAAACCACAAAGTCTTTTCCACAAAATGAATAGAAATATCTTCATGTAACCGTTAACAAAAATTGCTCAAATTGTTCTGCTCAGTTGCATTTAAGGGCTGCCAGAGATAAAAAAAATATTAATAATAAAATTTAAAAAAAAAACAGAATTTTTTTTAAAGTCTTCTCCTAAACTGTAAGGTTTTCTCCACTAAATTTCACAAAAATGTTCCTTATATAGCCCTCTATTAAAATTATTAAATGGTTCCATTCAGTAGAACAAAATGGCCACTAGAGCTAAAAATAGCTTTTTGTAAACATTTGGCTTTAAATGATAACTCCTCACAAACCATGAGGTCATTTTCCATCATTCTTTATAGAAATGCTTGTTATACTGCCTTCGTTTAAAATTGCACTAAAGGTTCCAATCCATAGCATTTAAGGGCCACATGAGCTAAAATTAGAAAAAAAATCCCCCCTTTGCCCAAAGGTCTTTTTGTACTTAATTTCGCAAATATATTCCTTGTATTTCCCTTTTCTTTAAGGTTCATAATGTTCCATCACACAGTCATAGGGGCCACCAGAGCTAATGACAGAAAAATAATACAAATAATATTTTCTCTTTAACCCCAAGGTCTTTTTTAACCAAATTTTACAGGGATGTTTATTATATATTGTCCTAATGGCTCTACTCCATTGCACAAGATGGCAGCCAATGCTAAAATAGATTTTCTCCTCACAAATCGCTGGTACAAATTATGTCACTGGGGTCAAAATTGGCCTATTCCCATGGGTCCTATATGTATATAATACAAGATCTTTGAAAATCTTCAGTTCCAAAACAGCAATATGCTTCTGAAGGTTTTCTTAGGAGAACCAAAGCCAAAGTACTTAGGTGAGCAATATAGGACCATAATGGCCCTCTTGTAACATGTATTGCTGAACTAGCATAAATAAACACTTGCAACCGATATTGAAAGGAACGTTTAAAGCTAACGTTTCTCGTTGACTTGCACTCTGATAACCCTGTGATAGCAAAAATTACTTAGATCTAAGATATGTTTTAACTGCTATTTTGCAAATCAAGACCGATGGTCCATATTTTTTCCGAAGTTTTTCTTTTGTTCTTTTTCATTACACTGTTAAAATCTAGACAGCAACATTCCACATTGTGCAAACCCCTGTATATAGAATTAAAGATAATGCATGTTTACAACTTGTGTTAAAGCAGCTCTTTCACAGTTGAACAGTAAAATTAAAAAAAAATAGTTTTCTGACAAAAAAACTCGGCTTACTTTAGACACTGCACAGGAAAACAAATTTTTTGTTAATACCTTCTTTGGGAATTCCAGTTATTTATAGAATACAGTATCCAAAGCAGGTTCTTGCTGTACCACATGACACATTCTGCAACATTGCATCTTCACCAATCTCAACACAGGCATTCGTTTCATGGATAAATGTTCCAAAGCACTGTATGACTAATACAAAGTTTGAAAGCTTACCAGAATGAATCTGAGAGTCACCTTACTTCAAACAGATTTTTTCTAATTTATGCTGACAGATGCAATGTAACTGTTATTGCCTCAGATAGTTGAATCTTTTATTTCTACATAATTGATAGCAATGAATAACTCCACTGAAAGTGAAAACATTTTTTCCACTTTTTCTGATTTTCATCACTTGTTAACAAAACCTCTTGTGACATCACTTGTTAACAAAACCTCTTGTGACACCACTTTTGGTCTCTTAGGCAATATATATTAAAATTGAACAAACTCAATCTTAACATTTCATTCAAGTTTCAGATTTATTGTATATATAAACTGATGTCTTTAGTGGAATTTATATATTTTTGTAATGGATCCTGTAGATAAACTCGAATCAGCTGATGTACTTCATACCATATTTGGAGGGACAATTCAAATCATGTTTGAAGTACCGGTAAACTAAAGTGACCCTCAAATTCATTCTTGTGGACTTTTGTACCTCATGTCGATTAATAAGTGGTTCAGGGCATTTATCCATGAAACAAGTACCTGTGGTAATGTGAGCACATGCACGAAAAGTGAATGTGAGTGTAAAATAGAAATTTTATAATAAGTTTTATGCCATTCATAATGCTATAGCCTATGATAGTGAAACTACCCAACTTTTTTTTCAATCACCAAATGTTGCATTGGGTGACAGTGCCTCTGTAGATGGCCCATCATGGGTATAGGTAGATGTGATACACAGTTAAAATCAAATCTGTGAATGAGCTGCTTTAAAAAAAAATTTGATCTTGTTCTAAGAATCTTATCATTCTTCCAAGAAGAAAAGAATATTTCATAGAAATGAAAGGCTATAGAGTTACATAAAACTGAAAGTTGTCTGTATTTTACTGACAGAAAACATTATTATCAAAGATTTGCTGCAAACATGAGGTTTGGATTTTTTCAGATTTTATTTTATTTTATTTCTTGTTTAAAATACTCTTTAAAGGTGTGTGTGTGTGGGGGGGGGGGGGGGGGGGCAACTGTATTTACCTAGAAATAAGAAGATTATTTTTGCTTTATTTAAGAAATTTAAAAAGGATACTTAGAATGCATATTAGCTCACCTGAACATATGCTCAGGGTGAGCTTTTGTTATCACTCTGTGTCTGTTGTGCGTCATGAAATGTGCCTTGTTTGCTGTCAACATTTTACTTTAAACAACATCTCCTAAACCATAAGGTGAAGGTTAATAAAACTTTGCAGGAATGTTCCTTGCTTGAAACTTTACCAAAGTTGTCCAAGGAATTCCATTCCATGCAGAACTCTGATTGCTTTGGCAACAAGAATGAAAAACTTTTAAATTTTCTTGTCTGAAATTACTTGGCCCAGAGGTCTGAAATTTGGGTTGTAGCATTTTCTAGTAAACCTCTACCAAGTATGTTCAAATAATGTCCCTTGGGACACTTTTTGCCCCCCACCCAAAGGGTCACATATTTTACATAGAAATATAAAGGAAAATCTTTAAAATTCTTCTTGTCTGAAACCACAAGGCCCAGAATTCTGTAATTTTGCATGAGGCTTTTCATACAAGTTTATTATATATTCATCTTAAAATATTTAACATGTACATGAAAGACCCAGGAAGCTTGAGTTGTGCAAAACACATTTTGAAAGCACTGTTTTCTTTTCCAAATGTTGAAACTATGATTTCAGTTATTTGAACAACTGTGAAAAACAACTAAGAATTATTGCATGCTCACTGGGTTTTAATCAAAACCACCTGTTTTAAATACAGTTTGACAATGAAGGGTGCTTTATTTAGTACTTCTTTTGTGGTGTCCTGTGTATAAAAAGTTGTTGAGCGATATGGAGGTGACATGTTGTATTTAATTTCCTGTTAATTGTCACTGAGGGTCTTGCTTGATCAGTTACAGGTAAATGCGTTAATAACAAAAAATACCTGAATGAGCTCCCCTGAGCACAAAGTGGTCAAGGGTGAGCTATTTGGACCATTGATTGTCCCTCATCTTGCATCGTCAACAATTTGACTTGAACGACTTCTCCCCCTGTACCGCTAACCCAACTTTGACGAAACATGCCTGGGACATTCCATGCATGAAGCTCTACCAAAGTTTTTCAAAGAATTGAATTCCACCAAGATCTCTGCTTGCTATGGCAACAGAAAGGGAAAACTTTAAAAATCTTGTTATCTGAAACCACATGACCCTGAGCCTTAAGATTTGGTATGTAGCATTGTCTAGTAGACCTCTACTAAGTTTCTTCAAATCATACCCATGGGGTCAGATTTGGTCCTGTGCTGGGGGTCAATTTATTTTACATAGGCTTATACATTTGTATATGGAAAATTTTGAAAATCTGCTTATCTGAAACCACAAGACCCTAAGATTTGATATGTAGCTTTTTCTAGTGGACCTCTGCTGACTTTGTTCAAATTATACCCCTCAGGTCAAATTTAGCCATGCCCTAGGGTCAGTTGTTTTCACATAGGCTTATATAGAGAAAACTTTGAAAATCTTCTTGTCTGAAACGACAAGGCCCTGAGCCTTAAGATTTGGTATGTAGCATTGTCTAGTGGACCTATATCACTATATAAGCCTATCTAAAATAAATTGACCCTCGTGGCGGTGCCATATTTGACCCCTGGTGTATAATTTGAACAAACTTGGTGGAGGTCTACTAGACAATGCTACATACCAAATCTTAAGGCCCAGGACCTTGTGGTTTCATACAAGAAGATTTTCAAAGCTTTTCCCTTCAGTTGCCATAGCAACCAGAGTTCTTGATGGAATTGAATTCTTTGAACAACTTTGATAGAGCTTCATGCAAATATTCCAGGCATGTTTTGTCAATGTTGGTTTAGGAGGAGAAGTCGTTCAAGTCAAATTGTTGACGACGCACAACGGACAATCAACGATCCCAAAAGCTCAACCTGAGCAGTGCTCAAAATCTCCTTGTCTGAAATCATTAAGCTAAGGGCTAGGATTTTTTACATGGGGCATCAGCTAATGGTCCTCTATCAAGTTTGTTCAAATCATGCCCCTTGGGTCAAAATTTGCCCCTCCCCAAGGGTCATTTGATTTTAATAGACTTATATAAGGAAAACCTTAAAAAAATCTTATGATCTAAAACCACAGGACCTAGAATTTAGACATTTTGCATAGTGTATCAGTAGGAGGTTGTCTACCAAATTGATTCAAATTATGCCCCTTGAGTAAAATTGGCTCTACTCTGGCGGTCACTTGAATTCATATAGATTAATATACAGTGAACCTGTAAAAGGCTTCTGATGTTTGCTCAACAGCAGACCCAAAGGCAAAGAATTCAGGTGAGCGATCTAGGGCCATCATGGCCCTCTTGTAATATTATAGCAACACTTTGATAGCATTGTTTGGAGGGACAATTTAAATCATGTTTGAAGAAAGTAAAGTGACCTCAGATTCATTCTTTTGAACTTTCATACCTTGTGTTGGTTGAATAATGGTTTGGGGCATTTATCAATGAAACGAATGCCTGTGGTTTTTGTGTCCAGTGTAATGTGAGTGCATGCATGAAGAGTGAATGTGATCAGCCATGTGACAGCACATGAAAAAAGAAATTCTAAATATAGGTTTTATATCATTTGTAAGACTGATCATTTGTAAGCTTATAATGGAGAAACTACCTATTTTTTTACAATCACAGAATGTTGCATTGGGTGACAATGTGTCTGTAGATGGGTATTGGTAGACATTATACCGGTATACACATTTTAAATCAAATTCTGAATCATTGACCATCTGTAAATGAGCCTTTTACCAAGATTGTTCAAATGTTGACCATAGGGTCAGTTGTTCAAATGTTAACCATAGGGTCAACATTTGTCCCACTCCAGGGGTCACTTGTTTTTGTGTCGTCTGACTATAGTCAGGGGACATATAGGTGTTACTTGCAGTGTACACGGCATCCCATTTTGCTTGTCTGGAGCATAACTACTGGTGGTATCAACTTGAAACTTCATAGGTGAATACATCTCATTATGGGGAGGTGCAGTGCCCAAGAACCATTACTCTCTTTCTCACAATTTTTGAGTTATTAACTTAATTCTTATCCAGGGCATAACTTGAAAGGTATTGAAAATATTGACTTGAAACTTCAAAGATGAATAGATCTCACTGTGGAGAGGTGCAATGTCTCAGAACAATAACTCTCTTTTGTATAATTTTTGAGTTATTGCCCCTTGTAATATTCATACTTAATTATTGTCTGGGGCATAACTTGAAAGGTATTGAAGATATTAACTTGAAATTTATAGGTGAATAGATCTCACTGTGGAGAGATACCACTCAAGAACCATAACTCTCTTTTGCATAATTTTCTAGTTATTGCCGTCTGTATTTTTTCATATCTAATTTTTATCCCGGGCATAACTCAAATGATATTGAAGATATCAACTTGAAACTTCATAGATGAATAGATCTCATTGTTGAAAGGTGCAATGCAAAAGAACCATAACTTGTTTTTTCACAGTTTTTGAGTTACTGCTCTTTGTGATTTTCATACTTCATTTTTGCCAGGGGCATAACTTGAAAGGTATTGAAGATATCAACTTGAAACTTCATAGTGAATAGATCTCACTTTTGAGAGGTGCACTGCCCGAGAACCATAACTCTCTTTTGCATAATATTTGAGTTATTGCCCTTTTTTATTTTTTCATACTTTATTCTTGTCCGGGGCTTATAAATTCCCTATTCCATAGAAAAAAAGTTAAATAACTGGTATGCTTTTGTCAGGCTACACGTTCAACTAGCCGAGTTCTAGTTATTCATATTTATATGGGAAAAATATTAGTCTCCCTGTCAAAAACCACAAGTCCTGAATCTTAGATGTATAGATTGTGGCATTGTGTTATTGCCCTTGACAAAAATTATTCAAATCATGGCCCTAGGATTAAATCTAACCCCTCCCTGGGGTTTACTTATTTAACTTACATAAGATTTCTTTAATTTGTTGTAAAACTTAAGTGCCGAGGTTAGATAATAAGTGTATTGCATTGTGTAGTCGTTCTTGTAGTTCTGTACCAAAGTTGTGCACATAATACCCCAGGGTCAAAAGTAACTCTGCTTGAGGGCTTAGTTTTATATTACATAGCCTTGTATGGAAAACTAAAATATCCTATGAGTAGTTTTTAAGAAACCTTCATATCTATTTATTCATCTTTGACCTTGACTCTTTTGATACCTTTACCTTGACCTAGTGACCTGCTTCAGTGTTTAAGAGCAACAGCATTTTGCATGCCTATTTTGACTTTGAGTTTTGCTGACCTTGACCTACTATTCATTTTTCTGTATTTTTTAACTAGGTTTTCTGAAGGAAAAACTGGTTATTAGATTGATGTTTGTCGGTGGGCAGGTGGGCGGGTGGGCGAGCATAAACAATTTCTTCTGTGCGCAACTCCTCCTACATTTCTCCAAACTTTCACAGAAGCTTTGTCATCAAGTGCCCTGGCGCATATTGTCGGGGTTTTGTGATTCAATAATTTTTCACCTAATTATGGGCCTTTGTTTTTTTCCTTATATGGAATATATAGTGAACAATTTCTTCTGTGCGCAACTCCTCCTACATTTCTCAAGGGATTTTGACCAAACTTTCACAGAAGCTTTTTCACCAAGTGCCCTGGTGCATAGTGTGGGGGTTTTGTGATTTGATAATTTTTCACCTAATTATGGCCCTTTGTTTTTTTCCTTATATGGGATATATAGTGAACAATTTCTTCTGTGTGCTACTCCTCCTACATTTCTCAAGGGATTTTGACCAAACTTTCACAGAAGCTTTGTCATCATGTGCCCTGGTGCGTATTTTCGAGGTTTTGTGATTTGGTAATTTTTTACCTTATTATGGCCCTTTGTTTTTGTCATATATACATTTTTCAGCCTACAATTTTTAGTTATGATCAAAGTCATATTACAAGCGTAAATCACTGTTACATATAGCTCCAGCTTGATTTACTATGGTAATATTATAAATAAATGCATAATAAATATTTGTTTACTTGAGCAATGTTTACTTGAGCAGTTTTCAGAATGTAACTTTTATCCTTGACTGCTGGATATACTGGTAACAAAAAGGTAAGAATATGATATGAAATTATCACTTTTCTGTTATGTAGCATGGTTCATTGTGTGCTATGTAATTAACTTTGTACTGTAGCATGGTAAATTTTGTGCTTTGTTATTAACCTTGTAAGTGCAATAAACTCTATGAAGTCATCTCTGTCTACTGTAATCCACCTGGAAATATCAACAAGATATGTACAGCTGTCGAAAAACTACATCAGCAGAATGTGCCATTTGTCATTGTTGGTGACATGAACATTGACCAGCTTCAACTCTCAAAATGCCAGAAACTGTATGATTTCTTGAAGAATGAAGCTAATGCTGTACCAGCTCTATGCATGGAGACCACAGATTATCATTCAGCACTTGATCATATTTACACCACAGAAACAAGCTACAAGACAGGTGTATTAGAAACATACTGGAGTGACCATAAGATGACCTGGATTTCATTCTTGGATTAAGGATATGATAAGAAATAAGTTAGATTTATTTTTATGATTTATATCATAACTTTTAGATTTATTTTTATGATTTATATCATAACTTTTATCTCCCTTTTTTAAAAAGATTTTGATTTTTTATCTCCCTTTTGACAGTATGTAGGTGTTGGTCAAAGGCACTCCCCATCATAGAGCAATGATAAATGTATATATCAAATAACAAACAGTGAAATGCAAACAAAATGACCAAGCAATATAATAATATTCTACTATAATGGAATGAATATTTTAGTATTATGAATAAAATTGACTTGTACCTAAGTTTGTTGTTGGCAATAATGTGCATATAATTAGATACAATTACCATTTCAGATCTTTAGAACTATGAAAGATACATATTAATGTTCATCTATTTATTATACATGTAAAAAATTAAAAAGGCCATAATTCCACCAAAAACATTTCAATTGAAAAAAATGCTCACAATATGCACCATGGCACTTGATGACAAAGCTTTTGTGAAACAGTTATGTTGAAAACCTGGTTTCGTTGCATTGCGATGTTTCTTGTTTTTAAGATATGCCAATGATATTTGGACCATATGTATAGTTTTGCAAGATTTCAACTTTAACATTGGTTGGCTGACCTTGACTTTCTGACTTACTTTTATGTTGAAGGTACAGAAAAAACCTATCATATGGGTTACCAAGTTAGTAATCAAGCTGATATTCACATAGTATGAAATCTGGTCCGGTTATAGAGGTCAGAGTGCAGCTTACGAACTTGCCATTAAGTGAACATAATTCTCCCTCTCTGAGTATGCTGTACATAAGTTGAATGGTTTTCACTGACCTTGCTGTGAGCAGTGGTACATTGTACTAGGGTGAGAAATATAGGGCCGTCATTGCTCTTTTGTTTTCAGTGTACCAGAGTTGGTGGCAAACCTTGATGTGAAGGACCCAGACTATGACTGTGTTATCGTGGTCACTGACAAAGTGGAAAAGTTAGTTGGAAACCTGGAGTGTTTGAAGAGACCAGTTGAAAATTATGTCAAGGTAAGACAATGTCTGGTTATTTATTATTACCAGGGGAAAAATATTTGACACAAAATTATGAAGCAATTAAAAGAGAGAATTATGAGGTGAACCACACAAAAAATATCTCAGTCATTGTAATTTTGTACTTTCTGTATTAAAACTAAAATTTTGAAAATTGATATTTCAATGAAAATGTGTCTCAAATAAATCATTTTATGCTGTCATGTGTTGTGTCTTCAGAAAGTTCATATAGTAATAGACTCTGTTGAGTTTTAAGGTAGCATTTGTACATACCTGTAAGAGGTGGAATCTGTTCGTCCAGGTGGGTGTTTTTTTAAGCTGACAGCATTCTGGTTTCCAATGAATACATTTTTTTTATACAGGTTGACACTCTAGAAGATGTAGTACTCATCCAAACAGATGTAGTACCATCACGCAGACTGGTATGATAACTGATTTTCTTATTTGAAACCATTCATTTAAGAATTATAAAGGATGTCTTCCATGGTTTTGTTTTTTTTCTCTTGTAAAGTAAAACCTCAGATTCTATTAAAAAATGATGCATAAACAGACATGAATTATTCTCATTCTTGCAAAACACTAGAAACTTAACTTCAGCTATATTTTTCATAAAGTATATTTGTTGGAAAAAAAAGTAATCATATTTTACTTTTATAAGTTTTATTAGATTTGTTTGAATTGATCATGGTTGAAGGATGACTATTTCATTGTTTTGATCAGGTATTATATCCACTGTTTTGTTACCTGTTATAGGATTGTTGTCCTGAAAGTGCAGAACTGAAATAAAGTGTAGAAAAGTTTTGCAAATAGGTGGTCTAAAAAGTCGGCTTTATAATAAATCCATCTTAAAAGTGGAGCTTTTTTTTATCTTAGTTACAATAGGTGAAAATTGTCACCTGAATATAGCTGTTTTGGGAGTAAATAGAAGTAATTTATCACACCTCTCCTCCACTATGCGTAATTAGTAATTGTGTTTTACTTGTAAGAATGTGTGATATAAGAGTGTTTGGAACATAAATTATGTAAAATAATCACTGGTACTTTTTATACCCCTCCCCAACACACACACACACAACAAAGTTGTAAGGGGGGTATACTGCAGTCAGCTTGTCTGACCGTCCATCTGGCCGGCCATCGGGTTTTGATTGTCCAGGGCATAACTCAAAAACTATCGGTGGTATCAGCTTCAAAGATGGATTGATCTCATTGAGGAGGAGTGCATTGCCCAGAACCATAACTTTTTTTTCCCCAAAATTTTGGAATTATTGCCCTCTGAATTTTTTCATACTTAATTCTAGTCGGGGCATAACTCAAAAAGTATTGGAGGTATCAGCTTGAAACTTCATAGATAAATAGATCTAATTAAGGAGAAGTACGTTGCTTAAGAATTATAACTCTCTTTTGCATAATTTTGGAGTGATTGCCCTTTGTAATTTTTCATACTTAATTTTTGTCAGGGACATAACTCGAAAACTTTTGGAGGCATCAACTTGAAACTTCATAGATGGATAGATCTCATTGAAGAGAATTGCAGTGCCCAAGAACCTTAACTTTCTTTTGCAATTTTGGAGTGATTGCCCTTTGTAATTTTTTATACTTAATTTTAGTCAGGGACATAAAGTAACATTACTGACAAAGCGGCATGTGGGGGGTATTGGTGCCAGGACAGTGGCAGTTCTAGTTACATCTAAAAATTTGTTATATATCCAGATTTGGTCACCAACAGGACCTCTGGACAGAGACTATGACGATGTGAGGAGATTCTACGATGCTGGACTCAATGGCCTCAAAAAGTAAGTAAGGATAACTTCTCTAACCCAACATGGTACAGAGGTAGATCATTTGACTCTTTAATCAGAATTAAAGGATGCATAATCCCTCAGAGAAATTTGACTGGAACTTTCACAAATATTCCAACAGCATATACTTCATACTTCATATACTTCAGTCTTTCTTTATAGTCTGTTCAGTTTTTAGTAGATAATTAAGGAACACTAAGTCAAGCATAGGTCACAGTATCTGAACTTTCATGATCAAACTAGGATGTAAAAAAAAAATTAATACCCTGGTACTATTTATGTTTTAAAAATTATATGTTGTAATGATACACATGCCAGTTATATTTCCACAGGGCCTTGAAGGCAGGAAGCAAGAAGCCATTACTTGTACGACCAATAGACAATACATTCCCTGAGGCTGGAAAGTGTGCTACCTTAGGTGCTCTCGAGGCAGCTTATGTGGTATATAAAATATTTTAAAGTTTCTGTGCTTTAAAAGACATATTAATTTAAAAATCTGATTTTAAGTTGATTTCCTCTTTAAGGTTTCTTACATATCTGCCACCTGGTTTCTGCAACAATTAGCCTTGAAGGAGTAGTGTCTATCTCCTAAAAGAAATTTGTCAGTTTTAGATTTCTTCTTCTAAACAATGTTCTTCCATCATGGCACCTGTGATCATACTGGCTCATCAGAATTACTAGTAAAGGATGAAGCCAAGGAATATAGTAACTATTTTTAAAAAAAAGTACCTATGACCTACAAGTAGAGTAATTCTGCGGCTGGAACTCGTTCAAAAGAAAGTCCAAAGTCCTTTGGTTTTACAAGCATGTGAGATTAAAGGCAAAATATGAAGATTTTCTTACACAATTTTCTTGCTATGTAATATAGAAACAATTTTGAAATGATAAGCTATGGATTTCTGTTTTCTTTACCAGCCGTTAGAAATTCGTGAAGATGTGCCAGCAAGAGCCGTCAAGGTTGAGAAGATAGGAATTTGGTGTGATAACTTGGAACGTGTAAACACAGCTATAAAGGTTCTCAATGCACTGGAAATTGGGAGGTAAAATGTTTGGTGGAATACTTAAGAAAAAGAATAAACAAGTTTAAAACAAATGTGGGATCACAAACTAATACTTCTCATGCTCCACATGGCAGAATGCTCTCTCATGGCAGTAGCTTTTTGAAATTTTATATTTTGTTGACTTCCTAAAAAATGAAAATGTGATGTTCAAGGTTTAAATAACTGTACATTCAGTGCTAATTTCTGAATATGTGCATAAATGTTTTCATAAATGTTCTACTTTTATCAGAGAATTTGGCAAATATGAAAATAATCTGTGATCTGAAGTTTTCATCTCAAAGTTTGCATGTTTTTATTTGAGGTTGGTATACACTTCTATATTATTTTGAAAAATTATAAGAGCCCCCCTTCATATGCAAGAAATGGCAAGAATTGTGAATAAAAAGGGTCTGCTTCAGTTACTAGTTTTAAGGTCAATGTGACTGTGCTGTACATGTATGTTGTAATCTATCAGCCTGTACAAATTTGAGAATGGTCGGTATGTAAAGACACTTTTGGAGTAATCAGTTCAGATGAGTAAACAAATGAATAATGAAATCTTTCATTTTAATGTTGATATTTAAGGATAGTGACCAGGGACATTGGTGGAACAGACCCTGAGAGAATGGCAGCACCAAGGGCAGAAGAGTATGTTAGAGGCACCTTCAAAAATACGAATATCCAGGTCAGTGGTATAATGTAAAGCGCAGGTTCATCTTAATATCATTGCTACTGAAAGAGCAAGCCTACTGGGCTTATAAGAACCTCTTTTCATGTATACATTTACTTACCAATACCTTATATTATATGCCAGGTGCTTAACTCACAGTAGTTCAGAAATCATTCTTTCCCTGATGGGATTCAAATCTTCAACTTCCTGCTCCATAACTGATGCCTTAACTACTACCAGTAGGCCTGACAGGCAGTATACTTATATACACTTATCTCTTTAAACATTTAATACAAGTTCCCTCTGCCAGTTTCTTGATGTACTAGTATATCGTCTTTATGTAAGACAGTTTCTAACTAAACCATTGAAATATTGTGATGTATCCTGTGAAACCAAGCATATTGTATTATGATGCTGAATTTTCCAGGTGGAAGTGATATCTGACGTGGATGAGTTTAAGAAGAATTACCCACTGTTGGCTGCAGTCAACAGAGCTGCTAGAAGTACGTACTTTTACACAAAATTTGTTCTATGTATATACAGTACAGGTATAAAATTGCATGTCACTATGCCATGAATTAGGTTAAGGATAAAAATGGTAGTGTGTGTGCATTATGAGGAAACAAAGGTAGTGTGTGTGCATTATGAGGAAACAAAGGTAGTGTGTGTGTGCATTATGAGGAAACAAAGGTAGAGTGTGTGTGCATTATGAGGAAACAAAGGTAGTGTGTGTGCATTATGAGGAAACAAAGGTAGTGTGTGTGCATTATGAGGAAACAAAGGTAGTGTGTGTGTGCATTATGAGGAAACAAAGGTAGTGTGTGTGCATTATGAGGAAACAAAGGTAGAGTGTGTGCTTTATGAGGAAACAAAGGTAGAGTGTGTGCTTTATGAGGAAACAAAGGTAGAGTGTGTGCTTTATGAGGAAACAAAGGTAATGTGTGTGCTTTGTGAGGAAACAAAGGTAGAATGTGTGCTTTGTGAGGAAACAAAGGTAGTATGTATGTGTGCTTTATGAGGAAACAAAGGTAGTGTGTGTGCTTTATGAGGAAACAAAGGTAGTGTGTGTGCTTTTTGAGGAAACAAAGGTAGAGTGTGTGTTTTATGAGGAAACAAAGGTAGAGTGTGTGCTTTTTGAGGAAACAAAGGTAATGTGTGTGCTTTGTGAGGAAACAAAGATAGAATGTGTGCTTTGTGAGGAAACAAAGGTAGTGTGTGTGTGTGTGCTTTATGAGGAAACAAAGGTAATGTGTGTGTGTTTGCTTTATGAGGAAACAAAGGTAGTGTGTGTGGTTTATGAGGAAACAAAGGTAGTGTGTGTGCTTTATGAGGAAACAAAGGTAGTGTGTGTGCTTTATGAGGAAACAAAGGTAGTGTGTGTGCTTTATGAGGAAACAAAGGTAGTGTGTGTGCTTTATGAGGAAACAAAGGTAGAGTGTGTGCTTTATGAGGAAACAAAGGTAGAGTGTGTGCTTTATGAGGAAACAAAGGTAGAGTGTGTGCTTTGTGAGGAAACAAAGGTAGTGTGTGCTTTTTGAGGAAACAAAGGTAGAGTGTGTGCTTTATGAGGAAACAAAGGTAGAGTGTGTGCTTTTTTTAGGAAACAAAGGTAGTGTGTGTGCTTTATGAGGAAACAAAGGTAGAGTGTTGCTTTTTTAGGAAACAAAGGTAGTGTGTGTGCTTTATGAGGAAATAAAGGTAGAGTGTGTGCTTTATGAGGAAACAAAGGTAGTGTGTGTGTGCTTTATGAGGAAACAAAGGTAGTGTGTGTGCTTTATGAGGAAACAAAAGTAGTGTGTGTGCTTTATGAGTAAACAAAGGTAGAGTGTGTGCTTTATGAGGAAACAAAGGTAGTGTGTGTGCTTTATGAGGAAACAAAGGTAGTGTGTGTGCTTTATGAGGAAACAAAGGTAGAGTGTGTGATTTATGAGGAAACAAATGCTGCCTATTTATCAGTTTGTACATTTCTTGAAGCTACTACACTTATTCCAGTTCGTAGAAATCTTGTCCCCCTGTATTGGAAAAAGTTTGTTGGATTTCTTGTCTCTGTCTTTCTTGTTATACACACTGCACAGAACTTTACAAAGCACATGTATTTTAGTTGCTAGGTTTACACAGGTTGACCTGTATCATGCACCTGTAGCAAATTACATTTTGATATTGTTAAATAAATACACCAACAAGTATTTATGTCCTTATTCACAGCATTCTGTAGAAATTAAAAATGTCTTAGATCACTGCCACTCCCATTAACATTAATTTCTATATATAACACTCGGGATAAACACTCAAGAGCAGATTTTCCAGGGTTACAGTAGCTAGTTAAAACCTATCCATTTTACATTGATTATAGGTAGATTTCCATACATGCCATATATCCTGTCTGGAGGTTAGCTATCTTATTGTTCATTGTTAGTGGGTGTCACTCCACTATGGTCCAGTTAAATAAACCAAGTACAGAACTTTCTATTTTGCATCATTGTTAGCTTCTGGTGCTGTTCTTTCACGGAGACCCCTTAAATGTCCCAAAAAACAGTGAGTCTTGTCAGAAATGAATAATTTGGACCCAGCTGAAAGACTTTTTAAATTGATTCCAGCAAAGATCTGATATATTAAAAATAAAATCGCAGGTTGAACATTGATTCCAGCAAAGATCTGATATATTAGAAATAAAATCGCAGGTTGAACATTGATTCCAGCAAAGATCTGATATATTAGAAATAAAATCGCAGGTTGAACATTAATTCCAGCAAAGATCTGATGTATGAAAAATAAAATTGCAGGTTGAACATTGATTCCACCAAAGATCTGATATATTAGAAATAAAATCGCAGGTTGAACAGTGCAGATATTTCCTGATGGTCACATATTTTCTTGACCCTATTATTAATAGTTCCCCAGAAGAAAACATAATTTTGGACACATTTTACTTAAATAATTTTAGTGAACAGCATTTTAAGTGATAGAATTTCAGTTGTATTTTGAATAATACACAACTCATTTATGTATCAAAGTTTTAATGTTATGAACAGACTGATAAAATAGATATATTCATAAAAGCGTGTTCATACTTCACGAAGATTCTTTTTTAGCTCACCTGTCACTCAGTGACATGGTGAGCTATTGTGATCCCCCTCCGTCCGGCATCAGTCGAAGTGCGTCGTCAACAATTTCATTCAAACGACATCTCCTCTGAAACCCACTTGGCCAAATTCAGTGAAACTTGCCAGGGATGTTCCTTGCATGAGGCTCTACCAAAGTTGTTCAAAGAATTCAATTCCATGCAGAACTCTGGTTGCCATGGCAAGCAAAAGGAAAAACTTTAAAAATCTTCTTCTCAAAATCCGCAAGGCCTGGAGCTTAGATATTTGGTATGTAGCATCATCTAGTGAACCTCTACCAAGATTGTTCAAATTATGACCCTGGGGTCAGAACTGGCCCCGCCCCGGGGGTCACTTGATTTTACATAGAGTTATATAGTGAAAACTTTTTTAAAAAATCTTCTTGTCAGAAACCGCAAGGTCTGAAGCTTAGATATTTGGTGAGAGGAATCTTCTGGTGGACCTCTACCAAGGTTGTTCATATTATGACCCTTGGGTCAGAACTGGCCCACACTGGGGGTCCCTTGATTTACATAGAGTTACATTTATATAGGGAAAACTTTAAAAATCTTTTTGTCAGAAACCACAAGGCATGAAGCTTAGATATTTGGTATGAGGCATCACCTAGTGGACCTCTACCAACATTGTTCAAATCATGGCCCCTGGGTCAAAATTGGCTCCGCATATACATAGAGTTATATAGGAAAATCTTTAAAAATCTTCTTGTAAGAAACTGCAAGGCCTGCAGCTTAGATATTTGGTATGAGGCATCACCTAGTGGACCTCTACAAAGATTGTTCAAATTATGACCCTGGGGTCAGAACTGACCCCGCCAAGGGCTTACTTGATTTACATAGAGTTATATAGGGAAAACTTTAAAAATCTTCTTGTAAAACTACAAGGCATGGAGCTTAGATATTTGGTGTTGAGCATTGTCTAGCAGACCTCTTCAAACATTGTTCAATCATGGCCCCTGGGTCAAAACTGGCCCCGCCCAAGGGGTCACATGTTTGACATAAAATTATATAGCAAAAAACTTTAAAAATCTTCTTGTCACAAACTGCAAGGCCTGGAGCTTAAATATTTGGTAGTATGCACTGTGACCAAAGTGGGGTCATCCCCACTCCCATGGGGGGGGGGGGGGGGGGGGGGGGGGGGGGGGTAGGGGGGGTCACTAGCCCCCCCCTCCCGCCCCTCAAAAAAAATTTTTTTTCTCATTTTTTAAGTTTTTCACTATGGCAATGAAATTTGGACCATGTGCACAGTTTTTTGTTTCGATTTCAAAAATGTCATCGCATGACCTATATTTTTGACCTACTGACCTTCTTTTTGTTTTTGGAGCTATGGCAATGAAATTGCATTGGTCCATTTCTGTGATATGCATCATTACATCCATAAAAATTTCTTTCATCTTTGAACCCAGGTGAACATTTTAGGGCCATTGGCCCTCTTGTTTAAGTTTTTCGTTATGGCAATAAAATTTGGACCATATGTACAGTTTTTCAAGATGATTTCAAAAACATTATTCCTTGACCTATATTTTTGACCTTCTTACCTACTTTTTAGCTCACCTGAGCCTTTGGCTCATTGTGAGCTACTGTGATCACAATTTGTCTGGCGTCCGTAATCTGTCGTTAGTCAAGAATTTGACAAATGACATCTCCTCTGAAACCTCTGGGCCAAATTTGATGAAACTTGCCTGGGATGTTCCTTGCATGAAGCTCTACCAAAGTTGTTCAAAGAATTCAATTCCATCAAGAACTCTGGTTGCTATGGCAACTTAAAAGAAAAATTTTGAAAATCTTCTTGTCTGAATCCACAAGTCCCTGAGCCTTAAGATTTGGTATGTAGCATTGTCTAGTAGACCTCTATCAAGTTTGTTCAAATTATTTCCCTGGGGTCAGATTTGGCCCCACCCCGGGGGTCAATTGATTTTAAAAAGGCTTATATAGTGAAACTTTAAATATCTTCTTGTCTGAAACCAAAAGGCCCTGAGCCTTAAGATTTGGTATGGGACATTGTCTAGTGAACCTCTACCAAATTTGTTCAAATTTTGCCCCTGGGGTCAAATTTGGCCCCGCCCCGGGGGTCAACTGATTTAACATAGTGAAACTTTAAAAAAACTTCTTGTCTGAAACCACAAGGCCCTGAGCCTTAATATTTGGTATGTAGCAATGTCTTGTGGACCTCTACCAAGTTTGTTCAAATTATGCCCCTGGGGTCAAATTTGGCCCCTTCCTGGGGGTCAATGTATTTTACATAGGCTTATATATTAAAACTTTAAAAATCTTTTTTTCTGAAACCACAAGCCCCCGAGATCTAAGATTTGGTATGTAGCATCATCTTGTGGACCTCTACCAAGTTTGTTCAAATTATGCCCCTGGGGTCAAATTTGGCCTTGCCCTGGGGGGTCAACTTATTTTACATAGGGAAAACTTTGAAAATCTTCTTGTTTGTATAAAATATGAGATCTTTGAATGTCTTCAGTTAGAAAATATAATGTTGCATCTGATCAGGGCTCCCGAAAACCGAAAATTTGCCGGTTTTGACCGAATTTTATCTCTATGGACCGATTTCGATGTCCAAAAGTCCTTAAAAAATCGGTCCAGATAATTTCCAAAAAAAAAATATGTCTAACTGTTCAAAAAACAGTCAAAATCTCACACCAAAACATCAATTGATCGCTAATCCGGTACATCACACCTATCATAAAACCATAAAACTGTCAATATTGCCCGCAGCAATTATCGCCAATTAACTTGTAAACAAGTAAAAGTGTGCTTGATTAGCAGCCGGCCAATCCATTAAAGTTGACCGGCTCAAACTGTGAAATATAATTTCATCGAAATCGTACTCCCCGCAGTGGTTACTTCCCTTGATCAGTACAGAAAACAGTTAGTAGAAAAGCGTGACGTAACCGGTGCGAGGAGTGTGCATCCAAATAGGCGAAAACTGTCGTCTGCTTAATTTCATTAAGGGCTTAATAGTAATTGTAGTGGCTAGCTGCAGCACAAAGCACACTTTAAAATATCAGTGACTAGTTTGACGTTGTAAAATTAGCTCTAATTCTACTTTCGCTTTGAAAAACACATATTTTCGCGACGTCAACACTATCATAACTCAAATTGTTCTTTGCCCTTAAATCTTTTCTATTTTTTTTGTTGGTTCTTGGTCTCGGAAAGGGGGGGGGGAGGGGGGGTCGAGGTCCTGGACCGATTGAGATTTCAAAATTTTAGGAGCCCTGCATCCGATGTTTGCTTAAAGGTAGACCCTCAGGCAAAGTACTCAGGTGAGCGATCCAGGGCCATCATGGCCCTCTTGTTTGTTTTTAAGCTACAGCAATGAAATTTGGACCATGTGCACAGTTTTTCATTTTGATTTCAAAAATGTCATCGCATGACCTCTATTTTTAGCTCACCTGAGCCTTTGGCTTATGGTGAGCTATTGGGACCAGTTTTTGTCCGTTGTCCGTCAACAATTTCATTCAAACGACATCTCCTCTGAAACCTCTGGGCCAAATTAAATGAAACTTGCCTGGGATGTTTTTTACATGAAGCTCTACCAAAGTTGTTCAAAGAATTCAATTCCATCAAGAACTCTGGTTGCTATGGCAACTTAAAGGAAAAACTTTGAAAATCTTCTTGTCTGAAACCACAAGGCCCTTAGCCTTAAGATTTAGTATTTAGCATTGTCTAGTGGACCTCTATCAAATTTGTTCAAATTATTTCCCTGGGGTCAAATTTGGCCCCACCCTGGTGGTCAATTGATTTTACATAGGCTTATATAGTGAAACTTTAAATATCTTCTTGTCTGAAACCACAAGGCCCTGAGTCTTAAGATTTGGTATGGGACATTGTCTGGTGAACATCTACCAAGTTTGTTCAAATTATGCCCCTAGGCTCAAATTTGGCCCTGCCCCGGGGGTCGATGGATTTAACATAGTGAAACTTTAAAAAACTTCTTGTCTGAAACCACAAGGCCCTGAGCCTTAAGATTTTGTATGTAGCAATATCGTGTTGACCTCTACCAAGTTTGTTCAAATTAAGCCCCTGGGGTCAAATTTGGCCCCTAACTGGGGGTCAATGGATTTTACATAGGCTTATATAGTAAAACTTTAAAAATCTTCATTTCTGAAACCACAAGGCCCCAAGATCTAAGATTTGGTATGTAGCATTGTCTTGTGGACCTCTACCAAGGTTGTTCACATTATGCCCCTGGGGTCAAATTTGGCCCTGCCCTGGGGGGTCAACTTATTTTACATAGGGAAAACTTTGAAAATCTTCTTGTATAAAATATGAGATCTTTAAATATCTTCAGTTAGAAAATGTAATGTTGCATCCGATGTTTGCTTAAAGGTAGACCCTCAGGCAAAGTACTCAGGTGAGCAATCCAGGGTCATCATGGCCCTCCTGTTGACCTACTGACCTACTTTTTGTTTTTGGAGCTATGGCAATGAAATTGAGACCATGTGTACAGTTTTTTGTTCCGATTTCAAAAACGTCATAGCATGACCTATATTTTTGACCTACTGACCTACTTTTTTTGTTTTAAAGCTACGGCAATGAAAATTGGACTGTGTGTACTGCTTTTCGTTCTGATTTCTAAAATGTCGTCTCATGACCTATATTTTTGACCTACTGACCTACTGTTTAGTCCCCTACCGGTTTAACCAGAGGGGACTATAGGTTTACCCTCCGTCCGTCTGTCTGTCCGTCAGTCCGTCCGTCAGTCTGTCCGTCCATTACAAAAACTGGATCCTGTGATTATGCAAAAAGTACTGAAAATATTTTAATGGAACTTGAAATATGTGTAGATGGCAGTCTGGAGATTACGCACGTCTTTTTTTTTCCTCATATGTTGAAAATTTTGATTGCTATAGCAACAAATATACTTAAAATATGGCAAATATAACATTATTTGTGATAACTCAAAAAGTTGTAAGAATAATTCTGTGAAACATAAAATATGGATAGGTGATAGTATGGAAATAATGCACCTCAAGGTTCACAACTCTATCACCAAAATTATTAGATTTATCCCCCCTTGAACTTAGAATTTTCATGAAAAAAATGTGTTTTTTTGTGTAAAACTCAGAAAGTACTGAAAATATTTTTAGGAAACATGAAGTATGGATAGATGATAGTATGAAGATAATGCACCTCAAGGTTCACAACTCTAGCTCCAAAATTATTAGATATATCCCCCTTGAACTTAGAATTTTCATGAAAAATGTGGTTTTTATGTTCCCACAAAGTGGGGAGCATATAGCATTGCACTTGTCCATCCGTCCATACGTCTGTCCGTACGTCCCGAAATCTTGTGAACGCAACTCCTCTTAAACCGGATGGCAGATTTTGCTTAAACTTCCAGGGATGAACAACCTTAATGTGTAGATGGTAGTAAAGGAAGGAATTTTCGCTGTGACCAAATTTATCAGAATTATGGCCCTTTGTTGATTTTTTCACTATATACTATGTAGAAATTTGAAATTTGATGTGCATGATCACCAAGTGGA
This sequence comes from Cyclina sinensis, assembly GCA_012932295.1. Classification (NCBI taxonomy): domain Eukaryota; kingdom Metazoa; phylum Mollusca; class Bivalvia; order Venerida; family Veneridae; genus Cyclina; species Cyclina sinensis. The sequence continues at coordinate 533,685 of JAAONU010000016.1, read as the reverse complement.
TGACCTGCTTTTTATGCACACCAATGCCTGCTCTGTGGTTTTATGGCCTGTCATAGCAAAATTTTGGGATGCAAACTACTTCCACATTTTGAGGATTATGGATTTGAAACTTGGTGTGCAAAATCACCAGTAAGTGTAGATGCTTGTGATGTGTTCTATATTTCCTCTTTTCCTCTGACAAGGAGGTACTGAGGGTGTATTAATCACATTCAGTGATAGCTCTAGTTAAATGTAAAATAAGTGGTATCATTCTTCACTACAGTGTGAACAGTTGATAAAGATCTATTATAGAGTTTAAGTTTCAGATACAAATGTAGCTGTGATTTTTATAATGTGTTTGATCAGCTAATATCTGGGTAAAATTAAAAAGTTGAAGTTTTTCCAAAAATACGCACTTTTGTCTGAACTGATGTTTCACTGTCACTACATCTTGCATAATTATCTTCTGGTATCTTTTTGAGTTTTTTTCTTGTATATACAGGTTGCTGATATTACCAACAATTCCATAAAAATGTCAGTATTTAAACGTGTCCAACTTTCAGAGAAATTCCTAATTGTATCAGTTACACATGGAACCTTTGATAAATCTCTAGTCTAAAAAATTTAATTGAACAAAGTGTGACAAATAAATTGCAACAGAACAAAATTATGATAATAATAGGAGATCAGTGATTGGTCCTTTCTATACCTAAATGTTAGGAGTAAAGATGGGATACACTGTAATATAATTATTTGTATGAAATACCAGTTAATGTTCAGGTCCATGTTGTTTTGAAGAATTGCATTTTGACTCCACTAATGATATAAGAGTAGCAGAAAATTACTACACCATGGGACAGCTCAATGCATAATGAAACCGCCTGTCTATGTATAGTTTGACAACTTCCATGCTTGAGAAGATCAGTGGTACAGTGGTAATCTGCTTGACTGGTAATCCAAGGGTCATAAATTAGATTCTCTGCTCGTCCATTAACACAACAAATTCTTTTTCAATCGAGACATGAAAGATGCTGTCAATGATCTGATATTGAGTATTTTTTAATTTTTGACAATTTTTAATCGGCAATAAAGAAAAGTACAAATTTAAATGTAGTTTTTTACTTAAATCCTTGGCTGATGAAAAAAATTGTTGAAAATTGGATAATTTTACCATGTTTGTAATTGTCGGCAAATTATAGGTTGGTTGGCCATAAGACATGTTTCGGAATGTTAAATTTATTTCATAATTTAGGTATTTTGGTCCCCACAAAACAGAGTTTGTAATATTTTTTTCTGATCTGTTCTGAACAACCTATTTTCTGTAAGATAATTTAGTTATATAGCAAGTTTTGAATCTGTTTTGGCAATCTGTCAAGATTTTACCGGTAATCTCTAATTGGTTGATGGCTTTTGAATTTCATGGTTGTTTTACAAGTTCTTGATTTTACTTTTTAGATAACTTTCAACTGTTTTGTAGATATGAACCTTTTTTCACACTTCATTTTTTTCCAGTACTTAGAAATTAGATGATTCATAAGAAAGATTGAGTTTTTTTGGCTGTGTGACTGATTTTTTTAAAAACTGTAAGGTGTTTGTATCCAGAATGTTGAAAGTCTTGTAAGGTCAGGTTTTAAATCTTTGTTTGTTAAACACCTATTCATTGTATTGACAGTATCTCTTAGAACGTTTTTGTTGACTACTTTCAGTGGTACCAAGACACCAGGGGAGGTTAATCTATCTGACTTATGAAGGTGAAGGACCAATAGAGAAGACACTCTTCCTTGTCGGAAAGGTTGTAAAAAAATAAAATTTGTTTTACCAAGTAACTGAATATCAAATATATTGTACAGTTCTTTTTGTACTGACTGAATATTGATTAATTAGTTTAATCTTATTTGTTAATTTATATAAATTGTGAAATAAGTGTTTACATTAATTCCATTTGACGACTTGTCAAGGATTTAAATCAATACTTGTCTTAAGCTGTGGATTGGAAAAGCCACTGGATTTGAAGCAGAGACCTCAGATTTGGGAGTCAAGCAGTCTTCCCTCCCCTTTCCGAGTCCACCCCACCTCAACCTACAACTGCTCCTTCACTTTGAAAAATCAGATAGTTTTCCTAAAGTGGTGAAGAAACAGAATTGTTGAAGATGTCCCCTATGATATACCTTATATGATTACAGATACAAGAGAACTCAACATATATTTAATACTTGAATTGAATATTTCACATAGATTTTATTGTCATGCATAACTTTATCATGTTCTCTGAGTCATTCTGTTAAGTAGATGTTTATTTTTATCAAATCTACAAAAACTGTAGGGAATAACTTATGACACTGGTGGTGCTGATATAAAGGCTGGTGGTGTAATGGCAGGCATGCACAGGGACAAGTGTGGGGCAGCAACCGTTGCTGGGTTCTTCAAGGTCGGTAGGAGTTTGTTTTTACCATACAATATTGGACTGGTACCTATGTTTGCTTAAATCATTTCAGCTTCTACTTGGCAGGGAATGATATATGACATGAGAGGAAATGGGATCCACTGTGTTGTGCAGGGCAAACACTGGATTTCTTAAGGTTCTGTTTAAATGCACAATATAAGTAGCCAGTACTCATAGTAAGTTGCATGTATTTTAAATGAATCCCTGGATGAAAGTGAAGCAGAACTACTCATTTTAACAAACATGACCTCAACTAACAGCTCTCCTGAATAATTTGCATGCTTTTTAAATAGAACAACATGCTGTTTATGCCCCCACAAAGTGGGGAGCATATAGCGTTGCACTTGTCCGGCCGTCTGTCCGTCCGTACGTCCCGAAATCTTGTGAACGCAACTCCTCTTAAACCGGATGGCAGATTTTGCTTAAACTTCCAGGGATGAACAACCTTAATGTGTAGATGGTAGTAAAGGAAGGAATTTTCGCTGCGACCAAATTTAACAGAATTATGGCCCTTTGTTGATTTTTTCACTAGAAATTTTGTGAACGCAACTCCCCTTAAACCGGATGGCAGATTTTGCTTAAACTTCCTGGGATGAACAACCTTAAACCGGATTGCAGATTTTGCTTAAACTTCCAGGGATGAACAGCTGTAATGTGTAGATGGTAGTAAAGGAAGGAATTTTTGCTGTGACCATATTTAACAGAATTATGGCCCTTTGTTGATTTTTTCACTATATACCATATAAATAATTGAACATATAAATTTTACATTTGTAATTTAATTTAACATGTACATAAGGTTACCTGTAGATCATTTTAGGTATATGTACAGAAAAAATCTTACATACAGGATATACATGCTCTTGTTTATGAGCACTTATGCATAGTGGGGGCATCCGTGTCCTATGGACACAGTTCTAGTTCCATCAGTCTTGTTCATTAATTATTGTAGTAAAGGAACATGATGATTATTAAGACATGAATGAAGAGGAATGTAGCTAGAAGTTAGATAAAAAGCTTTTAAAGTTAAACAATTGTTGTTGTTGTAATTGGCATGCTAATTATTTACTACAGAGGGAAGGAAAAATAAACTTTAGTATAAATTGATTCTACATGCCTTTACCCTTTCTTGAAATTTATACAATATCTACTGCTTGAGATAAGAAGTAATGTGTTTCAGGTCTCAGAAACATAGAATATTGTTTACATTTTCATATACCAGTAAAATCTTATTAAGTAAATTGTATTTAACCTTTAGTCTTTAAGTCACAATTTTGTTGGCCTTTGTGACTAGTGCAGACCATGATCAGCCTGCAGATCCATGCAGTCTGATCATACTGATAGTCTGCACTGTTCACTATTCAGTTAGTATTTTTACATCTTATACCCCTATAAATGGTAAATGGTACTGCCCAAATGGAAAGATGGACAAGTCCATTTTAGAAATTTAGTAGGCCAAGGATTGAGATTCAGTTTTGGTGTACAGTCAAAAGACAATCAAATCAATCAATATAGAATAAAACTTTGATGATTCATACTTCTGTCTCTTCTGAACTAAACAAGAAATACAACAAAAAATAGGATTCTTTGAACATAGTAACAGTGTGTTGCCAAATTTAGAATCCCAATATGAATGTTTATTTACTAGGTGATATTGTTAGCTTAACATTGCAATGACTTTATATTTGGAAGACACATCATAAGTAGTTCCTTTTATTTAATAATTCTTGAACTTACAATGTTAGGAGAAAAGGTGAGATCTTCTAATGATCTGAAAGTCACTGGGTCAAAGGTCAAGACAATGTTAGGAGAAAAGGTGAGATCTTCTAATGATCTGAAAGTCACTGGGTCAAAGGTCAAGACAATGTTAGGAGAAAAGGTGAGATCTTCTAATGATCTGAAAGTCACTGGGTCAAAGGTCAAGACAATGTTAGGAGAAAAGGTGAGGTCTTCAAATGATCTGAAAGTCATTGGGTCAAAGGTCAAGACAAAGGTCTTCCAATGATCTGAAAGTCATTGGGTCAAAGGTCAAGAGCATCATGATCTTTTTGATTTCTGCTCAACTATTACAACAATTTTCAGACTGAAACTTTTTGGAAAAAGTTGATATGATGATTAATTTGAGCTTGTTAAGTATCTGATATGTAAATTAAGGTGTATGACTCCTGGGAATACAGGAAATTTTAGCAATGCAAATGTACTCAGAAATGGCTTACAATTTAAATGAGATTTGCTCAGTTCTGCATACATGCACCATTTGTTATTCAAACTAAAAACATTTCATGTTACAGACATTGTCAGAGCTGAAACCCAAAGGAATCAAAGTATTTGGTAGTATGTCAATGGTGAGAAACAGTGTTGGATCAGGTGAGATGTTTTCCAGGCTTTTCACATCACCAGCATTACTATTCATTGTACTCCAACTGTAACCTTGTCAGTACTGGTAAATGTGATGCTGAAATTGTTCACAATTGACCCAGGTGTACAATTTTTCACTTTATTATTTGCTTTTCAATGACACATGACATAAACTTTTATAAGCATATGACTGCTACAGCACATAAACAGCAAAAACATAATTATATTTAATTCCACACATTATTGGGTCATAAGATTTACAGGTTTATATTTGACTTACAAAACTATTGAAAAGTGCTCATATCACACAAGCTCACAAGGCATAGAAACTGATATCTATATTTAGAGACCTTTCTTGTTTAAACCTTGACTAAAGAAGGACCAGTTTTCCAGAGAAACATCATAATGATCCCTTGGGAAGATTCTTTAGAAAAAAACAAAACAGGATAATGATCCACTGGAGGAATCTTCAGGAAAACAGGATAATGATCCACTGGAGGAATCTTCAGGGAAACAGGATAATGATCCACTGGAGGAATCTTCAGGAAAACAGGATAATGATCCACTGGAGGAATCTTCAGGAAAACAGGATAATGATCCACTGGAGGAATCTTCAGGAAAACAGGATAATGATCCACTGGAGGAATCTTCAGGGAAACAGGATAATGATCCACTGGAGGAATCTTCAGGGAAACAGGATAATGATCCACTGGAGGAATCTTCAGGGAAACAGGATAATGATCCACTGGAGGAATCTTCAGGGAAACAGGATAATGATCCACTGGAGGAATCTTCAGGGAAACAGGATAATGATCCACTGGAGGAATCTTCAGGGAAACAGGATAATGATACTCCACAGGAAGAAAAAATCTTTATTAAGCATAGCTGTTTATCTCTTAATACATTGATACCTTAACTTTCCACAGCATGTAAATAATTTCTGTCTGAGCTTCGTATACAGTCATAGCTAGGCACAGAAGATACAGTTGTCAGATTGGTATCAGAATTTGAGATAAAACTTCCATTGTTGCTGCTTTGCTCATGAACTTGGTCATAAACAACACTGTTCTCATTATCAGGAATCCTTACGTTACTTGTGTAGGTGGATGAGACCGAAAGAATTTGACATCTGTTGGTACCTTTAACAGACTGATTCCTTGTCATTTTATTTGCTTTTTTGTTTCTGTTCTTTGTACAAGTGATTATATGAAGAAGTCCACTCATTACAAATCCAAACCAGCCAATACCAGTGAGTATTTTAAATGTGATATTTTCTAAATCATCTTTGTTGTTGTCCTTACTGTCATTAGAATTAACGCATTCTTTGTTGTCAGTGGGGTCTCCCATAGATTTGTTATTGACACGTTTTGGATTAACAAAAACATGAACCTCCTGAGTTGCATACGTTGTGATTTTAGTTAGATTTGAGGCAGCAGTAACAGTGTTTTTAACATTGCAGAAATATTTCCCAGCAAAATTTATACTGACAGACCTTTCTGACAGTTTATTGCCTTCCCGATAGAAATGTTTGTCTTCTTCTTTTGTCCACCAAACTTTGGGTGGTGGTCTTCCATATGCCATGCAAGATAAAGTTGTATCATCCCCTTCATTAACATATCTATAAATACCATTTTCAATTTTCAAAATATATGCTTTAATGTAGACTGGTATATATAGATTGCCTGTCTGCACTGTTGTTCTAGGTTTTCCACAAGTCGGCACCATTCTATTTTGTACAATGCAGAAATATTCAATATTGTATGAATCAACCTTTAAATTGTATGTAGCATTTCTGGTTATTAGTTGGCCTTTTAAATAATCACGTCTCCACTGGTAATTAGGTGCTGGTTTTGCTTCAGAGAAACATAATAGGTTGATATATTCACCGTGGAGGGCACTGCGTGGACCTTTAGTAAATTCTGGTTTAATTTTAGGTAATGAGGGTGGAAAAAGCACTTCAAGGAAAACTTGCCTGTTTTCATTTCTCTCTGTTTTACTTTCTTCATCAAGCCTGATTGCTTGACAGTTGTACATACCTTCATCTGCTACCTGTATTTGTGGTAATTCTCTTGAGTGACTATATGACGTGTCAGCACCATCTTTGGTCCAGAATATTGTACTGTTTGGATCACTTGCAATACACTTCAGTAAAACATTGTCCCCCTCAATCACTTTTACTGGTTCTGACAGTTTGCTTATGTCCATGCCATTAAATGCTATGGATAATTCTCCTAGAATTACAAATGTGTCTGATTAAGGTTTTGCCCTCAGGTGTTAATGAACTTTAAACAAGATTGGAGAGAAATGTACAGATGAATTAGTTATGCTTGACATGTTCCCTGTAATTCTAACTTCTGTTTGTTGTAATGAAATTTTCTTCTATGTGAATTTAAAATCGAACTTTTTTGTTTTGGTCTCTTTAGTTGGCCAAAAGTTGGATTAAACAGCTACACCGAAAAAAAATAATGCCAAACGTAAATCATATCCAATGATAAGCTCAAACTGGCCAGAATCAATGTTGTCCTGTGTGTATTTCCTCTGGTAAAAAAATGTAAGATCAAGCCATCAGTATAGTGTAAAAGTTGTCATTTCTTTTGAAAATGAAATGATTGTTGATGTGACAGACAATGAAAGATTGAAGACTGATACTTTTAAAGCTAGAAAATCTTGTACTAATACATGCTCATACTCTGTTAAATGATATAAAATACAGGCAAAAGCAGTTTACATAACAAAATATTAAAAATCAGGTTGCAGAAGGGGGCACCTGCCCTCAGACCCTCACACAGCCAGATTTTTTGTTTGCTTCCTACATTTTGTTATTTATCTAATTAATCAGTTATATATTATTATTACATGTATTACATGTATTATTATTATTATTATTATTATTATGAAAAGGTTATTAAACATATAGTTTAAAGGAATGATGTGAAAATTACCTTGTACTGGTTTTAAAAGTAGGATTATTAATCCAGATGTGAAGAGACTCATTTTGCTTCACTCATCTGTTGGTTTTCTCTCTGTTTGCTTGTAAAATGATATGTTATGTAATAATTTCAATCTGCACAAGCTTTACATAGAGGTGCATTTTGAAGTGAAAAGAAAAAAGGCAAGAGTGTTTTGCTTCTCATCCCAACTTGTAATGACTGGCTGGTAATGATTGGCTGGTAATGATTGGCTGATAATGCTGTAACATATTTTATGATTGTCTAGTAATGTTTTGACCTGTTTTATGATTGTCAAGTATCTATCTAGTTGAGCTTATTTATCATCGGTACTGGTTGCCCATATGACCGACACCCCCTGAAGAGATTAGTTATTTTATGTTGTGGGGTAGTTCATCCCATTCTAGAGACACCCCTGGTCCTTTTGCATGCCCAATGTATAGCACTGATACATGGGATCTCGGTTTAATGTCTCATCTGAAAGACTATTAGTAATGTTAGTGGAGGAGCGGGGGATTGAACTCAGGACCCCAGGTTTACCAGTCAAGCGCATTACCACTGGACCACATCTGCTCCTGTTTTGTCAAGTAATGCTGTGATTTATCTTATGACTGGTTAGTTATGCTGTGACCTGTCCTATGATTAGCTATTTAGACTGTGACATTTATTATGTGAAAATCTGTGATAGTCATCTTTGTTACATCCAGTACAGAGTTTTTAAGCACAGATCTACATAAAAAAATAAAGCCAAGTTTTTATAAAAGTTTTTTAAAAGTGCTGAAGGCTTATTCCATCAAAAATAAAAATAGGCATTGGAGCAGTCAGTCTATTAGTCATTCTGCTTACTGTATAGAGTGGGTTTACTATTTTCTAATGATATATATCAAAAGATTTTTTTTCTGTTCTTCAGTAAGTAATTGAAAAATACAGAAGTGTGTAAATGGTTCCTTTTTCAGATGGAAATGAACAGTAATGATGTAGGGTATCAGATTACATGCATGTATCTAAAAGCAAGCCATATATTAAAGCACACATACAAATGTCTATTGCATTCATGTATGTTCTTTGTTGCTCACCTGCCTTGTGTGATAATTCAATATTCAATATCTTCTTCCTTACTAAAATGACATGATGAGCATGCTGAAAGTGTTGAAATTATGGGCTGCATGTATGTGTGCTTTGATATAATTATTACAAGGGTGCAGTGGAGTGGCTAGTGTTTAAAATCAGCAGTTATCATTTCCATAAAATTTTAACTTTAAAGCCTTGCTTATGCTGTCTTCTAGAAGAGCTAATATGTAACAATAGTTAGAAAGGTAAATACCTGATATCTTTGCTTTGTCATATTTTATGCCATATTTACATGTTTGCCCACAATGTTGATTTACCAAGTTTGTGTCCAGTGTCATTTACTGGGGGGCATCTGTGTCCTTTGGACACATTTCTAGTTGATGTAGAGTTCACTCTTAAAGATTAAACTGTATTAAGATTTGGTTGTCTTGGAAAAAAACTTGAACCATACAATCATTTTAAAGTCTCGAGCAGCACACATCATAGAAGTTTGTGGGTTTCTTTGCCCGAGTGTCTTTGACATACAGCACTGTATTTACAGAATGCTATGTTGCTGATGAAATCATCACATCACGTGCTGGTGTGCGTGTACGTGTTGGAAACACAGACGCTGAAGGTCGTATGGTCATGGCAGATGTTCTCTGCAGAATGAAAGAAAAAGTAAGAACTTGTATTTCACTTTTTTACATGGTATTAGTTGATGGTGTTAAAAAATAGTGTGGTAATATAAGATTTGTAAAAACCCTTTTGCTATTTGCTGGTTTCAAACTTTGAATCTCTTGGTGTAAACAAGGAGTTAGACAAGAGCAGTTACATTGACAAGGAGTACCTTTAAGATTCTTTCACTCTGTTAACACTCCCTCAACTGGAGTGTTTTTTCTCAAATCTTTGGAATAAAAATTTCTATGGGACTGTCTTAGCAAGACTTCACTACTGTTCATTTTGAATTGGTTCACTGTTGTTGTCAAATGTAAGTGGCCGAGTGGTTAACGCGTCGGACTAGTATTCAAAGGACTGCTAGCCGCACGGGTTCAAACCCCGTCAGGGTCAAGCCGTTGTTTCCTTGAGCAAGAAACTTTACACTCCTTGCTTAGTACTGGTTAGTTCCAGGAACGGATTCGAGAGTGTGTCTATAAGCTAAAAGCTTCCTACACAATCGAACTAAAATAAATTTGGTATAAATGTAAAAATCTTGAAAGTACTTCCTACAAGGGCAGAATATCTTATCGTGAATTGAATCAAAAACTGGTATTTACGTTTTGACTGATGTTTGGTCTAGCATCAATAACGTTTAATTTTTTTAATTTTTTTTTTACCCAGTCTTATATATTATTCCTGAAATACTGATTTATTATTCCTGAAATACTGATTTATTATTCCTGAAATACTGATTTATTATTCCTGAAGTACTGATTTCAAACAGCTTTTTTCACTTTTGAGTATGACTTTTCAGGCAGGAGATCTCCTCTGGATGAAAATTCATTCATTTGTTCTAAAACCTCTCCTCTTAAAATAAAGAAAAAAGCCATAGATTTATGATAAAATTAAAGATTTGTTGAAAAGAGCATGCCAGATTTACACTAAATTCTTAGAATGTATATATAATATGATATATCAGGTATCAACCATTTTGTAGTCTACAAATATCATACCAAAGATTTTGATTTATACTCTGTCCTACTTCTTTATCTAAGCTGGTTCTGCTCTTGCAACTGTCTATATCCTGTCAATACTTAAGTTGTTTGATTGCTGAAGTGGCTTCTTCTTCATGTAGAACAAATATTTAGGCCACTTACTAACCCTGACCATGCCTGTCAGATTAGTGCTGACCAAGATCAGCCAGTACGTCTGTGCAGTCTGGTCATGGTCTGCACTATTTGACTTTAAGTCAGAAATTTTTCAGTAAGCATCCCCATAAACAGTTAATCGATCTGTCCAAACTGAAAGATGGACAAGTCCAGTTTAGATATATAGCATGGTATGGGTTAGACAAACATTGGTCGGTTTGTTTTCTGTACTCACATCAGTGATCTGTTTGTTCACTATATTCACACACAAAAAATACCAGAGATAAGTTTTTAATAATGTTACTTTCAGTATTTCCACAGTGAATCTTTGATTGCTGATGTGATAACCTCAACATGATTTCATAACATCTTGTATAAAAAGTGATATGTGAACAGTAAACATAAAAAGGCTGTTATCAGTAGATGTGCTTAGTGTTAACAAAGTTAATTAAAGTCCCTTTGTACAAACATTATTTTGAAACAAAGAAAGAACTGATTTGGAAAAAAATACAGATATTAAATTCAAAGTTATTTATTTAAATCACAGGCGCTGACTGCAGTCAATCCCCAGCTGTTTACAATTGCCACCTTGACTGGACATGCCATACGAGCATATGGGCCACATTACTCTGTGAGTGAAACATTTTTGAAGCACATCTTTTACTATTATATCTAAAATAATTTTTTTCTGATACAGAAGGGTCACAGTTCAGCAATATGATATAATATCTATATCTGCTCTTGTCTGTGTACCTGTCTGTCTTAGCAGAGGAAAGAGTAGACCATTGTGCCACTGAATACCCAGGATGGTGATCCTAATCTTGTCTGAGTAGTAGGATGTCTTGGTGCTATTACTGATCAGAACTCCAGGAAACAGCCATTGAGTGCAGATGATGTAAGCTACAACTGGTTGAAATTTATACCTGCTACATGTTTGCAAGTTAGCACTTACGGTCACATGTAGTGAGCTTTCGGACTTACAAATCTGAAATAGCTTTCAAAATAGCTTTCAGCTTAAAAAGTCTTACAGGAAGTAATATTGTAGTCCGAAGAGAGGCTGTCAGGCATGAAATGACGTTAAATGGTCCAGATCATCAGAAGGTGTTATGATGATAAAAAATTACTCACAATACCCCATTCCAATGCAACCTCAAAGCACAGTTACTTCCCCATGGTATCAGTAACAGTTATAAATGTGTCAAAACCTTTGATGATTAAAATTGATAAAGCTTGCACTGAGGCAAGTGCCTTAGTTCAAATTATGTTTAATCAATAAATTGTTGTACCCTAATGGTTTTTGCAGAATAAGCATTCTATGTATATTAGATCATTGCTTTGGGAGTACACACACCCAACTGTTTTACAATTTTCAGATAATAATGGACAATGGCCCTGCTAGAAAGATCAACACAAGTTCAGACATACAGGCTGCAGGAGATGTGCTGGCTGATCCATTTGAAATTTCCACAATCAGGAGAGACGTAAGTTTTGTGCATTATCAGTTAAAGAAATAAAACATCTTTGTAATGTGTAACTTACAGATTAAATGGACATGCCACCAATGATATACTGCATGTTTATTTTATTGCCTATAGAATATGTGATAATGTTTAGAAGTATACATGTTTAAAACAATTTCCTTTTGGCATCTAGACATTAAGTGTGCGTTTATAACAGACCACTATCCACCATTAAACCTGCTTGTTCACAGATTTTGGTTCAAATTTAAAATTTCTTAAAAAGCTATTCAAAGTGACTATTGCATCATCCTCATCAGGTTAACATGCAGTGTCATAGAATCAGTAATTCAGAGTACATGACTCAAAATAGATGAAAATTAGTTCATAGTTCAGTAGTTCCTCCTTGCAAAACAAGATACTTGTAGAACTTCTTCCTCACATAGAACATGAATTTGATGCTAACCATACCTCAGAGGTATTTTCTATCACACTAACTCTCCGTATGTCATTTTTGTGTTGCCTGCTACAAAGTAGCCATGACATATAGGGATCACTTCTCCGGCATCTGTCCGTCTCTCTGTCCGTCTGTCACAAAACTTGTCTGGACGACTCCTCAGAAACTACTTATGCAATTTCATCCAAACTTTACAGGAATGATCAGTACCAAGTCTAGTTGTGCATGTCATTGGAATTTTCCAGTTCATTGATTTTTGTCAGAGTTATGGCCCTTTAATGATTTTTATTTTTAAAGTTTGTGACGACTACTTCTCTTATACTACTAACACTATTTGAATGAAATGTTACAGGATTGATTGGTACCTCAAGTACTTGGGCATATTTAACAGGTTTTTTGGTTGAATGATTTTGGGTGAGGTATGGTCCTTGAATAAAAAATGCGTTTTGGCCCGTTAATTATTTTTGTGTTGCCTGCTATACAGTAGTAACATCCATACACTCCGTTTACCTTTCCAACAAACTGTCCAATCACCCCTCATTACAACTGCTTAATTGGCTATCATCAGGCGACATGTGATCACTGATTGCTCTTGTTGGTCAGGATCCCAGAAAATTTAGTTTTGTCCAAATACATGAAGAAACAGCTTTAGATTGTATGGCATAAACTTTATATAAAGGATAACGGTCTGTTTACTTCTTGTACTTGGAATTTTCAGCTGACACTGTCACATCAAATAATGATTTGTTCATTATCATTTTTATATGACCTTGAAGGAAATGGGATGCCCTAAATTATAGGGTATGTCTCTTTAATGTCTTTGTTTTATCTATATGTAAAGTTATTTGTTTTATTGATATGTAAAGTCATGTGTTTTATCCATATGTAAAGTCATGTGCAAGTTTGATGGAGGCATTTGTGTCATCAGGACATTGCCTGTGGACACAAATGAACTAATGTGCACCTGTTGAACCAGAGGCAGTCTGAAAACCTTGAAATCTCTGTTCACTTTCTTCCATTTTAAAATAACTCCAAAAAGTGATAAAAAATTCATAAAGGATATTTTTTATAAAACAGTGTTAGGCATCTTAAGGGTAGACTTTATTTGTGTTTTTATTTTAGGATTATGAGTTCCACAAAGGCAAGTCTGAGTATGAAGATGTTCTTCAGTGTAACAACCAGCCATCAAGTGCTACAGCCCGTGGACACCAGAGTCCTGCTGCTTTCTTAATCATGGCTTCTGGACTTGATCAGGTAGATAAAAATTGATTGATTTTAATTATTCATTAAAATCTTTAACAACTGAACAATACTTTCTTATACTAAAACTATTTTCTGTAGGTCAACATTGTCTCTGTCTGTAAAAAGGAATATCATTGGGTATCTGTTTCTGCATTTATAGTTTTTTTTAGGCTTGTCAACTTTGTTCTTGACTAAAAAAAAATATCACCGTAAGTTTTGATTTTGGACAGTTCACATGATTATGTATAATTTATTTTTTGCCCATCCACCTGCCTCAGATAATGAGTACTTTGTATTTTAGTTTTCCTTTTATTCTTTTGTTATTCTTTATGTTTGTATCATATGTACGATAAATTTTTCTTAATGTTTGTATTGTATTTATGGTATTACATTTCGATGAATTCTTTGTACTTAATAAAATCTGTATTATCATAGTAATTATTTCATCTTATTTATTTCATTTATAAGAGAGGGCATTGAAATAAAAAATGATTTTTACTTCATTGAGATCTGTAATATTAATAAAAAGATCTATTGAAACTGAATGATGAACAAGTCAATGTTAGAATTTAGTAGGGTAAGATTTTAAGAGAACAGGAGCAAGTTTCTGAGAAAACTTAACAAGGCCTGATGACTCTAAAGCCACTTTAACCCCTCACAGATCAGAGTAATACCATTTGAAGATCTGCTGAAAGCAGAACTTTTTATACAAGAAGATTGGCATGTTTTCTTGAAAAGTCCTGTTCCACTTCTATCAAGGACAGTATTATTTGAAGATAATTGAATATTTTTAGTCTTAAGCAGAACAGAACTATATTTGAGAAATAAATGACCCAAGATATTTCAATATTTCAGTTGGATATAAAAAAAAAAAAAATCTTAAAAAAATCCTTTTGTCATCTGTTTTTCAGCATGGAAATGATTCAAAGAATCCACTACCTTACTCTCACCTGGATATCGCTGGATCAAGCGGACCATTCCCGGGTGTACCAACTGCTTCCCCTCTTCTTGCACTGGCTGGACATTTCATCTTACCCCGGGCATAGACATTGTCTCAGAGCTATAGATGTCTGAATTCACTCTCCTAGACATGATTGTCTCAGAGCTGTAGATGTCTGAATTCACTGTCCTAGACATGATGCTCTTTTATATTAATGGACTAATAAAATCAAAACTTTATAACACATTCTTTCTGCTTGTTTATATGGCTTTATGATTTCTTCAAGTGATAGAAATATTTGTATTACAACAACAACAACTACAAAAACTGCAGTTTGATAGCGATGTCGACAGAATTTTTGTATTGGTTATTGATCAGCAAACTATGTTACATTTTAATTATTATAATGAATGACTAAAACTAAAGATAATGAATGATGCACTGTTTGTAGTTATATTTGAAATAGTACAGATATTTGTGTAATGTTTTTCAGTATAATATTCCCTTTTTTTAATTAGATATTACCATATACACATAATGACCTTGACAGTAAGATTGCTACCTTTTTAAAGCATGTCTTTTAATCAAACTATAATGTTTATATTTTGTTTTGGTTTTTTTTTTTTGTGGGGGAGGGGGGCAGGGTTCTGAAAAAAAAAGGAATTAGAATTATTTAATTGTACATGAATATTTATTCAAATAATTGAACAAAACATACTAATTAAACTGTGATTATTTAGATTTTTTTCCTTATTTGATCTCAAGTAAAAAAAAATTCTTTGATGTGAACTGTCACCACAACTTCTATTTTTATGTGTGTTTGTCATCAACTGAAATAACTAAATTTTATTTTATGAACTTTAACCTTAATACTTTAACATCAGTTTATCAGTTGAAAATTACAGTATGATTGTTATTCTTAGATGTTAAGATGTTGCCACCATTGATAGCATGATAGAACCAGAAACAAAAAATATTTCTATTGGAAAATTTACTTTCCCTTAGACTACACACCCTGGTGCAAAGTCGGGTAGGGGAGGGGGGAACGGGAACATGTACTTCAAGTTGGCCCAGAATTGACTTTCAAATTTTTCATGGTTTCATGGTAATGTAAGATCCTGTGCCCACCCTAAGCCCCCAACAGCCCAAACTTCTGGATCCAGGCCTGTAGACAGGCAAACTTAAAGTTTGCTAGCCATTGATTAGGTGTTACACTGATTTGATAAACTAAAAACTCTCATCATCTTTGTTATCGTATATCAAGTATTCAGTTTACTTATTACATATATTTGTAAAAAAAAAATTGTGGCATGGTATGTAAGTGAATATCTCTCAGTATAATGTTTGTGTGGTAAGTTAACCATAAGAATTTTAGCCTGGGTGGTTAAAGTGCAAGCATCTGAATGCCGTACCACCGTATATTCACCCATGATATATTGTTCAATTTAATACTAACATGATAAAACGCTTTGTATTGATACTTTAGTTTATATTTTGGCATCATAATGACATAATGCAGAATATGCTCACATGACATCAGAATGTATCATGTTATAATGTGTTTTTTGAATATGTTATACTTTATTTGGTTGGAAATCACAATAACAAACTTAAAACATTTTGGATAAAGTTTTACAGCATATTCTTTTCTTTTATACTTCAATCACTTGTATTTGGACGTTGATTTAAATGTTATTTCAACTATTCTTCAATCACTTGGATTGGGACATTGATTTGTATGTTATTTCAACTTTTCTTCAATCACATGGATTGGGACATTGATTTGAATGTTATTTCAACTTTTCTTTAATCACTTGGATTGGGACATTGATTTAAATGTTATTTCAACTATTCTTCAATCACTTGGATTTGGACATTGATTTGTATGTTATTTCAACCTCTCTTCAATCACTTGGATAGGGACATTGATTTGAATTTTATTTCAACTTTCCTTCAATCACTTGGATTGGTACATTGATTTGAATGTTATTTCAACCTCTCTTCAATCACTTGGATTAGGCCATTGATTTGAATGTTATTTCAACTTTTCTTCTATCACTTGGATTGGTACATTGATGTAAATGTTATTTCAAGTATACTTAAATCACTTGGATAGGGACATTGATTTAAATGTTATTTCCATTTAGTTGTTTTCTGTGATTTTTTCATTTGCTTGTCTCATCTCTTTTTTCACTATTAATAAAAATTTGAATAAAGGGTGGTTCAGAATGTAACGATTACAATTTATCTTTAATTTAAATAATATTTGATCTTTGACATTCTGGCAGTCTTACCCAACTAATCCCTTGTAACCAGTACAGATCATTACAAACCATTGCCTCCACGTAGTTCCATTGTTAACTGTTTAGACAATGTAAGTACAAAGAGAGACCCTGCACCTATATAAATGATGTGCAAGTAGAATGTTGGGCAAGTCTATAAGAACATTATTATCTTTGGTAATTACTAAGAAACTATGTGAAGGGGATGATGTAAAGGTAAAACATCGTGAGAATGTCAGATTAAGGTATGTACATGTTGAACACTCCACATAGATTTCTAACAAAAAATTGCTTTCATTCATTCATATTGCTAACACAGAAAATATCTAATAAAAGATCTCGAGCATAGATGGTTGTTTCTTTGTATATGTTATGTTTTCTAATATTGTAATGATATTAATCTTTTTATTTTGACATGAAATTCACACAATAGATACATCTTCTGTGGCCTTAAAACAATATCAGGGAAAAGCATGAACAGCTAGAATGCATTAACTACATGAAAAACACTGCTTCAAGCATTGAAATAACATGCATTGTCCAGCACAAATGTTCAACTTAAGTAATACTTTATCATTCACATTAATATTGAAATATGTCTTGTCAGACCTTCACTGGTATGGATTTACAGATAGACTAAGAGGTACAGACAAAAAGACAGGAAGAGATAAAAATTCTGGTCACATACTTCCAATACAAATGAAATACATATTTCTGATGTAAATATAATTTCAAAAGGAAACAAGAAAGCAGTCTTAATGATAGCTATATCCCTGCTGCTGATTTATCCATATGACGAGAGCTGGTTGTAAAGCTGTTGTAAATGCATGTAAGTAATATAAGGTAGCTAAGACAGTACTGTAGACAACCTTCGAAATTAAGCTGTATTTAAGCGTTATTATTAAGTGCACCATTGTGAGTATTGGATAAACATCTATGTAGTATTTGACGATTAGCACTCGGTTATTTTAAAACTTTCTGATTAGTTCATTAGATATGTATGAGAAGCTGCTTTACTTGTTAACTAAATTTTGTAATATCACCCATTTGAAAAGGTTACACCACTTGTTTTAATAGCTGATACCGCCCATTCAAATTGGTGATATCACATATTCAAAGAATGAATAAGTGATATCATCAATTCAGATAGTTGGTATCACCCATTTGTTGCACTCTGCAGATCGTCTCATGATTGTGAACATTTGTGGGAAGCTATTTCAAATTGTTTTCATGCCTGAGAAAATTATGGCCTGAACAAGTGAAATGAACCCTAGTTTTGACATTTGACCTCTAAGTGTGACCTTGAATTTGGGGGTAGGGACCATTGTGATGCGCTCTGCAGATTGTCTCATAATGTGCGCTGTGCTTGGTTATTTTAAAATCCTTTAATGCTTGAGGAAGTCATGGCCATCTAAGTATGGCCTTGACTTTGGGGGTAGGACCTGGGTGTTGTGCTCTGAACGTCATCTCATGATGGTAACCATTTGTGACAATCTATTTTAAAATCTTCACAATCGTTTGAAAGTTTTAGAGTAGACACAAAATAGCATATGAAAGTTATAGCCCTTTATGTGTGACTTGACCTTCAAGGTAAGCCCCTTGGTGTTGCGCTCTGAACATCGTCTCATGATGGTAAACATCTGTGCCAAGTTATTTAAATTGAAAGTTACGGAGCAGATTCGAATAAAACCGGAGGGATGGACAAAGAAAACCCCCTTCTGCTCTCGCAGCGGGGAATAACAAGATGCCTTGCTGTCCTTGTTTTTATCAAAAGATTAATCTGACGTGAACTTAAGAAAGAGCACCTTCACGAACTGATATATAAATGTTTCAAAACAAGAATTAGATTGCAAAAACAAGTTATGGCCCTCTAAGTATGACCTTGGGATAGAACCTGGTTGTTGCACTCTAACGTCATCTTCTGATTGTAACCATTTGTGAAAAGCTATTTTAAACTCTTCACAATCGTTTGAAAGTTAGAGATTAGACACGAGATCGCATTTGAAAGTCATAGCCCTTTAAGTGTGACTTGACCTTCAGGGTAAGGACCTGGGTATGTGTTGCGTTCTGAACATCGTCTCATGATGGTAAATATCTGTGCCAAGTTATTTAAAATCTTTCCAGTAGTTTGAAAATAATGGTGCGGACTCAAATAAAGATGGAGGGATGACAGAGAGATTCCCCTTCCACTCTCCCTGCGTGGTATAACTAGATGCCTTGCTCTTCTTGATTTTATCAAAAGATTAATCTGACTTGAACTTAATACTAAAATGGCCATGGGCAGCATGTCGAGCCCGCCAATTGAAAGCCGCCTATGGGGATGGGACAGTGAAGTGGAAACTGGGAAGATGATGATGGAAGGACAAGGCAGGCCAATATGATATCTCTTTCAGGGAATATAACAAATGTATCACGGTATTTTCAAATTCTTCAATGCATGTATAATTAATGGCCCAAACAAGGTCTATCATCAACATTTTGGACCTTTGAGCTGTCACTGTGACCTTGACCTCTGAGCTAGGAATCTGGGTCTTGCACGCAACACACCATCTCATCAAGATCAACAAAAATGTATCACGGTATTTTAAAATCCTTCCATGCATGAATAAGTAATGGCCCTAACAAGGCCTATCATCAACATTTTGGCCATTTGAGCTGTCACTGTGACCCTGTCACTGTGACCTTGACCTCTGAGCTAGAAATCTGTGTCTTGCACGCAACACACTATCTCATCAAGATGAACAAAAATGTATCACGGTACAGTAGATTACCACCTTACGACCACGCCGAAATTAAGACCACGCCGCTATTACGGGCACTTTTGAAAAGAACCAAACATTTTTATTCTTGTCCTATTACAGGTATTTATCAGAATTAAGACCACGCCGCTAATCCGGTAATGCGACCATCTTGTCAAGATCATTTTGTATATTTTCTTCTTATTGTAATTCCTCGATTACGACCACTCAAAATTAGTGCCCCCCGGGCATGTCATCAATATCAGGTGAGAACACCGCCATGTTTACGACACTGCTTTACGACAGCTGCATGTATAAACAAAAGAAAGTATGTGCTGTGAAAAACAAATTTTCTTCAGGTGATTACTGAAAGTAAGGATACTAAAGGATGATATAAATGTTACTTAAAATTGATTCAATTACAACTTGATTGCGACACGAGTAAATAATTGGGAAGGGAACTGAATCCTCGGGGGTATAATAAGTTTTCAGTTTGCTGGGGTTCAAAGCAAAATATAATCTTAGATCGATGCTTACCTATGTTGATTGAAAAAGAAATTCTTTTAGTTGGTTGAATAAAATACTGAGTTAATTTAATTAAGGGTTAATTCTGTCAGGGCTTTAATTTACAGGGAATGGACACTCCAAAATTGCGATAATATGATGTCGCGCGCATGCGCGGCCGGATCTCAATAAAAGCACCTCAATGGCGAATGGTACATGTTGCTGCTTTCACGATTATATACTCAAATGTTGAAAAGAACTTACATTAAGAAATTTCAGAACGAATTGTAAATTAAATATTGTGAAATAAATATTTTGACTATCTTGTTTGTTATTTTTCGAGCAGCTTTTGCTTGAGTAACAATGAAATCAATACTAAAATGTAATCGTTGTTTTCCAAAATGGCGGAAAGTATGTACAAATTCGTGTTTTCTTGTCAACTTTCGGGGGGTATTAGACAAAAATGGAGTTATGAAATGAGTTGACATAAGATGGAAGTTAATCAGTGGACATAGGATTGAGCATTACTATGCATTTTATTGCTATATCTGTGTTAGTTAATGAAATAAAGCAACGTAAATTATAGCAATTTTGTCGAAAAAAGTGTTATTCGGTGATCAACACCTTAACGAATTTCGGGTGGTATCAGTGTAAACAGACTCGATTAAAACACTTAACATGAATTGCATCGTACTCTACTTGGATGAGATTGACATTTGAATCTAAGGTTTCCGACCTCCTCTGAATATTAACTTCAAAATGGGCGGTTAAATATTGTGCTATTTCAAACACACGGTTGATCAGTGTTCTTTAAAATTACTTGCACTGAAATTTGGTGTTGTTTGTTGCATTCTTCATTTTTTTTAAATTAAGTGCTGGTTAATTAAATTTGTGGACAATGGGTAGCATTGTGATCGTGTTTTTGGCTCAGTGGGCAGAGTTTTTATTAATTAATTTATTAATTAATCGCTTTGTCATAATTTTGGATGTCAGGATGTTGTGACATGACTATCATGCAAAAGTTTACATTTATACTTGTTACAATTTGTAAATCAAAGTCTCAACCTGTGAAACAAGTAAAGATAATCTGAATAATTTGAAATAATCTGAGTCTACAATTTCCAGACATATTTTTTTCAGTAAATTATACCATATATTGACGAAGTTATAAACAATTTTTGTAGACACGTGAGCACTTTTTTCATCAAATCGAGACAAGATTTTTACCAAAAGAAAAAGGTATTGAGTTGTCGTCTTTTACTCGTCGGCTTGGAACAGCCACTTCCTTAGTTGAAATAAAAAATAAATATTATAAGAAGTCAATGTTTCTTCTTTCTTACAAATTTAAAATTTTGAAAATCGGCCCATTATTGACAAAAATACGGATGTTTTTGTAAACTAGGTGCGTGTATTGCATGCCAATTTACCGCTAACTAACGATAGATAATTACAAAAAAGACGTAAAAAGTATAAGGTTGTCGTCTTTTACTCGTCGGCTTGGAACAAACACTTCCGTTGTTGAAATAAAAAATAGATGTCATAAAAGATCAATGTTTCTTCTTTCTTACAAATTTTAAATTTTGAAAATCAGTCCATTATTGACAAAAGTACGGATGTTTTTGTAAACTAGGTGCGAGCGTTGCATACCAATTTACCGCTAACTAACGATAGATAATTAATTATCGATCGATTTTCCGTTACAGGATATACAGGTGAACTCGCGACATCATATTTTGGTTATTCATTCGATAGATAAGGAGTGTCCATTCCTTGTAAATTAAAGCCCTGATTCTGTTAAAAAACGTAAGATCTTATTTTGAAATTTATTCTAACTTCAAAACCTAATTGTGTTAGACAAATCCCCAGCATGGAGAAACGAAAATATTGAAATGCTTATCATTATTGAAATGTTTAATTATTGAATATAATAACATCATATTGATGAATAATGTATTTTGCTCTGTCTAAATAATGTTCTATTTTCCCCTTATGAACTTGCATAATTATATAAAACATATGTTGCCGAGGTCTCAACCCAGTATTAAGACCAACTCACAATTAAGACCACTTCCATTTATACCCAATGGTGGTCTTAATCGAGGAATTTTACTGTATTTTAAAATCCTTGAATGCTCCAAGCTTCTGAGTTATCTTCCCTTCCCTTCCAGAATATGTAGACATTACACCATCAGTCATCAATTACACTTTTACATCAAAAGAACATGTTATAGTTAGCATATCTAACTTGACTACTGACACTGTCAACATAGCGCCAAAGGCAATACTATGCGAATTACAGCCCGTCACAATGGACAACAGTGTGTATGACAGAATAGAGATGGAAAGAGATACAAAGAAAATCTTTGAAGATATAACAATTGAATCTACTTTAACACCCGATCAAGATAGACAGATAAGAGAACTCCTGCTTCAATATATTGATATTTTTTCAAAAGGAGAGGCAGACATAGGGCACTGTGACAAGATCAAACACCGCATAGACCTAATAGATGATAGACCCTTCAAACAGAGACATAGACGCATACCGCCTGGAATGATTGATGAAGTTAGGCAACACATTGAACAGCTTTTATCTTGTGGTGTTATCAGAAAGTCAAAATCTCCATGGGCTTCAAATGTTGTTCTGGTCCGCAAGAAAAATGGAAAACTTCGCCTATGCGTAGACTAAAGAGAACTGAATAGGAAATATGTCAAAGATGCTTATGCACTACCACGTATAGAGGAAATATTCGATGTGTTAAACGGTTCCACCTGGTTTAGTACGATAGACATGAAAGCTGGGTATCATCAGGTAGAGGTAGAAGAAAAACACAAGGAACGTACTGCCTTTACCGTTGGACCTCTAGGCTTCTTTGAATATGTCCGCATGCCTTTTGGATTGAGCAACTCCCCTGAAACTTACCAGAGGCTCATGGAAGAGTGTTTAGGCGATTATAATCTCAAGATTTGTGTTATTTATCTTGATGACTTGATTATATTTGGGAAAACTTTTGAGGAACATTTGGAAAGATTGCACCTTGTTCTTACAAGACTTCATGAATGTCATCTCAAATTGTCTGCAGATAAATGCTTCTTCTTACAGAAAAAGGTCAAATTTCTTGGACAGGTGGTGAGTGGAGATGGAGTAGAAACTGATCCAGACAAAATCAACAAAATTAGTAACTGGCCTACACCTTCAAACCCAGATGAGCTAAGATCGTTTTTGGCTTTCGCAGGATATTATCGAAGATTCATTCAGAACTTTTCAAAAATTACAAAACCTTTGTCAGATCTTCTCCCTCCTACAACATCAAAGAGGAATAGGTCAAAGAAACGACAAAAAGAACGGATATGGGGAGAAGAACAGCAAGAAATCTTCGAAAATCTGAAGAAAATTTTGACAAGTCCACCAGTGTTGGCATATCCGAATTTCACACAACCTTTTGAATTACATGTCGACGCTTCTTCAAAGGGATTAGGCGCTGTTCTTTATCAGTTGCAAGATGGCTACAAAAGAGTAATAGCCTATGCTAGTCGCAGTTTGTCTAGATCCAAAAGAAATTACTCGGCGTTTAAATTGGAATTTCTAGCTTTGAAATGGGCCGTGACAGAAAAATTCTCAGACTATTTGACGAACAACTCTTTCACAGTGTACACGGACAACAAACCTCTTACTCATATTCTTACAACAGCAAAATTGGATGCAACTGGCCAACGATGGTCATCTGCTCTTGGTGAATTCAATTTCAACATCATATATAGGTCGGGACTGAAGAACATAGATGCAGATAGAATGTCACGCTACCCACATGAAAAGCTATTAGAAAAGAATAATACTTCTGAACTTGACAACTCAACAATTAAAACCATTTGTTCAGATATACAGGTTCCATCATATATTGAAGTCATCAATGCAAGTGCAGTCAACACACTTGGTATAATAGAAAGCCCTGGGCAACCTTTGGCACAGATAGAGGTCAGAGAAATAAGACGACAACAAAGACAAGATCCAATACTTGGAAAATGGGTAATAGCAGTGACGGATAAACGACTACCATCTAAACACATTCCATTTCAAAAAGAAGACCACATTATGAAAAAGAACTTCAATCATTTTAAGATCATAAGATGTATTTTGTACAGACAGATCAGAGATGGAGATAAAGAGATCACACAACTTGTACTGCCAGACATATATAAAGAGCAAGTTCTCAAAGGTATGCATAATGATGTTGGCCACCCAGGAAGAGACAGAACAATTTCACTTTTGCGTTCAAGGTTCTATTGGCCAAGTATAACTGTAGATATAGAAAATTGGGTAAACAGTTGTTAAAGATGTCTACGTAGAAAAACATCAACAAACATTAAAGCACCACTTCTGAATATTACAACTACATATCCACTGGAATTAGTAGCAATGGGCTTTTTAACAGTTGAACCTTCAAAAGGTGGAATTGAAAGTATACTGGTCATAACAGACCATTTCACAAAATATGCTCTAGCCATACCGTGCAGAAATCAAACAGCAAAACTATAGCCGAAGCTCTTTATAACCAGTTCATAGTTCATTATGGCATACCAACAAGGATCCATTCAGATCAGGGTGCAAATTTCGAATCCGAAATCATCAAAGAGCTTTGTTTAATTATGGGAATTAAAAAATCCACCTGCCCCGAGCTGGGTTTGAACTCGAGTACCTCCGATTACTAAGTGAGCACTCTACCACGTCGCCATAAAAGCTAGCTGATAGGCAAGAGAGTACAAGTGCCGTATTATACCTCTACTACACATGCATGGATAAGTATAATGGCCCTAACAAGGCCTATCATCAACATTTTGGACATTTGAGCTGTCACTGTGACCTTGACCTCTGAGCTAGGAATCTGGGTCATGCACGTGACACACCATCTCATCAAGATTAACAAATTTGCCAAGGTGTTTTAAAATCCATCCATGCACAGAGTGGCCCGGACAAGGCAACCTGGACGCACGTACGTATATACACCGAACTGCGGTACCAAATGTGACGACTAAGTCGAGCTATCTGCAAGCGGGCTCGACAAAAAAGCACCTTCATGAACTGAAATATAATGGTTCAAAACAAGTATTAAATGAGAAGTTAAAAATTGCAAAAACATGTGTCCCATCAATTTATCTGCTTTATAATTATCAAAAACCTGAACGAAAATATAACCTGGTTGAAAAGCTAATTAGGATTTACAGCATTTTTCATGGTGATTTGCATAACTTAGCTAACCCAGATTGATACTGCCTAAAACTTTTCACCGTGGTCGACTTTTAATTGCGCTAGACTATTATTGAATCAGGGGATGAACACACTCCTTGATCTGAGCTTTTTAGGTCATAGAACTCTAGTAGTGGTACATGGGGCAACATATGGTTCAGCTCCTGCTGTATCAGGTGTCCCTTTGACTGCTTCTATTCTTTGCTCAAATAAAATGACCTGTCGGCGTCTCTATATCTCTTTGTGGATGATTTTGTTATTAATAGATATATAAAGTAACAGACAGACACAGTCCAGCTGCAGAAATATCTTGACAATTTATCTCATTGGAGCTAAAGTGAAAAACGTCCTTTAATGTAAACAAATGTCATATTATGCAGGTGGTGAACATAGATAATACCTTACCTGATCATCCTTTGTCCAGTGACAGTCGAGCTACTTACTGACCTGTAGAAGTGACATTCAACTTATCCTGGTCTTCACACTAAACAAAAAACAAAACCTTAAACGAAATAAGAGCTCGACAAAGGCAGCAGCCTGTAATACCATTGCTTCATTAACTTGAACATTGCTTTAGTGTATGGGATCCTTACCTTCTGAAGGATATAGAAAAAAATATTAGAAAATATTCACAGGCAAGATGTTAGACTTTTCACAAACAACTATAGCAAGACAGCAGACACAATCTTCAATGAACACCCTAACTTATCTAAAGTGGAACAATTCAAATTAGAAGACAGTGTAGTTGTTGTCTCTCTGACAATTGAGCATTTTATTTGTTTTTGGTGGTTGAATCATAAGCTAACAGGATCCTATGCCGCCTGTGTGTTATATTTTCTTCCCACTGGGTGGCTATTCCTTCTCTCTTCGGCTTGTTGGAAGGCAGTCTTGACGGTGGCTTGCCAGATTGTATGATCGGACGTCGCTACTTCTAGGTCCGCCTGGTCAATGCCGCGAGCCTTCAGGTCATGTTTGCAGAGGCCTTTGCATTGGAAGTTGGGATCTGTGGGCTGCATCGCTGTGGCAAGCTCGCCATACAAAACGTCTTTTGGGATGCGTCCATCGTCCATGTGTCAGACACGGCCCAACAAGCATGACTGTCAGGATGACAAACATGTTTGGCACACCCGCCTTGGACAGGACTTCTTCGTGCAATTTTGCCAGATGATACCCAGGAGTCGTCTGAGGCAGTACATATGATGCGTTCAGCCTGTGTTCTTGGCGGGAGAACAGTGTCCAAGCTTCGCTACCGTAGCGGAAGGTACTCAGACCACAGGCTTGGTACACTCTTATCTTTGTGTTGGTTGTCAGCATACTGTTGTCCCACATTCCCTTTTTAGGTGATTTCTCGCCTATCTGCAAAATTAGCTAGGCGTCGAGGGATAGGTTGCTGGAGGTGGTTGAGCCGGGGTCAGTGAAGTTTTCGACCACTTCCAGAGTGTGTTCCGAACTCACGATGATGATTTGAGGAGTGATACTGGCATTCTGGCCTATGATGTTAATCTTTTTCAGGTTAATGGTTAGGCGGAACTTGGCGCATGCTACCGCTTTGCGGGTAATAGGGCGCTGGAGTAATTCTTCTGTTTTGGTGGTGAAGGCGGGCCAAGTTGAAAAAGTTCCTGTCACTCCTAGATTGTCGAAAGGCAAAGCACAGTAGCAGGGATGAGAACACGCCGAAGAGTGTCAGGACCAGGAGACAGCCTTGCTCCAAAATACTCTTGGATGCGAAGGGGGCCGAGTATGATGTGCCGTACTGAACAGTATAATCATTTTCATGAGCTTAAAGGGGGACGGGGTATCCAATCCCTGTGTAGGAGTATAAAGAGGCCGTTTTAGCTGACCAGGATGAACATTTTTTCAGGTCGATGAAGGCAAGAAACTGGGGGCGTCCCTGTTTATGACACTTCTCCTGTAGACTGTCGACCTTGGAGCTCTGAATCCTTATTGTGACTCTGGATACACAGGGAGTAATCGAAGCCTTATGTGGACAACTCGGGCAAAGGCTTTTCCCTCGATGCTGAGGAGGAAGATTCCGCTTTTGCTGCGAATGCCCTTATTTTTGTAAAGCTTGGCGTCGGGGATGTCCTGGGGTATTGTGCTTTCCCTCAGCACTGGAGCAGAGGGGCGTGCAGGTGGCCAAGGAGGGAGCTCTCTCTGCCAGCCTTGATGATCTCCGATAAAATTCCGTCGTGTCCTGAAGTTTTTTCCGCTGGCTATCGAGACAGCCTTTCTGAGTTCTTCGATGGTGAATGGTATATCAAGCTTCTCTGTGGTGGGTAGAGAAGTGGCGTTCTCAATGGCTGTGTCGATGACCGTGTTCTCTCTCGAATACAATTACTGGCAGTGATCTATCCATGTTTGGTCTTCTCAATGCCTGTGTCCATGACTGTGTTCTCTCTTGAGTACAATTACTGGCAGTGTTCTACCCATTTTTCCGTCTGCTTGCTGCGGTCTATAATGATGTCATTGAGGTGGATTGATCAAGACGAGCGATCTTGATGGCACAAGGACCAAACGTTTTCTCCATGCCCTTGCCCTTGTACATGGCGCGGATGTCAACACAGTCTACAGAGGTCTAGATCTCACGGCACAGGGTCAGACAGAAGTCGTTGGCGCACTTGTGCGTGATCATTTCGCATTATTTCATGCTATTCTGTAGGCGGCCAATGTTTCCCAGGAGGGCTGGACATCGTTTATACTCGAAGAGTGCGGCACGCTTGGCAGTGATTGCAGGCTCGATCTCCTTGATCCCGGCCTTGAACCAGACTTCGCTTTTCCATATTCTCCTCCGAAAAGTGTCGATGGTGGCTTGTACACGGCATCGCAGATGTGTCTCCATCGTGCTGTGGTGCTGTTCGTTAGGCAGTCAACGAGGGCCTCGTTGATAACTTTGGCGAAACGTTCACGCAGCTCGGGCATTGAGGTTTTGGAGGTGTGGATACGAAGGTGGCCCTTTTGGTTGGATCGATGGATTCGTTTGGGACGGAGACGCACCTTGCTGATGACCGAAAGTGGTCGGTGTTGCCGTCGGACTGTGGCATGACGAGTGACAAGTACGTGGTTTTGGAGGGGGGCTTCTGGTGATGACAACTGGTCCAGCTGGTGCTGGTGACGAGACCGTGCTAGGGTACCTTCAGGACACTCTGCGGTGTGGTTTGGTCGGGAAGAATGTGTCTGAGATGCAAGGGTTGTGGTGGGAGCAGAGTGCAGAAGGCTAAATGATAAGGCTTAATAATTAAGTTCCAAGTGTTAGTATTGTAAAAGAACTTGAAAAGATTACTTTGCTACCTATTTTCATCTTACTATTTAACTTTATAACATTTCTTGTCTTGGCTTGATAAAATAGAATCTTTGACCAAAGACAATGATTAAAGAAATCAATAAATAAATTCTTCTTCCTTTTCTTTCTTTTTTCTTCTTCTTTTTTTCAAGTTCACGCAGAGTAATTTTATAGTTTTTTTGCACCAGCTTCGGTGCTTTCTGCGCTCTGATTCACTACTTCCTGTCTGTACTTGGGAGGCTGAAAGTTTTGGAAGTTTTTTAAACAGGTATGATAACAGCAGATTTTGACGACATTACGTGACGAAAATTTCATTAACGAAATAAGAAATGCCAATCGTCTTAAAAATTCGCTTTTTAAGGAGGTATGATTATACTTGAGTAAGAATAAATTGACGATTTTTGGGCTAGTTTTCGGACAAGTTCTAGTTATAACCCTACTGCAAGTAAATTGACGATTGAAGCAGTATGTATTTATTTAGTACGAGTTACTGGAATATGTGTTTACAACTTATTACTTCCGTTACGCCTTGGAATTTGGATCCAGGAGGAACATGGTAGTCAGTTTTCTGAATTTTCATGTTCAACTCGCATGTAATGTCATGTGGTGCATTTTAACAAAAGGGACCCAATGCATTATTTATATGCATTATAGAAGAAATATCATAAAAATGATGTCAAAAAGTACCTGCAAATAACACTGTATGACATTGAAATGGTGTCTCTAAAACCACATTGCATTTTGACTAATATTGATATAGATCTATGTCTGTCAAAGTCAAATATAGTGTTATAACGTAGATTCTGACTAGGGTCGGGGGTCTGAAATCCAATAAACAATCTTGAGTCCAAAGAGTTTAAACACAATAATTTTATTTCTTGAATCTAACAGCAGTTGTTGTGAATGATGACCAGCAAGAACTCGGGGAAGTTTATAAATACCATTTTGAGATAATCAGCTCAAAATCTTGTGAAAACAACAGATTGTACTTTTACTTAAATTTCTAAAAGACTAATAATTAGTTAATCACAGTATTCTTTGATCTGGCTTGACATGTCTGCCACCTTTTCACCTGTGGCTTCCAGTCTTTGCCTAATAATCAAGCTAGCTTTGACCCGAGCCTTTGAGATCAATTATCACCAAGTCATACCATTGTTAAGAAAAGAACTTGGTGAAAAAGGTGAAATGTTGTTAAAATCTCGGCTTGGATAATCTGATAAAAATTCCTTGCTAATTTAAATTTCATACCAAAAATATGATGTTGACTTTTAATGTAAAATAATTATAAAATGCTGTTTATTGGACTCTTCTTTTAAATAGTCAAAAATTAAGGTCATATCCAATTTCTATACAAAAAACTGAACATTTTAATACTAAACATCATGATATTAGCTCCTGAAATAAAAACTCAATTTTTTGCATTCATTTATAAAACATGACTCTATAAGTTGAAATTAGTAAGAAAATACACTTTATTAATTATTCATTATATAACTGCATATATATCTTTTGAGTTATGTAATATAACATAATATTACATAAGAAATATTCACATTATAACAATAGCATAGCTAGGCCTATAAGTTTTCAGTAACAAGAATGCTTCTATTTAAAGTCAAATTTACATAAAAAAAACCATAAGGCTGAACTGAACTCACAAGGGATGAAGTCAGTGTTCTTATCAGATGGCCAATAGTAGTTTATTCAGTCAAATGGATTTTTTTCATCAGAATTGCTTGCAAATGCTACCACATTCCTGTTAAAACATTAAATAGATAAAATATTCTATTTAAACCAAAAGAAATCAAGACAAAAGCCCATAGAAAAGTATGAACAAGATCAACTTTTTATATAGATATTAACCATCTAATAGATTGATGGTCAGACAGCAGCTGTTTATAAAGGTAACATATGGGTTAAAGACTCTGACATACTGGGAAAAAAAGGACAGCCAAGTAAGTTTCTCATTCCAGAATGTGTAAGAATGAATGAAAATATGATGGTGTTATTAAAGCAAGAACGTTACTGAATCTGTTAACATTGTTAAATCAAAAGAAATTTAATTGTAACGAAATTAAAAGACATACATCTGTAACTAGCATTTTACATTGTACACTTTACTGTACATGTTGAAGTCTCATTTTTATATTGACTTATTGTAGTATTACAGTATTTGTTATTATTTATTATGTGCATCCCATGTAAAAGGAAGAATGTTTTTAATAATTGTTTATTTTGTTGCACCTTGCAAATACAATGTATAACAATCTACATCAATTGAAGAAGCTGGCAGAATAGTCATAGAGCATGATAAACTATAAAATACCATTACACATACATTTCACCAATATATTACAGAAATGTAACAGACCTAGAAGAAGTTGAAGCTATATCTGAAGATGGAGAGTATATCAGAGTATGATTGTGGTGATGGCCGCTGTAGGGACATGTTTTGGGAGTTTGTCTACATTGTTGTGATCCCAGGGGCTCTAGTCTTCACAATTGTCTTCATTACAAGTGTACTCATGTGTTGTTCAGCTTGTAAAAGGTAATAAACTTCTTTGACCTCAAGGCTGACCCTGAAGTCCCATTTAGAACAAAATCATAATTTGCAGCCAGCCAACCAGAAGAAGTATGAGACAAGCAGAATTACACTGATTAATTGTTCAGCTTATATTCCTGTTGCTGACTTTACTTTCTTGTAAGAAATTTAGCAGTTTCTTATTATGGATAGGGATCTAGTCTGATACTTCCAAAAATAGTCATGAAACAAGCTTCTTGCATATACAGTTAATAAATGATTGGAAATGGAACTCTAAAACAGTATCTAAACTCAGTCAAACTTGCTTTATTTGAAGTTTATGTTAGCCTAATTCATATTGTAAGCTCTTTTAGTAAGTAGAAATAGCTTGTTTATTTTTTACTTATAGGAGGAAGCCAGACACCATCACTGATGAGTAAGTACTGAAAAATGTTAATGGTGTAAAAGGAAACTTCCACAATTTATTGATCAAGTAGCATGGATATATTTAAAGAATTGTTTCTTTTTTATCATTGAAAATTACATAACATTGTCTTTCCGCTTTAAAATTGAAAAAAAAAATTAAGGTAAAATTAAAGATTTTCACAAAATAGGTAATTAAACCTGGATTCACAAAGACTCAGCCACTCAGCTGTAAAGTTGTTTTATGTTTTTCCCAAATTTCCTGAAAAATTGCTCTTTGTTTGAAACTTTTATGAGTTTTACAGTTTAATTTATGTTCAGTAACGAGATACTTGTTGTCTACTTGTTCTTTCCTAGCCAACCACATTCTTCTAATTTTAAAGGACACAGTTGCTTGGTTATAACTCCATACGTCGAGCATCATTAAGTTTGCGACAGCTATCACACAACAGGGATACACCACTCTTGTCAAGTCGAGCCAATCGGGATGCACGCACAGCTTCCCTTAACCTTGATAGGGAGCAACGGTACCGCCGAGGGGCAGGAGGAACAGCTAGTGCACCAGGTACTCTGCAAAGGTATGTCATTCATTAGCAGTGTTCCTTGCATGAAGTTTTACTTAAGTTATTTTTAAGGCCCAGAGTACTGAAATATGTAGTGAAACATTGTAGAGTGATCTCAACCATGGTTGTTCAAATAATGTTCTTTGGGTCACTTTTAGCCCCAACTGTTGGGTCACTATTGGCCCTACCGGAGGGTCACATGTTTTACATAAAAATATAAATGAAAATCTTAAAAATACTTCTCACATGAAACTGCAAGGTAGAGATTTTTAAATTTTGCACATAGCATTGTCTAGTGGACTTTGACCAAGATGGTTAAACTTTTAGCCCTTTGGTTATTTTTGGCTGTATCCTGGCAGCCAAATGTTTTACAAACACTCTTTAATTTTTTTTGTCAGAAACTTTTGAAATTTGATATGAAGCGTTGTCATGGTAACCTCTGCCTGGATTGAACAATTTACATCTAGGGTTATTTTTGGCTGCACCATGGGTTTCAGACGATTTACAAAGACTTATGGTGACAAACCCTTTAAAAGTTACATGTCAGAAACCTTTAAAATTTGAATGCAGCATTGTCTAGTACTTCTCTTTTTTAGCATATCTGAGCTCAAGGGGAGCTTTTGTAATCACCCTATGTCTGTGCATCATCAACTTTTGGCTTTAAACTACATTGTCTCCAGAACCACTTGTTCAAAGTTAATAAAATTTGGCAGGTGTTTTCCTTGCATAAAACCACACATGTGAAATGTTTTAAGACTTCAATAGTAGGTTTTGGTCAAAATATCAGTAGATTTAACTTTTCATCAGTAGTTTATGTTTATCTTAAAGCACCCTAAAATATGAGGCGCTAAAATGCTCGAGACATTTTTAGCTCATCTGAGCCATAGGCTCATGGTGAGCTATTAGGATCGATCAATATCCATTGTCTGTCGTCCATCCACACTTAGTGGTCACATTTTTGCCTCAATCATCCTGAAACTTTGTCAGGATGTTTGTCCCAGTAATTATTCAAACGAGTTTGAATATGGGTCATCTGGAATCAAAAACTAGGTCACATGGCCCAAAAATATAAAAATCTTGTTTACAATTTATAGGCTACTTTTTCAGTCCAAATATCCATTGTAATTTTTCCTACTTAATTCTTCTCCGGGTCATAACTTTAAAGATATTGAAGATATTAATTGAAACTTCATAAGTGAATAGATTTCACTGTGGAAAGGTGCAGTGCCAAACAACCATAACTCTCTTCCGCATATTTTTCGACTTATTGCCCTTTGTAATTTTTCATACTTAATTCTTGTCCGGGGCATAACTCGAAGGGTATTGAAGATATCTATTTGAAACATCATAGGTGAATAGATCTCATTGTAGGGAGGTGCAGTGCCCAATAACCATTACTCTATTTCTCACAATTTTTGAGTTATTGCTCTTTGTAATTTTTCATACTTAGTTCTTGTCCAGGACATAACTTGAAACCTATTGAAGATATTCATTTGAAACTTCATAGTGAATAGATCTCACTGTGGAGAGGTGCAGTGCCCAAGATCCATAACATGTGCTATTGTCAGGCGACACTTCCGACTCACAGAGTTCTAGTTCATTTTAACAACCATTTACTTATCAGTAAATAAATAAACCAATTTACACAGAGTCCACATGTAGGGTCAGTAACCCTTTATCTCCCTGATAAGACTTTACATGTCCAACAGACATTAAATTATGTAAACACTGACATGCTTTGAACCTCTGCTTTCATTTGTGAATAATAATTACTTGTTTTTGGCTGTTCCAAAATCAGATGTTTTACAAAGACTTATACATACATTGACTAATTCTTAGGAATTTTCTTGTCAGAAACTTCTGAAATGTGGCATGTAGCATTGTGTAGTTATTTCTTTTATTTAAATAATTGACCATTATGTTATTGCAATCTAGGGCCATCATGGCCCTCTTGTTAAGATCATAAGTTCATTACATTGCAGCAGTTTTATTCAGAGGAATTTAGGGCCAATTTGCCCTCTTGTTTTCTAGACAAGTCAGTTTAAGACATCATTGGTCACCCACACCTTCTATACAACTTTATTTAGTACAGTAAAACACCATTCAATCGAGCATCAATAACTCGAGAATTATTGGTAACTTGAGGACATTGTTTGGTCCTGGCAAATTTATATATATTTAACGAAAATAATGCAGGATTATTTGAGCATCAATAACTCGATTGCTTGAGCAATGTTTCTGACCCAAGGTCATTTTTTGTGCTATATATTTGTTGTTTAACTCAGGCATACCTAAAACCGTTGTGATAAGTCATGTTGGCACTAACAGCCAAAAAGAAAACACGTATTTTTCGTACTTTGTGATAATTGCGTGAGCGTTGTTTTGATTGGCTTGATTGGATATGAAAATTAATTGAAACACAAATTTTACTTTTACACATTAGCGTTTATGCAAATTAAGTCTAATGTGCGATATAAAAGTCTGCTATTTTGTTCATTATCAAAGGACTGTTGGATTTTAGCACATCAGAGAGTTCTGTAACTATTGAAAATATAGCAAATTTCGGATAGCTCTAGACCTCGGATAACTCCAGCATTCTGCGTATCCCCATGGGACCTCGAGTTATCAATGTTTTACTGTACTGATGGTCAAATGACTTCGGATTATTTGTTTTCATGAATATTAATGAGTGAAGGGAAGGAACTCTTTCTCCAGTGGTATCCTGCATTACAAGTAAATACTAGTCAGTTTGGAGAGTTAGCATAATGTCTTACAGGGGTTTTGTTACTTAATAGTTGTTTTCGGCTTGAATTTTACACATACTTCATGTAAAATAATGAGTATATTGGCTGAGTTTGTAAGATGGAATTCCTTTGGAAACCAATGAAAGTAAGTCATTAGTTATTAATGAGTATGAAATTTTCATAAACAATCATTCCATGGTTGATGAATCCTGTTAGATTGAAACAGAATATATAGAAAGTAGGTTTTCAATGATTGTATAAGCAATCACAGGTTTTCTTCTATTTTAAAATGTCAAAACAGTTCTGTGTTTTACCGCAAACTGTCATTGAACCAATATGCATGATTGTTGATAATGTATTTCTAGAGCAAAAATTAGTAAGCTTTATTAAATTTGCAGGGACAGAGAGAGACACCATCGGCACCAGAGAGAACGTCAGTCAGACATACCCCCACAGTATAGCACACCACCTAGGTACCCATCCAGTGGGGCAGTAAACACAGGCTCAGGGTAATAATATCTGTCGTTGATAACTAGGGGTTCAGGTATTTAGCTATGCTTATGATGCATGATTGTCTGCCATTACATTTTGAAAATCTTGTAGCACAAACTGCACCTTAAGTTTTTCAGCTTCACTATGAAAAGAAGAGGTATACTAACTAGAAACTGGGTCTTCTGCTTTGGACTTTTGCAGGTGTGACAAGAGTTGTAGCCCTTGGACATTTTGTAAAACAAGATGTAGTTGAAATATAACACAACAATTCCAGTCCCTTACCTATCAGCCAGCTGTTATGTCAGTTTGCTTTGTGATTTAAGGATCTTTAGTTTGAATCCTGTGCACCGAACATTAGTCGTAAATATGTCGCATGTCAGACAATGATGACTCTCCCTAGAAGCTTCTACAAACCTTCATATTCAAAGTATTTCAGAACAAATTTTGAGAGGGAGATTTGTATTTAGTAGAGGTATAAATCAGCTGTTCTACTTTTTTACCCATTGGCTAGCTTTATGGCAGAATGTTAGAGTGTCATTTTGTGAACAAGGGTTTACTCTAAGTTCTGTGCAGATTTTCATGGGATCCTCTACTAAAATTTTTAAAAGAACTCAGTTTTTTGCCATACTGTGGTTGCAGTGGCAATGAAAGAAAAAAAAACTTTAAAAAGCCCTCTTGTCCAAAAAGTTATATGCACTCATTATACCCCCGTCAAATATTGTTTGCATTGGTATACACAAGTCTTTTTAAGGTCAGTCGGTTGGTTTGTCAGTCAGCCTGGCAGTTGATCGTTTGGTCCATTGCAGAAATCTTGTGACACTAACTGCTTCAACATTTCTAGGACTATGAGTTTGAAACTTGTTGTGCATGTTCAGCAATTAATGTAGATGTGCAGAACACATTTTTCATGCCCACTCAGTGGTTTTACAGCCCGTCATTGCAAAATAATGTGACACAAACTTCTTTCACATTTCTAGGACTGTCGATATGAAACTTGATGTGTTTGAATCCAATAAGTGTAGATGTGCATGACACATTGATTTGCCCACGATTGTTCCTCTGCAGTTTTACAGCCTGTCAAACACGAACTTCTTCCACATTTCTTGGACTTTGTGTGCATGATCACAATTAAGAATAGATTTGTTTGACACTTTTTTCTTACATGCCAGTGCATGCTCTGAGGTTTTACGGGCTGTCATAGCAAAATCTTGTGATGCAAACTACTTCCACATCTCTAGGACTATTGATTTGAAACTTGGTGTGCAAGCACACCAGTAAGAGTAGATGTGCATGATGTATTCATTATTTCTCCTTTTCTTTTGACAAGGTGGTATCGCGGGGGTATTAATCAAATTCAGTGGTAGCTTTAGTTTTTCTGGCCAAGTGATTTGGTGTTGCACTGTCATATAGTATTATTTGGATAAACTTTGTTTGCTGGAACTTGTAGAAGTCATGTTTGTTGAGGGTCAGAAGTTTGCACAAACTCTTTGAAATCGTCACCAGTATTCTCTTTCAGAGGAGAATAGTTTCAGATAAAAGCCTAGACTGATATAATTTTTGATGAACTAAAAAGATATGTTCTTTTAGATTTTGTTTGTATACCCATCAGAAGACGGGACTTTTTATGGGAAAACCCTTGGTGGGTGGCAGGCTGAGAGGTGTCCATTACAAAATTCTGTTGCTAATAGGCTGACTGACTTCAAACTTGCTATGTGGCTTTCTTGCAGTGAGTAGAAGTGCAAAGCAAAAGAACCATTACTCTGCCTGGTTCCATTTTTGAATAATCTCCCCTCTTAAAAAATTTTTGTCTGGAGTACAACTTTAAAACTATTAAGTGAATTAATGTGAAACTTAAAACTTGAAACTTGAAACTTAAAATGTAGACAGATGACAACCAGGAGAAGTGCATGCCCAAGAAGCATAACTCTATCTCCTGCTTTTGAGTAATCTCCTGTAATGAATTTTTGTCTGAATCTTATCTTAAAAGCTATGAAAAGGATTGACTTGAAACTTAAAATGAAGATAAATGAAGTGAACCATAACTCTAACTGGTCCATTTTTGTCGAGCCCGCTTCCGGTGAGCTCAACTTAGTCGCCACTTTTGGCGTATATTTCGGTGTATATGTGTCCATGCGTCTGTCCGGATTTGTCCACTCTATATCTTGCTCATTCTATGAAGGATTACAAAATAATTTGGTAAAAATGTTCACCATGATGGGGTTGTGTGTCGCACACAAAACCCAGGTCTGCCGTTCAAAAGTCAAGGTCACACTGGGGGGGTCAGCGCAAAACCCGTGTCCAGAGCGTAACTTCTACATGCTTGAAGGGATTTTGATATAACATGGTACAAATATTCTCTGTAGTGAGGCGGAGTGTCGCTCGAAAAATTCAGGTGTCTGTGGCAAAGGTCAAGGTCACGCTTAGGGGTCAAAAGTCAAATAACAAAATAAAACATTCATTTGTGAGTTTAACTTCTATATACATGGATGGATTTTAATATAACTTAGCACAAATGTTCTCCATGTTGAGTTGAGTTGCCTCGTGCAAAATGAAGGTCAAGGTCACAAGAGGTCAAAGGTCAAATAAAAATATTAAAATTTGTTTGTTGGCGCTGTATCTTGCATATGCTTTGAAGTATTATGCGTAGTGGTCAGAGGATTTGAAAAATTGAAGTGTCTGTGGCAAAGGTCAAGGTCACATTTAGGGGACAACGGTCAAATAACAAAATAAAACATTCATTTGAGAGTATAACTTCTATATACATGGATGGATTTTAATATAACTTAGCACAAATGTTTTCCATGATGAGTTGAGTTGTCCCGCGCAAAATGAAGGTCAAGGTCACAAGAGGTCAAAGGTCAGATAGAAATATTAAAATTTGTTTGTTGGCGCTGTATCTTGCTTATGCTTTAAAGTATTATGTTTAGTGGCCAGAGGATTTTGAAATTGTTGAGCCCCCTTGTGGTGAGGTCGACTTAGTCGCTGCTTTTCACTTTTTGTGGTTTGGTGTATGTGCGTCAGTCAGTCCATGTGTCTGTCTAGATTTGTTCGGTCTATATCTTGCCTCATTCTTTGAAGGATTACAAAATAGTTTGATACAAATGTTCACCATGATGGGATGGCGTGTCACACGCAAAACCCAGGTCTGCCGCTCAAAGGTCAAGGTCGAACTTGCAGGGTCAGCTCAGTACCCGTGTCCGGAGCATAACTTCTACATGCATGGAGGGATTTTAATATAACTTATTTGTTTTTCAGTGTGGTTTCAACACAGAATTGTAGAAATGTTCTTGCTGAATTTGATGATTTGTGAATATTTGTGCAGTGGCATGTGAAATGTCTGGCATCATCAGTTTGCAGCCTAGGCTTATGGCCATATATTATATTATATCCATTATGCGATGCTCTTGTTTTATTTTCATGCATATGCAAGTATTTATAAAATAGAAGATGAGAAAACTTAGTGCTCCAAATCCCATGCAGCTCTTATTTTCCAAGATAACATTAAAAGTGACATGGCACTATAATATTCTAATCTACTTAAAGTGTTTTTAATTTTTACAGTTCATTTTTTGGTTGGCTATGATTTGGTATCTGTCTTGTTTGTAACATAAACTGGTAAGGTACAAGAAACTTATCAGTGAAGGAAATTAAGATTTTTTGTAACAGCATTTTATAATTACTGAACCCATGAGATATGACAAACATGCACAACTTGGCAACCGAAAATTGTGCTATAAATTTGTCCAGCGGTTTTTATTGTTTAAGATAACAAATATAATTAGCTATTTCATAGGCTGTGTGTTAGGTTTGCAGGATGGAGAGATCACGACTAGAGCTTTTGGAGTTAAAACAATATTAACTGTAGTGAGATTCTGCAGGAACCATTGATCCTAGCCTAGGGAACTGTGTGTTCAAGGAAATTTAACTTCAAGCAAAATGAAATTTAACTCTGCAGGAAATATCTTGTGAATATCTCAGCGTAAAACAAATATGAACCAAATAAAAGTTGCATCTTTGATAAAAAATGTGACAGACAATTCTTGTTCTTCAAATAAAAGAAAAAACAAAACTTCATACATTTTCATCTTTCTTGTCACAAAATATTATTTCCTTGACATGTTCATTTCTTAAAGAATTGTGCATAATTTCTCAGACAGTCTAATATTAGCTTAATTCTGCTTCTTGGGAAAGTCATCTTTTCCCATTTTTGGACTAGTATTATGAACTCACAAGAGTTCTTCATTGTTTCTTATCCTGCAGCCATACAAAAACTCTGTCAAGGTTATTTCAACAGGAATTGTTTTGTTGGTCACTAAGTCTGTTTGCCTGTTGAAAGCATTTCTTTTGCAAATGTTATGTAACTTGGTTCTTGCGATAATATCAGTCACAGGACTAGTATTCATGGATTTGGAAGTTCAAAGGGCATAGTATTGGTAAATATACCCTCATCACCTCTGCAGTGATCTCCCCTTCATTTTTCAGTACAGATCTCTGATACCACTGGTAAACTTCAGATCACTGCCAGTTTGTACACAGATATGGACTTCGTTTAAACGAATGTGGAAAATGTGTGTGTGGAAAGGGGGGGATGCAGAATGTTATAAACTGAAAAAAAATAACTTTAAAAAAATTAACTCTACTTTTATTTACTTTTGTTCATCATCATGTCACATGCCTGGTGGCTGTGATCACTGTAATGAAAGGGAAGTAACTAGTACATTGAGTTTGAATAAGTGCTGATTAGATTAATAATGCCCATTTTTTAAAACAATTTCCAAGTATTTGTAAGGGGATTGCAAAGTTGTTCCCTTAACTCTGGCATTTTGGTTGTCTGTAACTCTTGTATATGAATGTCCTTCATGTTATGTTCCACACTGGTTTGAAATAAATGAAACTTTATAGGAAGTACCAAGAAGTGATGAACATATAGTCAACTTGATATGTATTGATTATTTTTCACACAGTTATGATTTTATTGGAATTTCATTGGCAAATGGACTATTGAACTATATGGGAAGGGTAAGAACTAGGAAGAGATGTCCATATTACAATTACGATCCAGATTGTTTTTCAGCAAGTTATGGGCTCTTTGGTTTGCTACATACAGTATACAATAGCATTATTTCTGTCAAGACTGTTTTTTCGCAACACCTTGCTGGAATTGAATGAAACTTTATGGGGATCTTCAGTTAAAAGATGCTCATATTACAAGCATTTATCCAGAGTTACTGACCCTTTGATTTTGATGAATATAGTATGCTGTAGTACTTTTTGTTTGTTGGCTATTTCTCAGCAACTAGTTGTTTGAATTTCATAAAATCAGTAGGAAGCTTCAGTACACATAAATTATCAGCATGATGTTTGGTCAGCTTCTTGGATTTCCATGATGTTTGGTCAGCTTCTTGGATTTCCATGATGTTTGGTCAGCTTCTCGGATTTCCATGATGTTTGGTCAGCTTCTCGGATTTCCATGATGTTTGGTCAGCTTCTCGGATTTCCATGATGTTTGGTCAGTTCTTGGATTTCCATGATGTTTGGTCAGCTTCTTGGATTTCCATGATGTTTGGTCAGCTTCTCGGATTTCCATGATGTTTGGTCAGCTTCTTGGATTTCCATCAAACTTGGAATGCAGATTCTATGACACGTTAAAGAAGCTTTAAAGGCACAATCTTTCTGTTGTTTATTGAAAGGGCTAATATTATAGAAAACTTTGTGGCATGTGCTTCTGTGAACATGGATTGTTTCCAATGATTTCTTGTTGTGTTAAGTTTCCCTACAATTTTCCGTCATGAATTCCAATAAGTGCTGTAAATCTATACTAAGCAAGACATACATAGAGTTTTGTAGAAGAAGGTGTTGCAGATTTATGCCCCTTCGATACAAGAGTTAATACAGTATGTTGACTTCACTAATTTTGCAACAGGCTTCATTGTCTGTTTTGTTACAACTTCATTGAATATGTGATTTAAATGTGCTGATCTGAAAAGTGGAAGTAAGTGAAAGAGTCATGTGCATTCTTGCTTCATTTATTATCCAGGTGTTGACAGTGGGCATTTCTGTTTTTCTGTAGTAACTCCTCAGTGAATCAATACTTTACTACAAATGTTTGTTTGTATTAATGACTTTTTTTTCCAATTAAATTGACAGCTGAGGCTTTGAGTTGTTATGTGATTCTGAAGCTGAAAACATCTGCCTTTAATATGTACATAAAGTGATAAAGTATGTAGACTTTTACAGTGCCTAGAGGTTGAGTGATACATCAGTCCTCTATAACCTAGTGTTCCAGAAGTTGTCTAGCTCTGTTAACAGTTTTTTTTTTTTGTCGTCATTGTCATGTGTAGATTATCAACCTTACAGTTTACTGTAAATGAATTCTTCTCACATGGAACTTGAAAAAACCTTGCAGGTATGCAGAACTCTAGTTGCTATGTCAGTTTTAAAGAGAGTACTTCAAAAATCTTTAACTACAATGCCTAGAGGTTAAAAATTTGGTATGCAGTATTGTCCATTTGATTTCTGCCAAGATTCTCAAATAACATTCCTTGGGTCATTATTAGTCCCTTCAGTGGGGTATTAATGAAAATCTTCTTTTCTAAAACCAAAGGATCAGAGTTCTGGAATTTTGTATCTGTCAATGTCTATTGGACAACCACTAAAATTGTATAAATTATGTCCATGGAGTCATTATTTCCATCTTATACATGTATTTCTCATTGACATTTTGCTCCTCCCTTACATTTTTTTTTTTTTTTGTTGATGAAATATGTGTTTAGATAGTTAATCTGATCAGTAGATAACTTATGCTCTGTTTTAGAGTATTTGGATGACTGCAGTGGACCCCTGTTCAGAGCTTGGTTTATTTGTAGTGCCAAATTTGTGTTCTCCCCATTCATGGTAAAAGAGAAGTTCTAATGTCTGACTTGAGATATTTAATTATCACTGTTGATGGACAGCTTACTGTTAATGGCTGTCCTGACTGTAATGAAATATATATAGCCAAAGACTGCTAAGTGTGTGATTCTAAGGTATGCTTAATTGATTCAGAATTATATCCTAAATAGATGACTGCAGTGTATAAATCTGTCTGATATATCTTTCTGAGCATAAGTTCACACTACTGATTTGTCCTTGCTTGATTTTGCTTCAGTTAAAATCAACTTTCAGGTCTTTCTCATTTCACAGAATTCAGATGCAGGTGAACTGTTGAGAATTGAGTCAGTAAATTTTATATCTCACTCATCACTGAAATTACATGTGGGGGATGTGTGTTATCCTAAAGTCTTAATTGAATAAGAACTTTGAAGTACATCCCTTATGTTAGTCCCACATGATTGTTAATGGGACTTACCCTTAGTCCCACATGATTGTTAAAGGGATGTAACCTATAATTAACCGATGTTGTACTGCATATCTTTTCTGTTGGCTCATTCACCATAAACATAAATTAATTGTTAATTTAAAGCAGAATATAATAATGCTTTATGTTTAGACCTTACAGTGCCTGAAAAGTGTTACTTCGTGACTTGGAATAAATGGCTATCTACCTAAAAATGGTACATTAACAACTCTATGTAAGGATTTATATAAAAAAATGTAATTAGTTCAACTGTTGTACTTAAAATTTCTGACTGACACGCTGACATTTGGTAATTATTCATTAAAGTTGTCCTCTGAAACCCAAGGGCCAAATTTGATGAAACATGCCTGGGATGTTTCTTGCATGAAGCTATACCAAAGTTGTTCAAAGAATTCAATTCCATCAAGAACTCTGGTTGCAATGGCAGCTTAAAGGAAAAACTTTGAAAATCTTCTTGTCTGAAACCACAAGGCCCTGTGCCTTAAGATTTGGTATGTAGCATTGTCTAGTGAACCTCCAACAAGTTTGTTCAAATTATGCCCCTGGGGTCAAATTTTGCCCCACCCTGGGGGTCAATTGATTTTACATAAGCTTATATCGTGAAACTTTAAAAATCTTCTTGTCTGAAACCACAAGGCCCTGAGCCTTAAGATTTGGTATGGGACATTGTCTAGTGAACCTCAACCAAGTTTGTTTAAATTATGTCCCTGGGGGTCAAATTTGGCCCCGCCCCGGGGGTCAACTGATTTAACATAGTGAAACTTTAAAAATCTTCTTGTCTGAAACCACAAGGCCCTGAGCCTTAAGATTTGGTATGTAGCAATGTCGTGTGGACCTCTACCAAGTTTATTCAAATTAAGCCCCTGGG
Source organism: Cyclina sinensis (assembly GCA_012932295.1). Taxonomy (NCBI): domain Eukaryota; kingdom Metazoa; phylum Mollusca; class Bivalvia; order Venerida; family Veneridae; genus Cyclina; species Cyclina sinensis. The sequence goes on along the minus strand of JAAONU010000016.1, from coordinate 489,986 downwards.
GTCAAATTTGGCCCCTACCTGGGGGTCAATGGATTTTACATAGGCTTATATAGTAAAACTTTTAAAATCTTCTTGTCTGAAACCACAAGGCCCCGAGATCTAAGATTTGGTATGTAGCATTGTCTTGTGGACCTCTACCAAGTTTGTTCAAATTATGCCCCTGGGGTGAAATTTGGCCCTGCTCCGGGGGTCAACTTATTTTACACAGGGAAAACTTTGAAAATCTTCTTGTTTGTATAAATATGAGATCTTTGAATATATTCAGTTAGAAAATGTAATGTTGCATCTGATGTTTGCTTAACGGTAGACCCTCAGGCAAAGTACTCAGGTGAGCAATCCAGGGCTTTCATGGCCCTCTTGTTAAAGACTTGCATAGGAAAAAAAACCTTTAAAAATTTCCTTGTCAGTAACTACTAGGCCTAGTGTTAAGGTATTTAATGAGTAACATGGCCTAGTAGACCTCTACCAGATTTGTTCAAATCTTGGCCCTGGGGTCAAAATTGGTCCTGCCCCTGAAATCACCAAGGCTAATAATAGACTTCTCAACTTTTCTTCATAGAGCCTTTATCAACCGACAGATATCTTAGATATTTAGTATATAGGCACCTTGCATTATTCTCTGCCATCATTAGGTCAAGGTAACTGAGGCTAAAAATATTTTTTTGTACTTTTCCCCATAGAGTCTTTATTTATTGACCAGTATCTTAGATATTTGGTACATAGGTAACTTGATATGTAGGTTCCTTGCATAGATCCCTACACTTAGCTGGAATTTGAGGTCAAGGTCAAGGTCACCAAGTTAAGTGATAGATATTTGGTTTATACACACCTAATATGAACCTCTACCATTTACTGTGGTCAAGGTCACCAAGGCTAAAATATAATTTTCTTCTTTTCAATATGGAGCCTTCATATAATGACCGATATCTTAGATATTTGATATGTAGGTTCCTTGCATGGACCCCTACCTTTAACTGGGGTTTGAGGTCACTGGGTCAAGGTCAAAGTCACCAAGTTAAGTGATAGATCTCCTTTCTTTTCCTGAACCAACTTAATCCCATCATAGGGGCCAGAGTAGGCATATTTTTGCCATGTCTGCATGATAGTTCTTTCTCAGCTTTTATGATTTGCAAACTACTGGCCTGATTTCAAAATAAATTAACACAGCTATCATTATGAAACTTGAGCAATGGGACACAGGAGAGCGATTAAGGGCCATCATGACTCTCTTATTGATTTTGCTAAGTGATAAAGTCTTTTTGTAGAGCTTTCATATGTTTTTAACTTAACAGCCTGAAGCTTGAAAATAATTATGGACCATAAGAATTTTTCTTATTTTTCAGTGTTGAATATGCAGAATTGAATCTTGCATTGACATCTGCAGGGGGAGTGTCACAGGTGGAAAGAGTGGCTGATTCTTAAATAAAGGAATTCAAAGAAATCTACAATTGATGTTGTGTTGAACTGCCATATTTGATGTGCTTGTCAAGACTGTGTGTAGTTCCTTTAGATGGAAAAAAATCAGGATGCAAAAAGGAGTCATTTGCGACATGATATGCTCATACCAAGCAAGTTTGATAGCCAGGGGTCATAACTGGTGTCAAGGTTCAAAATAAGACAGGAATTTTATATCAGGTCACTCATAAATATACATTATCTTGATTTTGTATTGAATGCTAATAGTGTTTGTGTGTAGCATGTTGTGACCAAGGGTTAGAACTGGACCTCTGACTACAGTTCTTTTTGAGTTTTACGACTCAAACTATTTTAAGAAGTGCAATATTTATTTTTTTTTTTTTTTTTGGCAAAACTTTTCAAAATATTTTTCATATTTCTGTGTTATAACAGTCAACAGTACAGCTACAGAGCCTTATGGGTGCTTTTATCTAATTTATTTCAATCAGATTTCATAATGTAACAAAAAAATAACTTTCTCGAGTGAGTTAATTTGATGTTAGACAAAATAAAATTATATTAATGTGTTGGATCTATGGAAAATTGACTTTTATTAGGAAACATAAGAAATAAACTAGATTTTTTTTCTAGAAATCCAAAATCCTAGTATTTGTGTTGTTTAATTTATGTTGTAATAAACAAAATGTGATCAAAAAAGTTGTTTTTTGGTATTATCGGTTACAACAGTCAGGGGCAGCCTGGGAAAATATGGTTAAACAAATAATTACAGATGATTTCAAAAATTAGAAAACACTGTTTTGTGCACTGTGTAATCTGTTACAAGCTAGTTTTGTCATACACTATATCTTATTTTCCCCACTTTTTGACCTGACTTATTTTTGTCACATATTTTGTGACATGTACACAGGTGTTCTAACAAAGACAGCCGTACTTCTTCCACCATTTACTTACATTGATAACACATTGTTCCAAAGCATCATCAGTTCAATTTCTTTTTGTAGGATGAATGTTCAAGACTTTCTCAAGCAAATCATTCCAGAACAATTTTGGTGTTTCTTTTTCTTGATGTCTTTATTAAGTTACAAAATCTACTGGAAAAAAGTTGAATTGTGATTTTTAATTTGTTCAAAGTATCCCTACTGTTTTTGTGTCTTGCATTGAAGTATGTGCAGGCAATTATAAGTTTTTATGTGTCTACCCTGGACTATATTAGTGATACAAAGAATTGTCTATATCTGTGATTTTCAATATTAACATAAAAAATTCTTAAAAAGTTTAAATGACCGTCCTGCACTGTAGAAGTTATTTCTGATTTGCATGTACTGTGCAAGATGTTAAGACTAAAACAAGAAGCGTAATTGATATAATATGAATTAATACTTAATACTATAATGTAATTAAATCACTTTGATAATTTTGTAGACATGTATACATTTTTTAAAACATTTTTCAAAACTACAGACTTGATAACGGATTTTTTATGCCCCCACTTGAAAAGTAGGAGACATAATTATAACATTTCTGCTGTCTGTACATCTGTCTGTACATTGCGGGTCCTATCATTTTGTCTGGTTAATACCTGGCAAATACTTGGGCCTAAGCCCTTGGTTCACAAAACTTCTTAAGGTTCTTGGACATGACTTGTACACTACTCCTTCTGATTTTGAGTTCTAAGGTCATGGTCACAGTGTGAAAGCCTTGTCAAATCAATAACAGGCAAACACATGGGCCTAGGTTTATTAAACTTAATAGGGTATTTTAACACTAGTTGGTCCCTATTGATTTTGAGGTTACTAGGTCATGGTTAGAGTGACAGTATGTGTAAAATCCTTGTTTGATAGATAACTGAGGAACATGTAGGCCTAGGTACACGAAACTTGGAAGGGACATTGGATGTGACCAGCAGATGATCCTAAGTGATCTGAAGGTCAGTAGGTCAATGGTCAACATCACAGTGATGGCTTGTGTAAAATCCTTGTTTATATGTTTAGTCTTTTTTTCTGTCAAATTAGCCATCTAACTAATAGCAATTAACAATTAGACATCTAACTAATAGCAGCATTACTTCACCATGAAATGTTAACCTCTCCACATAGTTAAATATTCACTAGAACTTACTACACATAAATTACTATGGTTCATCTTAGACAAGTGCAAGTAGTAGGGGCATCAGTGTCCTTGAGACACATTTCTAGTTTTTGAATTGTTTAAGTGTCATTTGTCCCATCAGTAATTACATTGTCTGAATATTTCCACTTTACTGTTCGTGTTATTCATTCTGTCATGTCCGTAAATTACCGTTTTTCATTGTGCAAAAGAAATACTTCAGCCTTAAACAGTACTCATTGGTACAGTGTTAGAGTATTTATGATAAAGTGGTTGTGCAACTGTTACACAGTGCAGGAGTTCACAAATAACATTTAACATGAAGACAGTGACTCATCATGGGAACCATGCAGACAGTGACTGGTTCTCAGGAACCAATTAGAAAATTCCCCTAAATTTTGAATTTTATTTTTTGCCAGTGGTTTAGTAGATTTTGAAAAAAAATATGTGTAATATCCTGTTATTTAGTCCACAGCTGACACACATCTTGTAGTTTCTTTAGAAAGCTCTTCCAAATCCCCAAAACAAGTCCCCAAAGCAGGAACATTTAAGTCATCCTGTGGGCAGTGTAGAAACATCACAGGAAAATTCAAGGACTTGTCATAAACAAAAGAAAATAACCATATAGTACTCATTTATTTAGAACTCAGTCTTGCCTATATGATAACAACAGTGCTCTATATATAAATGTAACATTGGAGGACCAGTGGTTGAGGGTTAGAATGGCGGACTCCCAATCTGGATGTCGCTTGTTCGAATCTCACCAGGGTGAGAGTCTACACCCACTTCCTGCATTCCTCACTTTAGGGACAAGCACTGGTTTGAATCCAGGATTCAAGAGGGATTAATATAAGGTGCAAGAGCTTGCTTCCCAATTAATGTTAAATATATAAGTTTAACAAATGTAACTTTTATCTCGATTGAATGTGCTGAATACATTTTTCATGCATCCTGGTGTATCAAAGCCTGTCTTTCTGCCAGAATATCACTGTTTTGTTTGAATACAATCAAACTGTGTGAAGTTCCATTTGCATCAGGAGATTGGAATTTCCACATATTTATAACATTTTGATTATAAAATAGAGCAGTTGTAGTATTTAAACTCAGATGAAGTTGAGGTGCAGTCAGAATTTGGATCATGAAATAAAATTCTAAACTTTGATGTGAATCTGCCAATCCTGATGCCAGTAAGCAGTTTGCAGTGAAACTGTTGTCAGAACGTGTCAGCCCTCATATTTCATGAGTCAACATTCCAATCTGTTGCTTTCAGTGAAACTTGTAGGGGGTTTATGGGTGGGGAGTTAAATCTGAAATAAGTTCTTCCAAGATTTGACAAGAATTATCTTTAAAACAGATGATCAGCGTAGATACGGTACAAAATTAATGCCCCATTAGTGTATAGTTTTTGGACAAAGGCAAATATTGAATGTCCATAGTAATCAAATGTCACATTTCGATAACAGGTAAGGCTATAAACAAAACAATGTTGATTTTAATGCTTTAAGTGTCAGTATCAATTTCAGTGAAATAGATTAAATATTTAGTCATATTTATTAATTAAATATTTAATCATATTTATTATATATTTATTATATATTTATTTCATTTAGTATATTTTTTCATGGTTAAAATGTTTTGAGATTTAATTTACAGCTGTATTAATGTTTTTATTATTGCATTCTTTTCAGAGCCTATTCAACTATCAATTACAAAGTGTGCCCTAAAATTCAGTAACAGCAACACTTTTCACCAACAGCAAACCTCCTTCTTCAGCTGAAGATTTTGTATCTAGCAATTTCATTTTGTTACAAATGGTCAAAATCAGTTTTTATACAGCTACACTGAATAACGAAAAACAAATGAAAGGTTTACTACAATACTCACATTTTAATGATAACAATTTCATCTGATGACAATGTTTGAGCAAGTGTAAAAACTAAAAGAACAAAATTAATGATATGTAACAATTTTGTTGTTTTAGAAACTGTGAATAATAAATATATATCTGATGTAAGTGCCTATCTGCTAAGCATGTATCAAAGGACAGTAGATAAATTGTAAAAAAAGTACTATTGTTAAACCAGTATCAAGAAAGGTGTAAAAGGAACACGTACAAAAAATACCAACACTTCAAACTGCTGGAAATTTTCTACATCCTGAAAAGTTAAACTTGAGATTGGTCTTCGTCCTTTCTTATTGATTAATTCCTGAAATGGTAAATTATGTAGTAAAATCTGTAACTTTAAAGTAACTTCTTAGTTTATCTTGACCTACACAAAGTCTTAGGTAATGCAACTTTGCTGACTTTCAAGAACTTTGATAATGAACTTTAAAGCAGCACCTACAATATTGATAGAGGGGCATCCAAAACAATACTGTTGGTCTGTAAAGTGACACTGCCTGTTTAATGTATGAAAATGTCCTGCTTACAAACTAACATGGCTTGTCAAAATAATTTGTTATATAACCATTTTTTCTCATGGTCACTGATGTAAGAATTTCATGTTATTTTCATCCATCAATACATATCTACAGACACATGGTTACCCAATGCAAGTTTTCAAGAAAAATGTAATATTGTTAGGTTCTCCATCATAAACTATAGCGTGACAAAAATTTCAATGACCTTTCACTATTTAAAATCTCTTCAAATCCTAAAACATTGTTTTACAATTCCTTCATAACAACCAAGGCTCTGTAATCCCTCATAGTGCTTGATATCAAGATATAATAAGAGAATTTTTCTTCACTAATTACACAATGTGCATCAGGAATGTTGTCGCAAAAGATCTCAATCATAATTTAAAGTTTGAATTTGATCTTAAAGACAGATAATATTAGTCTGCTATGAGCACACCTTTTTGTCTGTTTCTTTCCCAGAAAACAGATTTGAAATGTCTAAAACTGAATTTGTTTTCCTTTTCTTTCTTTAATTTATATTTTCTAGACAAATGGATCAGCTAGTCTGTGTTTGCTAAAATTCTGAAAACCAAAATAGATAAAAGAAAAGGTGTCTGTTTTTCAATTCTAATATTTTCTAGACATCTTATTTATGAAACTTGAATGACTGCTATGGAAACTGTCTTGACACTAACATTTCAAACCCAGTTTATCATTATTTTGTACAAATATTTTTCTCAAACAGCACAGTCAAATATTCTCTGCAGCTTTTTAAATGTTATCTGTAAATAAGTATTATTGCAACAAACATTCAAACATAACTTCAAGGTCAAAATTACTTTAAACAAGTGCTATGTTCAAATGAACGCCATGTCCCAATGGGGATGTAAACCTTTGACCCCGTGGCCTCTTAGAGGGTCTGGCGGGTAGAGCTCATCAAGGTGCATGCACCTGTGAGGCTTGGAGGCTGTAGGTGGAAAGAATTCCATGTTATGGTCAATGTTAAAGTTGTTTTGTGACAAATACACAGACAGACCAAAAACAATATGGTGACCTTGACCTTTGACCTGTAAGTGGTTTTGTTCGATAGAGCTCATCAAGGTGAATAAACATGTGAAGTTAGAACGCTTTGGGTGGAAGCACTTTCATTTTACGGCCAAAGTTAATATATTTGCTATATGGTGACCTTGACCTTTGACCTCTTAGTGGGTCTTGCGGATAGAGCGCATCAAGGTACATACACATGTGAAGTTATAATGTTTTGGATGGAAGCACTTTTAATTTTATGCCAAAGGTTAATATTTGCTCTATGGTATAACCTTTACCTTTGACCCTGGGACCTCAAAGTGGGTCTGTTGGATAGAGCTCATCAAGGTAAATTACACATGTGAGGTTAAAAAGCTTTGGATGTAAGCACTCAGTTTATGGCTAAGGTTAATATTTGCTAAAAGGTGACCTTGCCTTTTGACCCTTGGACTTCTAAGTGGGTCTATTTGATAGAGCGCATCAAAGTGCATATACATGTAAAGTAATAATGCTTTGGGTGGAAGCATATTTATTTAATGGCCAAAGTTAATGTTTGCTATTTGGGGTCACGGTGACCTTGGGCTTTGACCCCGAGATCTCTAAATGGGTTTGCTGAGTAGAGTGCAACAAGGTGCATGCACCTGTGAAGTTTAGAGGCTGTGGGTGGAAGGACTTCCATGTTACAGTAAAGGTTTAGGTTTTGCAACAAACATACAGACAAACAGACAGACAGACCAAAAACAATCGGCTCTCCCTCTGGGGGCATGATAAAATAAGTGTTTTATGGCCTTGGCATCATTTAAACGGATCATAGGCTGAATTTTAAATTATTTTTTATTTAATGATTTATATTGAATGTGAAGTTTCTATGAAATACTAAATAAGGCAAAACTACTATAATTTCATTTATGATTAGTACATTAATTTTTTCCTTCTTTAGTTTTTCTGGACAGTGAAATAATAACAGTTATTAAGTTGCTGTCAGAATGTTATTATAGGAATTTTGGCTGTAAATGGCAGTTAAGTCACAGAGATGCCATACTGAGGTAAATCAATACTTAGACTTAATGACATAGCTTACTATTGCATCTTTATACTATTGCATATACAACTAAGCTTACACAACAAAACTAAGGGGTCAAATAAGATGATACAATAGTTTTCCACTAAACCCAAGAATTTACCTATCAAAGTATCTGAGTTAATAATTTCAGTGTTATGTCAGTCTAACTATACCAAAGGTCCTATGCACATGAGTAAGCCATTAAACTGTATTTGGAGACAGTGCATGACATTTTGTCAAAAGACAATTGATAGAATGCAACACTTGGTTGAATATTTGATAGAATGTGACAGTTCATTGATGAATTGACTGTGACAAATGATCAAAGGTACTTTACAACTACAACTCTTGACAGAAAATTATCATCAAATAATAATCTCAAATATAAGCCTACAAACAATATATCAGATCTGCATGTACGCTGGCATTCTTGATTAAATTGTCCTAACGGTAAGCTGTAGAGTGTAAGAGTCTGGCATAGTATGGTGACGGCACTTACAGTGTGGCAGCACAACAAATCTATGGTGTTGTTATGGGCTAGTTGCTTCCCTTGGCTTTCTGCACGCTAGCCAGGAAAACCAGTCTACTGAACATAGGAATGTTTTTGATATCATTTTTTTCTGTTCCCTGTAAAGAAGACAAACAAGAACACTGACACCAAGAACAGAACATCCATGGATTTTCGGAGGTGCATTGCCTATAATATCACCTGCTTAATGAACACATCTTTGTCGTAGCAAAAATGCTACTGTCCAATAAATCAATGGAAACCATGTTGCTATGACACATAAATATAAACTAAAGCATTTATTCTTGTTTTTCTTTCAACTGAAAACTATTTTTTTTAACAATTTTTGACAAAACAGAAATTCAACCAGCTGTTACATTTTATCAATTGACCAGATCTATCTAATCCTATTTTCTGTCAAGTGTCATATTCCATGAAATGTCTTTTGATGAACTGTCGTGGAAGCATATGGAAGACGGCAGAACACTGGACAGAAAGGAACATTGTCAGTGGAGACAGATTTTTTTAACTATATTTTTATTATTTCTCTAGTTTGATAAACATCACAGCATGTTGTCAAGAACTGTTATGGATGATATTATCAACGGTATTCCCAGAGGCTCTTCACAGCATATTTCTATGAAATGTCAACAGACTGAATGCGATAAAGATAATGTTATCAGAACTACCAGAACACAAGCTTTGTAAGAGGTCTTTTTTACCACTTAGGAATTGACTGTTAGGGTAATTGGTCATAGAATATTTTGCCAGTTTATCCAAATAAAATTACTTTTTAGCAAAAAAATGTTAATAGATCACATGGGTTATCATAAATCTTTTTTTTTAAGTATTGATAATAATTTTCATTAGTCACTGTATTTTTATATATACTGCTCAAATTATTTAAAGGAGCACCCATATAATCTATAAAATACCATATGTGTCGAGTAGATTTATGAATATCTTTTACAGAAATAACAAAATCATTCTTTTTACAAAAACAAATCGGCATTTTCATCACCAACAGGCACATTCCTGAACAGAGACAGTGTCCAGGATATGAACACTATCAGATTAACTTTGAAATGGTGGTCTTACAGGAGAACAACCAATGTCTGTAAAAGCAGATTCAGGCCTCGAAATGTTTCATAGTCAATGTCAGTAATGAGTGTATCCCCTTCGGACGTTTAGGCACACTCTGCATCGTCTGGGCATGCTCCTGGTGACACGTCTGATCATATCCTGCGGTATGGCATCCCATTCTGCTATAAGAGCATGAGAAAGCTCACGAACGTTCTGCATAGGGTTCGGACGCGAAGGAAGTCTAGGAGAAAGCATGTGCCAGACATGTTCTATAGGGTTAAGATGGGGAAACCTCGCTGGCTAGTCTATGACCCCAATACCTTCATCATTAAAGAAGTTCAGGACGATTCTTGCAGTGTGTGCTCGAGCATTATCTTGTACTAAACGAAAAGTTTCACTTATTGCACCAGCATTTGGCCTAACAATTGGTTCTAGGATCTCGTCCCGATATCTCAGGGCCATCAGACTACCTCCTGGAATCACATAAAGGTCTGTGCGCCCGTCAATGGATATCACTGCCCACACCATAACTGACCCACCGCCAAACCTGTCATATGGAACAATTCACATACCTCCCTCCTTGGCGACGCCACACCCCCAGACGCCTGTCACAGGTCGAAACACGGTAGCAGCTCTTGTCTGCAAAGAGCAGATCGCCAGTGGCGCAGTTGCCAAGTGACTTGTTCCTGTGCAAACTCTAAGCGAGCTCTCTGGTGAGCCACGTTCAGAACTGGTCCTCTGGCAGGTCTTTGGGCATCCAAACCATCTTCATGAAGAAGATTTTGGACAGTTTGAGTGGACACACGATTCCCTGTAGCTTGCAGGAAGTCAATTTCAATGCCAGTAGCAGCACACTGATGATTTCTGAGGGCCAAAGTTCTTAAATATCGGTCCTGACGAGGTGTTGTAATGCGGTGACGACCTTGCCAAGGTCTTCTTGTAAATTCTCCAGTCTCCTGATAACTACTCCACAACCTGGCAACAACGCTGCAAGAAACATCTAGAACGGTGGTCACCTCACGTTGTGTAAATCCGTTTTCGATCATCTGCACTGTCCGAGCAACATCAATAGTTGCTAAATGATGTCGCACACCCTGGAACGTTGTTAAAAGAGCAGATACAGTAAAAAGTTGCACCAAAACATTCATTTTGTCAAATGTGCTATCGTGAAAGAACTGTACACATGGAAAAATCTAAATCTTATTTGGGGGTAACAAAAAGAAGAACAAAATACCCATGCTTTGTAAATTTATTGTAAAGTGCACGGGTTTCTCGAGGATATAGACCATCGATACCTACAAACGAAATTTGCAGCGAATATGTAGTATGGTGGGCAATTTACATATTTGCGCTCCTTTAATTAATTTGAGCAGTGTATATTATTTAAACCTTAATTTTATTGATTAATGATGAAAATAGCAAGTAATTATAACATGTATAATTAATTTTTGATTTTGTGGTAACCTTATCATTTGATCACTACTGGTATTTGCTTTATCAATATATAGTTATATAATTGTAATGTATAACCTTGTCTTTATAAACCAATTCCATGTTAATTTATATAGTACTTTTTCATAACATTAATCATAATCATGAACATTTTCAGCAAAGTACTTGATTAATAACTGATTACTCATAAGTTATTGTTAATCACTGATATAACTGATTAATGAAATCTGCAAATTAATCACATATCTAATTGATTACTTTTCAAAGTAATCCAACAGTTGTGTGCATGTCATACAACATATGACTTTGTCCATCAATTTGACTTACTTTACTCTAATGATTATTGATTTTAGAGTTACTTGAAATGATCATTAAAAGAATATAAACCACACTTTTATTAGAAATAATTTAAAGAATTTTGGCTACACCTTGGTGGGATTTTATAAATAGTACATTATAAAATGATTTTCTTGATTAAATGAAAAAGTTCAGGTAGAAGTCTATGGAATATTATGAAAAAGAGATTTGTGTTGCAGAACTAAATATATACATTGTAAACCAACATAACATAATAACTGTTTTCGTGAAAATGATCCTTTTATAAAATCTAGGAAACATTATACAAGAAGATACAAAACAAACATGTTTGCCAGAACAAGGAAATTTTTGGAAATACACAAATGTACATGGGTTCAAGACTTGTTTATGTTGTTACATCTGTTTTATTCAAATATCAAAGAATATTTTGATGCAAGGTCATTCACAAACAAAAGTAACTATATCAGCGCTGACTTAAACAACTGATACATGTTTCCATAAATAGCAATTCTTAAGTCAAAGCTGCAATAACATGTTGATTAAATATTGATCGGACTGATAATAAATCAAGCAGATACCTACATTTACTTCTGGCATTCACAATCAAGCAGACCAGGATTCAATTTCAGTATCATATCTAATATTGCAAATTCTTGTTGGCTTTCTTTCAGTCAGCTCCACATTGTTTTTGTTGCATCATGGTGTTCGAAATAATTGTTACACCTCATTAATCTACAAAAGTCCAAACTTTCCATAAACACAATTACCAAATCTCAAAATGTAACAGTTTTAAATCATTCTCCAGCAGAAAATTACCAGTAGCGACTTTTTGCAACAAGAGATATTATGCAAGATAGCTAAGAAACAATTTGAGTGGCAGTCGACATTAAAACTACACATTACCTTAAAAGGTATGTATATCACTTAACTGTTTGTGCTCTTAGTTTAGTTTTCATTTCTTTTACAAAACCAAAAAAATTGCTTTCAAAGAGAATATGCATTATAAAGAAGCAAATCATACAGCAGTTAGAAGGCCTGAATCAATTTATTTATTGAGACACAGAGATGACAGATATAGCAAATATCTGTTACACATAACCTGACAGAGGTCTGCTGTCTGCATAAATATGTAACATGTGCTGCTGTTTTGATTTAAATTGAAAATAACAGTATGGCCATATAAGATGTGTTTCAAGGTTGATATTAACTATTTATTGCCAGGTGTTTAATTTAAATTCAAGATAACAATAAGGCCATGTAAGACGTGTTTCAAGGTTGATATAAACTATTTATTGTCAGCTGTTTTATTTAAATTCAAGATAACAATAAGGCAATGTAAGACGGGTTTCAAGGTTGATATAAATTATTTATTGTCAGCTGTTTTATTTAAATTCAACATAACAATAATTCCATATAACACCTGTTTCAAGGTTGATATAAACTATTTATTGCCAGCTGTTTTATTTAAATTCAACATAACAATAATTCCATATGACACCTGTTTCAAGGTTGATATAAACTATTTATTGCCAGCTGAATCAGGTACTCTCAAACATCATTTGTACACAATTTTCTTTACTGGCACAGGACATATGAATGGCATTTTGTTTTGCTATTCAAAGGCACTGTGACCATGGCCTTTGACCTGGTGATCTGAAAAACTAAAGGGCTTATCTACAAGTCATGAACAACTTATATACAAAGTTCAAGGAACATGGGCCCAAGCGTTCTTCAGTTATTCATCGGAAACCATTTTGCTTTTCAGGTTACCGTGACCTTGACATTTGACCTAATAATCCTAAAAACTTCAGGGGTCATCTTATTGTCATGACCAACCAACATAACAAGTCGGAGGAAGGTGGGTCCAAGGGTTCTCTAGATATTGATAGGAAACCAGTGTCTACTGACCAACCTATATGCCCCCTCATCTTTGATGGGAGGCATAAAGTGTCGTTTATTTGCACATTCTTACCATTTGCATAGTTCCAGTTTCTATGGAATGGGTGACTTTAAAAGGTGCTTAAACTTACTTGAAAATAAAGTGTTTCTGTTAAGGGAAGCAGTTGGAGTCTTGAAACACTTTACTATGCACAAGGAATGTAAGAAAATAACAGGGAGTTTCTGCCATTTTTTTTTTTTTTTTTGAAATAATCAAGAAATGACCAAGAAATTCATGAAAGTTTAAAAAATAACAACAGATAAGATTAAGAAACCAATTCAGATGATAATATAGTTCATAATAATGGGCCAGTGTTATAACATAATGTTTGATTTTATGGTTCAAATTATTCAATGTTGAAGTATTTCTTGCAGTCCCAACGACTTCGAGCCATCGAGGAATGACTGTATGTGCAAAAATAGCACACTGACCATTCCTCATTCATTATCAAAAACAAAACAAACACACTTAATGTTCATATACTCAATTGTCCATACTCAATTTAGTACAATTTATTACACATGTATACCATGTCAAATTCCCACAAGCAAATACTCAATATTGTGCAAATATTCAGTTTAAATATTTCAATACACATGTACTTATTCCTCATTTGTTCTAAACAAGTAATCATTTTGAGAATCAGTCAAAAATATAATTAAACAACTACACAATCTGAGGATTACTGTTACACCAAATCTGACAGCATCTATATTTTTAATGTACTTATTCCTGCTAATTCTTACTATAAACCGCTAGGATCCAAAGCAGGGGTGGGTGGGGGGGGGGGGGGGGGGGGGGGGGGGGTGGTGATCATAGGTGTTATTATAGACCCACAAAAATAGAAAAATCATTCAATTCCAATGCTCACTCTGGTATAATCTATAGCTCTAATCTATCCTTCTTGTCTTATCCAGCTTGCCTATTTCTTGGTGTTTGTATACCTATTATGCACCGTGACACTGTAGAAAAATGGATCCTAATTCAGCCTATAAATTACGCTGCCCCCACCTCCCCTAACCTGAAATCCTGGATCCACCCCTGTAAACAGAACACTGTTGTTGTTTTTTAATTCAAAATTAATGTATTAAATTTTAATGTATTAATTTGTTATTCACATAATGGTAATCTGGTGTCCAAAAAAATTTAAAAATTGCCTTTATAAGTTGCTGTCTATCAGCTTTATAAGTTTATTCTATACTGGAGAATAACATCTACTATTCATTATCATTATGAAATGTTGACATGCTTTTGACGTAAATGTTTCTGTTACTATATGAAGGACTTTAAACCAATTTAATCTGCATAAATTATGCCAAATGCATTTGTGTAAACTGTAAAACAGCTAATGGTTTATCATATAACATAACCTACAACAAATACTACAAGTTTAATTTAGCAGACACTTGTCTACAAGGGCCAAATACCTGAGGTCAGCCATTTTCTTTAATGAAATGTCGTTGGTAAATAACACATTAAGTCAGTATAAAAAATTACGATTGCATTAACATACTAAATAACGATAATGTTGATTTAGCAAAATGTACAATTTCAAGGCAGGATTGTATAAGAATTTAGAAACAAAAGATGTTTGTAAAACATACATGCCCCCCAGCGCCTTATCACTTGTGGCAGCCATAGAAGTATAGGTAGGTAGAAGAATGACAGGGACTTGTATCAGTACATTAAATGGAGGATGCCAGGGGCTTCTGATATCAAAAGCTATTGGCCATGGCAAGCAGATGAATGAGAGGAACTGTATACATGTATTATGTCAATGACACTTAATGTATAAAGTTCAATTACTGGAGAACACAAAAGAGTACAGGAACTGCATAGGTAGGAAGGGGCAGATGGGAGGGTGGGTATGTGGGAAATTTTTAGGCAGCAAGGCCCAAGGGTTCTCTAGTTATCAGTCAGAATCTGTTTTCCTCTTTTTGGTTTATGGCCAAAATGACTTGACCTTTAACCTAGTGACCTCAACGACAACAGGGGTCATCTCCTAAACATACCAACCTGCATAGCAATTCTGAGGAGCCAATGCCCAAGGGTTCTCTTGTTTTTATTGGAAACCATGTTTATGTTAATGGTCACTCTGACCTTGAACTTTGACCAAGTAACTCCAAGAGCAATATCAGTCATCTACTGGTCATTGTCAACCTGCATTGCAAGTTTATGGACCCTAGGCCCAAGCATTCACTAGTTATTTATCAGAAACTATTTTTCAGTTAATGATCAACATGACCTTGACCTCTGACCCAAAAACTAAAGGGGTCATCTACTGGGCATGACCAACCTGCCTGTGAAGGTTTAGGAAGCCTGGGTCCAAGCATTCTATAGTTTATGAAACCATTTCGCTTTTCAAGGTCAATGTAACCTTAGCCTTTGACCTAGTGACCTGAAAAACTATAGGTGTCATCTACTGGTTATGACCATATCAAGTTTGAGGAACCTGGGCCTAAGGGATCTCTAGATATGTATCGGAAAAGGTTTTGCTTTTCAAGGTCACTGTGACATTAGCCTTTGACCTAATGACCAAAAAACTACAGAGTCATCTACTGGTCATGACCAACCTACATACAAGGTTTGAGGAAGGTGGGTCCAAGGGTTCTCTATTATTGACTGGAAACCAATATTGTCTACCGACCAACCAACATTGGCAAAACAATATACCCCCTCATGTTCAACAGGGGCCATAAAAATGTGCAAAACATTAATAAATATATGTGAAAAAACATTAAATAGAAAAACTACAAAATAACCTTATCTATTTTCAAGATCAGAAAAACAATATTCCAAACTATGGTTAAAACATGATTCTACATGTTGACTCAGGTCATCTGTTTTGTATTATTGTATGGCTACTGTCTGTTCATGAGGAAGTCCTCCATCTGTTCCTGAACAATGGTACTGAAAATATTTCATTCCTTTATAGCCTGCACATGTAATTCACATGTATATCCTGCTACTGGGTACTTCTTTTTCATAAACTTAAAGCCTTAACTTATGACTCCTTCATACATGTACAGTAAAACAATAATAGAATGTCAACCCGGGAACACTGCCATTCTGCTTGCTTCCAAAACATGTACAATGCAGTAACAAACAATACAATTATATCCACATTGTATTTCACTAAAATAGTTGAAATGTTGAAACATAACATCTAAGAGACAGTAATGGACCTGATAATATTTTATATGTAGAACAATGTTGTTCATGTGTTGCAGCTCTTGTTCCAAGCAAAAAGTACCAAAGGCACCAAACAATGTTTTCAAAGTTGTTTTCATAGTACACCATAATTTAATTGTATCATAATTCACCTGATCACACACTGTATATCTTCACTGTATATGTAATTATTCTTTATTTTCAAATCAATTTGAAATAAATAAATAAGCAAATCTTCATGGGTGAAAATTTATTCATTGGTATGACAGAAGACAAGACCTAACAAATAGTTAAGTTATCTGCATTAAAATAGCTTTCTGACAAATAAAGTCAAATGTATGCAGTATCAAACTTATCACGTATGTAGTATCAAACTTATCATCACTGTGCGCTTAGTTCTCTGAAATCTTCCATGTATATTTAATTTCATTTAGGAGACCTGCATTTCATTCAATACTGTGAAAAAAAGTTTTAAACATTTATTCACCTTAGTAACCAGGAACTCCATGACAAATATATATATATAGAAGAACAGACAAACACATGGACCCTGACCACACTTGTCCTTGAGCATTTTCCCTCTACTAAACTCCATTAAAATGTGATGAAATACATGAACAAACTCTAAGTGCACTCTAACAATATGTATACAATAACAACAACAACAACAGAGACCAGGGGCTATTTAAATGATCAGATATGTTAAAATCACCGGTTACGTCTTAACAACAGAGTTATATTAACAATGCAGATTCTCTAACTTTCCTCTTTATATATATATCACATGTATATCATTCAACGCAGTAACTCATTCATACAGGGCTCATATTCAATCAGACTTTAAATGTTTATAACTTAAGCACATGACACTTCATTTGTTTTCACATTCCTACATCTATGTGCTACATAACAAATATTATCACACTTAACAAATAGCACTATAAAAATATGTGAAACCTAACACAGCAAAAGATACCTTGATGCTTTGTGTAAATTTCAATTTTAAAATGGTCATTCAACATTCCTATCCCAATGAATTCAATAACTGAATATACTAAAGAATCTACACAAAGCTGATTTTAGTTCTACATGGCAATCCAATCTAGAAACCCAAATCTCTGATTGGTCAATCCAATCTAGAAACCTTAATCTCTGACTGGTCAATCAAAATCTGAAACCAAGTCTCTGATCAGTCAACCCAATCTAGAAACCACAGCCTCTGATTGGTCAGCTCTTACTCTGCATCAACAGAAAACAGGCTTTTTTTTTTTAAGGTACCTTTTGCCATGAAAAGCTTCTAAAATTTAACATTATCATATAGCAAAACAAATGTATAGAAGAGTAAAAGATTGGAATAGGTTGGCACAATAGCCCTAACATAACATGTTCAGCTATGACATGAAATGTAGTAGTTTATGAGCAAACAAATCAGAAACTATATATAATAACATTTACAATGTACTCTGCAAATATACAATAAAACTAACTGTAATCATCATCATTACTCATTTTAGACAGCTAGAGTAGCCCTGTATTCGACCAAGCACAATAATTCACAGACACTGAGAAGGAAATCTTCTCAGAAAGTCTTTAATGTGACAGAAAAACTAAGGAGAAAAATATTCCTTAAAACTATAAACACAAATCAGAATATGAGATTTGTAACCAAGTTATATGGTATATACCTGTGGCAAGACTTAAATATGATTTGTAACCAAGTTATATGGTATATACCTGTAGCAAGACTTAAATATGATTTCTAACCAAGTTATATGGTATATACCTGTAGCAAGACTTAAATAAGCCTCATGTGGAAATTAACTGAAAATTTGTCAAGTTTCAAGTGATTACAGTGAGAGCATAACTTCATTAGCAGTAAATTAACATTAATTTTGAAGTCGTCCATCTCAACAAGAAAAGGATTTCTTCAATGAATCCACAACTGCTAACGTGACAGCTGGCAAAAACCGCTATTTAAATTTTCAGATGCCAAACCTTGGGCAAATTGCTCTGTTCTTGCTAGAATAGCACTATATACATGAAATTCTTAATGTTCATGTTCACTTATACTGTAATAATCAGTTATACAGACTGACATATAAACAAGAGCTTGACACCAGCAGTTTTTATAGCACAAACACAAGCATCATAAGTTATCCACAGCAGTCTTATTGGATATCACCTGATGCATGTTTATACAAGACCAACAGATTCTTAGATTTAACAGAAACATGCAAATGTTCAAATGAACAAAGCTGCAAAAAAAATAAATCTACCTGGACCATAACATTTCATCCTCAAAGGGGAGATAAATAAGAATTTACCAACTGGGCAGGGAACCATCTTGTTGAACTTAGCAAATGACTTTGCAGTAATGTGACAATGATTTGAGATTGGTTGTAGGAAAAGAATTGCTAATACAATATATCAGTGAAAAATCCCTCTTTCAGCTTGACCCAATGCAACAGAAAACTGCATTAATTTTTCACATAAATTGATCTAATTAAAAGAACACTAGTGGTAAAAAAATTAAACAATTAAAAATTAAACAAGCTGGCCATGATGGCCCAAAAGGGCTCACCTGAGCTGCTAAGAAAGTGCCATGTAATGAATTTATCATCAAAAGAAAAGAAATTACACTAAACATGGAGCATAATTTAAACAATATTGGTAGAGGTTCACTAGGCAAAGTTTCAAACCAAATTTCAGAGGTCGCACTCTTAAAAGCTTCTGACAAGAAAATGTTGTCTACTAGTAGGAGGAGCCAAAAATGACTACCAGGCAAAGTTTGAAAAATCTTGATAGACGTCTACTGGGCAATGCTTCATATGATATTTCAGAACTCTCTGACTTATTGTTTCAGAGAAGCAGAGATTTTAAACATTTCTATATATATTTCTATATAAAACATGTGACCCCTGGGAGGAGCCAGTAATGACTTAAGGAACACAGTTTGAAAAATTATGATAGAATACCCATAGATAATGCTTAACACAGACTTTCACAAGTCTCAGTGATTTCTGACGAGACGATTTTTCCAGAGTTGGCAATATAAACCTATGTCAAACATCTGACCCCAAGAATGAAGCCAAAAATGACTGAAGGGGGAAAGTTTTAACAATCTTTGTAGAAGTCCACTTGATAATTCTATGTGCGAACTTTAAGAACTTCGAGTCTTGTGGTTCATACAAGAATTGTTTTTAAGATTTTCCTCTATATATGTTTATGTAAAATACTGTGGCCCCTCTGGCTGGGACAATAGTGACCTCAAGGACATAATTTAAACAAACTTAAAAGATGTCCACTAGACAATGCTACTCATTAAAAGTTTAGAGCTCTGGACCTGTTGGTTTTAGACGAGAAGATTTTTTTAAAGTCTTTCATTCTTATTGCTATAGCCACCAGTTCTGCTTAAAATGTAATTCTCTGAAAAGTCTGGTAGTGCTTCAGCTAAGAATATGCCTACAAATTTCCATCAACTCTAAGTATTTGAGGAGAAGTTGTTTAAAGCAAAAACACTGATGATGGATCATGCACAGACTCATGACAGACACAAGGCGATCACAAAAGCTCACCTTGAGCACACTGCACTCAGGTGAGCTAAAAACAATTCAAATAAAATCAATTCACTGAACTCCTGACATGCATTGCCATGAGCACTTTTTAGAATTTTAATTGAATTTCCTCACCTTTAAGTAGCAAAAATTAAAACCTGTTATTACCTGAAAACAAATGATCTCTCGGTACTTATTAGCACACCTGATTGTTTTGTTTTAACTGAGGTAATCTGAAAGATGAAGTCCTGACAGTAAACACTATAAACCTGCTGTACACTTTGAAAACATCAACAGAACTTCAGGGTAACAGCATTTATCAGGGAAACAGTTATCACCATGGCAATGTTCTCCATCAATATGGAAAAAATCCTCCATTAATGTAACAGAAATCACTTTTAATAATTTCTTGGAAAAAATGTAACAGTAATCAAAGAAACTGTTTACATCTCAATCACCACTTAAACTGTTCAACTTTACTGGAAAAGTTATCACTTAGTGTGCACTGGGACAGTTATCACTTAGTGTGTCCGAAACCACAACTGATATATCCTTCATCAGGCAACAATAACACTGTGGAAATGTTCACTAGAACATTAACATAACAGGAATTACTACCGAAATATTCACTAGAGTGTAACAGTAATCGTTATGGAAAATGTTCTCCATTATATGATAAGAGATCAGTTACTTAGTACACAAAGGGTACCCGTGTGACTCCACAATGACAGAAACAGTCTACCTGTATTCATCCAGTCAACCTGAAAAAAACTTCAGTAACACCACAAAACATCATTTCTGTAGATTGAATACCTCTATGAGTAGAGGTTCTAGCTTTGTGATATCTAAATGAGATGCAAGCTTGGCACTTGACTCTCCAAGGTCTCTTACATCCAACAACTTCATAAGAAGCTTAGGATACAAATTACGTGCCTCGCGAACAGACATTATAGATTCCAAGTAACTCCGCAACCAGAAATTGAATTTATCCTGAGCTTTAGTCACTGCCTCTGTGTTTTTCAGATTTGGTCGATCTGGTGAGAAAATCTCGATAACAAACATCAGTGTCATAATAGTGCTGTTGCTGCTTGTGAGTTGGTGAAGTGTCTTGACAAATTTTACATGCTCTGTGTACATCCCCGTACCTAACTGCTCTTTAATAATGGAGGGATCTAAATTATGCTCTTTCATGTTTTGTAGCTGTTTGACTTTCCACTTGTGATCCATTGGGTCAAAACCCATTGCAGATCGCAATACCATAATCTCCATAATACCACCCTGAAAAAAAAAAAAAGATATATATAGATTTTTCATTCTTCAAGAAGATGAAATAAATGAGACAAAACCCTTTCTCCATTTTTCACGTAACAAAAATTGAACTAGCTCACAATGAAGACCTGACCAGCTCACAACAAAGACTCTACTAGCTCACAACAAAGACTCTACTAGCTCACAACAAAGGATACTAGCTCACAATGAAGACTCTACTAGCTCACAACAAAGACTCTACTAGCTCAAAACAAAGACTCTACTAGCTCAAAACAAAAACTCTACTAGCTCACAACAAAGACTCTACTAGCTCACAACAAAGACTCTACTAGCTCACAATGAAGACTGGACTAGTTCACAACAAAGACTCTACTAGCTCACAACAAAGACTCGACTAGCTCACAATGAAGACTGGACAAGCTCACAACAAGGACTCTACTAGCTCACAATGAAGACTGGACTAGCTCACAACTAAGATGTCACTAGCTCACAACAAAGACTCTACTAGCTCACAACAAAGACTCTACTAGCTCACAACGAAGACTGGACTAGCTCACAACAAAGACTCTACTAGCTCACAACAAAGACTCTACTAGCTCAAAACACTCTACTAGCTCACAACAAAGACTCTACTAGCTCACAACAAAGACTCTACTAGCTTACAACAAAGACTCTACTAGTTCACAACAAAGACTCTACTAGCTCACAACAAAGACTCTACTAGTTCACAACAAAGACTCTACTAGCTCACAACAAAGACTCTTCTAGTTCACAACAAAGACTCTACTAGTTCACAACAAAGACTCTACTAGCTCACAACAAAGATTCTACTAGCTCACAACAAAGACTCTACTAGCTCACAATGAAGACTGGACTAGCTCACAACAAAGACTCTACTAGTTCACAACAAAGACTCTACTAGCTCACAACAAAGACTCTACTAGCTCACAACAAAGACTGTACTAGCTCACAACGAAGACTCTACCAGCTCACAATGAAGACTGAACTTACTCACAACAAAGGTTATTGTTTATGAAGGCAGAAAATAATCTTAAGCAGGACTATTTGCTAGCTCAGAATGATGACTGGACTGTGTATCATTTGTTGGAGATAAAAGTTTTTTTTTTTATATAGATAATATATATATATATATATATATATATATATATATATATATATATATATATATATATATATATACTGCATTACTACAAATAAAAGAAACTTGAATTATTTAGTTAAAAATTTGCTCGCTGCATAAATTTTATAAACAATCACATTTTTTTGTAATGTCAACAAAAACACCCTACAAATCCAAAAGAAAGAGCTTACAAACTCCTGGAAATTTTTCTTTTCTTCTAAGTAAGTAAGTAAGTAAGTAACACCTACATTTAAATGAGTTCCTTTATGGAAAAAAATGCCTGTATTAGGCAACTGTGACATTTATTTCCCAGATCTGAAGTTCTGAGTAACACATTGTCAGTGCAGTTATCAAGATTTTAGCACACATACCGGTACTGTCAAATATCAGTACATTAATAAAGATTAACATAAGCCTAGTCTCTGATAATTATATTTTTTCATTATTTTAATGGAGAATGCCAGCCCACATTTGATCAATGCATATGACTTTGTCATTCTTCTCCTATACTATTCACAAGACAGAAATATTCATAATTTTCAAAGACAAAAACAGAATAACACCTTGAAAACAAATACCACAGAACAGGAAGGTATGAAATCAGTACAAAGTTGTAAGACATACAATTCCTAATCTTACTACTAACATTTATTCACTAGCTCGTCTATATTTTTCAGACAGACAATAATAATCAATTTACTTTCAGTGCTTTGATTTTCAAGTTATGAATGATATAATGGTACTAGAATTTTTCACAATTACTGTGTCTTACTGATAAAATAGTTTTCAAAGGTCAAAATTTGTGGAGTAAACACAATGCTTATGGCATAGAAAATGACTTTTCTGCAAGCTGTTACCTCTGATATTTTCACACAACTTTTACGGTTATGTCTCTCATTTACTAATTGGGTCTCCTATTTGGATTTTTCTTTTATTGTTGTACTGAGACATATCATAAAAGAGATCCCTAAATAAAGGCCACACTTTGTAAAAACTGAAAATCTTTAGAGTATTCAATAACTCTATTACTTTTACAGACTTTTATTGTGCTTCTGAGTTTATGACCTATTATGATATTTGTTTAAGGTGTACATGTCCCTAACCACACAAAAAATGTCAAAGAAGTATAGAAAATTGTTTTCTTAAACATTTGTGATGTGAAATCTTACAGCAGGAAATGCTTTTTAAAAAAAAAAAAAAAAAAAAAAAAAAAAAAAACAGAAAAAAAAACACTCCTGACCGTTGTTTGGACTTTTCCCTACACAGGCTGCAGTGTTC
Organism: Cyclina sinensis; assembly: GCA_012932295.1. Classification (NCBI taxonomy): domain Eukaryota; kingdom Metazoa; phylum Mollusca; class Bivalvia; order Venerida; family Veneridae; genus Cyclina; species Cyclina sinensis. Next base: position 466,262 of record JAAONU010000016.1, on the reverse strand, counting down.
TATTTGGGTAAAAAGTACTTGCTCCTTGACAAGGGTAATAATTATTGTACATGTAAGGGTTGTTGTTAATTATTGTAATTATTGTAATATCATTTCCTTTCATCATTAACATTTTAATAGTGCCTGTTGCATTATGACCCCTTTAAGTGCCTTAAAATCTTGAATAGCATGAAAAAGCAGAACTGTCTACAGCTGAGACAGGTAAATTCATTATAACTTTTGGCTGATAAAAAAAACAACAACTGAAGACTTTTAGTTTTTAATGGAATGTTGTTTCTTGTTTGTGAGCTTGCATTCATAATGAGTGAGTTCATACAGTGCATTTAGCTAGCAGGTAAATAACCAGGACTATTGTCCCATATACCTTGACCTGGGCAGGTAAATATGGCAGACTATCACACTGGGTATTTCCGACCTATCAGTGGGTTACCACAGACTGTTAATACTGTATAAATGTTTCTGCCATCTTTCACATTTCTACCTATGCTGAAGTGACCCTCAATGGTCAAATGTTCTCTTGATTTCTATATCAACTGACCTGTGACTCAGAGAACAATAGAAATTAAAATTTAATTAGGATTTACTCTTCAGCAATGAAAATTAATGATCACTTTTTTTCCATGAAAACCTGTATCAAAAGATACACACAGGCACTAGCATCAAGGCTAGATGAATAAATTCATTTCTGAGTCAATCTGCCTGAAGTATTAGCAACTATCTTCTTTGTGTGATATTATTATGCTATAAATCATTCCAACATTATTTCAGTGATGTATGCTGACAGTTTATTGTTGCAGTGTTCATAGGAGATTACCAGCTAAAGCCTCCTACTCTTGACAAGACACAACTATGGCAGAGAACCAGGTATGGTTGGTATGGTTCAAACTTATGACTCACAACTTACATTTAGACAGGAACTTGACTGACAGGTTAACTGAATATTGGAGAAGCTTTTTCATTTATTGTGAAACAAGAGGTATAGTTTTAAAACTTTTAACATGAAAGCATTTACAGTATTTTAACTAGAGCAGGTATGTTCCAAAAAAAACAAAGAAAGAAAACTTCCCTTTTCATGTATCTCTACAATAATCCTTCTTATTTCTATATGCCTGAATAGCTTTTTCAATATTTAATAAATTCTATTTTAGACTGAATGTAAAATAACTTTTTGATCTATATCATTTAAGAATTTATATTTTCAAAGAATTCTGCTGGTCTGGAAAAGCCTCTTTTTTTCTCATTTCTTGAAAAACATAATGGAGGTTACATGATCTTTTCTTATATTTCATTTCATAACTTTCTTTTTTTTTTTCTGAAACAAAAACAACTGAATTATAATTTTAAGGAAAAAGGTCAAGAATATATTTACAGAATGTAGTAAATCTTGAGGAATGCAAAAATTATATCCGTATAGTGTTCTCTTAATTTTTTTTATTCCTAACTCATCACGATAATTTTGTTGAAATGTTTATATGTTTAAATCGAAACTAAGAGCTGTAAAATCTAGTTTTAAGTAGCATTTAGCAGCAATATTTAATTCTTGTTTGTTATAATATTCAGTATGCCACAATGATACGAAGTTTTAACTTCATTATACGGTACTGCTAAATCATATATTTCTATGAAGTAAACAAGAGAAGTAGTTACTATAGCTGGAATTTACTTTTAGTCTCACTTAATTTGTTTTGATGATATTAAACCCTGCACTTGTCAGATTTATCAACCTTTTTACAGCATTAGCCAAACACTGCCTTTAATAACCAATGTCAGATAATAAGAGTGACTTCCCCCTGATTTAGCAAGGCGTGGTTATCTTGCCACTGTGGTTAGGTCAATTAACCTGAGGTTATCCACATCTAAAAGTCCATTTAGCAGTTTTGACTGATGTTACACCAAGTCTGAAAGTGATTTGTGAGGAACATTAAAATATACTATTCTTTGAAACATTGGAGGTGTGTTAACACTGTTGGTTGTTCTTTCAAAGCTTTATTGCACCCTTTAACAATATTTAACTAACACCCTTGTATAATTTTACAACACCTGAATTATGATTTGACAATATTGTTTCCAGTCTGAACCACAACTCAATGACTTTATTAACTGATAAAAGAACTTAAAAGTTATATACTACAATTCAGCAGAAAAGTTTGTGGGTAATGATTTCTCACAATATGAAAATATTACAGGTAACCTGTTTGAAGTTGTGCATATTAGCATGACTAAGGAATTATTTATATGTAAATACTGCAAGCTGATGTTTAGGATAACGTGTTTCCTTGCTTCAATGAGTCTAACTTTTATGTTGAGTAATACTTTTTATTTATGATTTAACTATTAAATGTGTGAGATTTTCAACATCAATAGGCTTGTTTGAAATACAGCTACATCAAAATATAAACCAATATCTTACTTCTAGAGAGTAAAATCAACTCAATATAAAAATCTGACATACTGGGCATGACTCAACAAAATGAGTAAGATTATAAAATATATTCCCTGCCAATTTTCTTATCAATAATATTCCTATTTCATATTCAAACAGAAGTGTCATGCCTCTAGGCATAAGAAGATGAAAAATTTTCTAATATCAAATCCAAGAATACATTAAAAAACCTAACAAGCTAAGCAGTCTCCATAAAATACACAATGCTGATGCCCCTAAAGACATTTTTCAATAGAACAGAACAGAACAAAGGTCATTCTGTTCTGTTTATTTTTCAATAGAAATAACTAGTTGTATAAAACGAAGGAACAGCTTTAAAACAAAAGAAGCAAATTGCATTAAATCAGAGGGAAGGCTTATTTGTTATTCAGTAGTTTTTGCTGAAATAATTAGTTATGTCAAAATTGCCTGATAGTTTTGTAATCATATTCATAGCCATATTCAAAGCTCAAAAAAACAGGGAATCTGAATTTAAGGCCAATAAAATTAATGTCATCTGAAAAAACATGAACAATAAATGTTTAAGTAAACCAAGAACTTCACCCTTTGGAAACTCATTCAGATTTGAACTCTTGTTAATATATTCTGAATGTCATCTGTTTTGTGGAAAGAAGAAAGTAACATTAAAAGGCACGCACATAAATATGCCTTTACTGGTAATATTTATTCATTTGTATGAATACAGTTGAATTTTATGCCCTAGTTTTGTAGATTATGACAGAAAAAATTCAAAAACTAAATTTATTCTAAATGATTACAAAGAATGACTTCTGTTAAAAACTTCTGTCATTCTGCAAAGGCCCTACACGGTGATAAAGAAACAGCAGTTTTCAGGATTAAGTGGTCACCTATACAAGTTAGGGCATACAAGAGGAACACACTAAAATTCAGAACCATCCATTTCCTTCAAAACCATACAAGTTTTAATGATACTGAATAAATCATAAACAAATTTGAAGTTTCCAATAAAACTCTAAGTACAACATATAAACTGTAATTAATAGTCATTATCTGAGTTGTTGTTGTACATCTAGAGATGTCAGTAGAGACAGCACGCTTGACTATTTAAGTACTGGATAGTTAAGAAAAGGATAACTATTAAAAAACCAATTAAATTCAAGATCTATAGAAATATAGACAAGAATCTTCTCTATGGTAGATGAAATATCATATAATATTTTTTATTTTGTCATTGAAAATCCCTCAAGAAATGAAGAAGTTATTGTAAAATGTTACAATTTTTAAAGAAAATATTAAATTATATTTAAGTTTAAAGTGGAGATAATTCTGGAAATATGGGTGCTAGAGTTATGAACCTTATATATATATATGATGTGGGTGATAGTAAGGAATACATATTTGAAGTTTGAAGTAAATCCCTCAAGATATAAAGAAGTTACTGTAAAATATTAAAATTTTTAAAGAAAATTCTAAGTTATAGGGGAGATAATTCTTGAAATATGGGTTCTAGAGTTATGAACCTTACCAAATATGATAGGGTGATAATAGGGAACTATATCTGAAGTCTGAAGTAAATCCCTAAAGAAATAAAGAAGTTATATACAGAAATATTTTACTTCACAAAAACTTTAACAGAAATGTGGACGCTGAAGCCGACACCGGGATGAGTAGGACAGCTCTCCATATACTTCGTATAGCCAAGCTAAAAATGAAGAAAGAGCTTATGTTAATCTATACTTTACCTTCAGCAAGTGGATTTGGTCTTCCTGCTTCAGGGACTTGAACTCTGGTATATGTTTGGCAAATTTAATCAAACGGCGAATGAATATATCTGTCATATTGAACAAGTCATTAGCACTGTGAGGTTTTTCTACCATTTTTTTCGCTTGATCTTCTGAGTAACCACTATCAAAAACTTCCGAATACTCTTTCTCCAAGTTACGGATTTCTGCTTCTATTTCTGGAGTAAGGGGGTGAACAAAGTCCTCGTCAACAGTGTTCACTTCCTGTTTAATGGGTTCCTGTGAAAAATTATCAAGTGGACTACTCAAATTGCTTGTGTCTGTTGAGTCTGACAAGTAATTCGTTGAGTTCATACTAGTTTCACTACCACTACCTGGTGATTGGTAAACATCCATTTTATGTGGTGGCAAATATGTTCTAGGTGGTGTAATTTGTTGTGGCAGGACAGTCTGTTCATTCTGTAGGGAAAACATTTGGTCGTCTGAGGACCCAGATCGTGAACTCTTTTTACGTCTCTTAGCCAGTTGTTCATCACCTGGGAAAAAAAAAATTAAAAATTAAGTCGCAGAGTTTTGAGTGCCCTATTTGAATTTTGAAAAATCAGCTTTTCACCGACATACATTGTATATGGTAGTGAGTGGAGATGGCTTACTCCTCTCTATTTACTTGAAGTTCTTTTATTGATCTTAAGGAAAATCAAGAACAAGGATCTCTTGTAATTAAATCTTAACCAGCCTGTTCAAATTAAGCTTGCGACTAAAACACCTGAGTTCTCACTAATATAAAAGAAACAGACATAAATATCATCACAACTTGGAATCTTAGATGGTTACAGCTTTCAGAGTGAATATAGTATGACATTTGCTACATTTTATATTGATATTTTTAGATTAAAAAGGAGAGGTCTCATAAAGTTATCCTATGATAATTAAGGGTAACTGAAAATGGCTGCTACAAATTTATCTTCTTTTTTTCTTATTGAAAACCTAATATACACTGAAAAAATATCTTTCAAAATGTAACTGAGCCAGTGAAATTCCAACTGAAACTGTAGGACCCTTGGAGTGCCTCTATTAAATTCTAGTGCCATTAAAATGCCTACAGAAGCATTTGGACTTGCATAGTGTCAGTAATAGCACTACAGTAAGTGTAACACCTATATAATCTCTAATGCCAGTCTCCTATATAAACATTAAAGCCAGTAAATACATACAATAGGGCCATGATGGCCCTGTATCGCTCACCTGAGTATGACTGCTTTTTAGAAAAGTGGCTATGGGCCTGGTTAACTGACCCCAGATGACCCATTTTCGAACTTGACCTAGAAATTATTGAAACAATCATTCTGACAAATTTCGAAGTTGTTTGGACTGAAAATGTTACCACTAACAAGTGTTAACAAGGTTTTTCCATATTTGGGCTCTATGACCTAGTTTTTGAACCTAAATGTCCCATATTTGGACTTGAGCTAGAAATTATCGAAACAATCTTTCTTACATATTTCAAGGATATTTGGACTGAAAAAGTAGCCTCTAGAGTGTTAAAAAGGTTTTTCGATATTTGGGCTCTGTGACCTTGTTTTTGAACCCAGATGACCCATATCCAAACTTGAGCTAGATATCATCAAAACAACTTTTCTGACAAAATTCCAGGACATTTGGACTGAAAATGTATCCTCTAGAGTGTTAACAAGGTTTTTCCATATTTGTGACCTAGTTTTTGAACCCAGATGACTCATATTCGAACTTGAGCTAGAAATCATCGAAACAACCTTCCTGACAAATTGCCAGATTATTCGGACTGAAAATGTATCCTCTAGAGTGTTAACAAGGTTTTTCAATATTTAGGCTCTGTGACCTAGTTTTTGACCCCAGATGATCCATATTCGAACTTGAGCTAGAAATCATTGATACAACCTTTCTGACAAATTTCCAGGATATTTGGACTGAAATTGTAGCCTCTAGAGTGTTAACAAGGTTTTTCAATATTTGGGCTCTGTGACCTAGTTTTTGACCCTAGATGACTCATATTCGAACTTGAGCTAGAAATCATTGATACAACCTATCTGACAAATTTCCAGGATATTTGGACTGAAATTGTAGCCTCTAGAGTGTTAACAAGGTTTTTCTATATTTTGGCTCTGTGACCTAGTTTTTCAACCCAGATAACCCATGTTCGAATTCTTCAAGAAATCATTGGGACAAACATCCTGACAAAGTTTCAAGACAATTGAGGCAAAAATGTGACCGCTAGAGCGTTAACGAACTAAGTGTGGACGGACGCAGGACGCCGGACATTGAGCGATCCTAATAGCTCACCACGAGCCTATGGCTCAGGTGAGCTAATAAAAACCTGAATGCAAGAGAAACACCTATATATTAAACTTTAATGCCAGAGAAACACCTAAATAACCATTAATGCCAAGGAAACACCTATATAAAACTTAATGCCTGTGAAATACCTCTGTAAAACTCAGTACCAGTGACACACCTATACAACCCTTAATGCCATATAACTTAATGCCAGTGAAACATCTATATAAATTTTATTACCAGTAAAACACTTAAATGATCTTAAATGTCAGAAAAGCACCTGTATATAACTTCATGCCATTAAAAAACCTGTATTAGGTTTAAAGCCTATGAACCACAAATATCAACCTTACTGACAGTGAACCACCTATATTTACCTTAATGACAGTGAAACATCTAAACTAAGCATTATGCCAGTGAAACACCTATATCTTACTGCCAGTGAAACACCTACATTTACCTTAATGCCAGTGAAACACCTATATAAAGCTGAATACCAGTGAAAAACCTCTATTAACATTAATACCAGGGAAACACTTATTTAAACTTTAACACTAGTGAAACACCTATATCTTACTGCCAGTAAAACACCTATATCTTACTGCCAGTGAAACACGTATACAAACCTTAATGCCTTTGAACAGGTATGTAAAGTCAGGATCTATGTGGTGCAAAAAAACCACTTAGCCTGAAAGGACCTAAGGACCTCTCAAAAAGGACATTTGAATGCTTTCAATTCTCCTCCACAGTAAACATTTGACTAATGATTTGCCTATAAAAAGTCTAGAGCATTTAAAAAAAGGCATTTGAAGTACGTCATAGAATATTTAAGGCCTCTGAAGTGACTACAGAATTCCTTGAGCCTAAAAGTGCCTAGAACAATTTAAAAAAAATGTAATTTAAAGACCATAAACTGTGAATTTTGAAAGTAGAGCAGAATACATATTCTCCTGCAAAAGACAGAAAACCCTGCTAATTTATTCTGCCTATTGTAGGACAGTACTTTGACCTGGTATTGATTTTTCTCTTGCAATTGATATTTTACCACCCAAATGAAATTAAAGAAAAAAATACAAAATGACATGGACTGGAAAGTCATCAGGAGACAGTGTTTTACACATTCAATGATGGAAGATTCCACATCTGATTGTTGTTAAAAACCAAAACAGCCCAAATGCACATCATACTGGAGTCAACACTGTTTTTCTTGTTTGAAAAGGACATCCAAATAACCTATAGGCTCATTAGTTAGAGCTGATATTTTCAATGAATAAATAATATAAGCACAGCTTAAAGCTACCCAAAACATTCTTAGTCGACATAACTCAGCTGTTGGTAATAAGGAGCGATTAAAAAAAGGGTAATGACTTTGTAGACTAAGAACTCAGGCGCAGGAATGGTGTGCCACCCCTGACAGCTACACAACTTTCTAAACAAATCCAAAGCAATTTTTTAATAAACCTATTAACATTTTGCAGAGTTTAGCCAAAGAAATAATTCAATAAGAAATTCAAAGAAACTAAGGGCAATAACTCTGTGCAAACAGCCATAATGCATTATGGTATTTCAATCCAACTTCTCCACAATGCCATCTAACGATTCTGAAAGTTTAGAGTCAATGTATTAGGGTTAAACTCTAAACAAAGGTTTCAGATGGACAAAGGTACACACAGACAGAGACTACTTCCACTATCTCCTGCTGATTTAGCAGGTGGATAAAATAAAATAATTCCAAATAATGAAGAAGCTTTACTGAGTATCCAGTCTTTTTTCATGCCAACATCAAAACATTTCTTCAGTCGACATCCTGAGCAAAACTTTCGAGTGTGCTGATCGAGTTTACAGTTTCCTTCAAAACTGCATGTGAAAACCTGCAAAACAAGAAAGTTCAAAATTAATGTTTCAATCTTACTTACATCCACATTTTATTGTGTGTCACACGGGTGGCAATAACATCTTTATAACAAGGGAAAAGACTGACCAGGAAATAGTGCACCAAACAGAATCTTTTCAGCTGTTAAAGGAGAAAAGTAAAGAACAGTAAAGAATATTACAAAAGAATTAAGAAGGTAAAAGAATTTTCAGAACATGGACTGCTATAGATAGGCAAAAACATTAATGCTTTTCCTTTCCCTTTCAGACTTTGCAGACCTCACAAGAAGTGCCTGAATAACAGATCTGACCCTTTCATAGCTGAAGCTGAGGCTTGCTTAATGGTGCTAGCTTGTCAAGTCAAAGACTTGTACTTATCTGGTTTGGTCAATGGTGCCAGCTTGTCAAGTCAAAGACTTGTACTTATCTGGTTTGGTCAATGGTGCTAGCTTGTCAAGTCAAAGACTTGTACTTATCTGGTTTGGTCAATGGTGCTAGCTTGTCAAGTCAAAGACTTGTACTTATCTGGTTTGGTCAATGGTGCTAGCTTGTCAAGTCAAAGACTTGTACTTATCTGGTTTGGTCAATGGTGCTAGTCTGTCAAGTCAATGACTTGTACTTATCTGGTTTGGTCAATGGTGCCAGTCTGTCAAGTTCACTCAAGTCAATGACTTGAACTTATCTGCTTTGGTCAATGGTGCTAGCTTGTTAAGTCAAAGACTTGTACTTATCTGCTTTGGTCAATGGTGCCAGTCTGTCAAGTCAATGACTTGAACTTATCCGCTTTGGTCAATGTTGCCAGTCTGTCAAGTCAATGACTTGAACTTATCTGCTTTGGTCAATGGTGCCAGTCTGTCAAGTCAATGACTTGAACTTATCTGCTTTGGTCAATGGTGCCAGTCTTTCAAGTCAATGACTTGTACTTATCTGCTTTGTAGACAAAAAACAACAAGCAAATGTCATATGTTGTATAGCTTCATTTGCTTTTGATTACAGAACAGTTACACCATCCTTGTTTTCTTGAAAATCACAAACATAATTGTAGACTTTAAACCTGATACTTTCACCTGACTGAGACACTCAAAACAATGTTTTATATTTTAGACAGTATAACAGACACATAAAAATTCATATATGAAGAAATTTCCTTTCCTTTTAGAACATTCACCCTTATTACATACATTTTAGCACATTTTGTACAAACCTTACCTTTGTTTTGAGTGCATTCCTTCTAAAGAAAGCTTTACAGGATTCACAAGTTATTGCATCAAAGTTGTAGCCAAGGGCTCTGTCCCCACAGATCTGACATATTAGCACTGTTCCATCCTTTGGTTTAGGTCTTCTTTTCTGCTCCCTTTTCTTCATCTAAAAATAGAAAAATAATGCCACTCTTGTAAAATCCTTGTAATAAATCAATGACATTTTGTTGAGTGTTTAAGACTGTCCTATTTAAGGCACATCCCTATTTACTAACTGAATGTATGGAAACTTTGTTGAGTGTTTAAGACTGTCCTATTTAAGGCACATCCCTATTTACTAACTAAATGTATGGAAATTTTGTTGAGTATTTAAGACTGTCATATTTAAGGCACATCCCTATTTACTAACTAAATGTATGGAAACTTTGTTGAGTGTTTAAGTCTGTCATTTTTAAGGCACAATTCTATTTACTAACTGAATGTATGGAAACTTTGTTGAGTGTTTAAGACTGTCATATTTAAGGCACATCCCTGTCTACTCACTGAATGTATGGAAACTTTGTTGAGTGTTTAAGTCTGTCAATATAAGGCATATCCATATTTACTAACTGAATGTATGGAAACTTTGTTGAGTGTTTAAGACTGTCATATTTAAGGCATATCCCTGTTTACTCACCGAATGTATGGAAACTTTGTTGAGTGTTTAAGACTGTCATATTTAAGGCATATCCCTGTTTTTTAACTGAATGTATGGAAACTTTGTTGATTATTTTATCTTCAAGATAAATTTTAAAGATCCAGACAGAATAATGCAAGACCACTTGACCAAAGATTGCAATGTATTAAACAGTACAAGCTGACACTTCCTTTGTGTTTGTTATCTATTTTTTTTTTTTTTTTTTTGGGGTTTGCAAGACCAATTCAGTCTTCAAATATGTCCCAATTCAGAGACACACCAGATCTGTTTCCTCTGTGTTCTTCAAGCCATAATGGGTAGATTCTCGGTGCAAAGTTTTATCTTGTGCAAGGTGTTATCTAAAAGATGGTTAATGAAGTTTGTACCAAAACTTAGCCCTTCATGAACACTGCAATATGCCTTAAATGGTAGCGGTAATGTTATGCTGTACATGTGGGAGTTTATACAATGGGCATTGACTGTAACATTATCTTTTAAAGGTAAGATCCACTTACCCCTTGAAAGAAACCTCTGATGCTACACATTAATGATACAATCATTTTGATCAATTAAGAAGTGTTTTTTGATGTTGCAGCAATGCAACACGCACTATAAGCAATATGAATGCTTTTTTTCTTCTCCTACTCAGATTACCCTTAATTCATCAAATTACTTAATCTGGCCCTTTACCTTAAATGATTTTTCTAACAAAATAGGGTTATTTCTATAAAATTCACATAAAATTAACAGACATGTGTTCCCTTTTTTTCCAACAATTCAAAAATTATACAATTTCATTTTTTTGTATATTTTTCACTACTGGATATAAGAAGAACGTATTAAAAGAAATCATCCCGACATTTACACAATAATAATAATAACCATATGGGTTGGCAATTAATGCAAGCTTTTGTCTACAGCTGAATTCTTTAGAGATGAATGTTTTGAATGCAAAGATTTATGTATAATTTCAGGATTTGTGGATGATTTCAGAGTTTTGTATGATTTTTGTATGATTTGAGACTTTGTTCACGATCTCAGGATTTTTCTGTGATTTTTTATGATTTCAGGATTTGTGTATGATTTCAGGAATTTTGTATGATTTGTGTATGATTTTAGAATTTGTGATTGATTTCAGGAGTTTTGTATGAGTTTCCTGTTATTTCAGGATTTGTGTACGATTTCAGGAGTTCTGTATGATTTTTTTTATATGATTTGAGAATTTGTGTATGATTTCAGGAGTTTTGTATGATTTGTGTATGATTGCAGGATTTGTGTATGATTGCAGGATTTTTGTATGATTTGTGTATGATTTCAGGAGGTTTGAATGATTTGTGTAAGATTTCAGGATTTGTGTATGGGATTTGTGTATGCTTTCAGGATTTGTTTATGGATTTCAGGAGTTTTTATAATTTTTGTAGGATTTGAGAATTTGTGTATGACTTCAGGATTTTTGGGTGATTCTGCATATTTTTGAATCACTATATAGAGTAAGAAGCAATTTTCATGCACAGTTATCTGTGTGCAGCAGACAACATTTATTCATACAAGAAAATAAGAAATGTTTATTTGCTTTGGCAAAGCTTATTCTATTTTTAGACGCTGAGTTTGTTCATAATACAATAAAGCTTTTTGAATAGTCTATAAGGTTTTGAGGGCGTATGTTTAAAGTCATAGAACTGCAACTGAACATAAAAAATCTGTTTTATAAACGCTTTGTCAACTACAGAATAACTCAAAACATTGCTCAAAACATAATGTAAATTCTATACAGTAAAGACCCAATCATAATTTAAACAAGAGCTGTCGTAGGACAGCACGCTCAACTATTCTCAGTACTTGACACTAAAGGGTTATGACACCTTATAAACTCAAAATACACACAAAATCCTTGACAAAGTTACCTCCTTTTGTGGCAGTCTAAAGCCATGATGATAAAAAAATGTTTTAAGTTAATCTGCAAGGGAAAGGTGACTTGTGCTACCTTGCAAAAAACTTTAACCAAATTTCTTAGTCAAAAAGGGGCCATAAGTCACACATAATGCTGGACACAGTAACCCTCTCTTGTGAGCAGACTAAGCTCTTGATGGTAAACAAGTATTGTGAGTTTCAGGGCTATATCTGCAAGGGAAAGGTGACTAGTGCTACCGCCAAAACTTTAACCTAATTTTTAAGTCAAAGGGGCCATAATTCACACAAAATGCTGGACACAGTTATCTCCTCTTGTGATTACACTAAGATCTTGAGGGTAAACTAGTATTGTATGTTTCAGGTCTATCTGCAGGGGAAAGGTGACTAGTACTAGCTTGACGAAAAACTATAACCTAATTTCTAGGTAAAAAAGTGGCAATAATTCACACAAAATGCTTGACACAGTTATCTCCTCTTGTGAGCAGACTAAGCTCTTGGTGGTTAACAACTATTGTGAGTTTCAGGGCTATATCTGCAAGGGTTAGGTGAATAATGTTACCTTGCCGATAAACTTTAACCTGAACTTACGCCGACGCCGGGGCAAGAACTATAGCCCTCCTTATTCTTCGAATAGTCGAGCTAAAAAATGTGAAAATTAGCAATTAGAAAGAAACAGTCCCAAATTTAGAAATTAGATCAACTGTGAAGAACAGTTCATTAATAATAAGACCATTTTTTTTACTTATCAGCAGGGCATGGTTGGATTTTCTTTCTGAAAGTAAACAGTAAACAGTCAACGACATGTCAATTCAAGTTGAATCCGGTAAACCAGGTTAATTCCAGTAAAACGTAAGACCCACATTTTTGCTTCAAAACTTTTTATTTCATAAAGATTATGAAAAAAAAAGTCATGAGCATAATACATGCATTGAGAAGCTGAAGGGTTTAACTAAATTTAATGACACAAGATCAAACAGTTATTCTTACTTATCTTGAGAGCCTGTACCACATCTTCAGTGTGTCAGCACTTTGCTTCAGTGTGTCAGCACTTTGCTTCAGTGAGTCAGCACTTTGCTTCAGTGTGTCAGCACTTTGCTTCAGTGTGTCAGCACTTTGCTTGTCAGCACTTTGCTTCAGTGTGTCAGCACTTTGATTTTTCTTGATTACTATACAATTTTTATTTACTATGTTTTTTTGTTGTTGTTGTTCACAGCTGTTACATATAGAAACATTGATGTTTACTTGTAGTATATTTCATGCCTATTTTACATGTTTACATGCATAACTGTTATTTACTAAAGTATTGCTATATTTCACGGTGGTATACATGTATTCTCTTGATAATCAATATCAATGATACAACTTATTTTGTGACCACTATGTTAAATATGTAAGTTTTTAAACTATTTGGTGACATATAGCTGCATTGTGCCGGGTGTAAACTATTTTATGCATTGATTAATTGTCTTATTATGTTAAATTGCACATGTCACAATAATAAACAATGTTCTTCTTCTTCTTCTATAGAAAAGCTGTTGATACAATCTGATAAATTCATGTAAGACCATTTTAGCTAATGATGAATTGATGCAGTTGGTTTAACACAATTGTATACACCACTGTCTTGTTAGAAAGTTGCAGACATACTTCAAATCTTTTGACCAGTGTCCAACTACCATAGCTGATCCTACAACAAGGATATTAGACTTATGGAAAACCCTGCAACTGACATTTCAGCAATATTGCTTCACTTCAGTAGAGATATCAAATAAAATTATGCTGTTCCATTAATACAAATGGAATTATCTCCACCTAACTTCTAGCTCTTCAGACTTTTCAGAAATTGTAAGAGAACCTATGAGAAGTTTCACCAATGTTAAGTTTTACAAGAGTCACCATACAATTTAACAGGACCAAGGCTACCCAAGCATTTTACATTCAGTTTTAATTCACATACTTTTCAGAAATCATAAGAGAATGCAGTACATTTTTTTTCATTATTTCATAAGTAATGGCAAAAGACTAAACTCTGTTTAATCTGAAAAGCTAATTTCTTGAATGATTTTGGTTACAATTTCAAAATTCATAAATCTTTTAAAAGCAGATCGCTCCACCCTCCTTTAGAACTACTGTAGATATCTATCATGGCTCTGTCATCTTTCTGCAATTTTGTTTGTTGCTGTATTACAAGAACAAATATAAAATACAACAGAGCAGATAACAAATATCTAAACATCTGTCCTTGAGTTTGTTTCTATGGAGGCCTGAAATAATGCTGCCTCATATAAGATGCCAGTTCTCCACTAGGATCAATATAGGAAGAGCTTTTACAGTTAGCTTGTACTGCCTACGCTTTGCCTTCAAGTGGGTGAAGTTTTTTCTTAGGTCACATTGCCTATGAGTGAATCTCCTAAGAAGATTATAAAAGTCATTTGTGAGGTTTACTTTATGTACTTGTTGAATTTTAGTCACACCTAAGACAACAATGTAGACCTACTTCATTGGACAGCAAGTTGGTGGCTCTTGGTTGCTACACAGATTAGAAGGTCCTAAGTTTGATCTCTTGAGAGGGTACTGGGGTGTGTCCTTGGGTAGATAAAGTAAAAAATGTTTTTCTTCTCAAAATTCTAGCCCTGTATGACATGTTGTGAGAATGCCATTCAACCTTAATATGTTGAAAATGTGACTACTGAGCACACAACATGACTGTGCCCAAAAAATTAGGTCAGGGCTTAAAATATTTTATTTTTTATTATAGTCTCTTCAGTGTACATAATGCATAACAAACAAAATAATCATATAAACATTAAAACAAAATGTAGTAATGTCAAATTATACAAATGGATATGGACTGACCAGATATTTATAGCAGTAAAAACGGACATGGACTGATCAGATACTTATAGCATTACAAAGTCAGCTGAACACAGAAGGAAATTTGGTAAGGTTTTGAAATGTCCAAAACACAACCTAACAATTTTACAGACATGAATTCATCATATTTTAGCTAATCAGATTAACACCGCAAACCTGATAACATTAGCTGCAGTGAGTCCAAATGTCACCTACCATTGTACAAAATATTCAATAAATGCCAATGTTTTAAACAAGTAATTAAAATTGCATTAACTGGAGATTGACTGTATAACAGATTGTACAGCAGGAACTAAAATTAGAATGTTTTATAAGTATATCACTTCACACAAGACTATTATGAAAGGAATATCATAACAAGAATATCAAATGGTCCAGCGTCACTCACCTGAAAAAGGGCTATCAAACAATATGGTGGTGGTTGGAGGGGAGGGGGTCAGATGAAAAAAAAAAATATTTCAAAATTGGACCTGCAGTTTCTAGGAAGATTTTTAAAGTTTCCTATACAGACAAATAAAGAAAATAAGCCCAGACCCTGGTGGCCATGTTTTTTCATGAATCGCAATAAATTTTACAATTTAAGTAGAGGCTCACCCAAGGACAATTTGTGCGAAATTGTTATGACATTAGACTTGCAGTTCCTAAGAAGAAGATTTTTTAAAGTTTCCTTTATGGACATACAAGACAAAATAAGCCCCTACCCCTGCAGGCAGCCAGGTTTTTTTCACAGATTGAAATTTCAAAATTTATATAGAGGTTCACATAACGAGCATTTGTGCCAAATTATTTACAGGCTAGAAGTTTCTGACAACAAAAGCTCTGCTGAAGCAGGGCAATTTATGCAAGAAGAAAGCTACTGACAGTAGAAAACCTTTTTCAAAATTGTTGAAATAATAAGATCTTATAAGGACAATATCATAACGATGTCTGCAAAGAAGTTTAAAATGTGTATAATTTATTAGTGCTTTAGTCTAACAGCCAATCCAGCAAATTCTATGGTGAGTGTAGTATAGCTCCAAGTTCCACAGTTAATTAAACAAGCAGTTCAAGATAAGTATGCCAAGTAGCTTGGAAGTATCCTTGACAATGACCCATGTCTGCCATCATCTCATTATGGTATAACATCTATATATCTAAGTTACTGGTACCTATTAAGCAGTTTTCAAACATTTCTGCTAAACAGAAATTGCTAACAGACAGACAACCCCTCAGAAAGATAGAAATTCAGGGGCATAACATAATATGTCCCTTCTAGCATATAACCTTTTCTGCCAGTTTAAATTTTGTTCAATCAACTCAAGAGATACAGAAAAAATGAGTTAGTGTGACCTTGACCTTGAGGTAAACAAGCTGAAACCTATGCTCTGCACATTGTCTCAGTATGGTTAACATTCCTGGCAACTATTTTCAACTTCCTTCAATGGGTTCAAGAGATACAGAGCAAACATGACATAGCAGAAATTAAAAATAATGACTAAGTATGACCTTGACCTTGATCCCGGCAAGTTGAACTGCACTGCACTCTGCTTCATAATGGGTACCATTTATGCAAAGTAGTTTCAATTACCTTCAATCAGTTCAAGACATACAGAGCAGACAAGAAAATCAAACATAAAATAAAAATGACAAAGTGTGACCTTGACCTTGAACTACTCTAGCTGGAACCTGCACTCTGCTTATCGTCTCAGTATGGTTACCACTTCTGCCGATAGTTTAAGTCTCCTTCAAACATTTCAAGAGATACAGAGTGGACACAAAATTTGACACATTTAATAATAATGACTAAATGTGACCATCACCTTAAGACCAGCAAGCTGTAACGACAAAGTGTGACCTTGACCTTGATCTGAACTAGCTGGAACCTGTGCTCTGCTCATCGTCTCAATATGGTTACCATTTATGCCTATAAGTTTAAATCTCCTTTAATTGTTTCAAGAGATACAGAGCGGACTTTGACACATTTAATAATAATGACTAAGTGAGACATTGACCTTAAGACCAGCAAGCTGTTACCTGTGCTTTGCACATTGTCACATTCTGGATAATATTTCTGCCAAGTAGTTTTAATTCCCCTTAATCAGTTCAAGAGATACATACCAGACAAAAACTTGACACATTAAATTATAAGTGTGACCCTGACCTTGACCTGACAAAGCTGCGACCTGTGCTCTGCACATCATCTCATTATAGTTAACATTTCTGTCAAGTTGTTTCAATTTGATTAAATTGTTTCTAAAGATACAAAGTAAACACAAAATTTGACACATTAAATCATAATGACTAAGTGTGACCTTGACCTTGATCTGAGAAAGCTGGAACCTGTTCTCCGCACATCATCTTATTATTGTTAACATTTCTGCTTTCAATTTGACTGAATTGGTTCAAAAGATACATGAAACTGCTAACGGACAGAAGGACAACCAGGGGCACAAATAATATGTCCCTTTGGGTGTATAAAAGTAACTTTGAAGTTTTTCCCTTCAGCTGCCATGGTAGCAAAAATCTTGTGAAATTCCATTTTTTATATAATTTTGACAGCAGACCATCCAAGAAACATTCTTGTGAAGTTCTACTGAAATTGGCCTATTGGCTTTAGAGGAGATTTTGAAAGCTTTTCCTATAAATTTCTACGCAAGATGAAGAGAAACCTCAGGTGGGGCCAATTCTGACCCTGGAATCATGATTAATATGATTTTGGTAGAGGTCAACTGGATGCTACTACAATTTTACAAACCAAATATCTAAGCTCTAGGCCTTGTGGTTTCAGACAAGAAGATTTTTAAAGTTTTCCTTTTAGTTGCCATGGAAACCAGAGTTCTGCATGAAATTCAATTTCTTATACAGTTTTGAAAGGGGACCACAAAGCACTTATTTCCATAAAGTTTTATTACAATTGTGACATAGGAGACGATATTGTTTGAAGTCCATTGTGGATGACGGATGGACAACAGACAAAACAGAATACTAAAAGCTTAACCTTTCTGTCAGTTGAGCTAAAAATGTCATCTTCAACCTACACAAGTAAAATTATGATGTGAAACCGAAATCACTTGTTTTTCATGCTTACTGAACTAAGTAGTGAAGATATCAAGGCCACTTACATCACCAAAAATTGCAAAAACTTTGAGCAACTGAATATATTTTGATGTTGTTCAGTTTTGATCTACAGAATTTAATATATTAATATCTTACTGTATTCATTTCAATAACCTTGTCAGTATTTCAAAATGTCACCAATGAGTGATACATCACAAAGTCATCATGAAGATTTGGTAAACTAGCAATTAGCTACCTTACATAGGAACACACAAAAATATAATCACGATTTTTTCTCAGTATTTTAGGAACATGACCCATACCCTTGGGATTGTGAACTTCAGCGATGTTTTGCTGAAAATTGGGAAAAATGCATGATTTCAGTGTTGGAAGTTGCAATGAACACTAACAATTTCTGTCTATGATGAAAACTTTCAATCATTACAAGTCTAATACAGTGAAAGATCTCTTGTTTTCATATATTTTAGTTATTATTTTTATTTTTTTGTCTTTTGAAGTTTCATTTGGGAATTTTTTCAGATTTTTTGGCAAAAAAGATACAATTTTCAATTGGGAATATGACCCAACATCGGCTATAAAATAAGCCTTAAAAAACCCTGATGATCGTAGAACATGTAACACCAACTCTTCAAATAAGCTTAATGATTATCTTGTATAACTGAGAGAGTCAAGAAGTATCCTCATGAGTTAGCTCCCCAAATTTTGGAGCCAGGTTGAGGCATTATACTAGAATGAAGGAAGAAGTTTTAGTAAGAACTGAGTCACTGTCATGTACTAAGGACATGTCCATTTCTGGGAAATTTTCATAAATTAAGTCTTAAGAAAAGAAGGAAACCAAAATTCAATTAAATTCCCATTATACATGATAAATAATGTCATTTGACAAATGACAAATAATTAACAAGCTCTATTACTCATATAAGAATTAAACTGATGACTAAGTTAAGAGGTTGAAGTTTCTGCCTATTTATACTTATGGGAGTAGGGAGTAGTTTTCCTGTTTGTCAACTGACTTGAATTTTGTATACCAAGTCTTCAGATCGGTTATCCTGTTTCGCAACCATTCTATTTGCTAGAATTTAAAAGACCTCCAGAAATGGCAAAAATCTTAAATTCCATATAGGTTACATACTTTGAGACAGTATCAAGCTGGAATATCTGAATAAAATGACTAATATAATAATATACACTAAGGTATGTTTTCAAGTCCAAAAACTGAAAAAAGAAATGAAATGAAATTCCAAAACAGAAATTCACCCCCTTTATTGTACTACAGGCTTTTAAAGTTATTGACAGCTATCTCTCTCAAAAACACATTAAATGCTCAAATAATAAAATATTCCACGTCACTGGAAATTTACTGTATTTGGAATATGTCTAATATATGATAGATTAGCACATATGAGAATATTTTTAAGCTTTAGTAGCCTGACACAGTTCAGGGGACAACTAGTTTAGTCTCATTAAAATGATATAAAAATTACACCATAGACTGAAATGTCATATGTCTTTCATTGCTTACCTTTATTTCATTGGTGTTAATTGCCCTCCAAGGTGTATAAACATTTTCTCTCTTGGTTCTAGAAATAAACATGTACCCCAAACTGATCTCTCTTATTGCATCATTTACATTTTGACAAAACCTGTATTGAGAGTTTACCTGGTGAAAAGGTGAACAGGTGTGTAATATACCTGCCATAAGAGATGTAACTTCTACAGTTCTAGGATGGCTGGATATATGCTGCAGTTATTGCATGGTATATATATCTAAGTGTCCAAAATACAGATTGTCATGGTGGTTCAAAAGTTTTCATACAACAATGGATAAAATGCAAATGAAACCATATTTTCATGATTTATTACATACTAAATGTTAAGCTGACAAAATAAACTACACATGCCCTTATCACACAGTTTTTTTCTGTTACCTCCTGGGTCAAAATTTTTTTTTCCATTGCATAACATGTTTTGATGAAAAAGAAATCATAGGTTTGAAAATTCAACTGAAAACTTTTCTGGGAAACAACCTTCACTCATGAAAGAATTCTCTAAGAAAACTATCAAATAAACCACATGTCAGTAAGTGTATAACACAAATATGTACAAAAATACTTATGCTTCCTATCACATTCTTTATGGCAAGAAACAATTTGTTAATCATATTAGTATGATGGAGATGTTTGATTATGTAACAAAGTGGAAACTTGGAATCAGTGATTAACAAATTTAACTTTTTTTTCCACATTTAACAGTGGGCCTTTCGACCAATGACTGGACATTTCATATTGATACTGTTTTCCCTCTCATCCCAAGACTCTGATATAGTGGATCAGTGTATGTATTAAACATTAGTGCATTATGTTTTTGCCTTGATTCTCATGTAACAAATTGGTCCCCTCCTCCAAGTTCCAACTGGTTACTATGGAATGTTAGATAGGTCAAGATTGTGTGTCAACTACCGCAACAGTTGTATTCATTACATGTAAAACTGGGGGAAATAATCCTTGAAAATTGAGGTCTGAAACCTATCCATGTTATGTATGACAAGTAAACAAATAGTGTGACCTTGAGTGGGGATAAACAAATATATCCTATGAAATTACTATATGGAAATCTTTGCTTTCTGGCTGTCTTTATACATATATCTCATAATCTTTGTTAATGTAATTCAGCAGACCCTCTCCACCTTGTATGCACTGAGTGATCACACTCTTGGCAGATACTATTTATTTACATTCACCATGCCACTCCTATTCTAAGAAAGAAGTGGCATGTTCAAGTGCAGAAGCTATAATTATTAATCACATGCACAAGAATATAATGTTCTCATCAAGTCTTGACTTACAGGAACATAGTCTGACATTTTAAAAATCAAGCTTTTACTAACTTAGTTCTAGCCCATACCAATTTCACCCTTGGTAATATTAAGGGGAGTAGGGCTTATCATGATTTAAGACAGTGCCATAAAATCTCAGCCCACTAAAACAAAAGCAGGTAAATATAATTTAAATTTTAAACTTACATTAGCATGTTCAGCCATACTAGAGTCAGCCATTTCATACTCTTGCGCTGAGAAACAACTTTTTTGGTTGTCACTTGATTGCTGAGAGTCAGGTAAATCTAAGGACATATCTGTTATGTTATTTTGAATTCCATTCAATCCACTGCTTTCGACTATCCCTTTTGGAATATCTGAATTCCCATAATCCACACTTAAATAGTCAAAGTTTTTATTTAAACCATTTTTCTGTTTTTCAGTTCCTTGTGGGAATAATTGGCTATCTCCAACTTGATCGACACTGATACCACAATTGGCAAACCCCTCACAAACATCATTCGAAAGCCACTCCATGGAGTTATCCATTCTCAATAATTCGTTTTATGTAATGTCAGAAATGTATACACCTCATAGTCACATACTGAATAAAATATTCACATATCTCAGCTACTACAATAAACCGAGAGATGATAGTAACATGAGCTTATAGGTTTTCTTGCTGTGTTATCTTTCTACATAGGAAAATCCTTGACACACTTTCCGCTATAGTTTGTACAGCTCATATCACCTTAATCGACCTTATGTTACCAAATAACTGTAAAACAAGTAGCTCTGAAATCTACTGACATTGTAAATAGTGTAACACAAGAAAACCACATATATATACCACTATGCCTCATTAAACACTCTTAGTTTGTTGTGTTGAATATTCCCACAAATTGACTTTTTGAAAACCAATAATCTTTCCCAACAGATCCTCGACAGCCTTTCAGAATTCAGTCACATATAACATTATGCCAAGTTTACCTATCCTGAAGGTTTATCAAATAGGTATATCATGTATTATTGATCTACAGCAGTTAGATTGTAAAGGGAGGTAAATCCGTCATTTCTTCCTGCTATAGGTGAGACACTAACACACAGCAAAATATTACATCAGTTCACGGTATTATTTACATGTTGTGAGTAGGAACTTGTGTCACTTTCACATGATATCTGATGTGGCCTTATATTAAATACAATTTTGGTAAAATGTGTGATCTCATTGGACATGAATATCATTAAGTAATTACCATCACAGTTTCTGGAAGTGCCATTATCTATGACCTATAAAGTCTTACAATACAGAAACAGGTAATCAGACAATACATCCAACTATCAACCTGATTAAAGGTTAAAATCTTACAAAGTTCTTTTCAAAATTAATTTAATATTCAAAAGTACTAAATCTTACCTTCAAAATATTTGTATGTAAAAAAAAAAAGTATCAAAAAAAAATTTCTATTACCGTAAACGCTCGAATATAATACGCACATTTTTTCAAGAATTTTCAGTGTCCACAAAGGGGTGCGTATTATACACGAGGGTGGGCCGTCAGACAATTTTTTTCCAGCTTGAAAACCCGTAAAATACCGGCCAAAAGTCAATAAATTCTGTCCAAATGATCATGTTTTCTTTTTTGGTGCACCTTCTTTTTGGAGAGCGTTATTAAGGGGAGAAAACCAATGTCATCAGTACTGAATGTACGGTATCGTAAAAGCCGTTATAACGCCGTTTTTTTGTATTGTTTCGTTTGTTTGGTTTTTTCTTTTTCCCTCTCTAAATGTTTAACTGCTAAAGATTCAATCATATAACCAATGCTTACCGGTATTATGCCCATCAATATTCGCACTCACACAATTATCCACCAATTAATTTGATAAAGGAGTCGTCCGTGTTTTGTTAAACAAACACAATAATTAGTGTCGTTTGATGTCGCCATAATTACGAGATGTTTGTTAACACATCCAAAAGGTATTAAGAAGGTGTTGACACTTTGAGATAATGCCATGTTTATTCGATATTTCATAAAGAAATAGTTTTTAGCGCTAATTGTCCTTAAAGAAAGAAATAAATAGTTAAATGCAACCATAGCGATATTCACGTGATGTAATTGTTATGCGCATCAACAATGGCCGCTTCCTGAACGAAAAACATGGACAAATGGTAACTCTATTTCTGGACGAAATTTGTGTGCGTATTATATTCCAATGCAAGCTTTTTTCTTGAGGCCAGACCAGGGGTGCATTTTATATACGCTAGCGTACAATATTCGAGCATTTACAGTAGGTCCTAAATCTGTTCACATTATACAGTAATGATTTTAATCTGACTTTAATCGAAGTGATCTCTAATCTAATGACTTTATCCAAATATTTAGTCTAATAGTTTGACCTTAACTACTAAACATGGAAGTGGACACAAGTGACCAAAAGTTCAAACAGTGTTAAATTTTTCAAGATTTACTTAATTCAGAGATTGTAAATTTTAGTCATATACACCTTAACACTTGCTAAAATACTGCTTATCATAAACTTAGTCTCCTCTGTCTCCTATTTTTTTTTTTTTTTAAATATCTTTACTTGTGATTTTCTATTAATAAAGTTGTTTCAAAGCAGAATAGGTGTTTTGACCTATGTAATATAACAGGATTTAACTCCATCCATGTTAGATGAGTCATGTAGGGCATTATTTATTGACATGATGAGTTGTTCCCAGCATCCACTTGTTAATATGAAAACAATTATAAAACATATTTAGCAATAAAAATATTTGGATAACACATAATCTTTGCAAGAAAATGTATCAATCATGCCCTCAGGCAACTGAAATTGGCGGGAACAAGGGTCTACATCAAACAATCAGTAGCTCAAACACATGAAAGATACTCATATAATCTCTTAACATCTAGCAAAACTTACTGAAATTTGCTTTCTTTTCATTCACATAGAACAAATTTTATTCATTTACTGCATATTTAACATGGAACTGTTCTTAATCAATATTTAAGTAGACTTTTGTTTTACATTTTGAGGTTATTGTGAGTCTATTTTGAAAATTAGAGTTTTTGTAATTTTTCCTAAGACCATAGGTGTTATTGTATGTCTATTTTGAATATGTCTTTAAATAATGTATACTTTATTGTTCAACACTGAATTGAATAATCAGAGGCCCATGTGATATTGCCAAATCAGTATACTCTAGCATAACCACAACCGTTGAAATGAGGTAGAAAATGCACACAAATTGGGCCGAACATTTTGCCTCCCTCTAACCTGAAATCCTGGATCCACCCCTGATTTCAGTTTATTTTTCACCCACAGGTATCAGTTATTCATTAGACCAATGCCCACAGCAGAGCTTTAAGTTAGTTTATGTTGAGACACAGAAAGCATCCCATTCTGGTAACACCCCTGGTGTATAGCCCTGATGCATTGGATCTCAGATTAACATCACATCCAAAAGTCAATTAGTAATGTTAGTGGAGGAGCAGGGGGAATGAACTCGTGACCCCTGGGTTACCATACCAGTCCAGCACATAACCAATGGTAATGGACCACTTATTGACTCATACAGAAAGCATCCCATTTCATGCCCACTGTATAACACTAATACATAGCACCAGTACACGGGACCATAATATCCCCTCCCCGGTCATTCCCTGATCAAAGTATATTTTAATTACTCAAATGTCAACTCAATATCCTGAATCAAAATCTATGGTATTCTACTGTTCTGAGTATTAAATGGAAATGGTATATTGCCAGAATATAGAATTCATAGGAAGAGGTTTTCTCACAAAAATAATATACTTTTAATTTAATTGTGGCATTCCATGTGACATTTGTGTTTGTGTCTTTGGATAAATACAAAAATTTACTTACACAGATATAAGCAAACTTCAGAAACTATAATGCAAATAACAACTTACAAAAAAAAAATGACCTAAGTAGGGCCACAGTTCTAGTTCTATAGGTTAGAAATAACTTTTATACATGTAGGTTATTTTATAACCTAAAATTATAAGAAAATCTGACAAAAGTTAGCCTGTTTGAACAGGACTTTTTGACAGGTTAAAGTATTTTAAAATAAAAATTCTACTGGTGAAAAGAAATGAAAATATTAATAAATTTCTTAACATTTTTAAACCTTGAAATATAGAACCAAGTTACAACATTTCAAGTAAGCAGAACTGAGACATTAGAGGATATAAAAACAGTTACTACCATATTCAACAAAGCCCCTCCCCTGCACCAACCCCTCCCCCCCTTAAAAAAAAACAAAAACAAAAAACAACAAAGTCATGATTTTGATATCTTTTTCAAACATTACTATCAAACAAGGCTCCGGAAAACCATTTTTTTTTTCGGTATTACCGAATTTCAGCTTCCTCGACCAATATTTTTATGTCCAAAACTCCTTAAAAAATTAGTCCATATATTTTCTAAAAAATTAAATCATTCTCGGACCGACTGAGAATTGAAAATTTCCGGAGCACTGCTGTCAAATACCAACTCACTACAGCAACCATTACAGTGAATTTGACTGTGTGTAAGAATGTCTGTTACAGATATGTATATGGTCATTAAGTGCAGCTCCTTGATTTACCATTAGCATTTTGTTTTCTCTAAATCAGTATACATTCTTACAAAATATGCTACTTTACAGTGAAACCCAAAGTTCTGAGTTCAGTCAGAATTAAACAAACCTCTGTGTTTAATAAAAGCAAGTCAATTGGTAACTACTGAGGCATGTTACTTATTCTCTTAACTAAAATGCTAACAAAACTGAGATCATTTCAAAGCAATCCTATCTTAGCATTCCTCAGAAAATTTATACTACCTTTAGTGCAGTTTGATTGTCTGACAAGAGAATTTTTCAAGGATTGTTGTAGAAGAGTTTGCATAACATATGTTTGCCCTGAGGTTACAATGGAAGCGCAGAAATGTATATGAAGGATTTTGTAAGATTTCACTCCAGATCCTCTACACCTGACTCAAAGATTTCCAAATATTTCTCATATACACATTATATGATATTTCTAGGATTCCTCTTAAATATGTACTCCTTATATATATCCCATCTGTTTGTCATATTTCCCATCTGTTTATCATGTCCTGTACCATCATTTGGTTTGTTATTATCCTAAAGAAATACTGTACTCTGTTCCCTTTTGGAACAATCCAAGTTCAAAAATCATCTATAAATTTTAGAACTAGAAAATTTACAGTTCTAGGAGTGCTAGTTAGCCAGCACACATGAATCTCTGTACAATTAGTGTACACAGTTAAGATAAAGAATTAGAACCAGGTTTATCTGTGAATAAAACAACAACAAAGAAACAAAAAACAAACTTGGAACTTTCCTAATCACTCTTTTTATATGTAAGCACTTAGAAACCAATGTACTGGTTCTTTGGAATCATTGAATTAAAAGTTCTACCAAAAAGACTAGTCAAAAAGTGGTTGTAACAAGAACTGTCACTGTAAGATGACAATGCCCCTGAAGTGGTGCTTTGGCTTTGGACTGAGAACCAGTCATTCAAGGGTCAAGGTCAAATAAATATAGGTCAGTGGGAAGGTATTGTCCACAGGGGTGTTGTGTCCATGTATGAAGTAAATCTACTTTCTAATAAGGAGATTATGGCCAATGTTTAAGTTTTTGGACAACTGGATCTTCATGGTAAAGGTCATTCAGGGGTCAAGGTCAAATAAATATACATCAGGGGGAAAGTCTTGTCCAAAGGGGGGGGGGGGGGGTGCTGTGTCCAAGTATGAAGTAAATCCACTTATTAATAAGGAGATATGGTCAATGTTGAAGTTTTTGGACAATTGGATCTTCAAGTTAAAGGTCATTCAAGTTCAAGGTCAAATAAATATAGGTCGGTGGGAAGGTCTTTTCCAAAAAAAATGTTGTGTACAAGTGTGCAGTAAATCCACTTACTAATAAGGAAGTTATGGCCAATGTTAAAGTTTTCGGAGGGACTGACGGACGGACTGACGGTTCAAAAACTATATGCCTCCCTTAGAGTGCATAATAAAAAACCAGTCTTAATAGCAGACCTTTTCTTGTTCTAAATTTTAATCTTTAGGTCCTGAACATACAGTAGCTGATTTTCACATGATTCTAAAACTATTGAAGTAGTCTTCAGTGGTCTTTATTCACTCTCTTTTGAACCAGTGTAATCACAGATTTATCTCTAAGCAAGAGGGCCATGATCACCCTAAATCGCTCACCTGAGTCTCATTGCTCATGTTACAAGTATCATTATTGGTTGTTATGGGTGTTCATTGTTCGCAAGTTTGAATAAGTTTGCAATAAGTTTGAAGACTCTGAGTGTAATGGTACAGAAATTTTTTAGCAGAAATAGTTTTATTCTACAGGTCCCAGTGAACTTGACCTTTGACCTACAGACCCCAAAAACAACAGGGTTCTTTTAATATAATAACCCTATGAAGTTTAGAGGTTTTGTGTGTAATGGTACTACAGCTAATGAACAGAAATAGTTTTCATTCTACAGGTCCCTGTTCTTGACTATTGACCTACTGACCCTAAAAATGACAGGGTTCTTTTATTGAGTAAAGACAATCATCCTGTGAAGTTTGAAGGCTCTTGGTAAAATGGTACTCCAGTTACTGAGCAGAAGCAGTTTTCACTCTAGAGGTCCCTGTGATCTTAACCTTTGACCTATGGACCCTAAAAACAATAGGGTTCTTCTAATACAATTATCCTATAAAGTCTGAAAGCTCTGGGTGTAATGGTACTACAGATACTCTGCAGAAAAACTTTTCACTCTACAGGTCCATGTGACCTTGACCTTTGACATACTAGCCCCATAAACAATATGATTCTTCTATTTAGTAAAAGCAATCATCCTATGAAGTTTGAGGGCTCTGGGTGAAATGGTACTCCTGTTATTGTTTTCACTCTAGAGGTCCCTCTGACCTTGACCTTTGACCTACAGACATAGTATATGTATACCTATACATAGATTTTTATAACTTTTTCCAATATATAAACTCTATGTAAACAAGTGACCCCTGGGCCAGGGCCTATTTTGATCCAGTGGCTATGATTTGAGCAAACTTAGTAGAGGTCCACTAGACAGTGCTACACACCAAATATCTAAACTCTAGGCCTTGTGGTTTCTGACAAGAAGTTTTTTAAGTTTTCCCTATATAAATCTATGTAAAATCAACTGACACCTGGGGTGAGGTCAGTTTTGACCCCAGGGTCATAATTTTAACAAACTTGGTACAGGTCCACTAGATGATGTTTCATAACAAATATCTAAGCTCTTGAAGGCCTTGAGGTTTCGGAGAAGAAGACTTTTTAAAGATCCAACTTTTAAAATCTAATTTTAGCTCCAGTGATCCAGAAATGCAATGGACCAGAACCATTTGAACAATCTTGGTAGAGCTTCATCCAAGGAACATCCCAGGCAAGTTTCATTTCATTTGGCCCTTTGGTTTCAGAGGAGATGTCGTTTGAATGAAAAGTTGACAACGGACAGATGACGGACAAAGACTGATCAGAAAAGCTCACCCTGAGCACTTTTTGCTCAAATGAGCTAAAAGTAGTGTATTTAAATACTTTCATAGCTTTCAAACCAGTGCATTCAAAAATGAGAATTTTATTTCTGTAAACAGATAGGTATGACAAAAGCTGGTATGACTTTTGAAATATTTTCTAAAACATTTTAGCTTTTCTTTTCTGGCAATGGGCAGTTGTAAAGATTTCATGCAACATATGAAAATTGATTTTATCAAATATCTGTGTAAATTATATACTGATGTCTCTAGATAATATTGATTCAAAAATGAAATCTACCATGGGCTGTTTAACTAGAATATAGCTGAAATTTGTTTAATACCACCAATAGTGACATGACGCAGGTATATTTAAATTGTAAACACTGAAATAAGGTGAAAGTGTACCACAGTTTGGCCAATATTTCAAATAATAGGAAATCATATTTCTATTCATTCAGACGAATTCAAAAGTAATGTACCAAAGAATTAAGCCATGCCAATTTTGATAAGTTTTATTAAAAAAATTCTCTTCAATACAAAACTCTTAACCTTTTATGGTCTTATGTGAGAAGACCTGTAGAACTGAATATTTTCAACAGAATAAACCTTATATGGGTAAAACTTAGCTTGACATGAAATTTATCAATCAAATAAGATTATTTCATCAACTTTCTTTTCACTTTTTACCCCTGAGGACTATAATCTTGCCCCAGTTTTGAACAAAGTTTATTTCATAATTTTGATTACATGTGACTGTGGCCACCTGGTGCAACTCTGAAATTGGTAAGTTCATTCTTTGCATGAGAAGATTTTATAAGCTAGTTTTCACTACATGTGAGCCATAATTGAGCTATAATTGAACTTGTATAGATAAGATAATTTTTCATTATTTCACAGATGAAACAAAGTTAAATCTAACCATGTTTATAAACCTGTAACACAGCTAGAGGTATAGAGAAGAGTTCATTCAAGTATAAACTTTGTCCTGAAATATGCAAGACAAATTAGTTAAATTTAAAGCATAATATTTAGAGCATATATATATTATGCCACTTTATAAATGGGTTGGCTATACAAAATGCTAACAAAACTGACCTTTGAAGCCAAAAGATGAAACCAAATCTGAAGGGTATTGTCTGTTTCCATTTATAAGATTCAATCACATGATTGTAAGATAATATCCCTTTATATTGATCAAAATATCCCATGTTTTTTGGATGGCATATGGTCCTTCAAAGAACATATGCCACATCCAGATTTGTCCATAGGTTTTATTTCAAGCTTAAATTTTTGAGTCATTTTTTACTAAAATGTAGATATGTCTAAGGCATGAATGATGTTAAAAGGTTAGAGAAATGCATATTAACTCTAATACCAGTATTTTATAAAGTATTGTTCTATATCTGATGAAATAATGCTGGCACTGTCTTTATGGCATTATGATTTCTCACATGTTGACAGCCTTAAGGCTTGGCAGTTCTCAAGTCAGTAACTACGTCCTCAAAACCCCCTAGTAACTACGACCTCAAAAACCCCTAGTAATTACGACCTCAAAAACCCCTAGTAACTACGACCTCAAAAACCCCTAGTAATTACGACCTCAAAAACCCCTAGTAACTACGACCTCAAAAACCCCTAGTATGACTTGAATCAGACAAATGTTTCAAGTTATTATGTTTGTCATTCCATGAATTTACCATTTGCTAAAAAGTTACCCTCAAATAAAAAAAATACTTTGCTGTTATACCAGACTAATGATAAAATTATGAAGATCAGGGTCTGAAGACCTTAATCATACAACATTAACTACAATCATTAAAATTCTTAAGATAATAAATGTTATAATGGCTCTACATTTGTCTTGCCAAGAAGTACTAAATGTCCTAAAAGATTATTATATTCCCAAAATAAAGTTTTATTACCAAATACTCTGCCCAAACCTGATTTATAATGCTGTCATTATATAATACACTAAGTTACCTTCTTTCATAAAATGAATGTTACCTTAACGTACTGAAAAAAACATTGAGACAGAGAAAAGCAACCCAAATGCATTTAAGTTTTCAGGTCTGAAGCACTTTAACATCAGTGCGATCTATTAAGTAACATTATCATGTGGTTTTCAAGGCATGCCTGCTTCGAGAGAAAAATCAAGTGCAAAACTATGAAACCTGCGTGTGTTGTATTTATTTCCATTCAAATGCATCAGTGTTTCTTTTAATGATACATACTTAACGATGAATCCCAGAAAAATTCTTTTGTAGGTATACCACACTGAACAAAATTTGACTGAATTATACATTTTATTGTTCACTATTTATACTCTTTTCTTCTTTACCCAAGTTGAAAGTTTGTTATTCATATATCTAAGCCTCAGAAAATGTACTTCAGCTAACAGCATGAGAAATGCAATAGTAAAATGCACTGAGCAGAGTTCAAGTAAACTGGATTCCTAAATTGTTGTTACATGCAGCCTGTATGATTGACACCCCTAGACTTGTAATCTTCAGTTCTGAGGGACACCCATAGTACATGCATGATATTTTATTTAATAATTAAGGAAGACCTTTTACATATAATGTAAGACCTTCAACTGTGCTAGTAGAAGGTATGTGAAGGGAACCAGTATCTCAGAGATTATATACTATGAGCCTTGGATTATCTAGCAACTCCTGGATTGTCAGTTTAATGCCTGATAAATAGACCAGGGATCCAATCTTGGGTAAATTTAGCCACAAGTCTTTTAAATCAAGACTATATAGAGCATTTCATCTCGGATTCCAACATATTTGTCAAATCAATACAGGTAAATCTTGAATACCTGACTGAACATTAAACCTTCCAATTCATAATAAATTAAACCATAATAAAACACTTGTGACAGATGTTCAATAATTCAGTCAAAAAAAAAAAAAAAAAAAAAAAAAAAAATCAAAATTCATCTACTAATTAGAGAGATGAATGTACATTAAGGCTATATGGATACATCTGACAGCAGTAAAAGGAGGTTTGTATGGCACAGTTCAATCAATAGTTCACCTGTATGACAGGGGCTGGTATACAGGGCTACAATGTTAAACTTGTAAAGCTTGGAGGCTGAGTGCTTCTATACATACAGC
The DNA here is from genome assembly GCA_012932295.1 of Cyclina sinensis. Taxonomy (NCBI): domain Eukaryota; kingdom Metazoa; phylum Mollusca; class Bivalvia; order Venerida; family Veneridae; genus Cyclina; species Cyclina sinensis. The sequence goes on along the minus strand of JAAONU010000016.1, from coordinate 434,745 downwards.
AATCTTCTCCTTCCAGCTTCAGTGCTGGTCAAGACTCTAGGAAGAAGATAGAAGAAGACAGCAAGAGTGATCCACACATGTTGTAAGGTTATTCTCTTCAACTCTACAACTACACTTTTTTTCTACAAGACTTTTTTTACAAGGAGGTGAAGGTAAAGGGTGAAAGGGTGAGGAGGGGGGGGGGGGTGAAGTAGGATAATGGAAGGCAGAGTATCATTAATATTTTTTGTATGGGAGGGTATTTTCCAACTAAGCCCTTTAAAATCACTTGTTCAATCTTGAACACACATACTGAGGCCATATATTAGGTACAAACTTCTTCCTTGACATTCAGGTTGGATGTCTCTCCTTAAATATTAAGTGAACTTTATGTTCGCTCCATAATCACCTATCTTTATATATCACAAATTTCAAAAACAAACACTTTTTTTTCCTCTGGTAAAATGTATTCAAGTTACCAAGGAGACAGTTCTATATAACTAATGAAAGGTTTCATTTTGTAGATTAAGTAAGAAAACCAATAGAAACATTAAAGATATCCAAAGCTGGAGCTACCAGTAACAGCAGTCAGTTACAACAGAGAACAAAAATAAATGCAACATGCCAATGATTTTATTGCAACTGAAGATTTCAAAGGATTCTTTTAACTCTTAAATAAATGACCCTGTAGGTCTCTATCTGTTTATCTGATCAACATGTAGTTTTTTCTGGGTTGGAAAGTACTTACTAAAAATTAAAGGGAAGTAATTACAAAAGAGCAAGTGAAGTAGCAATTAGCAATGCAAATGCAGTTAAATCCCTTTTCTTTTTACTTGCAGATTTAACAAAATCGGTACACACTGTTGGTGCGCATGTAATCACTTGCTTAAAATAAGTGGATAATTTAGTCTTATTGATCATTAATATTAGTTTGATGTTTCAGAACAGACCAAAGTATGCTAGAAAATGAGACAGAAAATAATTCAGGATTTAGCCAATCATTTTAGTTCACCCTTTAGTTTCATGTTGTGGTGCACAAACTATGTGCAGTTTCAGGTAATTCCCCCCACCCCACTTAATTTTACTTTTGCTGAATTCCCTTAAACTGTTCTTCATTCAGGCACCAAGAAGTGCCTTCTCCAAATATAGTAAGAGTCAATCATGAAATGTCTCAGTGGTTTCAAGGTCCTTCACTGCTTTATCAATTAGAGAAAGGGCTCTGTTCTTTCATGTGTTTTCTACACACAGCTAATTTTATTATAAGGCAAATTTTAATTACAGTTATAGTATATACAGACATATGCGATTTATAACAATTAAAGATTAGGTAAATATAATTTTTACAATGTATACTGTTCACAAAAAGTAGGGATATTATGTTTTTTGTTATGATATGGGAAACCTACTCTTTATAGAAGCAATCATCATACAATGGCCGTTCATGTGTAGATAGAATGGTCACTAAAGTATATAAATCTTGTTCAAATTTGTGCTGCACCTGCAACTTTAACTTTCAGAATATTGTGTTGTGTAGATGTCAAACACAAATACACAATGAAATTTGCAATTGGACTTATGAGACGTCTGATGGAATGTCAATGTTGGCGAATGCTATATTGTTAATCAAGCTCTCTGTAATAGAGCACTGATGGTCCCAGACCTTCAACAACACCTTCGACATGTCAGTGGGGTCAATGTCTCGCGACAGAAAATTAGAAATCGCCTTCACTCAGATGGTCTTAATGCTAGGTGCCCTCAATAGGTCTTGCTGTGGTTAGCAAGGCACTGTCATGAATGTTTGGCATGGTGTAGAGAACGGCATCAGTGGAATATTAACCAGTGGTCACATGTAATGTTTGGTGATGAAACCAGATCCAAACTAGACTTTTGTGATGGTCAAAGAAGAGTTTGGCATTGCCAAGGTGAACATTTTACAGACGCTGCTAGGGTTGCCCATGACTGATATAGGGGGTGAGTCTGTTATGGTATGGGTTGGCATCACTATTACTGCCAGAATATAGCATGTGTGCCATGGCAGCTTGACTGGCCAGTACTACCATGACAACATGTTGGTTCCACATATTGTCCCGTCTGCTCAAAGTCATGGCCAAGAATTCATCTTCCAGGATGATAACACTAGGGCCCATAGGGCAAGACTTTTCACTGAGTTCCTGGAAGAGCAACATATCCGCACTTTACCATGGCCAGCGATGAGTCCAGACTTATCACCTATTGAACATGTGTGGGACATTCTTGGACAATGTGTCCAAAGACATGATCCTCCACCCAGAATGTTAAGTGAGCTTGGTGCAGTGCTGCAGGAAGAGTGGGATAGAATCCTCAGCACACCATCAATAATCTTACTGGGAGTATGAGACTTCGTTGCATAGCTTGTTGCAACAACAGAGGTGGTCCAACATGTCAGTGAGGGCGTGTGAAAATCATGACATTAACAACAAGACTTTGGATGCTGTTTAAAGTACCTAAAGATGTCATGAAGAAGTTTATTTTTTTTTTTAATTAAAATGTGTGAATGAATTTGTATAACTGATTACAATAAACATCAAAAGGTAAGGGTTTTCTTAATTACTCGCAATAACAATATTACCTACAATATACCCTACTTTTGGTGAACAGTATATTTAAAATGATTAATCAGTGTACAGTAAGAGCTTTTTTGCTACCATAGTGACAATTTCTTACATTTATAACACCCTTTACATCTATAATTATGTTCTCAACAAACACTTTAAACTGCATTATTTCCTGTTTTAGTTTTGAAAAGATTACACCATAAAAATTACATACCGTCGGCATTATATAGATTTTGAGATAAAACTGATAAAATATGAAAGTGAATTTACACATTAATAAATCACTTTTTGGTGTGTGATAAGTTGAAAATAACACTGCAGTAGAAGTTTCCTGATATACTGTTAAGTGGAAGTAAGTAATGCAAGCTTGAGAAAGCACTTCATGTATAACAAGGACATGAACTCTGCATTCTATACAACACCAAACCAATCATAATTGCCTCCCTTCAATTACTCCACAGCAACAGGTGTACTAATCTTGTGCTGAATTAAATTAAGCTAATCAAGCACCTTTTTGTTAAGGCAATTAAAATAACTGCATTAAGATAAGCATGTTCACATGAATCACATTTGTATCAAGTAACAACCATGGAAATTCTTGGACTGTTTATTTCACAAAAATCTTTTCATAAAATTAATGCTGGCAAAATGTTCTCAAGTTAATAAAAGTTCTGTCTGCTTACAGCACAAAGACAGCTTTTTCATGAAGAAAGTTAAATTCAAACCATACAAATCTACACAAGACTGAACATTCATTTATTAGCAATATTCTTGTTTGGGAAAATTTGGCATAACATTCAAAGCCAGATGTTATTCATACAAATCTTCTTCAAATCTTTAACCTGTTGATATTAGGGGAGACTGGGAGAGTATCGGTGGTCAGCTGGTTTGCAGGTAAGACCAGCAATCCAGTGGGAATTGGATAGAATCTGAGGTCTAATTCTACATAGAAAGCTGATAGATTTTTTTTTCTTAATTGGTTACAGTTGCCTTATTGCCTCTGTATCAATGCAGATGAAATGAAGCGGAAAAAGACACTTTTTGGGGACTTAACTGAAAATTTTGCACACGATAATTTAACGTTAGCAAACCTTTGCCTTACCAGAATTTAGCTAATTCCTAGATGTTAATAGAAATTCAACCTATGAAGTTTTCTGTAAAATTTTCCACCATGTGGAAGCTGTGATCTTATTATTACCACCGAAGGATGACTTTGCTGAGCCCTCTACGTGTCTGTAAATGTTTTCTTCATGAAGATTTTTGAGAAACAGAACATTTCATTTCCTATAAAATCATACATGTGAAGTCTATATGTCAGTATAAAGTATTGAGGAAAACAGGAAAATTGAATGCATCATATTGGTTGTTAAATAAAGATTTGCTATAGTACTATTTTGGGGTGGACAGTGATTACAGATGGGCATTTTATTATAAGTGTATATCTCTCTATTTGAGTTTATTTATCATCGGTACCGGCTCCCCATATGACTGACGCCCCCTGCAGATATTAGTTATGGTCTCTAAGATAACTTCCCAGTTCCAGAGAGTTATACCTTCCACAAGATTTTTAAAGATGTTCTCTATATTGTGTCAAAGCAGAACTTCTAACCTTCAGAACAGTCAATAATGTCAGAAGCCTAAGTAAAGATTCAGTAGACATTGCTACAGTGTTGATGAGTGACACATGCTAGATGACTAACAACTGAGGACGAACGACAAAGACTAATCATTAAAGCTCACAACATCCACTTTGTGCTCCAGGTAAGCTTCACAATAAAATAATAACTCACTGGATTGTCCGGGGTACTTGAGGTAGGTTCGTTTGACTGGTCTGGTGAACAATGATAAGGTATCATCTGTGTTTCCCATAGTTTGGTGTCTGCCTCAGAGGACAGCTGTGGTGGGAAATCATTCATCCTGAACACTGAAAAAGAAAAAGAAAGGACTTGTTAGGAAAAAAGAAGTTAACAAAACCTAAAATTACAAAGATATACAGGTTTCTTATTTAACGTGGGCAGTCAACGAAAGTCCCCACCTGTTGAGGATGAAACGACTTATTTCCAAAAGAGCCCATGGTGCATGCACTTTACCTCCTGATCCACAGTCTAGGCCGATACTGCTGGAAACAGTATCCAGTTAGGTTACCACCCAGTCCTGGGAAATCAGTTGGTAGCTCAGTCGCTACCCAGAATCAAACCAGGGCTGCTAGCTTCGTAGCACAACATACAAACCAGTTGGCCACCGAGTCACTTTTGAATACAAACTAGGCTGAATACAACAAAGTTGAAACTTTCACACTTTGAGCTGTAATTAGAAGTTAATTGATTTTACTGCAATGCCCAAACTGATAACTAACTGATTTGTGTTAAACAAATCAAGTTTTTATAATAGGGCTATTGAAATCACAACTTTAGGCACTGGCTGTTGGCTATTTGTTTGTGTGTTCACATCTGAAAATGATATTAAAAGTAGATAAGAGGGCCAAAATTGCCCTATATTGCTCACCTGATCATCAAGTGAAACATTCTGACAAAGTTTCATGATGTTTGGATGGGAAATGTTGCCTCTACTGTGTTCACTTTTTTTCTATGATTTGACCTGGTGACCTAGTTTTTGACCCAACATGACCAATTAACAAAGATCATCAAGCCAAATATTTTGACAAATTTCATGATGATTGGATGGAAAATGTGGCCTCTAGAGTGTTCACAAGGTTTTTCTATCATTTGACTTGGTGACCTAGTTTCTGACTCATCATAAACAATATAATCAAAGAACCTAGAAGTCATCCAGCCAAACATTCTGACAAAGTTTCATGAAATTTAGATGGAAATTGTGGTCTCTAGAATGTTCACAAGAGTTTCTATGTTTTGACCTGGTGACCTAGTTTTTGACCCAACACGAACCTTATACTAAAAAGAGCCTAGAGATTATCAAGCAAAACATTCCAACAAAATTTCATGCTGATTAGCTGGAAAAAGTGGCCTCTAGAGTGTTCCCATGGATTTTGTAGGATTTAACCAGGTGACCTAGTTTTTGACCCTAAATGACCAGTATATGAAAGGAACCAAGAAATCTTTAAGACAAAAATTCTGACAAAGTTTCATAGTGATTGGTTGGAATTATGGCCTTTCGAGTCATCACAATGAATGTGACCAAAATCAGCTATTTTTGCTGGTTTTGAAAGGAATCAAGGTTCTATAGATATACAAGCTGTATGCAAGTTTGGCCAAAAATGTGGTCTCTATCGCATTCACAAGAAATTGTGAACAGAAGCCAGTGTGATCGCAAAAGCTACCCTTGTCACTTTGTGACAAGTGAGCTAAAAAAAAGCAATAATGTCATTCAGAGATATGGAAAATGGTACAAGATATCTAGTAGTCTAAAGGCATGGCAAACAGGAAAAAACTCACACACAAAAAAACTGGGATTGTGAAACATCTGTTTTCATCAATATCTCCCACCCATTAGTCATATCTGATGGCCTTTATTACACATTATATAGAAAAAAAACTTGTAATACTGAGTATACATTCTATCTATAATAAAACAGCATTGCATCTTTTAATTAAGTTTAACAAAATGTTTGTTGTATTTCTTTTTGTTTTTCATACACGCCTACAAAGAACTACTAATGTCAGATTGTATAAATAGTATATTATGTCTTAAGCAACTATTGCAAAAATATGATAAAATCCTCTTTATTTAAATAAATGCTGGTATTAAATAAATCTTTTATAGTTTCAATTTTTTGTTGAAGCAAAGTAAATATTTTACCTTGGGAGACACTAAACTAATTGCATGACTTTGGAAGACACTAACCAAATTGCATGACCTTGGAAACCACTAACTAACAGCTTGGTTTTGGTTTCATTGGGGTTTAATGCCAGTTTTAATAGCTAGGGTCATATCCTGGCGGTCAGTCCACCTAATCAGAGTTTCTGGGTATCAAACCAGTTTACTTACCAACTTCTACTTCTTCACTTGCTTCAGAGGTGAGGGACAAATGACCTATAGATGCATTGTCTTAGATCAATTATCACGAAGAAATTTTGCCCGCTCTGATGGGGATCGAACCAGGATCGTCAAGATTTACAATCAGATGCTCCACCAATTGAACCAGCTGGGCTGGCTACTAAACTTACTGCAAGTCCCAAGAAAACACTGCATGACATTGGGACACACTACCTATTTCTATGACTTTGGAAGACACTGGCCAAGCTGCATGACCTTGAAAGACCCTGGTCTAACTGCACGGCCTTGGGAGACACAGATATAACAATTTGTCCTTGAGAGAAACTGGTTTGACTGCATGACCTTAAAGGACACAGGCCTTGCTGCATGACTTTGGAAGACAATGGCCTAATAGCCTGACCTTGTGAGACATTGGACTGACTGCAAGACTTTGAAAGACAATGGGCTAATAGCATGACCTTAAAGGACACAGGCCTAGCTGCATGACCTTGGAAGACAATGGCCTAATTGCATGACCTTGTGAGACACTGAAACATGTCACTGATAGACCAACCTTGAAAGACACTGGATTAATTGCATGACCTTGTAGAGATACTAACGTAACAACATGTCTGTGGGAGACACCTTACTGCATGACCTTAGAAGACATTGGACTTACTGCATAACCTTGGGAAACACTGACCTTATTGTATGACCTTGACCTCTGAGCTATACAATGACAAAACTTTCAGGATGACAAATTGTTTGGTCAAAGGAATATTTGTGTATGCTAAATTACAGATGGAAAAGATATTGACAACAAGACCTAGCATTTCTTTCCTCTAGATGAGGGAACCTGTTTTAGTCATGCTAAACATTTTTGCTCATCTCACTTACATGAAAGCTGGGAGAAGATAGAGCATCTTACAAAAGGTTCAGCCATTGCAAGGGGAATGGTCTCTTTTAATAATCATGAGTTAGAAAATAAAACATTAAAAAACATTCTTATGCTGAACCACAACTTAAACAACAAAGTTGAGCTAAATTATCTTGATTTGGTCTTGACAACAATGTATCTTCTATCACAAAATACAAGAATTATGAAAATCGTGATATTTCATATCAAATTATCAATTGTTGTCTGTAACACACTTTAAAGTACAATGAGGTTTCTTCCGGTGGAAGTAAAGTACAATCAGGATATAAATAAATGCACTTATAGAACACAAGTGATATGCACTTTCGAGAGACTATAATGTGTTAACGACCACAACAGGAGGATAACTGTTTATAAATACCTGTCGGAAAAATAAAACATCTTGTGAACATTTAAACATTTAGCTTAGTTCATAAATGCTTTTTTTGTAGGGTTGTGAAACTTCTTTTTTCCTCACTGAATAAGGACAGCTCTCAAGATGAAGACAATGGAGACATGTTAGAAGACAGTCAGCGTTTCATTACCTGCTTACATGACTGTAAGAAGACAGCCAGTGTTTCATTACCTGCTTACATGACTGTTTTACATCTGCTATATTATACTTGTGAAGACTTTTTGTTGTTCGGCTCTTTCAAAAACAAAGCCAATCATAAAATGGACAGAAATGCCCAACTATCTGGATTTCTTAGCATACAACTAAAAGATTATATCTATTAACTAATTTCTATAAAAAGAAACACTGGGCTACAGAAGCTGTCTGTCTTGTTTCTGATTGTCAAATATTTTTTAAAACTTCTATAAATATCCAGCAGTACAATATTGCAGTTATTCAATTATTTTTAAAGCGACTGACTCACAGATGGGACAAAGATGCGTTTGCACATATAGAAATTCTAGTTTTAATTGTAAAGAAAATATCTAACTAAGTGAATGACTCATTTTTTGTTGCACAAAATAAAGTTTTACACACTTCTTTTGGTACAAAATGTACCTGGGGGTAGTTAGTCACAGTATTGACTATTTATATTGTTAATTCTGACATTTGGTGATAACTGGTCTTTGTGGCTCAGTGGTTTAATGTACTGCCCTTGATTTTACTGACTGGAAAAGCATGGGTTCAAATCCTATTGCAATTTTTTTTTTTCTTCAGTTTTGTTGGTGTATAGAATAATAAAATTACGTTTTTTTTCATAGTATACTAACTTCTCTTTAATTTTAAGGAGAAAAAAATGAAGCTAAACTCTGTCACTCACTTTAAATAACCAAAAAGAATTACTTTGATTAAATACTTGTTGCTATGGAAACATTATTCTGTCACAGGATTGTCAGGCTTTCAAGCTCAAAAAGCCACGTAAGTGTGAATATGTCAATAACAGGGGGCCAGGAGCTTACATCAATAAGTGGACAGTCAATAGCAAAACCTTTATCTATAAAAAGAATTCTTTCCTTTAATGTCCAGGGTTTTATAGATTCTATAGAAGTAACATTCAGCAAGCTTCAAGATATTTAATTCTTCTGTATGATATGGTTTAAAGCATCTCAATTTCCTGGTATCTAGACTTTTGAGTACCTCTAAAATAAAAATAATTTTACCATGTTTTCTGTTTATTTTGGGATAATTATAAAACATGATCAGACAATAAAGGACACTTTGAAATTATTACATGTAAGTTTTATAAATATTCAACTAACAATATTTTGTACACTCTATAAGTGAAGGATCCAGGGAGCTAGCTGAAGAAAGAACTGCAAGGAATAGCAAGGGTAAAAGTTCTCAGAAACACTTACCAGCATTTCAAAGGACTTCCTTTCAGACCAACATTTTATTTCTATTTGTTGTTGTTGTTTTTCAGAGTTTTTCTGACCCAAAAATCCAACAGATGTCTATTTTTTTTTTCAGTCAAGATCAGAGGCTTGTAAATGTAAAACTAGTTTCTGCATTATATTCAGACACCATATCTTAAATTTATCTTTGTGGTTCTAAATGAAATTCATGCAATTTATAAGGAGTGGAAAGATAATTTTACTAAAGCACATTAAACTTTAGTTTAAATCATACAAAGAGATTTGCATGTTTTATGTGTTTTGTAAAAATCATGCAAAATCTCATATACTATTTCTGACTACAAACAGCATTATAACCATCTGCCATTGATTGACTATCTGAAATAATATCAAATCTCATTAACAGTTTTTTCTATCAGACTGTCATTCACTAACAGGGTTGTATTCATAGAGAGAAGATGTTTTTTCAATGGAAAATGATAATTTCCCTGCCACAATTACTGAACAAGAACTGTCTCTAAGACAAGTTAACATGTTCTAACTGAAGCAATAGTTTTCTTTTTTTAAATGCAAAAACACCAAGCGCTACGTTCAATTAACGCCATGCCCCGGAGGGAGGTGTGGGGGTGGGGGGCTTATTGGGTCTGGCTGGTAGAGTTCGTCAAAGTGCATGCAAGTATGAAGTTTGGAGGCTGTAGTTGGAAGGTCTTCCGTGTTATGGTCAAGGTTAAGGTTTACTGACAAACAAACAAACAGACAGACAGACCAAAAACAATATGCTCCCTCTGGGAGCATAAAAACCTTCAGTAAATGTTGTATCAGTCTAAAGACCTGTCTAAATCTTGAATTCACTTGACATACATAAACTTATTACCGTTCATTCAAATGTTACTTTACTTTATCGTATGAAAACCTCTTATTACTTTGTCAGACTTTTAAATGCTCCTCCTAGAGCGACTGAGATAATTCTCTCAGTTAAATATATTACTACACATTCTACTATGACTTTGTCAAACACTTATATACTCAGATATATCTATAATATAGTCTGGCATAAAAGTAACAGTATCATCTGAAAAGGGAGATAATTTGGCAGAAAATCACAAATAATCTAACCTGACCATTAGAAATGCCGAAGATTATTAAACAATATCATATTCAAAGATTATCAATATTATTATTATTTACAAACACTATGTGCTTAATATGATTTGTTAGTATGCTTACACTAACACAAGGACATGCTATATGACAAATCTAAAACAATTTGATCAGTGCAAGCAAGAACATTAAAGGCCTTAAATGATTGCAACTATTACGATCACTGCAAGCAAGAACATTAAAGGTGATAGATGATTGTAACTATTATGATCACTGCAAGCAAGAACATTAAAGGTCATATATGATTGTAACTATTATGATCACTGCAAGCAAGAACATTAAAGGCCTTAAATGATTGTAACTATTACGATTACTGCAAGCAAGGACATTAAAGGTGATAGATTATTGTAACTATTATGATCAGTGCAAGCAAGAACATTAAAGGCCTTAAATGATTGTAACTATTATGATCACTGCAAGCAAGAACATTAAAGGTGATAGATGATTGTAACTATTATGATCACTGCAAGCAAGAACATTAAAGGTCATATATGATTGTAACTATTATGATCACTGCAAGCAAGAACATTAAAGGTCATATATGATTGTAACTATTATGATCACTGCAAGCAAGAACATTAAAGGCCTTAAATGATTGTAACTATTACGATCACTGCAAGCAAGGACATTAAAGGTGATAGATTATTGTAACTAATATGATCAGTGCAAGCAAGAACATTAAAGGCCTTAAATTATTGTAACTATTACGATCACTGCAAGCAAGGACATTAAAGGTGATAGATTATTGTAACTATTATGATCAGTGCAAGCAAGAACATTAAAGGCCTTAAATGATTGTAACTATTACGATCACTGCAAGCAAGGACATTAAAGGTGATAGATTATTGTAACTATTATGATCAGTGCAAGCAAGAACATTAAAGGCCAAAAATGATTGTAACTATTATGATCACTGCAAGCAAGGACATTAAAGGTGATAGATTATTGTAACTAATATGATCAGTGCAAGCAAGAACATTAAAGGCATTAAATGATTGTAACTATTACGATCACTGCAAGCAAGGACATTAAAGGTGATAGATTATTGTAACTATTATGATCAGTGCAAGCAAGAACATTAAAGGCCTTAAATGATTGTAACTATTATGATCACTGCAAGCAAGAACATTAAAGGTCATAGATGATTTTAACTTTTATGATCAGTGCAAGCAAGGACATTAAAGGTCATAGATGATTGTGACTATTATCATCAGTGCAAGCAAGAACATTACAGGTCATAGATGATTGTGACTATTATGATCAGTGCAAGCAAGGACATTAAAAGTCATAGATGGTTAAGACAATTATGATCAGTGCAAGCAAGGACATTAAAAGTCATAGATGGTTAAGACAATTATGGTCAGTGCAAGCAAGAACATTAAAGGTCATAGATGATTGTGACTATTATGCATCAAAATTTTCTGAAATTAGTTTACTATTTATTAACAGTTTAAGATTCTATTTAGTTGCTGCCATATAGAACTGTTCTCACTAATTAAGTTGATTTTTGTTTTGAATTTTTAGGTATTTTTCAATTTATTTTGAATATTTGAGCTGTTATTTTTTACTTACTTTAATTTACATGACATGAGAAACCAAAAAAACTGCTCAAAGGTTCACCCTTTGATTTAAGACTTTGATAAGTAACAAAAATGCCATATAGTGATCACATACCAATTTCTTATGTCTTATAGTGATAATTAATCTCTGACAGTAAATTATGCTGTTTCCTAATCAGAAGTACAAGTTTATTACTCAAGTGTCAACTTAGTTATAAGTTTGAGATCATATAGTATATATATAGCCTGAATTTAGAATTCCAAGTCAGAGGTGAGCCTCAGAAAAAGCCTGATACGTTAATATACTGATCATTTACTTGTAGTGTTCAATAGGATACCCAATTCAAATTTAATACAGTTACTCACTGGATTAAAAACATTTAACAGACAAAGGACTTATTTTCCTTAATGCAAACTAATCACTACTGCATAACAGTGACAAAAAACAAGATCACAGACTAAGCATCAAAAAGATAAAATCAAACATGAGATGAAATTCTGCACTGAGAAACTGAGATCAGGCAATGATAAAAAAAACGTGTGAATCACGCAATGACAAGATAAAAATGTGGAATTACCTGACAAAATCAGAACAAAACATGATGAAATTGTGCACTGACATGTTGAGATAAGGTCAATCAAATGAGACTGTGCAGTAACAAGTTGAGATCAGGCAATAAGATTACACTGCACACTAACAAGTTGAGATCAGGCAATCAGATGAGACTGTGCAGTAACAAGTTAAGATCAGGCAATCAGACGAGGCTGTGCAGTCACATCTTGAGATCAGGCAATCAGATGAGACTGTGAAGTCATAAGTTGAGATCAGGCAATAAGATGAGACTGTGCAATCCAAAGTTGAGATCAGACAGTCAGATGGGACTGTGCAGTAACAGGAAATAAAATGAGACTGTACAGTAACAAGTTGAGATCAGGCAATCAGATGAGACTGTGCAGTAACAAGTTGAGATCAGACAGTCAAATGAGACTACAGTAACAGGTTGAGATCAGGCAATCAGATGAGACTGTGCAGTAACAAGTTGAGATCAGACAGTCAGATGGGACTGTGCAGTAACAGGAAATAAAATGAGACTGTACAGTAACAAGTTGAGATCAGGCAATCAGATGAGACTGTGCAGTAACAAGTTGAGATCAGGCAATCAGATGAGACTGTGCAGTAACAAGTTGAGATCAGGCAATCAGATTAGACTGTGCAGTAACAAATTGAGATCAGGCAATCAGATTAGACTGTACACTAACAAGTTGAGATCAGGCAATCAGATGAGACTGTGCAGTAACAAGTTGAGATCAGGCAATCAGATGAGACTGTGCAGTAATAAGATGACATCAGGCAATAAGATGAGACTTTACACTAACAAGTTGAGATCAGACAATAAGATGAGACTGTGCACTAACAAGTTGAGATCAGGCAATCAGATGAGACTGTGCAGTAACAAATTGAGATCAGGAAATCAGATGAGACTGTGCAGTGACAAGTTGAGATCAGGAAATAAGATGAGACTGTGCACTAAGAAGCAGTACTATTATGACAGGTGATGAACTAAATTAAAGCATAACAAGATGTAATGAAAATGCAAATACATCACCAAATAACATAGAATGATGTAATATTAAGACTTGAAGTGATTGTATAAATACATGATGTGATAACCTGACAGTGCAACAGCAAGACAGGATTATACAAAGACATTTTTTGATGGTGTCATGCTAAATGAAATTTTCAGTATCCCAGGAGCATCCGTCGGCATGCTTTCATTATAACACTTCTCAAATTAACAGCATGCCAGATGAAACAACATTTTGTCAAAAGGGCAATGTTCAAAAGGAGAATTTCCTTAGAATTACATACATTTATCATCTTTCACTTATAAAAATATGTCTACTCTCTAATGTTTCAACAAATAGTACTGCCTACACAACATATAATTATCACTACGCAGTTTCTGTTACAAAACAGATGGATGAACATAAGATGAAAGGTAAAATGGAGCAAGACGTAACATATTCCTTCCTGCATGTAGTTATGGTATGTCTATAAACGAGAAACTCTGTACTAAAAAACGTTTTTTGTCGCACTTCTTACATGTTCACCACCCGTAAAGCACATTAATTCATTTTTCATGTTCTTTCTTAAATTTGGAAAAAATTGGGTCATTTTCAACTTTCATACCTTGTCCCTTTTCACCGTATTGAAAATCTTTATAACTATTATACTGGAAGGGAAATTATCATTGAAATTCAATATGAATATGCTGTTGTAAGAGTTCTATTAAGTCACAACAATAACAGAGGACATAAATCCCACATATAAATTGATCAATTAAATCCCCCAATATCAGTTAATATATTGTAGCCCTAACTAGGCTCTTCTTAAAAATACCAAAGAAAAAGCCATAAATGACAGATATGATGTCACATCATTGCTTTCTGTCACGTGTACATAATTTTGTTTTAGTTATAAACTGACATTTCCTTCAAATCTTTATTCTCATGTTAGAGAAAGATTAATTACTATTCAATATTTGAAAGTAACATGTTGTTCCAATTAACACCCCTCTAGTAACAGCTTCTACAGCAGTTTAATGTGCACTGACATGGTGCAGTATGAACTTACAACGTCTTTTATTAACGGTACTATGTTTTTCAAGTTTATCAAGTTTCAAGCCTTCATTCACTTGACAGTTTTTGGAACAATTCATTCAATAATTTATTTTATTTCTTATACTTCATTCATTTATGAAACTTTTTAAAAACTAAAAGATTTTTAATGAACTATTCTTCATGAGTTTCACCCAATGACTTCTGGTTTTCTTAATGACTTTCTAAATATTGTGCATGTTGCAAAAGTACAGGGAACAGTTAAAAAAGTTTAGAGTACTAATTTGATTGATTTTATCATGTGCACAGATGACAAAGATAACAGTAAGGGGAGATAACTGCACTAAATATGATAAGAAGGAATGGTACTTAGTTACTCTCCAGATCACATGACTTAAGCTACATGACAATTATTCTTTATGAGAAAATATAACGAGAACTATCACTGAAAGATGACAATGTCCCCAATGTGGTGCTTTGACCATTGAGCTTCAAAGGACTAGATGAAGATAAGCTCTTCCTTAAAAGGCAGTGTTGGGTTTTTTTTCTTTAAAATTTGACCACAAGGTCAAGGTCAAGGTCATTTAGAGGTCAACTTTTAAAAAATGTAATCCGGAAGATCTCTCCAAAAGAGCTGTTGACTGAACAAACATGAACTAAATCTGTTTAGTAAAAAGGAGTTATGGCCAATATGAAGTATTATTTGTCAATTTGACCTTCAAGATCAATGTCTTTCAGGGGTCAAGGTAAAATAAAGATATGTCAGTGGGAAGATCTTTTCCAAAGGAGTGTTGTGTTCAAGTATGAAGTAAATCCATTTTTTAATAAAAGATTTATTGGGAAAGTTAAAGTTGTAGGATAGAATAACGGAAGGAATGTCTGTCTGACTGACTAGCTGGCTGACTGACGGATGGACAGACGGACGGATGGATGACTGACTGACAGTTCAAGAACTAAATGCCCTCCTTTGCGGGGACATAAGAATAGCTGCCTCCAGTCTTAAGGATTAAAAGGTAAAATACAAGAGATTGGGTTAGTACCAAAATTTCAATTTCTTTACTTGACCAAACTTTAATTGAACAGCGCCATCTCAGTGAAATTTTAACAATGCTTGGACAAAAAAGATTACAGAGTGTTTGTAAACACTATAGTAACCAGCATTATGAATTTAACCCTTTGTTGACCCAAGGAAAGAACAATGGCATGGTCTGTGTATGATAGATTACTTTAAATCTTATTTATTGTAAAATAAACTTTGTACCAACCTAAATACCTCGATACAATCTAAACACAATGATTTAATATCATAATTCAAAGTTACACTGCCATATAACTGAAACAGGGTACAAGAAATCAGGAATGGTGAAATGAAGTAAATCACCCCAGTCAAATGCTACTTTTTAAAATCGTGATGCTTTCTAAGAACAATTTCATAAACTAACATTTAACAGTTCCAGATAAAAGATCATGAACAGTAAGTCATGAACAGTAAATCATAAACAGTTTTTTAAATTGTTCACAAGTATTCATCAACATTCATAAACCAAGGAATATTCTTACCAAAATCATGAATTTTCTTTAAGAGTAAAATCATTTCTTCACTGAACTATGTTAAGGAATATTATCGGGCTCAAGGGCATGCTATGGATTGTTCATGACTTTGTTCATGAACAGATCAGAATATACTACTGAAACTGTTCATGAGCAGTAAGGACTCATTGTGCAGAAAGAAAGGGAAAGGGAGGGGGAGAGAATTACCAAACAGAGTTATTTCCCTGTTTCCCCTCTAACTACTCCCAAACACACATTTGCTATATCATACAACCTTGATTAATCACCATTAAAACAAGAACTCATACAAGACTTTTACTGCAGTACTTTTTCTGTATTCTGTATTGTGCTACTCAGATCTGTCAGATTTTCCTGGATTATTCTGTACTGAGAATAGGACGCAGAATAATTAGATCTTAGTGGTTGACTGATGTAGGAACATCAAACCAGCTAAGGGTTATACACTCTCAACTCATTTACAAATGGTAACAACAAACTAGCTTTATACCAGGGTGACAAAAAGTGATCTGGTCAAAGTCTGTCACATACCTATCATTAAGTAACTATCTTTTTATCATTTATATTTATTCATGTTATTCAAGGGTATGAATTTTGGGAAAACATAATCAAAAAGTCATAAATTCTAAAAAAAAAAAAAAAACCACAAAAACAACCTTGATCAGTTGATTTACAATTTTTAACACTAAACAAACAAGTCAGATATATATTATTGTTGTCTATAGCCTATGCACTCCACCAACTTACAGTTTAACCACCAAAAAAGTAACAGAAAGGTAAAAGAAACAGAGTTCACATAGATCTATCTGTATAGGCAATTAGCTTTGTAAATTACATGTTACATCTTCAGTTTTAGAAGTAGTTATTCATTCAATAATACTGTTTAAAAACTGGACAGTGTTTTTTCTTGTGTTTTGTTTTTTGTTAACCTTAGCAAGACTGACAGACATTCTTCCTTGCAAATCCTAACATTTTCTTTCTCGATTAAGGTAAGCAAAATACACCAACAACTTAGTAGCATTTCTAAACACTCCTTAAAACATAGTAATGTAAATATCTTTAATAAGAATGGTAGTCATTAAGGAACATACCTTTGTAGTAGTTTTTAAAAGCCATTTATCTTCAGCTCCAAAGTCACAATCCTCTATTAACTGCTTTTTTCAAAATTCATTTTATTGTACACACACACCACAATAATTCTCCCCTTCTTTTTTTCACAAAATAATTTTCCAGTACAACTCAAGACAAAAACTGTTATATAATATAATAATCCTCCCTATCATTTAGTACACAAATGTTTTCAAAAAAGTTTTGTAAATATTGTCTGTTGTCTTAATTTAGACAGAAATTGGTGAGCAATAAATACATTATACAAATACAAATATTTTATGATTGAACCACCTCTATGTAAGTAAATTTCTACAGTGTAATACTTTTAGTTAAGCGGAACTGTTTTAAGACAGCCAAGCTCTGACGCTATATAAAAATCAATATACACACCATGTCACATTGTATGGCCATACACTTTTTATAAGTGAACTGTTTATATTGACCGCTAAATGTAAGGCAAACTGACGTTATACATGTTAATAAGAAAACCATTACTGCTAATTAGTACACTTTTGAAACTTAAACTTACTAAGATATTTATCAAATTTCAGAAAAACCTTCCCTGACTTTTATGATAATTACTTAGGTTCTAAAACTGGCCTATCAAAGTAGTGATGGCAAAGTTAACATCTTAAAAGTTTTTTTAAACTCCTCCCTTTTTCAAACAATAACTGCTTATTTAAATTATTTCCCAAATTATATGGAGAACTGATCAGTGTCAACATCTTAAAGTTATATCAACATTTGACTTTCTATCCAATGTTAATGTTAAAACACTACACTACAGGAAGAACATTGAGAAATACATGAATTTACACAAAATTTGCTGCATAAACCATTATCTAATTACTGTTTCTAACATGCACTTAATAATTATGTATTAATAATTGGAAAACTGCACTTAATCCTTAAACAGAGTCCTGTTTTTAAGTCTGTATTGACCAACAAAAGTCAATTTTTGAATACAGTCATATTTTGAAGTTTGACCAATCACAGTCAATTGTTGTGTAAATACAGTAATATCTCAAAATCAAATGTACCGACTGACCAATGATCCATATACAGTCATATTTTGAAGTTTAATGTACTGACCAATCACAGTCAATTTTTGAGTAAATACAGTCATATTTCAAAGTCTAATGTACTGAAAAACTTTGAAATGATTGTAATTACAAAAAATTGACTGTGATTTGCCAGAACTAATGTACTGACCAATCACAGTCAACTGCTGTGTAAATACAGTCATATTTCTAAAAATTATGTACTGACCAATCAAAGATAGTTATTGAATACAGTCATATTTCAAAGTCTTATGTGCTGACCAATCACAGTCAACTGTTGTGTAAATACAGTCATATCTTAAACTCTAATGTACTTGCCAATCACAGTAAATTTCTGAGTCATTTTTCAAAGTTTAATGTACTGGCCAATCACAGTCAATTGTTATGTCAATACAGTCATATTTCAAAGTCTAATGTTCTGGCCAATCACAGTTAATTGTTATGTTAATATAGTCATATTTCAAAGTTTAATGTACTGGCCAATCACAGTCAATTGTTATGTTAATACAGTCATATTTCAAAGTCTAATGTTCTGGCCAATCACAGTTAATTGTTATGTTAATACAGTCATATTTCAAAGTCTTATTTCTGACAAATCACAGTCTATTATTATGTTAATACAGTCATATTTCAAAGCCTGATGGGCTGATTTGTCAGTACATTAAACTTTGAAATATGACTGTATTAACGTAACAAACGACTGTGATTGGTCAGTATACTAATCTTTGAAATATGACAATTGACTGTACTTTGTCAGTACATTAGACTTTAAAATATGACTGTATTAACATAACAACTGATTCTAATTGGTCAGTATTTTAGACTTTAAAATATGACTGTATTTCCACAGCAATTGACTTTGATTGGTCAGTACATTAGACTTTGAAATATGACTGTATTAATATAACAACTGACAATAATTGGTCAGTACATTAGACTTTGAAATATAACTGTATTAATATAACAACTGATTACAATCACAGTCAAATGTTATGTAAATACAGCTATATTTCAAAATCTGATGTTCTGGCCTATCATAGTCAATTATTGGTGTGAAATGAACTTCTGACCTCTAAGTGTGACACTTTGACCTAGAGTCCTGGTTCATGCGCGCAACACTATGTTTTATGATGGTGATTTTTTGTAACAAGTAATACTAAAATCTTTGAATGCATGTAGAGGATATGTTCCCCGACAAAATCTGGACATTTCAGCATCTCTATTGACCTTGATTTTACATATATGGACCAGGATTATGCGTGTAATGCTCAGTCTCATGATGGCAAACATTTGTGATAGAATCCCTCAATTCAGGATGACTAAATTTTTCACATTTTCATATTTTTATCTGACTTTTGACCTCTGTGTCTGACCTTGGCCAAAGGGACCTACCGTAAACGCTCGAATATTATACGCACTTTTTTCAAGAATTTTCAGTATCCACAAAGGGGTGTGTATTATACACGACGGTGGGCCGTTAGACAATTTTTTCCAGCTTGAAAACCCGTAAAATACCGGTCAAATGTCAATAATTTCTGTCCAAATGATCATGTTTTCTTTTTTGGTGCACCTCCTTTCTGGAGAGCATTATTAAAGGAGAAAACCAATGTCATCAGTACTGAAAGTACGGTATTGTAAAAGCCGTTATAATGCCGTTTTTTTTTTTTTTTTTTTCTTTAAATGTATAACTGCTAAAGATTCATTCATATAACCAATGCTTACCGGTATTATGCCCGTCAATATTCGCACTCACACAATTATCGACCAATTAATTGAATAAAGAAGTCGTCCGTATATTGTTAAACAAACATAACAAGTAATTTGTGAGCTAATGCTCACTAGTGATACCCCCGCTATCAGAAATTTGACTTTCATAATGTAATTTGCATTTGTCATATGTATAAAGAGTGTCAAATTTTTCCGAGTATTTACCTGAACTTAATACAACTTCATCCAAAGCACAGCTAGATGGATATGAAAATGGTCAGAATAATTAACAGGTATTACATCTGTGATTTCTGATTCATCAAAGTCTTTATTCACAAAAACACGATCAAGTGAACCTCCTTTCCTGTGTGTTGGTAACTTCTAAGTATTCGGTAAACAGGAAGTAGATGAGCAAGGAGCATATAATTGCTTTATACCATATGAGAATATAGGATAAAGCAATATGCAAAATATCAGGCTGCTGCATCTTATAGTTGCTGAGAAAACTGTGACGGAAATTGTGAATGTATGTCAACTATGTGTAAAAATCTAAGTATTCGGTAAACAGGAAGTAGATGTGCAAGGAGCATAAAATCGCTTACACCATATGGGACTATAGGATAAAGCAATATGCAAAATATCAGGCTGCTGCATCTTATAGTTGCTGAGAAAACTGTGACGGAAATTGTGAATGTATGTCAACTATGTGTAAAAAATCTAAGTATTCGGTAAACAGGAAGTAGATGAGCAAGGAGCATAAAATCACTTTACACCATATGGGACTATAGGATAAAGCAATATGCAAAATATCAGGCTGCTGCATCTTATAGTTGCTGAGGAAACTGGGACGGAAATTGTGAATGTATGTCAACTATGTGTAAAAATCTAAGTATTCGGTAAACAGGAAGTAGATGAGCAAGGAGCATAAAATCGCTTTACACCATATGGGACTATAGGATAAAGCAATATGCAAAATATCAGGCGGCTGCATGCTCTAGTTGCTTAGAAAACTGCGACGGATAATAAAGAATTCGTTTGGTTGATGTAATGCACCTATATAGTGACAAAATCTAAAAATATTTGGTAAACAGGAAGTAGATGAGCAAGGAGCATAAAATTGCTTTACACCATATGGGACTATAGGGTATAGCAATATGTGAAATATCAGGCTTCTGCATGTTATAGTTGCTGAGAAAACTGCAACGGAAATTTGTTACGGACGGACGGACTCACACACTGACAAGGGTAAAACAGTATACCCCCCACTTCTTTGAAGCGGGGGTATAATAATAAGTGTTGTTTGATGTCGCCATAGTTACGAGATGTTTGTTTACACATCCAAAAGGTATTGAGAAGGTGCTGACACTTTGAGATAATGCCATTTTTATTTGATATTTCCGAAAGAAATAGTTTCTAGCGCTAATTGTCCTTAATGAAATAAATAGTTAAATGCAACTGTAGCGATATTCACGCGATGTAATTGTTACGCGCACCGACAATGGCCACTTCCTGAACGAAAAACATGGACAAATGGTAACTCTATTTCCAGATGAAATTTGTGTGCGTATTATATTCCAATGCAAGCTTTTTTTCCCAGATCTTGAGGCCGAGCCAGGGTTGCGTTTTATACATGCTAGCGTACAATATTCGAGCGTTTACGGTAAATTTTGCACACAACACTCTGCCTCACAATGGTGAACATTTATGCCAAGTTATATTAAAATCCCTCAATGCATATAGAAGTTTTGCTCCAGACAAGGGTTTTTATCTGACTTCTAAGTGTGACCTTGACCTTTGACCCAGAGACCTGGTTCATGCGTGCAACACTATCCCCCATGATGGTGAACATTGATACCAGGTATCATTAAAATCCATCCATGGACGTTGAAGATATGCTCTGGACAAAACTGGACGCCACCCGCCTGCCATGGGTGTTCCCATAATACGTCCTGTTTTTCAAATGATGACAAAATCCACATTAAAACAACAAAAACTAAGCTATTTTGTTTATGACAAAAAAGTCTTTGAAAGTTTTTCCTATAGTTTACAATGTAAGACATTTAATGATCTTATCCATGACCAAACGAGGGTAGTTTGAACTAAGTAAAGGTTAATTAGACAATGCTTCATGTTTTATTTTAGTGCTCGTGTTCTTGTTTAACCAAAAATAAATAGTTCACTTTTAAATTCATACAAGTTGCAAGTTAGATGAATTGATTGACAAAGGCTCACTGAAAAATTCAATCATGTTGAAAAGTCCAGGTTACTTAAGCACAACACATACAGACACTGTAAAAGATTTTATATTTAAATGAAAAAATACAGCAATTGCTGCATACAAAATGTAAATATTGACTAAACAGTTATTATGTAATCAACTATACAAGTGAACAGAAGACTTTGAATACTGTACACTGCTGAGCCATTCATCAGGAGCAGATATTGCCTTTACAGAAACACTGCATGTACAGGTAAAGTGTGAATATAAAAAATACAGTTGCTTTTTACATTCATCAAATATTCTTTTTATCAATAATCTGTAACAGCAATGTAACACTTGTTCTCTGACACACTTTACTGCCCATTTTAATATAGTTCTTTTTCAATTTTCAAATGAACTACCACCTGCCATTCACTGAAAGAAGCAGTACAAGAACTTCATCTTTCTCAAAAAAAAAAAAAAAAAAACCCCAAAAAACTTCCTTACAACGGTATTGCTGAGTACTGAAAAAAAAAAAAATGGGCTATCAAGAATGTTGAAACATCAAAACAAATCATAAGAACAAATTGAGGTTTTGGTCTGGAATGCAGAAAGTTTCCTGTCTACCAATCATTCCTAATAGATGGATTTAGTGAACTTAAGTTGGCAACTGTAATGACCCTTAAGAAATCCATGACCTTTCATTAGTGACAATAGTGAATACACAATCAAACCCATAACCTGCAATCAGTGACATATAAAGTAAATACAAGTCGTCAAACCTATGATTTTTAATCACTGACAAGTGTAGTGAGTACAAGTCAGCAACAACTTGACCTCGTAGGCAGGTCACTAGATGCAGAAGATGCTAGAATAGCATCTCACAACATGATCGTGTTTGAGTAGTACATTATTCATTCTGAACCATCTGAAGTAGGAACACTACACAAAACCAGCCTTACATAACCAACAATACTTAAGACATTCTAAACACACCAGTTGCCAATTTAAATTAAAGACTGTACGATGTAAAATTTAAGTACTGGCCACTTACTGACAAAATGCACAGCCAAGCTGTCCGTAATAAATTGCAAGTCATATTTTCAAACACCCATAGAGCGGTCATATTTGATTTATCATTTTTCTCATACAGGTTAGAATTAAGTCAAGGCTGAACACTGTCAATATTAACCGACCTTTCCAGAGTCTGCAGAAGTGTTTACTTAGTCAACTATTCCATTTTAAAGGAAAAATGTTGGTTTATAAATAAATAAAAGGAATTACAGAAATCTATCGTTCATAAAATGTCCAATACAAAAGAATTTTGGACTACAAAGCATTGCAAAGCATAATATTAACAGTGAGGGAGCAAAGTTTTTTTGTATACCAACTAATAAAACCAAATATTTGCTAGCAAAATATTCATATTGACCTGTTATTATACAATCCCCTGCTACGATCAGTTATCCTAAGAAAAAGGTCTGAAAAGTAAGGCAAATCAATTTTTTTTGGAGAAAATTACAAGGAGCTATACAATGATTCAATTTTTCTGTACCACTTTTTTGACAATTCTATTATCACTCAGTGTAAATATCGTGAATACATTTATAAACTTTTAAATTCTTTCTTTAAAAGCTGGTCAATGCCTCCACATACTTATCTATGATAAAAAAAGACACTGCAAAAGATAGGTTTAAAGAATAATTCAAACAAATCTGGAATTTGATCTGATTTCCGTGGCAAACCCTAAGTTGCTCAGTTTTCACATACGAAAAATTAGGTGACAAGAAACTCCAAATTTTGTCAAAAGTGTAAACCCTTTTCCTTTTGCATTTGCGCTAGACAGATCTTATCTATACAACACTTCCTTGCAATGAAAGATTGTCTGATTGGTGACAAATATACATATTTTATTTTTAAAAAATATTCTGCACTTTTCTTTCTAGCTCATTACGTGCTATCAAAGAAAACTTGCGGTTTCAGTATTTTTTTGTTAGGCTTTTAGTCATGATGTCAGCATTGGCTGGTCAAATGACTGCGAGATTCCTGGTAACTCCCAGTCACGTCCGCCCCAATATGCCAAACCATAAGTAGAACTACTTTACAGCTTTACAAATAGTCCTTTAAACATGTATTCACTTCACTGCAATTGTGTAAGTTCTCAGAATAAAATTTCAAGAATTTTACAATGAATAAGTTGTAGTATAAGAATCCAATACATCATTGCAGGAATAGTTTGTCGAGGGTGGGGTGGGGGATTGCTGAATTTAAGTATTCCAGATAAAGTTAAAGTTAGATATTATTTAATAGTTTATCGACATTACTTTCTTTATTGCAATGTGTGTAAATTTCAGTTGAATTTATTGTCAACTGACCAATCATGCAGTCTTTGAGTATGTCTGAGTTTATGAAAATACCAAAATCCCTGATTGAGAATGTGGGTGGTTCTTCTTAAATCTTTTGTAGATTTCTTAACCTCTTTTAAATGCACATCACCAAGTCATGCATTATATACACCATGCTAACAGTTCTCCAGTCAATTTGATATTTGTGATATGAGGTTGATGTTGCATATTCAAGTTGTCATATTAATTTAGAGCATTTGAGCATTTCTTTGTATAATGACATAAGAAGCAGGAGTTTGTGATACAGGAATCTAAAACAAGATTTGACATTATCAAGAACAAAAAAAAAATGCTGGTGCTTGTGTAATAGCATCTGTATGCATTGACACAGGACTTTGACTATTGACACACTCTATACATATCACAGCTAGTTGTGGCATATCCAGTAATATGTTGCAGTGGTACTCTTTTAGCCCGAGGTTGCACATGGCAGACAATGTGTTCCATGTTGTTTGAGTAACCTTTTTCAAGCAGAAATAAGAAGCAGCAATTGTCACCAGAGACTTAAACCATATACTTCATGCTGGCAGTGTTCTCGTTCAAGGAACAACTCAAGACTTTATTGGTCCAGAAGAATTGCCTCAGTTTTTACATTACAAGAAGTTATAGCAGGTTTACTTTTTGCAACTGACAGCTTTGACATATTGATCCTTAAAGAGAAAACTGAAAAACAATTGAGTAAATATGTCAAATGGAAAATGTGTAATGCCTGTTGCATTCAGCACTTTCAGTGCTTTGATTTAGTTTTCTGACAGACTTTAACAACCATTCCCTATCATATTCCTTTTCTGATTTTTACTTGCCCTCAGACATGTACATAAGTTATATCTTAATTGTTTCCTGTTTTTTTTCAGGAAATTAAAAACACGTTCAGAATTTGCCTCAACTTTGGCTCGACTAAACATTAAAACTTGGCTTTTTCTTTAACTTTTAAATTTCTCACGATTGAAGATAAACATCTTGATTTACGATAAATTAACATATAGGTTAACAAAGCATTGACCAACAGTTATTACTGGGAAGAGTCCTTCATTAATACAGTTTTCTCTGTATTCTAACTGTATTAAATTTTGTGGCAATAAAATATGGTTAAGAAACACAGAACCAGTCAATAACCTCAAGACTTAATGCAGTTCAGTTAATCATTTTGAAATGCTAGATAATGAAATTCAGACTTTTTTTTCCTCCAGTGTACTGACCTTTTTATATTTTGTGCACATA
Organism: Cyclina sinensis; assembly: GCA_012932295.1. Classification (NCBI taxonomy): domain Eukaryota; kingdom Metazoa; phylum Mollusca; class Bivalvia; order Venerida; family Veneridae; genus Cyclina; species Cyclina sinensis. The sequence continues at coordinate 408,884 of JAAONU010000016.1, read as the reverse complement.
TTTAACATTTTATTTTTAAACTAGAACAGTCATTTAAGATGACAAATACCCCCACAACTGCGCATTGATTCAATAGCAGAAGCAAATCTGAATTACCTATCATAAAGCTATGATGCCAGTATACAAAGAAAATTGAAAGACTAGCTTGCCCTATAAGCTACAAGTTGACCAAATCTGCATGTAAAAATGATGTAAGTTCAATGGAAGATAACTCTGGGATGTCTTGATGGATATGAATCAAATATTTTGTCTTGCACATCTACACTGTGTATTGACTATGCCTGACAAGTTTCAGTTCAATCTGTTGAAAACTGATGAAGGAGTTTGTGCCACAAGGTATGTCAAACGTGACAAAAAGTCTAAGTTCAAGGGCAATTATTGTGCCTGGCTAGTTATGCAACAGAAAGATGTCTTTCATATCTTCATTGCCTAATTACTATCTCTGCCAAGAGTCATTTCCATTGGTTGAAAAATGAAGGAGTAGTCTGTGCTGTAAGGTATAAATTAGTCAAAAAATGGGGAAGATTCTAAGTTCAAGGGGCAATAACTGCATTGCCTGCATGGATTTGCCTAGAAAATGTCATGCACATCTACATTGCCTGGTGATCATTCCTGCCAAGTTTCATTTCAACTGGTTGAAAACTGAAGGAGGAGATTGTGACACAAGGTATATAATTTACAAACATGGGGAAAAGCATAAGTTGAAAGGGCAATAACTCTGCAATGCCTCCATGGATATGCATAAAAAATATCTCTTGCACATCTACATTGCCAAGTGACCATTCCTGAAAAGTTTCATTTCAACCAGTTGAAAACTGAAGGAGGAGTTCGCGACCCAAGGTTAAGATGTCAAAATTTACAAACATGGGAAAAAGTATAAGTTCAAGGGCCAATAACTCTGCAATGCCTGCATGGATATGCATAAAAAATATGTCTTGCATATCTACATTGCCTAGTGACCAATCCTGAAAAGTTTCATTTCAATCAATCGAAAACTGAAGGAGGAGTTCGCGATGCAAGGTTAAGATGTCAAGTGACCGACCGACCACCCGACTGACCACTCGACCGACCGACAGGGTGATTCCAGTTTACCCAAAGTTTAAACAAAGTTTGCAGGGGAATAAAAAATGTATATTTTCATATTTTTTAAAATCGCTCAAAATCGTCATAAAAAATAAACCAAATAAGAACAATGGTACGTTTAAAAACATTATTAACTTTCAATCTGCAAGATTATTTTTCGCGGATGGCATGATATATTCGAGATTTCAAAGAATGAAATTATCAATTTATTTTATGACCCGCCGACTTTTATTCGCTTTGGAAATGCCGAAAACACTTCGTCGATTTCCGTAAAACCATCCGTCAATGTCACGTGATCAAATTTATATAAACGATATAAACAAACAACAATGGCATATCAACCAAAGCAAACTAGTTATAGTTGTTTTGTTTCTAAAAATAACTTACATATGCAAATTAACATATTCCGACTAAATGCGGATGCATCCGAAGAATGGCGGTGCAGAAAACCAGAACGAAAGTTGGCATTTTTATATCCGTTGACATCCGCGAAGCCAATCATGATAAACTAGAACTGTGTCCAAAGGACACGGATGCCCCCACTGTGCAGATGTGCTCGTAAACAAGAGCAGCTTCATTTAATGTCTACAAAATTCTGTTCTTATCATAGCATTTCAGTTGAAATTTCCTCAATTCATGTATTAATGATAAAAAAGTCACCTAACTCTTGAGGCATCATATTTGGTCTCTTTACAGATGGAATACAATATTAGTGTCTAAAAAAAACTGAATTTTGAAACACATGTATGGTCTCCTTTACTTCCATCTACACATTAAGGTTGTTCATCCCTGGAAGTTTAAGCAAAATCTGCCATCCGGTTTAAGAGGAGTTGCGTTCACAAAATTTCTATATGGTATATAGTGAAAAAATCAACAAAGGGCCATAATTCTGTTAAATTTGGTCGCAGCAAAAATTCCTTCCTTTACTACCATCTACACATTAAGGTTGTTCATCCCTGGAAGTTTAAGCAAAATCTGCCATCCAGTTTAAGAGGAGTTGCGTTCACAAAATTTCTACATAGAATATAGTGAAAAATCAACAAAGGGCCATAATTCTGTTAAATTTGGTCGCAGCGAAAATTCCTTCCTTGACTACCATCTACACATTAAGGTTGTTCATCCCTGGAAGTTTAAGCAAAATCTGCCATCCGGTTTAAGAGGAGTTGCGTTCACAAGATTTCGGGACGTACGGACAGACGTACAGACGGACGGACGTACGGACGGACGGACAAGTGCAACGCTATATGCTCCCCACATTGTGGGGGCATAAAAAGAAATTAAGCAGTATTTTTTCATTCTAGCAAAGTCGGTACGCATTAATGTGAAAACTTATCAAAACTAGCGATAACGATTTTTTTTGTTCTTGAGCAGTATTATAACTTTAAGAGTGTACTAGTAAAATTGCATAATTGATCTTTTTTCATGAATACAGTATTTATGAAGATATGCATATTTTTAAAAGTTTTTTGTGATACATGTTATATTTTCGTATCATGTGCTTTGGTGTTTCCACTGATTAATTTCACTTGTCCATATTTGAATTGTAATTATTTGATAGTTCTATCATTCTACAATGCCAGTGAAAATACTCCGTGTTAAATTAGGCGTGACTGATCAAATAAATCAGTTTCAGTTTTTTAAACAAGAGGGCCATGATGGCCCTGGATCACTCACCTGAGTACTTTGGCTGTAGGTTTGCTGTTAAGCAGTATTTCATTTTTTAATTGAAAATATATAAGTGCCTACAAACCAAATATGTAAAATATCAGTCAATAAATAAAGGCTCAATGACAGAAAGTAGAAATATCTATTATAAGCTATGGTGACCTTGACCTTGACCCAGTGACCTCAAACCCTACCCATGGGTAGAGATCCTTGCAAGGAACCTATATATTGAATATCAAAGATATTGGTCTATAAATGAAGGTTTTATGCGGTACAGTAAATAAATCTATTTTTAGCCTCCATTACCTTTAACCTAATCTAATAATTTGAACAACCAAACAACCTTTCTGACAAACTGCCAGGATATTTGGACTGAAACAGTAGCCTCTAGAGCGTTAACAAGATATTTCTATTTTTTGGCTCTGTGACCTACTTTTTAACCCCAGATGACCCATATTCGAACTTGACCTAGAAACCATCGAAATAACCTTTCTGACATATTTCCAGAATATTTGGGCTGAAAATGTTACCTGTAGAGTGTAAACAAGGTTTTTCCAAAATTAAGCTCTGTGACCTAGTTTTTGAAGCCAGATGACCCATATTCGAACTTGGGCTAGAAATCATCGATACAACCTTTCTGACATATTTCTAGGATATTTGGTCTGAAAATGTTACCTCTAGAGTGTTAACAAGGTTTTTCCATATTCAGGCTGTGTGACCTAGTTTTTGACTCCAGATGACCCATATTCGAACTTGACCTAGAAATCATCAAAACAACCTTTCTGACATATTTCCAGGATATTTGGGCTGAAAATGTTACCTCTAGAGTGTTAACAAGGTTTTTCCATATGCAGGCTGTGTGACCTAGTTTTTGACCCCACATGACCTATATTCCAACCTGAGCTAGAAATCATCTTAACAAGCTTTCTGACAGTTTTTCAGGAAATTTGGGCTAAAAATGTTACCTCTAGAGTGTTAACAAGGTTTTACCATATTTGGGCTGTATGACCTAGTTTTTAACCCCAGATGATCCATATTCAAACTTGAGCTACAAATCATCAAAACAACCTTTCTGACATATTTCCAGGATATTTGGGCTGAAAATGTTACCTCTAGAGTGATAAAAAGGTTTTTCCATATTTGGTCTCAGTGACCTAGTTTTTGACCCCAGATGACCCATATTTGAACCTGGGCTAGAAATCATCCAAATAACCTTTCTGACATATTACAAGGATATTTGGGCTGAAAATGTTACCTCTAAAGTGTTAACAAGGTTTTTCTATATTTGGTCTCAGTGACCTAGTTTTTGACCCCAGATGACCCATATTCGAATTTGGGCTAGAAATCACCCAAATGACCTTTCAAACATATTACAAGGAAATTTGGACTGAAAATGTGACCTCTAAAGTGTTAACAAGGTTTTTCCATATTTGGCTTCTGTGACCTAGTTTTAAACCCCAGATGACCCATATTCGAACTTGAGCTAGAAATCATGGAAACAACTTTTCTGACAAATTTCCAGGATATTCGGGCTGAAAATGTGACCTCTAAATTGTTAACAAGGTTTTTCCATATACAGGCTGTGTGACCTAGTTATTGACCCCACATGACCCATATTCGAACTCTTCCAAGTAATTATTGGGACAAACATCCTGACCAAGTTTCGTGACAATTGGAGCAAAAATGTGACCAGTAGAGTGTTAATGAACTAAATGTGAACGGACGACCGACATTCATCGATCCTAACAGCTCACCCTGAGCCAGCTCAGGTGAGCTAAAAAAACTTTCTTGACACACTAAGCTGTAACGAAGTCTTACAATGTGCTAGGTTACTTACATAAAAACAGCCAATAAAACTGTGTTTACCTCAACTTTGCCAATAAATGAGACCTAGTGTATATTTAGAAGAGTTGAAAGTACATAATATGCACTTTTAACTTCACCTTTTTCAAAAACACTTTACAACAAAATCTGTACAATGTATAACTGATAAAACAAAATGATGGATTAACTGAGGAAAAAATACTGAGACTAAACTCATGTACTGAATACTTTGGATATATCTCAATTTATAAAAGTGCATGTGTACTTTTAGACTTAATATAACACTACATGACAAAGAACTATTGATAGAGTAACAGAAGAACAAGACACTCTCAAGACTGACCTAAAAATTTTTATCTTTTGTTTATTAGTGCTTGGGAACTAAGCGGTAGATATAAACTGAACAAGGTGAACTGACATTCTAAACACAAATCTCTGACCTACTTTTTAAGTGACTTACTTCAGTTATCAATTACAATCAATATCTTAATGCACCTCTACCAATATTCTGTGTAAACTCTTGTAAAGTACAAAATAACAGGGAGCAACACCACTAATCTACTGATCATGCATAACCATCCTGGGGGGTTTGAAGGTCCTGGAAGCAGTTGTTTTAGAGTTATTGACTGGAAATCATTTTCAAACTGCATGCCCCTGTCAGCTTGACTCTTGATCTTTTGAATCTAAATCTATTCATTGTGCCCAAAAGTCCTGTAAAGTTTGAAGGTCCCGAGGGCAGTTGTTCTTGAGACATTGATTTGAATTAAACTGTTTTCAAAGTGTAGGCCTCTGTAAGCTTGACATTTAAACTAGAGGGCCCAAAAAAGATTGGGTTCACAGACACAAGATGCCCAACCTACCTACGTATGTACCAAATCTCAAGTCTCTATGCCAGTGTGATCAGAAACCACATGGTCTACAGACTGCAACATGAGTAAAGCAATATATCCTCACTTCTTTGAAAGGGGACGTAAAAATCAGTTTTTCCTTTAAGCTGATAAAAATCCAGTAAGTAGCCCTTAACTGTATGCAGGATTAATGATTAAATCAGCTTTTACCTGCTTAACCTGCTGTTATCTTCAACTGCCCTACATCAAGCATTTCTCAAACACTGAAAGCATTTGATTTTTCCAACCACTCATACTAGATTTATTGTATAAATAAAAATCTTTATATATCACATTCCTTTATGTACTTCATACAGGGAAGTTATCAGTATGATAAATGTAGTATCTTTATGAACATTATTTCCCTTTAACCAGTGTACCTTTCTTGGAACAATTGCTGATACAGTGGGACATCAATATATGGAAGTTCAATAATCTGAATTTATTGCTGGTTCAAATAATTTTTGTGGTCTGACATTTTCAAATCTCAATCTGTCCAAGACCTGCCCCCACCCCCACCCCACCTCCACCCTTAAAAAAAAAAAAAAACTTTACTTTTAATTAACACTTACTTTTAAGGCTTTTCTCTTATTGAAAAATATGAACAATTTATCGTCACTAATAACTAAAACTGATAATGCTCACGTTAGTTGCTTTGTCGACATCGCAAAAATACATGTTGTTCAAGGTGAAAGCTAACAAGAGCCACCGCAAGCGGGGGCCATGCTCGACTTTTTTCTATTTCCAAAGGCAAACACATCAGAGGAAGCACATTGTGGTGAAGGGATTTCAAATGAAACATCATTTGGAAATATAATGATACATAACAAAGTTATGGCCAATTTTAGCAACATTCAGAAATTTGACCTTAAAGGTCTAGGTCAAGTTCAGTTTAACCTTCTCTGGAGGTATTGTCTAAAAAGTAGTTATGTCCAAGCATGAAGACACTACATCCATTAACAACAAAGATATAGCCAAGTTAAGTAATGTCAAGGTCATTTAAAGGTCAAGGTAATGCTTGAATTGTTTAACACGTTTCTTTTATTCTCAGTGATGTTTTGTCCTTGTATAGATCAAATCCGTTCATAAAACCAGAAGTTTGGCTATTTTGGCAAAATGCAATAATTATAAATTTGACTGTAAAGGTCATTTAAAGGTTAAGGTCATACTTGAATAATTTAACTTGTAGGTTTTGTCATAAGCCTTGTTTTGTCCAAGTATTAATAAACAAGAGGGCCAATGGACAAGAAGATTTTTTTTAGATTTTCCTATATAACTCTATCTAAAACAAGTGACCCCTGGGGCGGGGCCATTTTTGACCCAGAAGCCATGATTTGAACAAACTTGGTAGAGGTCCACTAGACAATGCTACACACCAAATATCTAAGCTCTATGCCTTACGGTTTCTGACAAGAAGATCCTATATAACCCTATGTAAAACAAGTAACCCCCGTGGCGGGGCCATTTTTGACCCAGAGGCAAAGATCTGAACAAACTTGGTAGAGGTCCACTAAACAATGCCACACGCCAAATATCTAAGCTCTATGCATTACGGTTTCTGACAAGAAGATTTTTAAAGTTTTTCCTATATAACTCTATGTAAAACAAGTGACTCCTAGGACGGGGTCATTTTTGACCCAGAGGCCATGATTTGAACAAACTTGGTAGAGGTCCACTAGACAATGCTACACACCAAATATCTAAGCTCTATAACTTACGGTTTCTGACAAGAAGATTTTTTAAGATTTTCCTATATAATTCTATGTACAACAAGTGACCCCTGGGGCGGAACAATTTTTGACCCAGAGGCCATGATTTGAACAAACTTAGTAGAGGTCCACTAGATAATGCTACACACCAAATATCTAAGATCTATGCCTTATGGTTTCTGACAAGAAGATTTTTAAAGTTTTTCCTATATAACTCTATGTAAAACAAGTGACCCCCGGGGCGGGGCCATTTTTGACCCAGAGGCCATGATTTGAACAAACTCGGTAGAGGTCCACTAGAAAATGCTGCATACCAAATATCTTATTGACCCAGAAGCCATGATTTGAACAAACTTGGTAGAGGTCCACTAGACAATGTTACACACCAAATATCTAAGCTCTATGCCTTCGGTTTCTGACAAGAAGATTTCTTTAAGATTTTCCTATATAACCCTATGTAAAACAAGTGACCCTTGGGGCGGGGCCATTTTTGACCCAGAGGCAAAGATCTGAACAAACTTGGTAGAGGTCCACTAGACAATGCTACACACCGAATATCTCAGCTCTATGCCTTACAGTTTCCGACAAGAAGATTTTTAAAGTTTTTCCTATATAACTCTATGTAAAACAATTGACCCCTGGGACAGGGCCATTTTTGACCCAGAGGCCATGATTTGAACAAACTTGGTAGAGGTCCACTAGACAATGCTACAAAGCAAATATCTAAGCTCTATACTTTATGGTTTCTGAGAAGAAGATTTTTAAAGTTTTTCCTATATAACTCTATGTAAAACAAGTGACCCCCGGGGCGGGGCCATTTTTGACCCAGAGGCCATGATTTGAACAAACTTGGTAGAGGTCTACTAGACAATGCTGCATACCAAATATCTTAACTCTAGGCCTTCTTGTTTCTGACAAGAAAATTTTCAAGTTTTCCCTATATAACTCTATGTAAAATCAACTGACCCCTGGGCTGGGGTCAGTTTTGACCCCAGGGACATAATTTGAACAAATTTGGTAGAGGTCCACTAGATGATGCTTCATACCAAATATCAAAGCTCCAGGCCTTGTGGTTTCGGAGAAGAAAATTTTAAAGATCCAACTTATTAAATCTATTTTTAGCTCCAGTGAACCAGAAATGCAATGGACCAGAACCAATTGAACAATCTTGGTAGAGCTTCATGCAAGGAACATCCCAGGCAAGTTTCATTAAATTTGCCCCATTGGTTTCAGAGGAGATGTCGTTTGAATGAAAAGTTGACGACGGACGGACGACGGACAAAGACCGATCAGAAAAGCTCACACTGAGCACTTTGTGCTCAGGTGAGCTAAAAATTGAAAAAGAGGTATGGCTGTGGTTAATTAAAGATAGTTGTGGTTCTTGTACATTGCATTTCCTCTCATAGCGCTTGACCATTGTATGAAGTTGCACTGAATTCCAAAAAAATTGTTTTCAAGTTATTCTTTAGACAAAGAAAAGTAACAAATGGCAATAACTGTGCAAACAGTGAAGACAGAGTTATAGCTCTTGTACATTGCACATCCACTCAATGTGCTTGACCATTGTATGAAGTTGCATTGAATTCCAACCACGAGTTTCCAAATTATATTCTGGAAAAGGAAATTTAAGGAAGGGCAATAAATCTGCAAATAGTGAAGATGGAGTTATAGCTCTTATATAATGCACTTTCTCTCATTGTGCTTGATCATTGCATGAAGTTGCATTGAATTCCAACCAGTAGTTTTCAAGCTATGCTCCAAATAAAGAAAACAAAGGGTAATAACTCTGCAAAAAGTGAACATGAAGTTATGATTCTTGGACACTGCACTTCCTCTCATTGTGCTTGACCATTGTATGAAGTTGCATTGAATTCCAACCAGTAGTTTTCAAGTTATCCTCCATTCAAAGGAAAACAACAAAGGGCAATAACTCTGCAAATAGTGAACATGGAGTTATGATTCTTGAACACTGCACTTCCTCTCATTGTGCTTGACCATTGTATGTAGTTGCATTGAATTCCAACCAGTAGTTTTCAAGTTATGCTCCATACAAAGAAATCTAACAAAGGGCAAAAACCCTGCAAATAGTGAAGATAGAGTTATGATTCTTGGACACTGCACTTCCTCTCATTATGCTTGACCATTGTATGAAGTTGCACTGAATTCAAACCAGTAGTTTTCAAGTTATGCTCCCGACAAGGAAAACCAAGAAAGGGCAATTACTCTGAAAATAGTGAAGATGGAGTTATGATTCTTGAACACTGCACTTCCTCTCATTGTGCTTGACCACTGTATATAGTTGCATTGAACTCCAACCAGTAGTTTTCAAGTTTTGCTCCGGACAAAAAAAACCAATAAAGGGCAACAACTCTGAAAATAGTGAAGATGGAGTTATGATTCTTGGACACTGCACTTCCTCTCATTGTGCTTGACGATTGTATGTAGTTGCATTGAATTCCAACCAGTAGTTTTCAAGTTATGCCCCGGACGGAAAACAAATTAAGGGCAATAACTCTGAAAATAGAGAAGATGGAGTTATGATTCTTAAACAATGCACTTCCTCTCATTGTGGTTGACCATTGTGTGAAGTTGCAATGAATTCCAACCAGTAGTTTTCAAGTTTTGCTCCATACAAAGGAAAACCAACAAAGAGCAATAACCCTGAAAATAGTGAAGATGGAGTTATGATTCTTGGACGCTGCATTTCCTTTCATTATGCTTAACCATTGTATGAAGCTGCACTGAATTCAAACCAGTAGTTTTCAAGTTATACTCCGGACAAGGAAAACTAACAAAGGGCAATTACTCTGAAAATAGTGAAGATGGAGTTATGATTCTTGAACACTGCACTTCCTTTCATTGTGCTTGACCATTGTATGTAGTTGCACTGAACTCCAACCAGTAGTTTTCAAGTTTTGCTCCGGACAAAAGAAACCAATAAAGGTCAACAACTCTGAAAATAGTGAAGATGGAGTTATGATTTTTGGACACTGCACTTCCTCTCATTGTGCTTGACCATTGTATGTAGTTGCATTGAATTCCAACCAGTAGTTTTCAAGCTATGCTCCGGACAAGGAAAACTGATGAAGGCAATTACTCTGAAAATAGAGAAGATGGAGTTATGTTTTTTGGACAATGCACTTCCTCTCATTGTGATTGACCACTTTGTGAAGTTGCAATGAATTCCAACCAGTCGTTTTCAAGTTTTGCTCCCGACAAGGAAAACCAAGAAAGGGCAATTACTCTGAAAATAGTGAAGATGGAGTTATGATTCTTGAACACTGCACTTCCTCTCATTGTGCTTGACCATTGTATGTAGTTGCACTGAATTCCATCCAGTAGTTTTTAAGTTATGCTCAGGACAAGGAAAACCAACAAAGGGCAATTACTCTGAAAATAGTGAAGATGGAGTTATGATTCTTAGACACTGCACTTCCTCTCATTGTGCTTGACCATTGTATGTAGTTGCATTGAATTCCAACCGGTAGTTTTCAAGTTATGCTCTGGACAAAAAAAAACAATAAAGGGCAACAACTCTGAAAATAGTAAAGATGGAGTTATGATTCTTGGACACTGCACTTCCTCTCATTGTGCTTGATGATTGTATGTAGTTGCATTGAATTCCAACCAGTTGTTTTTAGAAGCGAAAGCCAGATTTTTTAGTTACAATCACATGGCCGCCGCTAATCCATACATTCGTGTTATAAAATAGTACCACAGGTTGTATGAGTTTTCATTGCAGTTTCGACAAAAGTTCTTTGATATTGTAGAATTCTTTTAATTTGGAAAGCATGAAGTATCATTTCAATATTTTGGCAAATCAAACTTTAAAAATAACAAGTCAGTAATTTAGTATTCATCCACGAAAAATTCATTCATAAGCGATACGCAGCAGTATGTCAATCAATAACTCTCAGAGTAATGTTTACCCGCCTATTCGTCTGCCGGACCAATCAGAACGCTCAGAGTCAGTGATTTTCCAATAACAACTTCAAGCTTGTTTCAGAGTGTATGCTACTGTCCCAGTTAATCCCCTAATTAGAGATTGATGGTGTGTAAACACTAACCGATTGTTCACACATGGCGGCATTTTAAGGGGAATAGGCAAAAGATTGAACAGCTTCCACATTAGTGTATATCAAACTGATAAAAATACGGATCGATTCCGGTGTATCTCCGAATGTGATTTTTTTTTCAAAAATCGCCAATTTTCTTTGTTGTAAAATATTGCCACGAAAAGAAACTTAAAATATTTACAGTTAATATATTATTTCTGTTGTATATGAATGAATAATATAATTTTTATTACTTAGATTCAGTTATTTATGAAATACAGGTCGATTCCAGTGTATCTCAATCCACATGCGATTTTTTTTCGAAAATCACCGCTTTTCTTTCCGTTGTAAAAACTTACCATGCTTGGAAACTTCAAAATATTTTGGTTAATATATGATGTATAGGAATGAATCATAAGTTTTGTATGACTTAAATTCAATATATTTATGAAATACAGCTCTATTCCAGTGTATATATCTGTATGCAAAGATTTTCCACAACAAGCCGATTTTCAGTCATGTATAAAACCATTCCACTTGCACATACTTAACATTCCGTCTGTAAATTTATTAATTCTGATGTATAGTAATGATTAATATCATTTGTATTACTTAAAATTAGGTTATTCATGAAATACAGCTCGATTCCGGTGTATATCAATATGCAAAAAATTGTCCGCAACCCGGCGATTTTCAGTCTCGTATCAAATCTTTCCACTCGAAGATACTTCAAATTCCTTTTGTTGATGCGCTAATTATATCATATATTAATAAAAAATGATGTATATCTTTCATAAATTTTGCTTATGTGTGAAATATGGGTCGAATCCGGTAGTAATGGTCAGTTCTGGTAAAACCTGGGCCCGCCCATCATACACTTGTATTTTAGCACTGACTCCTGAAGTTCTGGAAATGACCCTCCAAAATTTGGGGTCAAGGGTCATTTACCCTTGAGTTTCAGAGTCTAGTAGTCCCTGTGATTAAATTATCAATGTCAATATATTTACCAGTTTTCCCAAATCTTGACCGAAAAAAAAAAACCCCCTTAATTCCAACATTTTCAACTGTCCGTATTTATGGCGATAAATCACGTTTTAAAGAATGGAATATATGGTGTTTATGCCAATCACAAAAAGTATTTGAGGCTTCCATTCCCGAAACACGTTAGTCTGAACGAAAACATTTAAACAATACCTATATTCGGATATCAAAATTCGGATAACTGATGGAACGTCCGAAAATAGAAAATTCGAATCTTTTCCAATATGGCAAACCAAATATTTGAATATTGATTTCAATTTCGTTCCAATCCCTACTTTTTGATAACTGTTGTGTTGTATACAATGTATATAATAATGTATATATGTTAATGCTTTTCTTGAAACACCTTCAGTTGATTATTGATAAGCAAAGATCTCTAAATATCTTGGTCATAAAGAATGTAATGATTAAAACATTTCAATGAAAATGTTTGGGGTTTCATCATGACAATGTTTTGCCTTTAATTTTTTCCCACATTTCCTATACAAAAGATCAGATCCAATCTGAAATTATTAATACCTTAAAAAAGTATTTTCTAAAGTATCTGACAGAATAGGACTCTTTATGCAAGTGTACTTGATGTAAGGTAGGATGTATGTGTCAATCTGAGTAGATTGATATCAAAATTACATCTTTTAAAACAGCACTGAATGTTTTGAAAATTAGATTCTGTTAACTTCTGTGTTGTCAGTATAATTGCATTTAAGGCAGCAATATATATTTGCAGTATTATTTTCATACATTTCAGGTTATTTATCTACTGTTCTCACGTCTTAATTATTTGCTTACATGATTTTGTTATCTTACTATGAACAGTTTACTTGCACAAAACTGAAAACATATCTGATTTCTGTGTTTCTCTTGACTTGGATATAAGCTATGGTCAAGTATTTCAGTTTAATAGAGATCACCATGGTATTTCCCCTTTTTTTAACTCATCTGTTTCAAAGAAAAACTCAAGTTAATATTATGGTCGCTAGGTCATCTTCGTTGTCGTGCAAAAACTTTGATGTAGCCCGTTACTGAAACACTTAAGGTATCATCACAAAACTTGGAATACTTGCTTATAATGAAAGATGCAGTTGTAAGAAAAAAGGCATTATTCTGAAATATATTTTTGGAGTTAGGCCCCTTTTTAACTTAGAATTTTTGTCAAAATTGGTTATCATTAAATAAGTGGAATGATTTCAAATCTATCAAAGGTATCATTATGAAACTTAAAATATTTGCTTATTATGACAGGGCACAGTTGTAAGACAAGGGGGATTACTCTGAAATCTGTTTTTAGAGTTCAATTTTTTGTTGAAATTGGTTATTGATATAGAAAATTTTGAAACCTATCAAAAATATTGTATTCATTCTTGGCATACTTGCTACTGGGGACAAGGCACAAGGAACATTACTAAGTGATCATTGTTTCTAAAGTTGTGCCCCTTTTTCACATGGAAAATAAACATATGTATAAATACTAATATCTTGAACATGTACAATCACAAAGTTATTCATCTTAAGTGAAGTGCGAAACAGCAATTACTGAATAGCACCATAACACTCTTGAAATCAATTTTATTAAGTTGTTGCTCTTAACATACATGCGTTGGCCCCACATGCCATGGTCTTATTTGAGTCTCAAATTACCATAGTGTCTCCCGTCACATCTGTACGCCACAACTCATGAGCAGCATGTTGAGCCCACAAATGGAAAGCCACCTATGGGGATGGGACAGTGAAATGGAAGCTACGGGAAGTTATTACAACTAATGGACGTTCAAGGGAAGAATGGGACTATATAATGGACATAGGAAGACAAGTGTCAATGGGAAAACCGCAGACGTCACACCTTTAAGTCAAAGGTCAGAAATGGCTGTTGTTAAGTACTGATGTTGTTTTATGGGAGAGCTGTCACTGTGACCTTGAACTCTGAACTAAGAATCTCATCAAGGTGAACAAATGTGTCAAGGTGTTTTAAAATCCTTCCATGCAGGGAGAAGTTATGGCCAGGACAAGGTTTGTCATCAAAATGTTGGACCTTTGACCTGGTGCTGTGACCTTGACTTTTGAAATGAGAACCTGGGTCTTGCATGGGACACACCGTCTCATCAAGGTGGACAAATGTGCCAAGGTATTTCAAAATCCTTCCATGCACAGAGAAGTTATGGCCTGGACATGGCAATCACTACCTTTTTTAGTGATGGAGTTCTTCCCCACACTAGACAGAATGACATAATGATGGAAGGAACAAGGCAGGCCTATATGATGTCTCTTTCAGGGAGCATAACAAATGTATCAAAGTATTTTCAAATTCTTCCATGCATCTCATAAAGGTGAACAAAATGTGTCAAGGTCTTTTAAAATCCTTCCATGCAGGGAAAAGTTATGGCCCAGACAAGGTCTATCATTAACATTTTGGACCTTTGACCCGGCACTGTGACCTTGACCTTTGAGCTGGGAACTTTGGTCTTGCACAAGACATACAGTCACGACTATGTCCAGCTATCCGCAAGTGGGCTGAATATTTCTAATTCGTCTTATTGACCTACTTTCAAACCTGGATTGACATGATCTAGTACAGAGAAATGTTGAGAACAAAGCCAAGTTAGGGTAATCTATTTTTCTAAATTTATTCATGGCTGGTACAAGTTTTCCATATGACCAAAGTTAAGATATTTTAGGTTGTGCAGAATAAATCAGGATAAAGAAAACATCCAATTTCAGGGACACTTGTCTTTTGTGTGTGTGTGTGGCCTCAGCATACTGCACTGAAACATGGAACTTCTCTCATCCAATATACAGACTCCATCGTCTTGCCATATTTTTCTGTATTATTTGCACATTCATGGTTTGATCAATGCTCAAATCTATGAATAATGTGAAATTTCAAAAAAGAATACTGGTAGACCTAGATGTTTTTTGTAAAAACAAACTGGATGTCTCCCTTCCCCTTCAACATTCAAGACCACTGTGACCTTGGCCTTTATCCTACTGACTCCAAAAACAATAAGGTTCTTCTACTTAATTAATTAGGGCAATCATTCTAATGAAGTTTGAAGGCTCTGGTCAAGTTGTGCTCTAGTTGTTGAGCAGAAATCTTTTTTCATATTCAAGGTCGATGTGATTTTGACCTTTGACCAACTAACCCCAGAAACAGTAAGGTTTCCTACTCAAAAATGAAGCTTGAAGACTGTGGGTAAAATGGTACTTAATTTATTGAGTGGAAACTGTTTTCTCATTCAAGGTCACCGTCCTGGTCACTGTGACCTTGACCATGGACCCAAAAAACAATAGGGTTCTTCTACTCAATAAGAGCAATTATCCTATGAAGTTTAAAGCCTGTGGGTAAAATGGTGCTCCAATTATTGAACGGAAATGAAGTGGGACAAATGGACAGACAAACAGGGCAAAAACAATGTGTCTGGGGAGACATAAATTTTCAGCAAATATTGAATCTTTACTAGCCTTCAGATCAACATTTTTACAAAGTGTTCTTACGAACATGAAAGTCCGTAACAGATATTTGCAAAGCTTCTTAGAATACACAACCCAGAGCGGGATTCGAACTCCAATCTTAGCGCATCGAAGACCAACACTCTAACCACTGAGCCAAAGAATCGATTTCCTGACGCAGATGTCAGAGGTTAATGTTGTGTTTATGTAATTATAGGAAGATATGCACTAGACTGTAACAGTGTAAATTAGACACAACCTTTGTCTGGTTTGTTTAAAACAACATCATTATGACAGGACTAGTGATGCTTTCCTCTCTTGTAACCTAATTTCAGACAAACTAATAAACACATTCTGGCCATTTTGATCAAATTATTGGAGACTGAGTTTCTGATAATGTTCAGTCTCCAAGTCAATAACAAGACCAAGTTTTTTCTCACCTACTTACACTATAATATTTTGACCCTGATTGTACGGCACAATAAACTTCATATAACATGTAACTGTTTATGAATATGTTTTTTGCTTCCAACTTGACTTTACGACAATGCTTACGACCTTTTTTCTACATTTAAACACCCAAACTATTGACATATTTTTACCTCATTAGTTCTACTTATGCTTTGCATTTTCTTTTCTTTCATTAACAGCAAGTTTATGGGGTTTTCCTTTTTTTAAGAAAAAAGTGAAGGTCCCAGCTCTGACCTCTAATAATGAGATTCCTCATATGAAAAAGCCCCCAACTTGTTTCCAGCAACAGAAGAAAGGAATATTTTTTTGTTAGTTAATTTGTTGATATGATGTATAAATGAAACCAAGTTATAGGAGTCTGGGTAAGTGACCTTTATATTGCCCTCATTAATCCTAAAGCGTATTACAGAATGCCACATGTATAGCAGTGCAACAATCAATGTTAGTCAAAATAATTTAAGTGACGTCTTGAGCAAATTCTGAGATATTTTTGTTATTGGTCAGAATCTCACTATAACGATATTGACCCATACAAAAAATTACACAGTATCTCGACTTGAGTACAATTAGTTGGACTACAATCAATGTATAACCGTCATGAAACAATCGAACATTGCACATTTTGATTTCATCATTAAAAGTCTATGAAAACAGGCATCTCATATTAAAGCTAAAATATATGGGTATGAAAGGTAAAAAAAAAAAGCTAAAAAGTTAGGCAATCATATTGATCTTCCTAGGCACAGAAAAAGACCAGATTTCTAAATAATCCCTACATTATTAACAGTTCAGTAACAAAAAGATCAATTAATAGTCACTGAATCTGTTTCCATAGCAATAAGACTCATATTTTTAACAAAAATATTACAAAGTCACTAACCTCCAATCTTTCTCTGTGAGTTAGTTATTTCTTCATGAAGATAAACCTTTTTCCTTCCTCTAAATGTTTATGCCACTCCTTTAAAATGTAACAAAGTTCATTCATTAGTGCATAAAAAAAATCACTACTGTATCTCATAAAGAACATGAAGCCTGGTTAATTAACACATCAACTGGATGAGTAAAGAAGTACATTTAACTAACATATTTTCATATCCGGCCTCTTTTCACGAGAGCGCATAACTAGGCCAATAAGCTGCAAAAATGTCAGTACTTTGACACTGTATTGATCAACAGTGTTGTGACCTAGCTGTCTATTTTTAGTTTCAAGCCATACGTAAACAAGATTTGGTTCTGTGCAGTTACATTAGAAGTATGAAGGCTTCTCAACAAGCTGGGAACCAAATGTAGGTTACTTCAGTACATACATGTTAATAATGCTATTCAGCCATGCATTTCAGCCAAGCATCTTAGGCGGAGAAAAAATCTCTGAATATTCTTTCACTTTACCTTATAAAGTCTACATAAATCCCTGTATATTATAAAGAGATCATTAGAGCCTGACCTTCTCTAAAGAGCACATAAAAATTTAAATTACAGTGGTTTAAAAAATATAACACGCACATCTTATAATACCTGTGACTTGTTCACAACTTTATAAAAAGATAACATAAATTCTCATTCATAAAATTCCCTGAGGCTCTGTAACAGTTTTCAATATGTATGCTAATTTGAGGGTTTTTTTTTATAGCATATCTATAACACATTAATTAGATAATCATTTCTACAGATTTTAAGTGCTATTACGATAAATAAAGTACCAGATACAACCTTCAGCCTTTCACCAATACTGCCAAGAAATACAAGTGATTACTTGATTATTATCCAAATAACAAAGGACTATAAAATGCTTCAAGCCATATATTAAAATATGTGACCCCTGTTAGGTAAAAAATGATCCCAGTCAGATCAGAGTGAAATGCAAGGAGTGGATGTGGTCCAGTGGTAACGCGCTGGACTGGTAAACCACGGGTCCCCAGTTTGATCCCCAGTTCCTCCACTAACATTACTAATAGTCTTTCCGATGAGACATTAAACCCAGGTCTCATGTATCAGTGCTTAACACTGAGCATGCAAAAAAACCAGGGGTGTCTCTGGAATGGGATGTTCTGTGTATCTGGCACTACCCCAACAACATAAAATAACTTATCTCTTCAGGGGGCGTCGGTCCGACGATAAATAAGCTCAAATAGATAGATCAGAGTGACATTAATTTGAATAATCTTGGTGGAGACTGACAAGACAAGACTACATATAAAATTTCAGAAGTTTCAGTCTTATAATTTCTGAGAAGGAGATTTTTCAAAAAGTTTGTCTATTTAAGACTATGTAAAACAACTGACCCTGAGGATGGATACCAAAATGATGCCAAGGGCTAATTTGAACAATCTTTGTGGAGGTTCACTGGGCAATGCTCTATGCAAAGTTTTAGACTCTAGGCCTTGTAATTTCAAACAAGAATTTTTCTATATATTTCTATAATGTATCACCCAAAGAAGATCTTATAATGACCCCAGGGATGTAATATGAACAAACATGTTAGATGTCCAACAGACAATGCTTCAAACCAAATTCAGAACTATCAGCCTTATCATTTCTGACTAGAAGATCAAAAAAGAAGTAGTCTAAAAAAAAGTCTGTATTTAACAGCTGGCCCCATGGGGCAGGGCAAAAAATGACCCCAAGGGCAAAGTTTGAACAGTCTTAGTAGAGGTCTACTAGACAATGCTTTGTGCAAAGTTTAAGAAATCTAAGCTTTGCGGTTTCATACGAGAAGAATTTAAAAGACTATCTTTATGGTTCTATCTAAAACATGTGACTGGGGCCAGTAGTGACCCAAGGGACATAGTCTGAATTAACAATCTTGTCAGAGTATCACTAAATAATGCAACAATACAATTCAGAAATTTCAAGATTATGAATTTTTTTTAAACATCTATCTCAAAATCTAATAAGTCCCATAACTCCTGCAAAAATCAGTGAAGCAGAAAATCGTGACAGTATGTACAACTTCATTAGGTACTGAACATTACTGTAAGGTTTTATCAAAATCCAATCATGCATGATAGGAGGAGTTCAGTTAGCTGGCCAGATAGATAGACATAGACAAGATCAGTATGTCTCCTGACTGACCAGATAGATAGACATGGACAAGATCAGTATGTCTCCTGACCAGATAGATAGACATGGACAAGATCAGTATGTCTCCTGGCCAGATAGATAGACATGGACAAAATCAGTATGTCTCCTGGCCAGATAGATAGACATGGACAAGATCAGTATGTCTCCTGGCCAGATAGATAGACATGGACAAAATCAGAATGTCTCCTGACTGACCAGATAGATAGACATGGACAAGATCAGAATGTCTCCTGACCAGATAGATAGACATGGACAAAATCAGTATGTCTCCTGACCAGATAGATAGACATGGACAAGATCAGTATGTCTCCTGACCACTTCCTGACCGCAGATATAATTAATGTTCTTTCTCATCACTTCAGAATAAAATCAATCTGCAATATGCAGGAAAAAAAAAAAACGTCAAACTTTACTACTTTTAAAATTAATAATTTTATTACCATTTTTATCAAAATTAGATTGAAATCTTTGCTTTATTTTTCTTTGCTGTCATAAAGCAGCCTACAAAATAATAAACAAATTAAAATTTTGGATCTAATCTTTATGAGACCTGAAAATATCAATAGCTATGACTGTTAAGTGTAAATATATTGTAAAGCGAAGGGTAAATATTAGAAGAAATAATGATTTAACATTGTAATTATTATTACTGCAATTATCATAAGCATTTTTTAACAAGAAACACATCCAATCTTTTCAATATTTAACTGAATGTGTTAAATAAACATAAAATACATTCTTACTATCATTTGATGCAGTATTTCAAACTCTTGATTTGAAATTGGTTGGAATGTAACATTTACTGTTTAAATTTTAAATCAGGCTTTAATTATTCAAGCATAGCACAAGTTCTGGATTCAAAAGAAAAAGCAGAAAATGTCACAAGCACTAATATGCAAATTCATTTACAAAGCTACAGATTAAGCAAATTTTGCTCTTAATAAGCTCTTAATAAGCTCTTTTTGGATAAAGACCAAAATGTACATTCATATCAACTGAGTCTGACAAAGCATTTCACTATTATGATAATTATGATGTTACCTGCTGAAAAAACCCACAAGTTTATAAACTCACCTCAGATAAATTGTTAATCATCTGTTTAGATCTACACATGACTGTGGTCTAGCAGTCTGTCCCTATTTCAGTTTCTTTACTTTCATATGACAGACATTTTCTGAAGTCAGGCAGTCTAATTATAATCTCAGAAACATTAAAGTTGTTATACTTACACCTGTCAGTAAAACAAATGATTGGATTAACACTGTTGCCATTATCATGTCATAGTGTAAAAATCTGTCCCCACCTGTGTAATATATTATTCATCATTTCTTAATACATAGATTATACAAAGGGGCCATTGGCCCCAAAGCGCTCACCTGAGGACAGACTGTCATTTGTGTGAAAACGGACAAGGCTAGTGTTTATTACAAGAATTTGATCAATTTTTTTCTATATATAATATGGTCCAAATTTCAAACCTGTACATCAAACAACAAAAAAGGAGGTCACTAGGTCAAAATGTCATCTAATGTCAGAGTTCAATTTCGACACCTGAAACTGTGCACAGGGTTTGAATTTCATAGCTGTAGATAAAAAAGCAAGAAAGTAGGTCACTAGGTGAGAATCTAGGTCATCTAACATCAAAGTTCAATGCTACATCTGAAACTGTGCAAATGGTCCAAATTTCATAGCTGTACATCAAACAATAAGAAAATAGGTCACTAGGTCAAAATTTAGGTCATTTAACATCTAAGTTTAAGTCTTCATCTGAAACTGTGCACATGGTCCAAATTTCATAACTGTATATCAAATTACAAAAAAGTAGGTCACTAAGTCCCCTAGGGCAGGGCCAAATGTGACCTCAAGCTTTAATTTAAACAATCCTGATATAGTTCCCCCAGACAATGTCTCATGTTAAATATCTAAGCTCTAGCTTTCTCGGTTTCAGAGATCACTTTTTTTATATGTATATAAAGAAAACCTATGACCCTAAAGGCAGGGCCAATTTTGACCCTAGGGCAATAATTTGAACAATGTTTGTAGAGGTCCACAATGCTTCATGCCAAATGTCTAAGCTCTAGCCTTTGAAGCTTCAGAGGATAATTATGTTTTTACTATATGCACAAATAGAATATCTATGACCCCCGGGCAGGCCCAATGTTAACCCAAGGGATATAATTTGAACAAACTTGGAACAGGTTCACTAGACAATATTTCATGCCAAATATCTAAGCTTTAGGCTTTGTCATTTCAAAGAAGTAGATTTTTAAGTTTTTACTATATACATACAAGGAAAACCTATGACCCCTGGGGCGGGGTCAATTTTAAGGCTAGGGGCATAATTTGAACAACTCTGGTAGAGGACCTGTAGATGATGTCATATACCAAATATCAAATCTCTAGCCTTTGTCATTTCAGAGGAGAAGATTTTTTAATTTTTACTATATACATATAATGAAAACCTATGACCCCCTCTGGCGGGGCCAATTTTGGCACTAGGGGCATAGTTTGAACAACTCTGGTAGAGGACCTATAGATGATGTCATATACCAAATATCAAAGCTCTGGGCCTTGTATTTTCTGACAAGAAGATTTTTTTAATTTGCATTTTTGAAACTTCTTTTTGGGCCCTGTGACCTACTTATGCAACAGACCGAAACCATTTGAACAACTTTGAAAGGGGACCACCCAAGGATCATTCCTGTGTAGTTTGGTTAATGTGCAGTCATTGGTTTCAGAGGAGATGTTATTTTTATGTAATTGTTGATGATGGACTACGCACGACGACGGACGCCGGACACAGGGGGATCACAATAGCTCACCATGAGCACATTGTGCTCAGGTGAGCTAAAAAGTATATCTTACATTACTATATCACTTTCTTTACTTTTTACTTTTACTAAGTTATTAATTATGTGAATCATATATTCATGTTATTGTGCCAAAAGATCAAAAGCTACACACAGAAAACCTTGAAGTAAATTCCAAATGGAACATTTGTAACTAAACTTTTATCAGTATTTTAGGTGATTACCAGATATTAAAAATAATAAAGTTATGGGTCCTCGTGTATAAATATCGAGATCTGAGCTGGGGAAGTTATCTTAGTATTGTAATAAATCTGTTTTAAAGGACTATTCGTTATTATTCTAGGTAATAAGTCACCTTTACTATTGTTATTTTTCTCATACATGTTATTTTGTAAACACTGTGTTACATTTAAATATGTATGTTACTTACTTTAAAATAATGTTCATTTTAAAGATACATTGTATATTGCTGTATCGAGATTTGTTGGCATTGCAAGATTCCATTATATTTCAAGTGTCTAGTAAATTGTTTATATTATTATAATACATGAATTAAGAAAATATGTATTATAATTTGGCATACTATATCTCACTGCAAGCAGTTGTTCTTTACCACTGTTAATTCCCTTTAACCAGTAAAACCTTATGATAAATGTAATGATTTGTATGTTTTGAATATATTGATACTTGTTGACTGGATCTTACTTCCAGCTCTGGCACTATATACATGTATGTTAACACTGTAATAAATCTGTTTTAAAGGACTCGTTGTTATTATTCTAGATATAAAGTACAAACCCTGAAAAACCCGCTGCCAATCAATTAGTGTTTGCCCTACTTCTTCTCTAGCCAATCAGAAAACAAAGATATGTTTTTTATAGATTCATCCTTGAAGAATTGTGATTTCTCCATTTATTCATAAAGGGCAATGTTTTTTTTTTCTTTCCTGCCATAACACGTCTTCCGAACAGGTGTGTCGGTGCACAAGTGGGAGTGGTATGTTCCAAATAAGGAAGTAAATGAAAAACAAGAGGGCCCATGATGGCCCTGGATCACTCACCTGAATACTTTGGCTGTGGGTTTGCACCCATTAGGCCTTCTGGTTTCATAGAAGAAGATTTTCAAAGTTTTCCCTTTATAAGCCTTCATTAAATCAAGTGATCCCTTAGGACCGAGCCATTTATGACCCCAGGGGCATAATTTGAAGAATCTTTGTAGAGAAGCTCCAGGTGAACCTGTATGCCAAACATAAAATCCCAAAGCATAGTAGTTTCAGACAAGAAGAGTTTTCAAGTTTGCCTATATATGCTTCCAAAAAAAAACAAATGACCACCAGAGGTGGGGGGGGCGGGGGGGGGGGGGGGGGGGGGGGGGGGGGGTGGTGCTGGTCAATTTTGACCCCAGGGACATGATTTAAACAATCTTGGTAGAGGTCCACTACACAATACTTTGTGCAGAATTTAAGAACTTTGGGCCTTGTGGTTTCAGAGAAAAAGATTCTTAAAGTTTTTCCTATATATTTTAAGTAAAACATCTGACCCAAAGGGCATGGCCAATTTTGATCCCATGGACATAATTTGAATAATTTTGGTAGAGGACCTCTAGATGATACACCATGCCATATATCTAAGTTCTATGTCTTGTGGTTTCAGACAAGAAGATTTTTGAATATTTTCTTTGGGGTTGCCATAGCAACCAGAGTCCTGCATGAAACTAATTTCTTTGAACCACTTTGGTAGAGCTTCAGGCAAGAAATATCCCTGCTAAGTTTCATTAACTTTGGCCAGGTGGTTTCAGAAGAGATATTGTTTAAAATCAAATTGTTGATGCACAAACACAGGAGGACAGCAACTTAGTTTAGATATGTTCTTCACAATATTACAACTAGATTTTCTAAATATAGAAACATTTTCTTATTTATGCATTGTCAAACCCTTCTGTGAGTCAGGTACTTAAACACAAGCGACAGCTTGCTCCTAATCTAATGCAGAAAATATGGTTATTTTACCTCAGTTTTGTTGCTCTGTGCAGCAGATGCAATAGTCCAACTAATTTTCAAGATGTCACTTTATTTTGACTACTGTAGTGCATGCAACTGGTTTAAAGAATAAAATAAACGTTATTTTGTTCTTATTTTTTCACTCATTGTGAAAATCAGCTCTACAGTTTTATCCTCTTCTCTTCTCTTCTTCTGCCAATGCTGTAATGGGATACCTGTTAAGGATGCCCTTAGCTTTGAGTTTTATAGACAGCTTTTAGTTTAGTCTTACCTGTCCAAATTACCAACCAGATTTATAAGATTGTCATGTCGTGTCGATTTAACGAAAAAAATAATCATATTTGCGACCAGATATCGACGTTCACTATACACATTATGAAAAGATAAAGAAATATGTACTTACAGGCAAATCAGGCAAGGGTTCTTTATTCTTTTCCCAGTAAGGACGAATGTTTTTTTTTTCTGAACCCATTCACCTCTCTGCACCGACCGGATTTTTTTCACCTTGACCCTCTGGCTCTGCGGAATCACGTGATTTTCAAAAATGGTGGATGGATGCTGTAACAACGTGGTAATTTTTTCAGACGTTCCATTACATTTCTGACATCAATAGCATATTATTTATGTTAAAACATTGTCTTCAGTATCAATACTGTTTTGCATAGATTAAACAATGTATTGAAAAAGACACATTTCAGTAACGTGTTAAATGTCTTTAGTTTTCGCGAAGTTATGTATTCCATTCGTTACTACAAAATTCTCAGTAAAGAATTGCATTATTTGATATGCTAAAGTAAAACCAAACACAGATGTAAAGGTATTTTTGTGTATCTGTTAGTCCTAAAAAGTTATCAGATTGACAATGGTAAGCTTGGTTAGCATGATATATGTTACCAGAACTTGCTAGTCCAGGAAACCTTGTCGCAGTAGGATATTGATGTATTTTCTGACTGGCAATACCGTTTAGGGCACATAATAAATATCCAAATGAAAAATGGGTGCCCGAACGTCTCGTAAATGAGACTACAGAACTTGCCTGCTTAACTGACTGTTGGAAGTTATAAGTTGAACTCGAACTTGGTGTGACAACAGATGCTAGGGATAGTGGGACAGCTCTCATTATTCAACTATAAAGGAAAATTTGAAAATCTTCTTCAGAGACAGCACTTTCACAATTTTGAAATAATTTCCCATTATTAAAAATGCTCCTTATTTAACTGATTATCAATTTCTTTGAAAAAGAATAGTTAATGGAGTTCAACCCTGACAAGTGTGAAGTACTCAGAATACACAAGAAAAAGAAACCTGTAATCTTTCCCTACACCTGCACAGCACTATTCTGAAAGGCAGACAAAATGCAAATACTTAGGAGTTACTGTTAAGTAGTTACGTAACTGGTCATCCCACTTAAACAACATCAGAAACAAAGCAAAAAACAGCTTAAGATTCATCAGACGAAATGTCAGAGCACAAAACAAACAGCTCAAACAAGGAGCATATAAAACATGTATGACCAAAGGTCAAATACTGTTCAACCATACCCATGCAGAAATACCTCACTCACAGAATAGAAATGGTCCAGAGGTAAACAACAAGGTTACCACCAACAAGCAGTGTAACAAACATGATTACTGTATTCGTCACATCTAGCGCCCATGGTCCTATAACCGGCCACCATATGTTTTCAACTTCAACTGCAAATGAATAAGCGCCCGTTATAACAAACAATTTTCACTCACATTTCTATGTTTCCAGTTTATCTACGAGGTCAGCCGGGCAAGAAAATATCATTTTACAAGGAATTTCTCATCCACCTTCGCAGTCACTGTTTCTATAATTATTGGTGACAACACACTTGAGAATACTTCCCTGCTTTAAAAAGAATGCAACAATTTTACTTATTTGTCTCGGAAAGTTTCCCACAGTGTTTTTTCTTTTAACACAGAAATCGGGTATTTGTCACAAGGATGATCTCTTTCATGCTTTGTTTGTAATTCCTCACCATATACAGGGTTCCAAATATTCCTATACACATGATATCCTCGAATTGCAGACATGTATTCAAACTCTGACATTTTTGTGACCTTGCTGAAATGTGAGCAAAGCTGAATATAACTCGCGCACTATGTACATCAGTTCGATTACGTCATGTGCTTGGTGTAATATTCCAAACTTGTTCAAGATAGAGTAGGTTGTTAATTGCTTTGAAAACTTCCCATTTCAAATGTGGAAGTATTTTTTCAGCAAACTGTAGATATAAGAAAGTTAAAGTATTTAGTTCTGATATTTTTTTCTGAATATTTAAATACGCCCATGCTTTTTAGCCAAAATTTTACAATGGTTTAGACTCGTCTGCCCTACTGATTTGTTCTTGAAAGAAGTATATATGAATAGCCTCTGTTGAGAATAATTTTAAATATTCCTGACTGAAAAATATGGCCATGCTATACAAAAATAAAAAATAAACAGGTCAGTGTTGATCACGATCAGCTTGCAGACACAAGAAACAACAAATTCCTAATCCCCCAGTCAAAAACGCAACATCATATAAACTCATTCTTCCCAAGGACTATACAGGGCTGTATGACTCTGGAACAAATTACCAACCAAGATTAAGGCTACCCCAACTACACCAGCTTTAATCAGTGGATCTAACAAGTTTTATGGATTTTAAATGTTCACTATAAATGTTTAAGTAAGATCTTTAGTAAAAATCTTGTCTACTTTGTTTTCATCTTTTACAATTTTAGTGTTCCTGACACGCATCTGCCAAGTATAGTCGGGATTGACTTGGCAGTAATAAGTTGAAGTTGAAGTAATGTTGGTTTGTAAAATAAATTGGCTGACAGTGGGCAGGGCAATCTTTCAGTATACAGATATATAGAAAAATTGAAAAATCTTCTTCTTATAAATTCTTGGGCTAATTTTATATTAATTTCTTAGAAATGTTCCTCTGATGGCCTTTTATGAAATTCCTTGTTTTGTTAAAAAAAAAAACAAAAAAAAACTTAACAGTAGTTAAGCAAGATTTTACAATATGACTTTATAGGAAACTTTGAAAATATTCTCCTCAGAAACCTCAAGCCAGGTTTGAAAGTTATTTCACAGAAATATTCCTTTGGTGGACCTTTTTCATATTTGTTTGAGTTAGGTTGGTTAAAAGAAATTTTAATCTCATGGACAATTTTGAAAACATTTTAACCTTGATATGCTGATCTTTGTTTTGAAAGTTACAGCAAGGAAAAATCTACTATAGTTCTCGGGTGAGCAGGGCCATCATGGCCCTCATGTTTTTATGATCCCTGGTGATAACTGGATCATGGGCTTAGTTTTAGGTTTGAGCTTTAGACCAGGCTATATGGGTCAAAACTAGGTCACAGCATCAGGTCAATGAAGCTTTATAAACTCTCTAAAGGTGAAAGTTTGGCCAGATCTTCTTGAAACTTAGTCAGGATGTTTGTTTTGATTATCTCTTGGATAAGTATGAAATTGGGTCAATTTAGTTCAAAAAGAAGGTCATGAACTCATCTCAGGAAAAAAATCCATGATATTGTGATCACATTAGGGTCAAATTTAAGACCCATTTTTCATTTGACTTAGTGTTTTTCTGTGCGATCTATTGAAGGACATTGAAACTGAGTCACATGGTGTCCAAAACTAGGTCACCATCTCAAAGTAAAAGTGTGTCTACACTCAGAATAAGTGTCTTGATGATTTTTGTCACTGGTCATGGAATAAAAAGCATAGACAATGGTGTATTTGAAATTAACATAGGCCAGTGGTTCATTTCCAACACTGTTCACATCTGACCCTTGAGTCAAAATTTGTCACTTTGAAATATACAAGCATTGTGTATATATAAATGCATAATTTATTGGTCTTGATTTTAGGCAAAAAATATTTTGTCTTATACACCACAGGCATTATTACATGTAGTTTAAACTGGCACATTTTTAGAATGGAAATTACAGAGTAATTCTATGGACATGAAACAATTTCAAACAGTAATTAATTCTTTGTTACAGGTTTGAGTGCAACAGTGAATCATGCGTGAATGTACTGTTTGTGGTGACAAAGATTTCGAGGAGCATGATGGACATTATTTCTGTGCAACATGTAACACCCAGTCACAGGTAAATAGGAAAGAAGATACAGAGAGATTTTTGGAGAAAAAAAAACTTGTCCAAGGGATATAACATGGACATGATACTACATGTATATTTCTATATAGCTTTCTACATGTACATACAGGAAGAAAAGATTTCAGGGAAAAATAAACTAGAGGTTTACATCAATTGATGAAAAAATTCTTCTTCCTATCATATTGTCAATGTCATTGATTAATCAACACAGGGAACTTTATTCCCTGCCATTATAGTAAATGAGGGATCAGTGTAAAAATCCTGTTTTTATGCAAAGGGAGGCATATAGTTTTTGAACTGTCCGTCTGTCAGTCAGTCCATCCAAAAACTTTAACATTGGCCATAACTTCCTTATTAGTTAGTGGATTTACTTCATAGTTGGACACAACACCCCTTTGGAAAAGACCTTCCCATTGACCTATATTTGTTTGACCTTGACCCCTGAATGACCTTCACCTTGGACATCCAATTGTCAGAAAACTGTAACATTGGCCAGAACTTCCACATTAGTAAATGGATATAATTCATACTTGGACACAACACCCCTTTGGACAAGACCTTCACACTGACCTATATTTGTTTGACCTTGACCCCTGAATTACCTTCATGAAGATCCAATTGTCCAAAAACTTTAATATTTGGTCAGAACTTCCACATTAGTAAGTGGATATAATTCATACTTGGACACAACACCCCTTTGGACATGACCTTCCCACTGACCTATATTTGTTTGACCTTGACCCCTCAGTGATCTTCACTTTGGACATCTAGTTGTCAGAAAACTATTACATTGGCCATAACTTCCACATTAGTAAGTGGATGTACTTCATACTTGGACACAACACTCCTTTGGACAAGACCTTCCCACTGACCTATATTTGTTTGACCTTGACCCCGGAATGACTGGTTCTCAGCTCAAAGGTCAAAGCACCACTTCGGGGGCGTAGTCATCTTACAGTGACAGTTCTTGTTCCTTGTAACATATTAAAAATGTCAAAAGTTCTTATGTAAACTAGTTTTCACAAAGCCTTGAAATAGAAAGAGTGATGACATTGGGGTAGAGTGCAAGACTTGTAACCTGAAAGTCACAAGTTCGAATCTTTACAGCAAAATTTGACTGTAACTTCCATTTCCTCATGTGATCCACATGGGATTTGAACTCATACCTGCACACTGCCATAAGGCAAGACTCTGTACAAATAGATCTATTCAAGATTTGCGTCTTACATTATGTACATATTTTATTTCCTCTTGTTAATTCAGGATGCACGTGTTATAGTGGCAGATGAGGAGAACTTTGACAATTTCCGCAGAAGTGGACTTATTCGAGAACCAAGTACACCAAAACAGTCCAAGCAATGTAAGTGGCATAATGAACGACATTAATTAATCAAGCTGTGATTACCTTCCTATGACATAAAATGGCAAACAGCACGTCAGAAAGAAAGACAATGATTTAAGATACATAATTTATAATATCAAAAAAGTGCATGTTTGTCTTAAAATGAATTTATTTGTGTGGTTGCAATTGCCATTCAGAAACTTCTGAGTTTAATTTGTTCTGTCAGTTTTAGAGAACATGATGTGAGAAGTTAGAAATAATTTAAAGCTATTTCTTTTACTACAATTTTCAGTTTAACTGCTTTTCTGTGTTGGTTTTGTACAATATTTTCAGCGATTTTGTGTGAATTGTCAACTTACCTTTAATTCTTAGTAAGTGGTAAACACCTATCCTTTTAAGGTATTCGAATACTCATAAACATTTTGTCAGCCCTTATTAAATTGAGCTTTTTTAAGAAATGTACTATCCTAGGACAAAATATAGACCATAATAGACACTTTTACCGAGGGGGTTTCTAGAAATGACTAAAATTCACTTCAAACATCACACGACTTAGTGGGTTTATAAAGTATAGAGAAACACAATGTTTTTTCAAAGACTGACCGTAAAAACAACTGTTACTTGGTATGTAATCATCCATATTATGAAGACCTACTGACTGCTGACAAAAAACAAACAAAATGATAGCCAGATGTGACAAGAAACGAAATATGATTATAAACATAGCACAAATTAACCCCACCTACTTCATTATGAGGGAATGTTTTTTAGTGTAAACTTCAACATAAATCTTCGGGCTTCAAATTAGCTATAATTATGTTATTCATGTACTATTCTTAACAAATTGGCAAAATATCAAATACTTCTACCGTCTATTTTGGGAGAAATTAATAATTGAAATCACAGATACCCAATTTTCATCGATGTACCATGGTGAAAAGCTTTGTTAATCACCTTCCGCAAAGCGGGGAGGGGATTATAGGAATGGCCTCCATCCGTCCGTCTGTCCGTCAATAACACTTTCATGTCCACTCCATAACTTTTAAACTGCTGAAAATTTTTTGAAATAACTTGGCTCAAGTGGTCACCATTATGAGACGATGTGCAGAGCACAATAATTGGATTGCTACCCCCAAGATCAAGGTCACACTTAAAGGTCAAATGTTAAAAGTCTACATTTCGTGTCTGTTCCATAACTTTTAAACTGCTGAAAATTTTTTGAAATAACGTGGCACAAGTGATCACCATTATGAGACGATATGCAGAGCACAATAATTGGATTGCTACCCACAAGGTCAAGGTCACAGTTAAAGGTCAAATATCCACATTTCTCGTCTGCTCTATAACTTACTAACTTGGCTTACAAAAAGTTTTTTAATTACTTTGCAAAAATGATCACCACTATGACACGATGTGCAGAACCCAACATCCAGGTTGCTGCCCCCAAGGTCAAGGTTAAATGTTCTCCATAACTTTTTGACTTTATGGAAGATTTTAAATAACTTGGCACAGATAATTACTGTCATGAGACTATGTGCTTATAATATGCATGACACAACATCAAGGTGACCCAGTGTCAAAGGCAAACATACTAAACAAACAGTTTGAATCAGTTTTCTCAAAGCCTTCACCACTCAGTCTCAAACAAATAACTAAAAGCTCAATGTCATCACTTGGTCACCTGCCCATGGCTCCCATATCCATCTCAGTTCAAGGAGTTGATAAGTTGTTGACAGGACTAAACTACCACACAGCCCAAGGTCCAGATGAGATTTCACCTATAGTAATTTACTCAAAGAGCTACATACAGAGATAGCACCAATCCTTAAAATCATATTCCAAAGATCACTAGACACAGGTATTGTTCCTAAGGATTGGAAACATGCCATCATCACACCAGCATACAAAAAAGGGTCAAAATCAAAACCTAGCAATTACAGACCAATATCACTCACATGTATAGCATCAAAACTAATGGAACACATCATTGTTTCAAACATGATGGATTACTTTGACAAACGCAACATACTTTGCCCACAGCAACATGGATTCAGGTCAAAACATAGCTGTGAGACACAGCTCATTGGCTTCACACAAGAAATAGCTGACAACCTTGATCAAGGTCAACAAACTGATGTCATAGTCATGGATTTCAGTAAAGCTTTTGACAAAGTAGACCACCACAAACTCATACACAAGCTGAAACACATGGGAGTTCATCCACACATCAGTTCATGGATACAAAACTTTCTCAAAAACAGATCACAACAAGTATTAGTGGAAAACAAGGTCTCTGACAGGCTCCCTGTGCTTTCTGGTGTCCTGCAGGGATCGGTCTTAGGTCCTTGTCTCTTTCTCGCATACATCAATGACCTACCAGGAAGTGTCAGGAGCCGGGTGCGTTTATTTGCCGATGACACCATAGTTTATTTAACAATTAAATCACAAGCATCTGCACAAACCTTACAAAATGATTTGCACAACCTTGAAATATTGGAAAAAGAATGGTCAATGGAATTCAACCCTGACAAGTGTGAAGTACTCGGAATACACAGGAAAATTAAAACCAGTCATCTTTCCTTACACCCTACATAACACTAAACTGAAAACCACAGAAATGCAAAATACTTAGGAGTTACAATAAGTAGCAACCTAAACTGGTCATCCCACATAAACAATATCACAAACAAAGCAAAAAACAGCTTAAGGTTCATCAGATGAAACATCAAAACACAAAACAAACAACTCAAAGAAGCAGCATACAAAACATATGTAAGACCACCGGTTGAATACTGCTCAACCATATGGCATCCATGGCAAAAATATCTCACACACAGAATAGAAATGGTCCAGAGGTCAGCTGCAAGGTACGTTCATAATGATTACCACTATACAAGCAGTGTAACAAACATGATCAAAGAACTAAAATGGTCAACTTTAGAACAAAGGCGAAACCATGCCAGCCTGGTCATGCTACACAAAATAAAAAACAATCAGGTCATTGTTGATCACAATCACGTTACAAACACAAGAAACAGCAAATTCCTCATCCCTCAAACACAACATCACATGAACTCATTCTTCCCAAGGACTATATGACTCTGGCACGAATTACCGACCGAGATTAAGGCTACCCCAACTGTGCCAGCTTTTATCAGTGGACTAAACAAGTTTTATAGATTTTAAAGTACTTAAAATAAATGTTTAAAATAAGATCTTCAGTTAAATCTTGTTTTCTTTGTTATTAACTTTTATAATTTTAAATGTTCCTGACACGCGCCTGCCTAGTATAGTCAGTATTGACTTCTGGCAGTGTTAAGTTGAACATGAAGGTCATGTTGGTTAAAGGTCAAGAAGTACACATTCATGTCCACTGCAGAAGGGGATTTAGCTGTCCTTCAGAGTGCCTTGTTATAATTGAAAATATATTTCAAACAAAAGAATTTTTTTTCAGTTCTATAAAAGTTATTGTTGTAAAACCAAAACAATGTAAAACTGCCATAAACTAGAGAAAAAAAAAATGGTTTGAGTGGGATTTGAATGCATGCCCTTCAGTGAAAATGTTTCAGTCATACACAAATTAATGGAATTGAATACTCTTCAGAGTGGAGGTAGGGTATTAGGAATCTAATACCTTAAAGAAACTTTTATGTAGTGGCATTCCTTGTCTCAAGTTCAAATTTGAAAAAATTAATGCTTGTAACAAAGTAAGTTTCATCACTAAACCAAAGAAAAAAGTTGTATTAATTTATACTTGGCTCATCATAGAGACAGAATGTATGTTATAACAGTGGGGTTTTTTCACGTTCCATTGTTGACAGTAATTCTTTCAGAATATCAATCTTATAGAGGAAGTTTTCTGTACTGTTGTTTCTGATAATTGGAAGTACAAGAACAGAAGCCATCTTACCCTTGTTAGTACCCTGTTATGATATATTTACAGTTGTACAAAGTTATAAATACACTGAACATCTACTGTTCCGACTGACAAGTTATAAATACACTGAACATCTACTGTTCCGACTGACAAGTTATAAATACACTGAACATCTACTGTTCAGACTGACAAGTTATAAATACACTGAACATCTACTGTTCAGAATAACAAGTTATAAATACACTGAACATCTACTGTTCAGACTGACAAGTTATAAATACACTGAACATCTACTGTTCAGACTGACAAGCTATAAATACACTGAACATCTACTGTTCAGACTGACAAGTTATAAATACACTGAACATCTACTGTTCAGACTGACAAGCTATAAATACACTGAACATCTACTGTTCAGACTGACAAGCTATAAATACACTGAACATCTACTGTTCAGAATGACAAGTTATAAATACCTCTTTTTGGCTTGCCTAAACAGATAGGCTGATGT
This sequence comes from Cyclina sinensis, assembly GCA_012932295.1. Taxonomy (NCBI): domain Eukaryota; kingdom Metazoa; phylum Mollusca; class Bivalvia; order Venerida; family Veneridae; genus Cyclina; species Cyclina sinensis. The sequence goes on along the minus strand of JAAONU010000016.1, from coordinate 374,943 downwards.
TAGCTACAAGGCCATCCTGCTGACCATTGTCTGTTTTCCATATATCAACAGTTGCATTCAAACAAGATCTCCTTTGAAACCATTGGGCCTATTTCAACTTAACTTTACCAGTATTAGAACTAATTCAAAGAACCAAACACTCCAACCCGAGACAGGTCACAAGATGTTTTCTTTGCCTCAAAGTAAAACTGAAACTCAAATTGATTGATCTTTGTGCTCCCAAAACAACCTAGTAAGGTATTATGTTTAATTTAAATATAGTACTGACTTTAATGACTTTTATTATACAGCTAGAGTAGCAGCAGATCGTGGTCGACCATGGAGTGTATATGAAGCCTACCAGATCATTATACAACATCAGGTTGACGCTCTTATCAAACTAGGGGCCCAGGAGTCATTGAGGGTAAATCATATTCTTTTAATGCCTACCAGAAAAGAGTAACTGAAATGCTGTTAAGAAAGTAAAAGAAAAAAGTTCTGTCGTCTAATTTTTATATGAAAATGCGGTATTATTTTTATGCCACCACAGCATCTGTGATGGGGTGGCATATAGCCATTGAGGTGTGTGTGTGCATGTGTGTGTGCTCCAGGCGCACATAGTTTTATACAGAGATATAAAGGGGAAAACTTAAAAAAAAATTCTTCTTCAGAACTGTAAAGCATACACCTTTGATATTTTGCATGAAGCAAATGGCCCATCTAAATATCCCAGATATTAGAGGACTTTGGTTGTGATGAAAGGAACTTTTTGTGCAAATTTCTTGTTGCTTAATGGTAATTTGTGAAAGCCATACTAACCCATTACTCTTAGTAATTAGGGTTTTCACTATTTACTGATTACTGGTGACAAATAATAGGTTTCATGTTAGAGACTTGCTTCAAAAGCTTCCTCTAAACCTTGCGCTATTGATTTTGAGAAGATTGTTTCCGGGCGTTTATAATTAGTGTCATAATTCAAGTAATGAAGAAAATTTAGGAGTTTCTGTGTTTAGCTAAAAGAATAGTTGCAGATGAAAAGAAAAGCATTGAAGTGGAAAAATTAGAGCCTTATTGATTTTGAAAGAGCTTTAGAATTTAAGCATATCAGCAACTTGTCATCCTTGAGTGCTAGATTGTGATTTCAGAGAATCAGTTGATATGATAAAAAAAGAAACAGTACTAAGAGATTTAATTAATTTCTCTGACATATTGTCTATTTCTGTTGTTAAACAATTACTCAACTTTGTATTATTACCTAATCCTTAGATAGAATACTGGATAAGCTTTTAGGCAAAATCATGAATTATATACATAAGCATGGAAGTGGCTGTTATGGTAACTGCCAAATATTTTTCATGCAGTTTTAGGGATGCTGAATTTTTATTATGCTCCCCGAAGGGCGAGCATATAGTTGCCGCTTTGTCCGTCCGTCCCGTCTGTCTGTCCGTTCGTCCTTCCATCATAATTTTGTCCGGAGCATAACACAAAAACTATGAGAGATATCAAGACTAAACTTCATAGGTAGTTAGATCTCATTGATGAGCAGTGCAGTGCACAAGAACCATAACTCTTACTTTATTAATTTTTGAGTTATTGCCTTTTGAAATTTCTCATACTTATTTTTTGTCCGGGGCATATCTCTCAAAGTATAAGAGTTATCAACTTGAAACTTTATAAGTAGATAGATCTCATTGATGAGCAATGCAGTGCACAAAAACCATAACTCTTGCTTTATTAATTTTTTGAGTTATTGCCTTTTGAAATTTCTCATACTTATTTTTTGTCCGGGGCATATCTCACAAAGTATAAGAGATATTAACATGAAACGTTATTGGTAGATGGATCTCTATGAGGAGAAGTGCAGCGTGCAAGAACCGTAACTCTATTTTGCATAATTTAGGAGTTATTGCCCTTTGTTATTTTTCATACTTTAAAAAAAATACATATTAAACAATAGCCCTTTTGGAATTGGCATTTATTCTGGGAGCATCCATTGGTTCCGCCGATTTCTTGTTCAACTCTATTCCTTGATGAAAAAAAAACTTCTTTATATTTTTCATCCGCATTGAAGAATGAGTTTTCAAAGTCATTGATTCATTACATAAATGTTAATCTTGAGTAACAATTTTCAGATATTGGTCTGTGATCTGAAATGCAAAATACATAAGGTTTGTCTGTAAGTATAATGATTAGATAGTTGTCTTTTGTTTCAACTGTAACTGGGAAATCAAGTTAACCTTTATCTGTTCTTATATAGATGGTCATATAAAGTTTTCATTATTTAATAGCAGAATGTTTTATTTGACAGGATATCGTTTTTCAAATATGGGTGAACTACCTATCAAAGCTTGGTGTGGCATTTTCCAAGGAAGCTGTTAATAAGGTGAAATATGAAAGACAGAGGTGAGTCTTTGTTTAACTGTTGCTTTCTATTTTTGACTTTGTTTCCATAAATCTCCATTTTTCTAGAATACTTTTGGACTACTCCCTAGTTATGTTAGTGCATTTCGTCATCATATTCTATAGTAACCATTGATCAATTTCCTATGGTAACTAGTATCTTTTCATTAAAACTGAAGATTGTTTAAAAAAGAGTTATTGTCTTTCTGTGTTTGACATAGATATCAAATGTTTCTCCATTCTGTTTTTGACCTTTGAACTTGTTGTACTTATATTAATAAATATCAGTAGATATTTCATTTCTTTTGTTTTCGGCCATTCCATTAAAACATATGTCCCACCCAAGAAAGGCACTTAAAAAATTGACCCTTAGAAGTTTAATAAGGTATTTTAGAAATGACCCTTTAGAAGTTTATTTGAAAAGAAAAGACCCTCCCACCACAAGACACACACACACTAAATATTAAAAGACTGACCCAAACAGAATTTCTTTATTCTGCCTTTTTGGGATGGGATACAGGATATAGAAATACTGTAATAAACCAGTTGACATAACAGATTTCTTACACTGTCACTGATTAAATACATTGTTTCCACTGTCACTGATCTAATACATTGTTAGTCCTCTACCGGTTTAACCGGAGGGGACTATAGGTTGACCCTCCGTCCATCCGTCAGTCAGTCAGTCCGTCCGTCCGTCACAAAAACTGGATCCCGTGATAAAGCAAAAAGTACTGAAAATATTTTAATGAAACTTGAAATATGGGTAGATGGCAGTCTGGAGATTACGCACGTCTTTTTTTTTTCTTCATATGTTGAAAATTTTGGTTGCTATAGCAACAAATATACTTAAAATATGGCAAATATAACAATATTTGTGATAACTCAAAAAGGTCTAAGAATAATTCTATGAAACATAAAATATGGATAGGTGATAGTATGAAAATAATGCACCTCCAGGTTCACAACTCTAGCACCAAAATTATTAGATTTATCCCCCCTTGAACTTAGAATTTTCATGAAAAAAATGTGTTTTTTTGTAAAACTCAAAAAGTACCTAAAATATTTTTTGGAAACATGAAGTATGGATAGGTGACGGTATGAAGATAATGCAACTCAAGGTTCACAACTCTAGCTCCAAAATTATTAGATTTAACCCCCTTGAACTTGGAATTTTCATGAAAAAATCTGGTTTTTTGTATATAACTTCATTATTTCTTAATGAATCTACTTCAAACTTTACATATTGGTTTCTTATCATCACCCACATCATATGTTACAAGGTTCATAATTCTAGCACTTAAATTGTCAGAATTATCATCCTTGAACTTTGAATTTTTTCATCCTATGTTGAAAAATTCGATACATTTGTCTTTCCCTAAAAACTGTATCCAGTGAAATATGGATAAATGGCAGTATGGAGAATATCCACCTCATTTTTTTATAAACCTAAAGGAGGAACTGTCCGTCCGTTTATCAGTCATTTCCTCCGAAAACTTTACCATTGACATATTTTCCTTACTACTGAATGGAATTACTTCAAACTTGGACACAACAATACGTTGGACAAGACCATTCCAATAAAGTACATTTCTGTGACCTTGACCTCTGAATGACCTTGACCTTTAAAGTTTTCTTGTCCAAAAACTATAAGTTTGGCCATAATTTCCTTATTTCTGAACAGAATTACTTCAAACTTGGTCACAACAACCCCTTCGATAAGACCTTTTCAACAACATATATTTCTGTGACCTTAACCTCTAAATGACCTTGACCTATGACATTTTCTTCTTTGATGATACTTTGTACATGAATAGAGGATCATATGGAGATTATGCATGTCTCAGACAAATTCTTTAGTCAATTTCCACATATGGGTTGGAGTTAGGGAGATGGACATTGCACCGGTAGGGGACTGTTGCTTCGTCTGTGACATGCTCTTGTTTCCACTGTCTTCTGTCTTGTCTGCATTAAATAAACCAGTTGACATAACAGATTTCTTACACTGTCACTGATTAAATACATTGTTTCCACTGTCACTGATTAAATACATTGTTTCTTCTGTCACTGATTAAAGACATTGTTTCCACTGTCACTGATTAAATACATTGTTTCCACTGTCACTGATTAAATGCATTGTTTCCACTGTCACTGATAAAATACATTGTTTCCACTGTCACTGATAAAATACATTGTTTCCACTGTCACTGATAAAATACATTGTTTCCACTGTCACTGATAAAATACATTGTTTCCACTGTCACTGATAAAATACATTGTTTCCACTGTCACTGATAAAATACATTGTTTCCACTGTCACTGATAAAATACATTGTTTCCACTGTCTTCTGTCTTGTCTGCATTGAATTAATACAAGGAAGACTAACTGATCAAGTCAGAATGATGAAATAAAAACCTAACATATACAGGAGGAGTGTTTCTATGTAAAATCTAGAAATATTTTACAGACTGACCTGTAGCCATACTGTCAAGTGTGACAATGCCAGAAGTGAAAATTATTTCTTTTTGTGGTCATAAGTGCTGTCACTCCTGTCTTTGTTAGGGTTGGGGTTAGGTGTTATTGATGTATTTGCTTGAAATAGGTTAGAACAGATGTTCTCATTTTTTTTAAGGATGTCCTATTTTTATGACATTATAGATGTCTTGAATTTAGCACAGCTGAGCTGCTGTTTGAAAGAAAAATATTCAACTAGATTTCAAGCAGATAAAATTATAAAATCTATTTTCTTACTATTACACTGCAAGCTGTGTGTTTCAGGATGTAATCAACTATTATTATCAAAGAAAACTACTTAAGAAACCTGAAAAAAACTATTCTCTAACTTTTCCTCAATGAAACTGTATTATCACCGACATAATATCCCAAGCTGTTGCTCGTATATTTTTCTACACATTTTGATCAGCTTGTTGTAAGATCTTTATCATTGATTAAAGTAAATAAGAATAAAACCTGTGATAAAAATGTGTTAACCCATGCATACCACAAATCTGCCAGTTATTTCAGTGATCATTGTCTTAATACAGAGTGCGTGGGTCCTAAAGAACTAGTCCATGCTAGGATGGTAATTTTGTGTCATTTGTGGTCGGAAATCACAGTTACTGAGGCGGTGTGTCTATACAGACTGTATGGAATAATACATGGTATTAGAAACTGTGATCTCTGATGTTTCAACCATAACAGATCTACAGCTGATCTAGAATGACTATCCTACCACTGTGCCAGCTCCCTTTGCTTGCATCAAGCTGTTTTATTTCGGCCTTTGTCCTTTCAGGGTCAGCATTAATTATTTTATCCTTTGGACTCTTACTTGTGTGGCTACATTTTTGATCCAGTCTTCATAAAATTTGTTCAAAATATTTGTTTGATGATCTCACAGATGAGTTGGAAACTAGGTCATATGCTAAGATAAGTCGAAAACTTGTTATGCCCACCTTTGAAGAAGCGGGGGTATATTGCTTAACACATGTTGGTCGGTCTATAGACCAGACGTTGTCCAATCAATAACTCAGTACCATTTAGCCCACACTGGCCCAGCCTTCGTACTTCATAGAATGGTTTCTCTTACTAAGTGGAAGGCCCTTATTGTTTTTGGTGTCAGTAGGTGAAAGGTCTAGGTCACTGTCACCTTGAATTTGAAAACCATGTCCGCTCAGTAACTCATGTAACATTTGACCCACAGCTTTATTGTTTTTGGGGTTGGTAGGTGAAAGGTCAAGGTCACTGTCACCTAAATTTGAAAACCATGTCTGCTTAGTAACCCGAGGACCATTTGTCCACAGCCTGATTAATGCCCGGGCATGTAGCAAGGAGGGGATTATAGGAATGGCCTCCGTCTGTCTGTCCTTAATGTTTTCGTGTCTGCTCCATTACTTTTAAACTCATGGAAAGTTTTTAAAATAACTTGGCACAGATGATTCCCATTATGAGTTGATGTGCAGAGTGCAGAGTGCAACAACCAGGTTGCTACCTTCCAAAATCAAGGTCACACTTAAAGGTCATATATAAAGAAGTCCACATTTTGTGTCCGCTCCATTACTATTGAACTGCTTGAAAGTTTTTTAAATAACTAGCCACAAATGATCACCATTATAAGATTATGTGCAGAGCGCAACAACCAGGTCACTACCCCCAAGGTCAAGGTCACACTTAAAGGTCATATATAAAAAAAGTCCACATTTCGTGTCTGCTACATAACTTTTAAACTGCTTGAAAATTTTATAATAACTTGGCACAAATGATCAAGATGATGTGCACAGAGCAACAACCAGGTCACTACACCAAGGTCAAGGCCACACATAGAGGTCAAATATAAAAAGTCTGCTTTTTTTTTCTTCTCCATAACTTATTGACTATTGTAATTTTCCATATTCTCAATATCTCTTCCATCATTTACAAATGTGAGGTTCAAATGTAGCTGCTCATTTTCTGTAGAAATCATTATCCTATGTCATGTTAGGAGGTCTAATCTTCTCTCTTCATACTTGTTATCCATTCCAGTGTTCTACTGCAGCAGGGGATATAGCTGTCCTTCAGACTGCCTTGTTGTTTTTTGGGTTCATTAGGTGAAAGAAGTCAAAGGTCAAGGTCACTATCTCTATCACACAATATTTAGAGAACGCTTTGGTCTGCAGTACTCAGATTTGATGGGGAGATTGGTCATGACTGGTAGATGACCCCTATTGATTTTGACATCAGTAGGTCAAAGGTCAAGGTCAGTCACTATAACCTTGACCACAAAAAGCTTGTATGATCAATAAGAAAAGAATGTTTTGGCCTACAGTCTTCAGATTTGGTGGGAAAGTTGGTCATGACCAGTAGATGACCCCTTTTGATTTTGAAGTCAATAGGTCAAAGGTCAGTCACTGTTACCTTGACCATAAAAAGTTGTACAATCAATAACTAGAGAACTCATTGGTAAACAGTCATCATATTTGATGGGGCAGTTTGTTATGACCAGTTGATGGCCTCTTCTGATTTTTAAGTCAGTAAGTCAAAGATCAAGGTCACTGTTATCTTGATCACAAAAATCTTGTCCAGTTAGTAACTAGAGAATACCAGCTTGTAGATGACACTTATTGATTTTGAGGTAAGTAGGTCAAGGTCACAGTGACCTTCACCACAAAAGATGGTCTACAGACTTCAGATTTGGTAGTGTGGTTTGTTATAACCTACAGATGACCCATATTGATATTGAGATCAGTAGGTCAAAGGTCAAATTCAAGTCCATGCACTATGACTTATTGGTTGCAATTAGAGGGGCATACCTGTTTTGAAAACATCTCTTTCACATGGGGTCAAAAACTAGGTCACAAGATCAAAGGTTAATATTTGAAAACTGTAAATCACATTTTTTGATGATTACCTTGATGGTCTCTGTGTCAAGATTAAAACAAAGTCCCCTGACTGAAATAAAGGAAATGACACATTATACTTCACCATTGTAGTAGTATTAATTACTAAGGTGAGCATGGATCTCTTGGTTACCTTTTCACAGTTTGCAACTAGTATAGACCATAATTGCATACAGATCTGTTTAATCCTATAAACCTATGTAGTAAAGGTATAACATGTTACTTCTACATATTTGCCTCTCAGCTAGCTGTTGTGGAAACATATATGGTAGAATGTCTGCTTTGTGGTCTAGGGTTTCCAAGTTAGAAGGTCCCACAGATGTTCAGTACTCTAGGAATCCAATAACAGTTTCTTTGAAAGAATAGTGTATGTACTACTAGTCTCTTCCCAGCCAGTAAGCTTTTTATGGCAATGTGGTACAGTTTCAACTTGGGAGCTAGTGTTCCTGAGTTCAGATCCTGGTAAGGGCAAGTATATTTTTCTGGATAACACTTACTTCAGAAATTTATCAAGATAAAGGTAAACGAGATACTTTGAAATGCAATAATGTTGTAGTTAAACTGTTTTTACTTTTTCAGGTGTTATCTGTTTTTATTTTATTTGTAGAGAGTTGTTCCCGAGCACCACAGAACACCCAGAAATTAGGAATGTCCTTGGTAAAAGAAGTCTAAAGAAAACTCTTGGACCATCAGCAAAAAGAGTACAGCAACAAATAGTAAGTTCGTATTTTGCTGTTACAGACAGGTATATTGTATTTGACTGAAAATTTTCAGCACTGCATACAGGTAAATGAGAAATCATAATTATAACCAATCAAGATATACCCTGACATACACTTATCAAAAACTGGGTTAGAGCAAGAACTTTACAAGGAAATATTGGGCTTGACCTAGTTCTTCAGGCTAAATTGGTATTACTTTGGATACCACAACAAAAGCAGAAAATAAATTTCAGGTTGCTTGAATGAAATTAAAACTTCAGTATTACAAGTGCCTTTAGTTTATAGACCGACTGAAACATTATAATTTGTGAAAAGCTTTGGCAGTAATGGTCCATGTTGTTGCATGAAAAAAAAAAAAAACACATCTTCATTTTAGGAGAAAGACAAGACTGTAGAGGCTCTTCAGAATGAAGAGTTTTACAAGGAAGATAACCCTCTAAATGAATCAGAAGATACTGAATCAGGTTCACAGGGTGCTGGATGGAGCAGTAGTGAGGAAGATGAAACTGAGAAGAAATGGGGGCGGTACAGGGTAGGTGGACACATAGTAGTTTATAGTAGTATTTCTTTATAACTCTGACACTAATATCGATGAAAAAAAAAGAGTGATAGTCACATTCCAAATTCTAGTTACAGCATTCTTTCAATAAGAAAGAATGCAATTGTCTTTTGAGAATGTAATAGTTAAAAAAAATGTTAGTTTCAGTGGAAGTGTGTAATTCTGTCCCTAACACCTAAAGAATTTATTTTTCAGCTTAGATGCCCACTCAGTACAAGATATCCTAGTATAGCAGTCTGGCATAGAAAGTCTTAATAAGCCTTCTATAATATAACAAAAATTTTATATTGCCTAAAAAAGAAAAAAAAACAAATGCAATTTATTTAGCTGAAGCAGGTTCTGACCCTTTCTTTTGAAACCTCTTGTAGATCAGACATTGGACTTATACCTTGAAGCCACTGGTACATCAGACAGTGGTCATCTTTATTGAAGCCTCTGCTAGATCAGACAGTGTTCATTCTTAGCTCATCTATTTCAAAGAAAAAGTCAAGCTATTATGATCAATACTGTAATGTCTATTTTTTTTTTAAAGTACTCCCCTCTTTATTCGATACATCGCTTGTGTCTATGCACCCACTGCCATCTGAACACATCCCAACACCAGTCATGTTCATACTACTGCGTAATGTTGTTGGTAGCTGTCCATAACTCATTTAATGGATCAAACTGACAGCCTTTCACCTCAGCTTTGATGATTGGAAAAATGGCGAAGTCAAAGGGGGGGCCAATTGGGCGAGTACAGTGGATGAGATACCTTACCAAAGCAAAGTACCGCCACCTAGGGCAAAAATGAATACGGATATATGATACATGTAGTCATGCAATGCCTCTTTTACATTGAAAAATATTATCAGAATGTTTCACATATTGTCATTAATTTAGACCTATGCTTCAAAACAGAAAAAATGACAGTAAAATTGGGATAACATGTACATTTTTTATAGCATTAAAGTTTACACACCTTTCGCATGTTAAAATTCTTTGTAAGTATGTTGAACATGGTTCCTATGCTGATGTCAAACATCTCTGCCAGTGCTGTTCAGGCGTCTGTTTGACAGACGTCACCAATGTCAACAAAATTTTCTTTGATCTACCAGTCTTTTCCATGTCGTCAATGCTTTCCTTTCCCTCACCAAAGGGCTTAAACCAGCTGAAAACTAGTGACTGGCTACCTGAACTTTCTCCCTTCATCTTTCTAATCTTTTCAGATTTTTGCGTTGGTGTGTCACCCATCTGTTGGCAAAACTTAATTACTGCCATTACTTCAAGACATCTATCAGGCGTGAATGTGAATGTTTAAAGGCCTGGCCAGTTATGTTCAAATGTCACTTGTTCCATCAAAGTACAACCAAATCAAGTCAAAATTTCGGATGATGTCAAGAGTAACCAGCATGACAAAGTGGTGTAATCTTGTAAAAAAAAGTCAGTAAACGAGACAAAGTTATAACCATAAATTCCTGTTGGTAATCACAGGCTTTCTACCAGTCCCTTCTTTTCTTGCATGTTTTTTCCTAACCTTACTTTTCCCTACTTTATTGAAAATAGCCCTATTATCCCATCTTTTCATTTTGCAAGTAAAAAAAATTATAAAATGTAAAATTAAGGATAACATTCTTCTTTAGATATTTTGCAGAAATTCAATTCTTTATGAATCTGTTGTGATGAGTACAGTTCAGATGTGTTTGGGGATCACCTTGTGATGTCCATCCTTGAAAGCACCATGGGCAGAACAAGGGATACCCACAACATCAGTTGGACTAGGATGTGTATCAATTTAATGGTAATTCCGTCTGAAAAATAGTAATTATTTTCTTATTTAGCCCTACTCTTTAACAGTAAAAACCCCTACTTTGCCCTACTTTTTGGTAAAATCTTGCCCTACTTTTGCCCTACTTTTTGGTAAAATTGTGCCCTACTTTTTGGTAAAATCGTGCCCTACTTTTGCCCTACTTTTTGGTAAAATCGATCCCTACTTTTGCCCTTGTTTTTTGTGGAGAGGCAGTAAGAGAGCCTGTAATCATTGACTTAACGTCTGCGCTGGATTGATGTTACCATGGAGTTTTAACTGCTGAGGAAAAGAATGTTGTGTAGTATATCAAAATAAAAAATGGTTCATATTTTGGCAAATATGTTCCAAAATCATATTATGTAAAAACATATTGATTGTTCCAACCTCTATGGCGTACAGAGCCGTAGTCCTTAAACATTTTGAACAACCCTCATATTTGCTCATAAGTTGTATATAAACAAATACATAGGACAGGTATTATAGATTTTGCACAAGACATCCATTTAGCAATGAGGGACATTCCTGATAACAAATTATCACCCTTACTCAGATAACATCAAAGGTAGACCAGATTGCACATTGGTCCTTTCAGTTGGAATCATCTGACTTTGTGATAGCCTTGACTTTTAGTTGTGAAAATTGTCACTTATATATTAAATAAAAAGTTAGGATTATCAGAAAAACAAACATAATGGTGTTAAAAAAACATGTTGCTAAACTAAATGTGTAATCTGACTACCATTGTTGCAAATAATTAGGCTTAATTATCACCATACCAAAAAAGGAAATAGCGATGAAAGCAGAGGAATCCAAATGGAAGGACCAATGTAATATCAGAGAGTATTCAGGGTATATAATCCATTAATGTTCCCCATTGCTGAATTTCTTTCTTTGTCACCTCGGTGAATGTGCATATAAATTATTTCTAAATATAAACAGAAGACAGTGCAAGTGACTTACGTGGTGAAGTTAACTCATGCATTTCATCTGTCTTTTACAGTATTATGATGAAATGAAATAAAAATCATTCACAGTTGTTTAGCATGTTTTTTCAGCTTAGTTTCTGTCATCTGCTGTAAGTTATTACAAATAAATCTGAAACAAATAAATCTGAAACAGATTCACTAGGTTATAATGGAATGTGGTTTCCTGGTTGTTGTGAGAAATTTAGCTCTAATTAAAGAGCCTACACCCAGACATTTGACATTTTAAGATGACATTTTAGATAATGTCCTTTTTCTGTGTTTTATGAGAAACTTAGAGATTTGATTTAAAAAACCCAAAAAACAATGATTATTACTTTAAGGACAGTAAGTTGATTATTTTGTTATTTGATGTGTGGTTTTGTATTGTTTTTTTATGAGAGCTATTTTCTCTCAAATATTTGATCTTGTGAGATAAAACTGAAATAGATGAAATATTAGCAAAAAGAACGTGTAAAGTATCTCATGTATAGGAAGAAATATGAAAAAATGGGTTCAAAGGGAGGTAATTGATGCCTCTTTTCCAATGTTAAAAGTTTTGCTCTTTTCAGAAGTCACTTATGTTCATCAAAATAAATATAAATGGTATAAAATCTTGTAGGGCATAAAAATTAATCAGATTAATTACCTTTAAGATTTTTCTGTGTTTTAGAAATCATTGAAGTACAATGCAGTGGAGAAGGTCAGAATGACCAGTACAGTGGCAGTATGTTTCTTGGGTTTAATGTACACTAATCCACTGACCACAGCTACTGACCTTATAAGGTAAAGTTCTAGACTAAAGGGGGAAAAACTATTAGTGCCCTCCAGCTAGTGTGTTGTTATTGTTCTTTTTATATGCCGAAGGGGCATTTTTATGCCCCCCATGGAAGATGAGGGGGCATATAGTTTTGCAAATGTAGGTCGGTCGGTCGGTCGGTCGGTCGGTCGGTCTGTCGGTCGGTCCGTCTGTAGACACTTTGTTTCCGATCAATAACTAGAGAACACTTTGACCTAGCTTCACCAAGCTTGGTACGCTGGTTGGTCATCACCAGTAGATGACCCCTATTGATTTTGAGGTCATTAGGTCAAAGGTCAAGCTCACAGGGACCTTCATCCTAAAAACGGTTTCCAATCAATAACTAGAGAATGCCTTGACCTAGGTTCACCAAACTTGGTATGCTGGTTGGTCATCACCAGTTAATGACCACTATTGATTTTGAGGTCATTAGGTCAAAGGTCAAGCTCACAGGGACCTTCATTCTAAAAAATGTTTCTGATCAATAACTAGAGAACACATTGACCTAGGTTCACCAAACTTGGTATGCTGGTTGGTCATCACCAGTAGATGACCCTTATTGATTTTGAGGTCATTAGGTCAAAGGTCAAGATCACAGAGACTTTCATCCTAATAACGGTTTCGGATCAATAACTTGAGAATGCTTTGACCTAGGTTCACCAAACTTGGTATGTTGGTTTGTCATCACCAGTAGATGACCCCTATTGACTTTGAGGTCATTAGGTCAAAGGTCAAGATCACAGAGACTTTCATCCTAAAAACGGTTTCCTATCAATAACTAGAGAATGCTTTGACCTAGCTTCACCAAGCTTGGTATGCTGGTTGGTCATCACCAGTAGATGACCTCAATTGATTTTGAGGTCATTAGGTCAAAGGTCAAGCTTACAGGGACCTTCATCCTAAAAACGTTTTCTAATCAATAACTAGAGAACACTTTGGTCTAGGTTCACCAAACTTGGTATGCTGGTTGGTCATCGCCAGTAGATGACCCCTTATTGACTTTGAGGTCGATAGGTCAAAAATAAAGCTTACAGGGACCTTCATCCTAAAAACGGTTTCCTATCAATAACTAGAGAACGCTTTGACCTAGGTTCACCCAACTTGGTATGCTGGTTGGTCATCACCAGTAGATGAACTCTATTGACTTTGAGGTCATTAGGTCAAAGGTCAAGATCACAGACTTTCATCCTAAAAACGGTTTCCGATCAATAACCAAAGAACGCTTTGACCTAGCTTCACCAAGCTTGGTATGCTGGTTGGTCATCATCAGTAGATGACCCCTATTGATTTTGAGGTCATTAGGTCAAAGGTCAAGCTCACAGGGACTTTCATACTAAAAATGGTTTTCGATCTATAACTAGAGAATGCTTTGACCTAGCTTCACCAAACTTGGTATGCTGGTTGGTCATCACCAGTAGATGACCCCATATTGACTATGAGGTCATTAGGTCAAAGGTCAAGATCACAGAGACTTTCATCCTAAAAACGGTTTCCGATCAATAACTAGAGAATGCTTTGACCTAGGTTCACCAAACTTGGTAAGCTGGTTAGTCGTCACCAGTAGATTAACCCCTATTGATTTTGAGGTCATTTGGTCAAAGGTCAAGCTCACAGAGACTTTCATCCTAAAAACGGTTTCCAATCAATAACTTGAGAATGCTTTGACCTAGGTTCACCAAACTTGGTATTCTGGTTGGTCATCACCAGTAGATGACCCCTATTGATTTTGAGGTCATTAGGTCAAAGGTCAAGGCCACAGGGACCTTGATCCTTAAAACGGTTTTTGATCAATAACAGGAGAACGCTTTGGCCCAACCACAAGCAATTAGGTGCTGCTGGGGGGCATGTTTGTTTTACAAACATTTCTTGTATTTTATGGTCCTGGGCCTCCTTCCGTCCTTCCATCAAACAATTTTGTTTCCAGAGGATAACTTGAGAACAGTTTGGCCTACAGTCTTTTAACTTCATATGATGATTGCCCACATTGAGTGAATGAACCCTATTGATTTTGGAGTCAAAAGATTAAAGATCAAGGTCATAATGACTTTAATATTGAAAACCATTTCCACCATGTAACTTGACAATCATTTTTTATAGAGACTTCAAACTTTATATCGTGATTGCACACATTGAGCGGATGACTTCTGTACATTTTAGGATCAGTGTGTCACAGGTCAAGGTCACAATGACCTAAATGTTTAGAATCATTTACACTCTGTAACTCGACAACCATTTTTCATAGAGACTTCAAAATTCATATATTGGTTGCACACATTGTGTGAATGACCCCTATTGATTTTGGGGTCAGTAGGTCAAAGGTCAAGGTCACAGTGACCTCAGCACTGAAAACTGTTTCTGCTGTAAAACTTTATTACCATTTGTCATACAGACTTCAAACTTCATATGATGATTGATTACATTGAGAAAATGACCCCCATACATCTTAGGATCAGTAGGTCAGATGTCAAGGTCACAATGACCTAAACATTGAAAAGCATTTTTGCTGTATAACTTGGCAACTACTTCCCATACAGACTTTAAACTTCTAAGGATGATTGCCATCATTGATTACATGACCCCTATACTGTTAGGGGTAAGTACATAAAAGGTCAAGGTGACAGTCAACTAAACAATCAATATTTCTGCACTATAACTTGATAACCATGCATCAGAGCATGAACATCATAACTTCTGAAAGACTGACATTTATACAAATGAAAAAAAAACCTAAAATTCAGATAAGATAAAGATCTATAACACTCTAAAATTTAAAAATCAAAAACAAAAAATTCAAATCATTTAATTCCAAAGCCTGAGGTTTCCTCCCGTATATCACAAATGCATCATACTCCGGACATATAATGCTTCACCCAGTGGTGCTCTTGTTAAGATTAAGCCAGCACAGAAACTGAAATGTAATGAATTGGTGTCTTTCACCAAGGATGAAAAAGCAAATTTCTTTCAGAAATAAAGAGCATTCTAAATAAGATAACAATGTCAGTGCTTAAAAAATGAACATTTGTGATTGACTCTGAGAAGCTGTTTTCAGCCATCTTTAGTTATTACTAGATTGTGTACATAGTTGATATAATTTTAAGACATATTCAGAAGCCATTTTGTTCCTGTTTACAGGTGGATACAGGACAAGAAAGTACCTTACCTTGATGTGAGAGGTATTCTCCCTGAAGATATGAAGTTCTGTCTCAACGATTGGAAATTATTCGGCTTTGTATGGGATTTATCTTCTGTTTTTCCAGTTCATCACCTTAACATTTTGTTTTAAAAATGTTATCACAATCTTTTATTTTTGGTGTGTTATCACTTTAATAATTTTTTCTGTTATTGAAGACTGGCAGACTTATGCCCCCTGCTTAGGCAAAAAATAGCATTTTTAGACTTGAGTCGCGTTTAACTCCAAACTTATAACTGCTAGAGCCATGAAACTTTCTAAGAATAGTTGTCAGCATGTAAACTTACGCACCTGGATATTTCGATACAAAGTTATTAGAGATTGACAGTTATACGCACCTGTAATTGTACAGGTTTTTTTAGCTCACCTGAGCATGCTCATGTGAGCTTTTAGGATCATTGATTGTCCGGCGTCCGTCCGTCCGTCCGTCCGTCCGTCCGTCGTCCACAATTCATACAAACGACATCTCCTCTGAAACCACCAGGCAAAATTTAATGAAACTTGCCTAGAATGTTCCTTGCATGAAGCTCTACCAAGTTTGTTCAAATGGTTCCGGTTCATTGCATTTCTGGGTCACAGGAGCTAAAAACAGATTTTAAAAGTTGGATCTTTAAAAATCTTCTTGTCAGAAACCACAAGGCCTGGAGCTTTGATATTTGGTATAAAGCATCATCTAGTGGACCTCTACCAAGTTTGTTCAAATTATGATCCTGGGGTCAAAAATGGCCCCGCCCCAGGGGTAACTTGTTTTACATAGAGTTATATAGGAAAAACTTTAAAAATCTTCTTGTCAGAAACCGTAAGGCATAGAGCTAAGATATTTGGTGTGTACCATTGTCTAGTGGACCTCTACCAAGTTTGTTCAAATCATGGCCTCTGGGTCAAAAATGGCCCGGCCCCAGGGGTAACTTGTTTTACATAGAGTTATATAGGAAAAACTTTAAAAATCTTCTTGTCAGAAACCGTAAGGCATAGAGCTAAGATATTTGGTATGTAGCATTGTCTAGTGGACCTCTACCAAGTTTGTTCAAATTATGATCCTAGGGTCAAAAATGGCCCCGCCCCAGGGGTAACTTGTTTTACATAGAGTTATATAGGAAAAACATTAAAAATCTTCTTGTCAGAAACCGTAAGGCATAGAGCTAAGATATTTGGTGTGCAGCATTGTCTAGTGGACCTCTACCAAATTTGTTCAAATCATGGCCTCTGGGTCAAAAATGGCCCCGCCCCAGGGGTAACTTGTTTTACATAGAGTTATATAGGAAAAACTTTAAAAATCTTCTTATCAGAAACCAAAACGCTTAGAGCTAAGATATTTGGTATGTAGCATTGTCTAGTGGACTTCTAGCAAGTTTGTTCAAATTATGATCCTGGGGTCAAAAATGGCCCCGCCCCAGGGGTAACTTGTTTTACATAGAGTTATATAGGAAAAACTTTAAAAATCTTCTTATCAGAAACCGTAAGGCATAGAGCTTAGATATTTGGTACGTAGCATTGTCTAGTGGACCTCTACCAAGTCCGTCAAATTATACATCTGGGGTCAAATTTGGCCCCACCCTGGGGTCAATGGTTTTACATAAGCTTGTATAGGAAAAACTTCGAAAAATCTTCTTGTCTGACCCACAAGGCCCTGAGCCTTTAGACTTAGTATATAGCATTGTCTAGTGGACCTCTACCAAGTTTGTTCCAATTATACCCCTGGAGTCAAATTTGGCCCCAGCCCGGGGTCATTGGTTTTATATAGGCTTATATAGTGAAAACTTTGAAAATCTTCTTGTAGAAGGAGAAGTAACATTTTCAGTCCAAATAATCTGGAATTTTGTCAGACAGGTTGTTTCTATGATTTCTAGCTCAAGTTCGAATATAGGTCATCTGGGGTCAAAAACTAGGTCACAGAGCCCAAAAATAGAAATACCTTGTTAACACTCTAGAGGTTACATTTTCAGTCCAAATAATATGGAATTTTGTCAGACAGGTTGTTTCTATGATTTCTAGCTCAAGTTCGAATATGGGTCATCTGGGTTCAAAAACTAGGTCACAGAGCCCAAAAATAGAAAAACCTTGTTAACACTCTAGAGGTTACATTTTCAGCCAAAATAATCTTGAAATTTGTCAGAAAGGTTGCTTTGATGATTTCTAGGTCAAGTTTAAATATAGGTCATCTGGGGTCAAAAACTAGGTCACAGAGCCCAAAAATAGAAACATCTTGTTAACACTCTAGAGATTACATTTTTAGCCCAAATAATCTGGAAATTTGTCAGAAAGGTTGTCTCAAAGATTTCTAGCACAAGTTCAAATATGGGTCATTTGGGTTTAAAAACTAGGTCACAGAGCCCAAAAATAGAAAAATCTTGTTAAAACTCTAGAGGTTACATTTTCAGCCCAAATAATCTGGAAATTTGTCAGAAAAATTGCCTTAAGGATTTCTAGATCAAGTTTGAGTATGAGTCATCTGGGGTCACAAACTAGGTCACAGAGTCCAAATATGGAAAAACCTTGTTAATATTCTAAAGGTAGCATTTTCAGTCCAAATAACCTGGAAATTTGTCAGAAAGATTCTATGGATGATTTCTAGCTCAGTTTTGAATATAGGTATTCTGGGGTCAAAAACTAGGTCACAGAGCCCGAAAGTAGAAAAACCTTGTAAAAGCTCTAGAGGTTACATTTTTAGTCCAAATGTCCTTGAAATTTGTCAGAAAGGTTGTTTCAATGATTTCTAGCTCAAATTTGGATATGGGTCATCTGGGATTAAAAACTAGGTCACATGGTGCAAATATGTAAAAAACTTTTTAACACTCCAGAGGTTACATTTTCAGTCCAAATACCCTAGAAATTTGTCAGACATGTTTTTTTGATGATTTCTAGCTCAAGTTGGAGTATGGGTCATCTTGGGTCAAAAACTAGGTCACAGAGCCCAAATATGGAAAAACTTTGTAAACACTCTAGAGGCTACATTTTAAGTCCAAATGTCCTGGAAATCTGTCAGATAGGTTGTTTTGATGATTTGTAGCTCAAGTTTGGATATGGGTTATCTGGGGTCAAAACTAGGTCACAGAGTCTAAATATCGAGAAACCTTGTTAACACTCTAGATGCTACTTTTTCAGTCCAAATATCCTGCAAATTTGTCAAAGAGATTGTTTCAATAATTTCTAGGTCAAGTTCGAATATGGGTTATCTGGGGTCAATTAAAAAGGTCCATAGCAACTTTGTTAAAAGCAGTCATACTCAGGTGAGCGATACAGGGCCATCATGGCCCTCTTGTTGTGACAGTACATTGGAATGTGGGGGCATCTGTGTCCTATGGACACATCTCTAGTTTATCAGTGTAAGCATACCAAAGAATGGGTGTGAAAAGGTTCTATCTCTTTCTTAAGTCAGTGTCCAGTAGACAGTTTTCACCTATTTGATATGGCCTGCTTAAATAGAACCTAATCTGATAAATTTGGGCACCTGTACCCGGTCATATTATTTTTTTGCGCTTCTGTATTATGTCTCCCCCATGAAGTGGGATGCGAGCATATTGTGTTTGTACTTACTGTTTGTATGTCTGTATGTCAAAAAGTTTGTTTGCACTTCTTCTCCATAACCACTGGTTGGATTTCAGTGGAACTCACTATGATTTATTGGTGCCAATCTTAGTTGAGCATATGATTGGCATGTTTCGGTTCAGTGATTTCAGCAAAGTTATGGGCCTTGATTTGTCCAGATTTGAACACATTAGGGCTATCTCCATAATCACTTGATGAATTTTGATGAAACTTCACAGAAATGACTGTTAGCAAGTGTTTTTTCATGTATTATTGATGTGTTCAAGTCAGATGATTTTCAGCAGAGCTGTGGCCCTTGATTTGTCCAAATTTGAATACATTTAGGCATATCTCCATAACCACTGATTAGATTTTGACGAAACTTCACGGGAATGATAATTAGTGAAAGTAGTTACGCATATTGTCATCATGTTCCAGTCAGTTGATTTTTAGCAAAGAAACAACCCTTGATTTGTCCAAATTTGAATACAGTTGGGTATATCTCTATAACTGCTGGTTAGATTTTGACAAAACTTCACAACAATGATCACTATCAAGTTTACATATTCATATTATTGGCTTATACTGGTCAATCATTTAGCAGAGTTGGGGGCCCTTGGTATGTCCAAATTTAAATACATTTCGGCATATCTCCATAACCGTTGGTTTTATTTTGAGGATACTTCACAGCAGTAATTGTAACCAGGTGTAGTTATGCATATTTTCAGCTTGTTTCTGTGGGATGATTTTTTTTTGTTCATGGTAAATGACATGTGGGTGGGAGGCATGTTTTTCCCAAAAACAATCTCTTGTTGACCAAATCAAATTGAACTGGTTCATATAAGTTGCAAGAACTTGTTTCCCAATCAATGTAAAATAAATGAATTAGAATGAAACTGAATATATTGGAAGCTGTGTGTTTTACCTGATAACTATCTTGCATCCTTCTATTTGTTATTTTATTATACCCTGCACAACCAAGTTGTGGGGGGTATACTGGAATCAGCATGTCAGTCCGGACGTCCGGCAGTTTTTCCTTGTCCGCCCAATAACTTAAGAATCCTTTGACCCACAATCATCTTGCTTGGTCTGGAGATTGGTCATGGCCAGTAGATGACCCCTATTGATTTTGAGGTCACTGGGTCAAAGGTCACAGGAGCCTTGACTAACAAAAACTTGTCCCCCCAATAACTAAAGAATCCTTTGACTGACAGTCTTCATATTTGGTGTGGAGGTTGGTCATGACCAATAGATGACCCCTATTTATATTGAGGTCACTGGGTCAAAGGTCACAGGAGCCTTGACTACAAAAAACTTGTCCCCCAATAACTAAAGAATCCTTTGACTGACAGTCTTCATATTTGGTGTGGAGGTTGGTCATGACCAGTAGATGATCACTTTTTATTTTGAGTTCACTGGGTCAAAGGTCACAGTCACAGGCCTTGTCCGCCCAATAACTTAAGAATCCTTTGACCCACAATCATCTTACTTGGTCTGGAGATTGGTCATGGCCAGTAGATGACCCCTATTGATTTTGAGGTCACTGGGTCACTAGGTCAAAAGTCGCAGGAGCCTTGACTAAAAAAAGCTTGTCTGCCAAATAACTTAAGAATCCTTTGACCCACAGTCTTCATATTTGGTGTGGAGGTTGGTCATGACCAGTAGATGACCCCTATTTATATTGAGGTCACTGGGTCAAAGGTCATGGTCACAGGAGCTTTGACTAAAAAAAAGCTTGTCCGCCCAATAATTTAGGAATCCTTTGACCCTCAGAATTAGGTTACTGGGTCAAAGGTCAAGGTCACAGGGGCCTTGACTACAAAAAACTGGCTTACTACCCTCAGATTTGGCAGGGAGGTTGTCCATGACATCTAAATGACCCCTGTTGATTCTGACAAAGCGCTATGCGGGTGTATTCACGCCATGACAATGGCAGTTCTAGTTTTAACCTCAAGGCTGTCACATTAATTTCTGTCAGAAGAATATCTGCTATTGGAATTTATTACCGAGTGTGAAAAAGAGGTGCTTATTAGACCTAGTAAAGTTAACTGAAACTTACCCTTGTCATGTCAGAGGTTTTGTAAATAAGATATGTTTAAATGACTTTACACAAGTCAAATACCATTAAAATAATGAATGCAAGTTCATGTATGAACTTTTAGATATGCTGATATATAAGTAACTTGTTTAGCATGGAGTGGTAAAGGTGGTACAGAGTTATCTGTCTTTGAACATTGGTTTATTTTATCCTTTTAAGAAACTTACTATTTTCTGTACCATTTAAATCATTTTAAGTCTCAGTTTCTTTTATTTCTCATCATGATAAATGATAGTGAATATAAATTTCAGGGTTCACCACCAACATTAGAACAACTTCGTTACACAGCCGGAACCATTGCCTACTACATTGGTCTAAGGAATTTCCCAGAATTCCCCCTCGATGACTTAATTAACAAATATGTAATACTGCTAGACCTGCCAGGTATTTTAGAAATTTTTTTATTTGTGCTGCTGTCATGAAATGACTGCAGGTGTATAATGCTTATTATAATACCGCAGATAAAACTGTCAACATCTGATTGGTTAAGACCGTGAGCAAAACCTGTATATACCATGAGCAATGGTTTTCTCTAAAGAGCCTCAACACTTTCTCGACTTTTGATTGGAAACTCATTCTCATTGTTTTGTCTACACAAAATGGCAGCCATCTTTTCTCTCAATTCAAAAATATAAAGTTTAATATTTGACTTAAAATGACATCTCCTCCAAAACCACTTGGCCATTTTAAACCATTTCCTAATATTGCCCTTTTCTAGAATTGTTCAAATGGTTCCACTCCATTGCACACAAGGGCTGCAAAAGCTAAAAGTAGAAAAATGTTGAAACAGCATCTCCTCCTCAGTGGCAAAGTTATTTTCCATCAAAATTCACAGAAATGTTCCTTGCATAACCCTCTGTTAATATTGCTGAAACAGTTCTACTCCATTGAACAAAATGACCATCAGAGCTAAAAATAGGTTTTCACCTATATTTGTCTTCAAATGACATCTCCAAAACTACTGAGTCATTTTAAAGCAAACTTGACAGAAATGATCCTTTTATTTCCCTTTTCTAAAATTGCTCCAGCTGTTTTGCTCCTTTGCACGTAAGGGCTACAAAAGCAAACACAACAGCACAACAGCATTTCCTCCTAAATGGCAAGGTTATTTTCCTTACAGAGCCCTCTATTCAAATTGTTAAAAAATTGCTTAAAAGGTTCTGCTCACTTGAACAAAATGAGCTTAAAATAGATTTTCATCAATATTTTGCTTCAGTTGACATCTCGAAATTGCATCTGCCCCATGGGTTTTATTTGTATAAAATACAAGATCTTTGAAAATCTTCAGTTAGAAAATGTAATGTTGCATCTGATGTTGCATCTGATGTTTTCTGTACAGTAGACCCTCAGCCAAAGTACTCAGGTGAGCGATCAAGGGCCATCATGGCCCTCTTTGTAAAATAATCTGCAGTATTATAAATTCATTATATAGACTCTTGGCATGGTATACGGCCTTGTATAGCCTGTTTGAACTAATGTAAACCCTCACCTGGCGGCTCGGGTTATATAAATTCGACCAGGCTATATGAGACCATATACTCTGTCACATGACATGCTGGCAGTGCAATGTTGAATTTAGGCAGTATTCTCTGTATATTGAAAGAGATAACTGATGCTTGTGTCTGTCATTCTTATGAGCAACTTCACTTTGTTAAGGTCATCTTGAATCATTGAACGGAAATAGCCAGTCAAGTAGGCACAGTGCAATAATGTTGTAAAATAGTCTAATTAGAACTATAGATTTCTACTGCAAAAATTGTTTTACAAAATTAAGCCTACCAATGTGCCATTTACTGACTTGTCAATGCTTTTTATCTCACCTCAGCTGTAGGCTCATGGTGAGCCATTAGGATTGATCAATGTCTGTCGGAAGTCCACACTTAGTTTGTTAACACTCTAATGGTCACAATTTTGCCTCAGTTGTCATAAAACTTAGTCAGGGTGTTTGACCAAGTAATTACCCGTAGAGTTCGAACATAGGTTAACTGAGATGAAAAACTAGGTCACATGGCCCCAAAATAGAAAAACCTTGTTAATACTCCAGAGGCTAATTTTTCAGTCCAAATATCCTGGAAATTTGTCAGAAAGGTTGTTTCAATGGTTTCTAGCTCAGGTTTGAATATGGGTCATCTGGGTTCAAAAACTAGTTCACAGAGCCCAAATATGGAAAAACCTTGTTAACACACTAGAGGTAACATTTTCAGTCCAAATGACCTTGAAATTTGTCAGAAAGGTTGTTTCGATAATTTCTAGGTCAGGTTCAATTATGGCTCATCTGGGGTCAATTAACCAGGTCCATAACAACTTTGCTAAAAGCAGTCATACTCAAGTGAGTGATATAGGGCCATCATAGCCCTTTTGTTTCAAGTATGTTATTCTTGCACAATGGGTGAGAGTATCAGTTGTTCTTACTAGAGTTGTTGTTATCATTGACCAGTTTTTTCACAGCTCATTAATTTTTTAGTAAAACACAGTGATGATAAAGATGACACTCAATGTTGTTAAATAATTCATCAGGCTTTTTATATTAATTATCAATATGTATACTTTTTTCAGCTGAGTTTCATGGATATGCAATAAATGTGTACAAGGGTATGCAGATCTACCTACGATATGTACCTTCAGTCAACCAGAAACTTACCATTCACTGGGAAGCTATCGCCATGGCCTACATTGTCGTCTTGCTCAAACTTTTCTTTGGTTTCAATGATTCTAATGAGATGTAAGTGGTTTAAAAATTTTACCCAACTTTGGCATGCTGCCAGTTTTGAGTTATGGTCAGCCATTGCTTCCGTATGATCACTATAGTAAATAGACTCAATAAACTTTTAGTTTGTTTTCACACTTTGTTACTAGTCCTCTTCATTTTAAAGTCAAGTAGAATTAATGTAAATTAGTCTGGTTTTTAACCAGGTTTTCAATGAAAACCTGGTTATTGTAATGCCGAAGTCGGCGGGCGGGCGTCAACTTTTGGTTTCCGCTCAATAACTTGAGTTTACTTTGGCCTATTGATGCCAGACTTGGTGTATGGGTAGCTTATATCAAGAGGCAGCTTGGGATTGCTACCCAGGTGTCTGTGATCAAGATCAAGGTCACTGTTGCTAAAAATAGAAATTCAGTTTCCGCTCAAAAACTTGAGTTTGCTTTGACCTATTGACCCCAAACTTGGTATATGAGTAGCTTATATCAAGAGGCAGCTTGGGATTGCTACCCAGTTGTCTGTGTTCAAGGTCAAGGTCACTGTTGCTAAAAATAGAAATTCAGTTTCCACTCAATAACTTGAGTTTGCTTTGACCTATTGACCTCAAACTTGGTATATGGGTAGCTTATATCAAGAGGCAGCTTGGGATTGCTACCCAGGTGTCTGTGGTCAAGGTCAAGGTCACTGTTGCTAAAAAAAAGAAATTAAGTTTCCGCTCAATAACTTTAGTTTGCCTAGACCTATTGACACCAAATTTAGTATTTCGGTAGCTGATATCAAGATGCAACTTGGCATTGCTACCCAGGTGTCTGTGAACAAGGTCAAGGTCACTGTTGCTTTATAAAAGAAATTCAGTTTTCACGTAATAACTTGAGTTTGCGTTGACCTGTTAACACCAAACTTGCTGTGTGGGTAGCTTATATTAAGATGCAGCTTGGGATTGCTATTATGATATCTGGGAGCAAGGTCAAGGTCACTTGCTTACAATAGAATTTTCAGCTTCTACTCAATAACTTCAGCACACTTTGACCTATTGATACTCAACTTGGCATGTGTGTAGCTTACATGAAAATACAGCCTGGCATTGCTACTCAGGTATCTGATTTATTTTTATTTTGAACTATTGAAACCAACTTTCTGTGTTGGTACCAAAATAACAGCACCATTTTTACTTCACTGCCATGTTTCTTCCTAATTCCTGTCACATCAATACTTGGTCGTTGAAAACCTGGTTTTCGTCGCATTGCGGCGCTTCTTGTTTATTTTTATTTTTATTTTGGGGTTGGTGGTTCTTTTTCAGTGTGTGTTTTTTGTGGGAGGAAGCGGGGATGGGGAAAGCATTTCTAGAAATAGTTTAAGCATTGATAGCAACTAGGAGATAGCCCATTTTGCTGATTTCTTGCATATCCGGTTTTCAATTTCATTTTGTGAGAAAATACTAAGAAGGAAGATGCTATCAAAGCTTAACTTAAGCAGAAAGATTATGACTTACCATATATACTCACTTATAATTTGCACTTTTTGTACTCAAAATTCAAACTTCAGTTGGGGTGTATCTTAAAAGCACTTCCTACAAGAGAAAAAAATCTTTTCAGACCCCAGAAACGAACTTTGCCAACCATTATCCACTGCAAGACAATGTATATAAACCATGAACAGTTCTAGGGCCATTCTTGAAGATTTCAAAAGCGACGTAGTAATTTGTCATTTGAGTCATTGCAGAAGCAGAATGAGAGTGCAGATGTAGCCAGATTTTGTATAAATTATATTTAAATCATCCAGTAACAATGTCTAGACATTTAAATCATCCAGTAACAATGTCTGGACATTTAAATCATCCAGTAACAATGTCTGGAATCTTCTTAATTTCTTACTGTGTCTTATAAGAGGTTCAGTGCAAAAAGAACAGATTTTTAGCTCATCTGAGCTGGCTCAGGGTGAGCTATTAGGATCGATGAATGTCCGTCGTCCGTCGTCTGTCGTCCGTCGTCCGTTCACATTTAGTTCGTTAACACTCTACTGGTCACATTTTTGCTCCAATTGTCACGAAACATGGTCAGGACGCTTCTCCCAGTAATTACTCGGACGAGTTCGAATATGGGTCATGTGGGGTCAAAAACAAGGTCACACAGCCTGTATATGGAAAAACCTTGTTAACACTCTAGAGGTAACATTTTCAGCCCTAATATCCTGGAAATTTGTCAGAAAAGTTCTTTCCATGATTTCTAGCTCAAGTTGAAATATGGGTCATCTGGGGTCAAAATCTAGGTCACAGGGCCCAAATATGGAAAAACCTTGTTAACACTCTAGAGGTAACATTTTCAGCCCTAATATCCTGGAAATTTGTCAGAAAAGTTCTTTCCATGATTTCTAGCTCAAGTTGAAATATGGGTCATCTGGGGTCAAAATCTAGGTCACAGGGCCCAAATATGGAAAAACCTTGTTAACACTCTAGAGGTAACATTTTCAGCCCAAATATCCTGGAAATATGTCAGAAAGGTTGTTTCGATGATTTCTAGGTCAAGTTCGAATATGGGTCATCTGGAGTCAAAAACTAGGTCACACAGCCTGAATATGGAAAAACCTTGTTAACACTCTTGAGGTAACATTTTCAGCCCAGATATCCTGGAAATATGTCAGAAAGGTTGTATCGATGATTTCTAGCACAAGTTCGAATATGGGTCATCTGGGGTCAAAAACTAGGTCACTGAGACCAAATATGAAAAAACCTTTTTATCACTCTAGAGGTAAAATTTTCAGCCCAAATATCCTGGAAATATGTCAGGAAGGTTGTTTTGATGATTTCTAGCTCAAGTTGAAATATGGGTCATGTGGGGTCAAAAACTAGGTCACACAGCTCAAATATGGTAAAACCTTGTTAACACTCTAGAGGTAACATTTTTAGCCCAAATTTGCTGAAAAACTGTCAGAAAGCTTGTTAAAATGATTTCTAGCTCAAGTTTGAATATGGGTCATGTGGGGTCAAAAACTAGGTCACACAGCCTGTATATGGAAAAACCTTTTTAACACTCTAGAGGTAACATTTTCAGCCCAAATATCCTGGAAATATGTCAGATAGGTTGTTTCGATGATTTCTAGGTCAAGTTCGAATATGGGTCATCTTGGGTCAAAAACTAGGTCATAGAGCCTGAATATGGAAAAACCTTGTTAACACTTTAGAGGTAACATTTTCAGCCCAAATATCCTTGTAACATATCAGAAAGGTTATTTGGATGATTTCTAGCCCAGGTTCGAATATGGGTCATCTGGGGTCAAAAACTAGGTCACTGAGACCAAATATGGAAAAACCTTTTTATCACTCTAGAGGTAACATTTTCAGCCCAAATATCCTGGAAATATGTCAGAAAGGTTGCTTTGATGATTTCTAGCTCCAGTTTAAATATGGGTCATGTGGGTTCAAAAACTAGGTCAAACAGCCAAAATATGGTAAAACCTTGTTAACACTTAAGAGGTAACATTTTAGCCCAAATTTCCTGAAAAACTGTCAGAAAGCTTGTTAAGATGATTTCTAGGTGAAGTTGGAATATGGGTCATCTGGGGTCAAAAACTAGGTGACACAGCCTGTATATGGAAAAACCTTGTTAAGACTCTAGAGGTAACATTTTCAGCCCAAATATCCTGGAAATATGTCAGAAAGGTTGTTTCGATGATTTCTAGGTCAAGTTCAAATATGGGTCATCTGGGGTCAAAACTTAGGTCACAGAGCTTAAATTTGGAAAAACCTTGTTTACACTCTACATGTAACATTTTCAGCCCAAATATTCTGGAAATATGTCAGAAAGGTTATTTCTATGGTTTCTAGGTCAAGTTCGAATATGGGTCATCTGGGGTCATAAACTAGGTCACAGAGCCCAAAAATAGAAATATCTTGTTAAGGCTCTAGAGGCTACTGTTTCAGTCCAAATATCCTGGCAGTTTGTTAGAAAGGTTGTTTGGTTGTTCAAATTATTAGGTTAGGTTAAAGGTCACGGAGGCTAAAAATAGATTTATCTTCTGTACCTCATAAAGCCTTCATTTATAGTCCAATATCTTTGATATTCAATATATAGGTTTCTTGCATGGACTTCTACCCATGGGTATGGTTTGAGGTCACTGGGTCAAGGTCACCATAGCTTATAATAGATATTTCTACTTTCTGTCATAGAGCCTTTATTTATTGACTGATATTTTACATAATTTGTTTGTAGGCACTTACATATTTTCAATTAAAAAATGAAATACTGCTTAACAGCAAACCTACAGCCATAGTACTCAGGTGAGCGATCCAGGGCCATCATGGCCCTCTTGTTTACCTGAAGTTAGGGATATGTCTTGTATGTGAGGGCTTGTAAAAACATGTAGATTGCCAGTTTTTGATCTCTTGCTTATGTGTGAACTGTTTTTTGTTAGAATTTATCTTTTGACAAGTGCTTGCCCCTTTCTAATAGTCCAGCAATGTTGTTCAAGACAGAAGTGTCTGATGTTTAATTGTAATTGACTGTTGCTGTTTTCAGGTTGATGTCAGAATATTCGAAGGAACTCAGTGAGATCTCTGAATGTGGTAAGTATTTTTAGTTCTTACATGCAAAAGGTAGTTACTGGTAGCTCTTACATCTTTAAACTGTAAATGATCATTCAAACAGTTACCTCCCTTGGAACAAGATAACCAAGACCAGACAACATAAATTTGCCAGTGAGAAAATTATTATTATAGATAACACTGTTACACACCACTCATAAGTAGTATAAGAACTATGAATTTAAGGTATTTGATCTTAAATGCCTTACCTGCACTCTGAAGACTGCCGAATTCCATCAACTTGTGTAAGTTTGAGACCTTTTCACTCAAAACCCTAATTGAGCCTTTTTTTCTTCTGTTTTTGGTTTTTTTGCTGATGTTTTAAAACATAAACTTTCAAATTGAATTTCTTTGTTATAGATTTATTTCATTTGTTAGAAATCCTTAAAACATGGTAAATGAATAAAACTTGGGTGTCAGTGATTTCAGCTCTTAATTTCTTAAAAAAATACAATTGTCATGAATGTCTTTGATAAATATTTTGCCTTTTTGTTCTGAACAATATATGAATAAAATTAATTTTTATTTATTTGAAGCCTCCCAAGATACATGTTGAAGCTTAAATCTCATCCCTTTATCAGGTAGTGGGTGGGGTAAATTGGTACCATGTTTTAAGTACATTTCATTAGTTCTTTCAACTGACAGTACTTTTTGTGTGTTTTTCATTAGCATGGTCATTTACTAAGTCTTCTTTATGTGAATGATTGCATGCTAGATTGCAGTTGTTTTTATGATCAGATTAAGAAAAACAGTGTGTTTCTCTTTACTTAATAAACACAGTATGTATTAAAGATTAGGTTTGAAATTAAAACTTGTCATATCTTGAAACCTCATAAAAAAGTGTATTATATTGACTATATATTGTTATATGATAGTACATTTCCTTAAAAAAAGCTCACATCACTGAGGGTTGAAAAAAAGTTTATTACTGGTCTAATACCTTAGTGCCAAAAAAACTTGTATATTTCAGCAAAGCCATTATTTATATGGACAGACTGGGTCCAACACATGAAGAATAGAATGCAGATAGAAGAACAAGAGAAATTAAAAATGTAAGTAAATGGTAGTATAAAATAGTTTAAATGGGACAGCCTCGGTCAGTATGGTTGAATTCTTAGGTCCTAAACTGCCTCTGTGTGTGAAGCCTTATCTTTCCTTCTTTTTACATCTTTAACATTTGACAGTTGAATGTTTCTGAGTATTACTGCTTCAGGATAATTTTTCTGTTGAGACCAAGCTTAATATCATTAAAGGCAATATTCTATGGGTATCTGTTTTATATATTCCTGTTTTGCATAGCAACAAGTCCTTTTGCATTGTGATATATTATCATGACTTTATGGTAACATTGAAGTATATTTTTCTTAAACACTACAAGTGTATCTTAAGGAATACTAGGTGGGGTTGACTAACATGTTTGTTCATTGAACTGATAATAGCTTCATGTTTCACACAGATTGTTGTTTTTGTCCACCTATGATTTTTATCACCTTATGCCATCTGACACTGCCTTGTAAATTACTGTAATCTCACCTACAGAGGGTCTTCAGTTAAGCCCACCTACCATCCAGACACCCAGGATGATAAAGTTTCTTACAGAAGAAAGTGATCTCGTCTTTGTTCTTCCAAGCAGCAAAAGTTTTTTCAAGCTACTTGCCCACATATTCAGTAACAGGTCATGATGGTTTTAATTAATTTTTTTTAATTTTTGTTCCAGTGCCAAGAAGAGGCTAGTATGTGATCGTCTTAGAAACCGAATTGAGATGAATGAATATAAAGGACGTGGTAATTGTTTTATTTTGTTTCTTCTTTGATGGTTTCAGAAATCAATATGTTTTTAGCTCACCTGAGCACAGTTCTAGTAGGCCTCTACAAAAGTTGTTCAAATTATTCCCCTGGGGTAAAAAATGGCCCCGCCCTGGGGGTCACTTGTTTTACATAGAGTTATATAGGAGAAACTTTAAAAATCTTCTTGTCAGAAACCGTAAGGCATAGAGCTTAGATATTTGGTGTGTAGAATTGTTAAATGGACCTCTACTAAGTTTGTTCAAATCATAGCCAGTGGGTCAAAATAGGCCCAGCCCTGGGGATCACTTGTTTACATAGAGTTATATAGGAAAAGGTTATAAAAATCTTCACATAAGAAACCATAAGGCTTAAATATTTTGTATGTAGCATTGTCTACAGGACCTCTACCAAGTTTGTTCAAGTCATGGACCCTAGGTCAAAAATGGCCCCGCCCCAGGGGTCACATGTTTTACAGAGAGTTATATAGGAAAAACTTTAAAAATCTTTTTGTCATAAACAACAAGGCCTAGAGTATTTTGTGTGCAGCATTATCTAATGGACTTCTATCAAGTTTGTTCAAATCATGCCCCCTTGGTCAAAATAGGCCCCACCCTAGGGGTCACATGTTTTACATAGAATTATATAGGAAAAACTTGAAAAATCTTCTTGTCAGAAACCACAAAGCCTAGAGTTAAGATATTTGGTATCCAGCATTGTCTAGTGGACCTCTACCAAGTTTGTTAGAAAAATGTCCCTGGGGTCAATATTGGCCCCGCCCAAGGAGTCACAAGTTTTAAATAACAATATAGAAGAAAATCTTTAAAAATCTTCTTGTCTGAAACCACAAGGCCTAGAATTTTAGAATTTGGCATGAAGCAAGCTTTATCAAGCTTTTTCAAATTAATAGTTTAGGTTAAAGGTCATGAAGGCTAAAAATAGATTTATCTACTGTACCTCATAGAGCCTTCATTTATAGACCAATATCTTTGATATTCAGTATATAGGTTCCTTGCATGGACCTCTACCCATGGGTAGGGTTTGAGGTCACTGGGTCAAGGTCAAGGTCACCATAGCTTGTAAAAGATATTTCTACTTTCTGTCATAGAGCCTTTATTTATTGACTGATATTTTACATATTTGGTTTGTAGGCACTTATATATTTTCAATAAAAAAAAATGAAATACTGCTTAACAGCAAACCTACAGCCAAAGTACTCAGGTGAGCGATCCAGGGCCATCATGGCCCTCTTGTTTCACTTTGCAAACATGGCACTCAATACACTCAGTCCAAGTGAAACAATTAGCAAATATTTCTGGCACTTAGAAAGGTCAAAGGTGTCTGTGAAATGAAAAAAAGAGGAAAGAAACAAGAACAAAATAGTTTTTGAATTAAAAAAAAATGTCTGCAGAAAAAGTATGTGTACCCTTAAATGCTTGAAACTACAAAAACTGACATAGATATAGAGCCTCTGCTAGCTGCTCTCAGTGGACTATGCTAGCTGTCCTCAGCAGACTATGCTAGCTGTCCTCAGCAGACTATGCTAGCTGTCCTCAGTGGACTATGCTAGCTGTTCTCAACAGACTATGCTAGCTGTTCTCAGCAGACTAAGCTAGCTGTCCTCAGTTGACTTTGCTAGCTGTCCTCAGCGGACTTTGCTGGCTGTCCTCAGTGGAATTTGCTGGCTGTCCTTAGTGGACTATGCTAGCTGCTCTCAGTGGACTATGCTAGCTGTCCTCAGTGGACTTTGCTAGCTGTCCTCAGTGGACTATGCTAGCTGCTCTCAGTGGACTATGCTAGCTGTACTCAGTGGACTTTGTTAGCTGTCCTCGGTGGACTTTGCTAGCTGTCCTCAGTGGACTTTGCTAGCTGTCCTCAGTGGTTTATTCTAGCTGTCCTCAGTGGACTATGCTAGCTGTCCTCAGTGGACTGTGCTAGCTGCTCTCAGTAGACTATTCTAGCTGCTCTCAGTGGACTATGCAAGCTGTTCTTAGTGGACTATGCTAGCTGCTCTCAGTGGACTATTCTAACTGCTCTCAGTGGACTATGCTAGTTGTCCTCAGTGGACTATGCTAACTGTTCTCAGTGGACTACGCTAGCTGCTCTCAGTGGACTATGCTAGTTGTCCTCAGTGGACTATGCTAGCTGCTCTCAGTGGACTATTCTAACTGTTCTCAGTGGACTATGCTTGCTGTCCTCAGTGGACTATGCTTGCTGCTCTCAGTGGACTATTCTAACTGTTTTCAGTGGACTATGCTAGCTTCTGTCAGTGGACTATTCTAGCTGTCCTGAGTAGACTATGCTAGCTGCTCACAGTGGACTATTCTAACTGTTCTCAGTGGACTATGCTTGCTGTCCTCAGTGGACTATGCTTTCTGCTGTCAGTGGACTAATCTAACTGTTCTCAGTGGACTATGCTAGCCTCTGTCTGTGGACTATTCTAGCTGTCCTGAGTAAATTATGCTAGCGGCTCTCAGTGGACTTTCTAACTGCTCTCAGTGGACTTTGCTAGCTTTCCTCAGTGGACTCTGCTAGCTGCTCTCAGTGGACTATGCTAGCTGTCCTCAGTGGACTATGAGGATGGTGAATATGGGTTTTTCTTCTGATGGGATACTGAATAGAGAAAGTTTGCAGTTTCTTACAGTAAATACGTTCCAATTCCAGTCTTTGTTATTAGGTGTAATGGTTTGATAACTTGTTAGTACGTATCACAAAAATTCATTAAGGACAATAAAAGAATGAAATAGAACCAGGTGAGAGATTGAGGACATGTGTTTGATATAATTGCAGAGTATGGAGATAATGAAAAGTTAACTTCTGTAATATTGAAGACCAGAAGAAAAATGGTTAGGTTTTACTAGTGAAAATTTACATTGAAATTTTGCTGTTATAGTCTGTCTTATTCATCATCATCATCATTTAATGTGATATTTTTTTGTATTGTAGAGCGGAAGTTTCAGAAGTCTTTCAGAGAATCTGTTGTCAAGCCTTTTGAAGAGCTTTCAAGGAGTTGGGAGAAGGAAACTTCTAAAAATAGACAATCATCCACTCTCCGTGATCATTTCCAGGCAGACGCACATGACGATACTCCAATTGACTTTGATGTAAACACTTTAGATGATGATCCATTAGAAGTATTACAGTTGGATGATTCAAGAGAAAATGATTGGAATACTTGGGGAAATCAGTCTGCTTCTAACAACAAAGGAAGTGAAGTAAATAGGGAAATACGTCAGCGGTCAGATCATTTCAGAAAGTCAACTGTGCAACATTTGTTGAACCCAGAGACGTATTTCTCTGATATTCAAAACAACATGGAAGCTGACAGTTCACAGCAGGAAAGTTCCAAAGGAGGTTCCGACTTCTGTTTGTCTGAAGTTATAATTAGTGATGTTTATCAAGGTTCTAGATCCTGCAGTAAAAAACGAAGAAAAGAACATTCAAATCTGACTGGTTCTCAGAGAAGCTTCAATATTCTTGATGATGAAAACTCAGCATTGCATGATAAGATGGAAAAGTATCAGTTAATTATTGAGAAATTGAAAGAACTGCGACAGTACTCTCGCACAAGTCTTCATTTCGAGACAGAGGTCATGTGTCTGTCATATGATTGGCTGATAAAGATCTGCTGTCACATGATTCAGTGCGAGACGGACCAGCTGAAGAACATGATCTATAAGTTAGAGCTGATGTTTTTCTCTGACCCGGAGGACGACTGTCTGAGTAGACTGGCACGACATCAACGTAAGAGATTGAGATCAGAGCAACAATACTTTGCAAACTATATTGTCTCAAAGTAACAGTATCAATGTAATTAGTTGTAGTCAGTCTCTTATTTTACCAAAATGACAGTTTGATAAATCTGATAAAAAATTACCAATATCTCTGAGGCCAGATTGACTTGACATAGGGGAATTTAACACTCACTTGATAGTTAATTCAGCTGTATAAGCATGGTGTCTTTGATAAAAATACATATTCATTCAGTTGTCTGAGATATGTATATATTATTGTTTGATGAAAATGTATTTAGCCAATTATTTAGTCACAGAAAGGTTAGGATTACAGTAAGATACTATGCCTTATTAGAATTAAAAATGTAACTTTGATTTTGATATAGTAGTCAGTCAGAAGCTAGTAAATAAAATAATTGATAAGAAATGGAAATTGTTTGGTTGAATTTTAATGTTTCATTATTATCAGTTTTTGTCTTAACTGCTTGTTCAGCTTTCTTCCTTGGCAGTCAAAGGTTTGATTTTCTCAGCTGGTCTCTTTTTATGAAGGAAGCTTGTAATTCCTTCAATAAAATAATGCTTGGCACAGTCCCTCCTGGTTGATAAACTGCTAGTGTACATGGTAGAGGAACTATACATTTTTATGGAGGGATAAAAGTTGAAAAAAAAATGTGGCAGCCTAACATATCTCTGTAAAGAAAAGAAAAGAACTGGCTTGAACTTTGCATTTTGATATATTGTATTTGTGTCACAAGTTGAAATATATATTCTACATGTATTCTGCCACAGTTACTTTCCTGACAATAGAAAAATGCATGATATAACATAGTGGTGATTACAAGCCCTATGAGTTCAATAAACACTGCTTCTAGACACAGGTCACGTGATGTTTTTATTTGTCAATTTATTATTTTACTTCTACAAGAACGTTCATTCATGTACTGGTAGCTGGCAGTCAGCTTAAATTTAACCATGCTGAAGAAATCATGGTGTGGGAACCTCTGTGAGGCAGATTTGCACTAGGAATTCCCAGGAACAATAGTTAGCTGTCAACATAATTTTGAGTTGTCTAAGGTTCCAACGTAGGTTCCAAGTCAGTTTAACAACTCATCCTTATTGCCATATGTTTAAAGTTTAGTAACTAGAGTAACTATATGTATTTTCTTTATAAAAGAATCAGAGTCACAAACTTTTGAAACAGAATGTCTTATTTTTTGACTAAGCCAGTTGCCTAAACTACAGAGTTCCTGGTCTCATGTAAAGTATGGACATTCTTAACCCTCTGAACATTTATACAAACCTTCATAGTTCAATTAGTCAATTAGCCTGGTTGCATCCAATTTTCATGTTAGGGTAACTAGAAGAAAGGTAAATGCCTTCTTCATAAAACTTCTGTGCTGTTTGGAAACTAAAACACACATTTGTTGTGCTTCGAGTGAAGAAAATTCCATTCAAAGTTCAGTTTTATTAACATCTTTTGATTGTTTTAACATGTTCATGAAAAACTACAAACAATAAATAAACTTATGTAGGTTACTTTAAACGGTTAAACATATTTTTTTAGTAGTTCATATAACATGATTTTCACAAAGACAGAGTGACCTACAAATATTAACATTTTTAACATAAACAAATTTCAATATAAAGACCTCTTTCTAACTACAAGCTGATGTTTCTAGTTGGCTCAGTCCACTAAATCCAGAAGAGTTGAAATTTGAACTAGAGTTATATGCTGCTCCATACCTATTAAACATATTGTCTATTACTGGATCTGACCTGCGCTCATATGGTGGATACACGTTTCTCTTTGAATGGTACGAATATTTCCACGAATTATGCTTCAAGAATGGTTCTTGGCTCACTGCCAAAACCTGAGTGTCTGTTTTATATTTTGGATCTGATGATGGTAACCATGCTGTTGTTGTTGTTGCCACTGGGACTCTACCTGGCTCTGCTGGTGGTAATGACTTGGGAAACCTGCGATACCGTGGTGGTTCTTGAGTGTCGCGACCTAGATAAGATCTGTTGTACGTAGAATGGTAATCGCAGTCTGTAACCTCTCGACCATAATGTCTAAGGAAATCTTTGTTGGTATTGTGAAGTCGCAGGTGCGGGTCTATCAGGTTTCGTCCAAGTTGGCGTGTGTTATTGCCCTGTAAAGAAAAGTACTGCTCTTCATCTTTTAATGGCAAATTGGCTTTATTTGGAAAAAAATTTTCAAGGCCAACACATAGCTTCATTTTTTCAGAGTTTGGCTTTTAAAGTGGTTTATGATATCGCTATTTTTCTTAAAATCCAGGTAAAAGCTATTATGGGTTGATTAATCTCTCACTCTGTTTTTTAAGTACAAATTTATTGGTCTGTGCAAATAGAATAGGCAAGATAATTGCAGAAGTGCATTTAGAAACACTTCTTTTGAAACTTTTGAACCTGGTTTATTTACATTAGATTAAAAGCAGATGAAAAGACTCTATACATTCCTTTTACAGGTGCATTTAAAACAAGTTTAATGAATATTTAATGCATCAGTTAAAACTAGAAAGACATTTTACCTAATTCTATATGAATGTTCTATAGGCCTTTTAATTCTTAAATTGAAGGGAAACATTTTATAATTATGTAATATTCAAAATGTGTAATTAATTTGTCTGTAGCTAGGTTATGTGGCAAGAATTACTATGGTAACAGTTTTTAAGATATTTATTACATATTCAGCAGACAGCTATCATCATAGATTCTTTTATGTCAAAAGTAAGTGCCATAAAAGTCATAAATCAAATTTCTCTCCTAACTGTTCTATCTAATGCATTACAGTATGTATTTGCATAAAATGTATTTACAATGACATATGTGCATCCTGGAAGTGTTTGTGTCCAGTGACATGTGCACCATAGCATTGTGTATTTGTTTCTTGTCACATATGTGCAGTGTGTGTTTGTGTCCAGTGACATGTGCACCATAGCATTGTGTATTTGTTTCTAGTCACATATGTGCAGTGTGTGTTTGTGTCCAGTGACATGTGCACCATAGCATTGTGTATTTGTTTCTAGTCACATATGTGCAGTGTGTGTTTGTGTCCAGTGACATGTGCACCAGGGCATTGTGTATTTGTTTCTAGTCACATATGTGCAGTGTGTGTTTGTGTCCAGTGACATGTGCACCATAGCATTGTGTATTTGTTTCTAGTCACATATGTGCAGTGTGTGTTTGTGTTCAATGACATGTGCACCAGGGCATTGTGTATTTGTTTCTAGTCACATATGTGCAGTGTGTGTTTGTGTCCAGTGACATGTGCACCATGGCATTGTGTATTTGTTTCTAGTCACATATGTTCAGTGTGTGTTTGTGTCCAGTGACATGTGCACCAGGGCATTGTGTATTTGTTTCTAGTCACATATGTGCAGTGTGTGTCTGTGTCCAGTGACATGTGCACCAGGGCATTGTGTATTTGTTTCTTGTCACATATGTGCAGTACATATGTGCAGTGTGTGTTTGTGTTCAATGACATGTGCACCAGGGCATTGTGAATTTGATTCTAGTCACATATGTGCAGTGTGTGTTAGTGTTCAATGACATGTGCACCAGGGCATTGTGTATTTGATTCTAGTCACATATGTGCAGTGTGTGTTTGTGTTCAATGACATGTGCACCAGGGCATGGTGAATTTGATTCTAGTCACATATGTGCAGTGTGTCTTTGTGTTCAATGACATGTGCACCAGGGCATTGTGAATTTGATTCTAGTCACATATGTGCAGTGTGTGTTTGTGTTCAATGACATGTGCACCAGGGCATTGTGTATTTGATTCTAGTCACATATGTGCAGTGTGTGTTTGTGTTCAATGACATGTGCACCAGGGCATTGTGTATTTGATTCTAGTCACATATGTGCAGTGTGTGTTTGTGTTCAATGACATGTGCACCAGGGCATTGTGTATTTGATTCTAGTCACATATGTGCAGTGTGTGTTTGTGTTCAATGACATGTGCACCAGGGCATTGTGTATTTGATTCTAGTCACATATGTGCAGTGTGTGTTAGTGTCCAGTGACATGTGCACCAGGGCATTATGTATTTGATTCTAGTCACATATGTGCAGTGTGTCTTTGTGTTCAATGACATGTGCACCAGGGCATTGTGAATTTGATTCTAGTCACATATGTGCAGTGTGTGTTTGTGTTCAATGACATGTGCACCAGGGCATTGTGTATTTGATTCTAGTCACATATGTGCAGTGTGTCTTTGTGTTCAATGACATGTGCACCAGGGCATTGTGTATTTGATTCTAGTCACATATGTGCAGTGTGTGTTTGTGTTCAATGACATGTGCACCAGGGCATTGTGAATTTGATTCTAGTCACATATGTGCAGTGTGTGTTTGTGTTCAATGACATGTGCACCAGGGCATTGTGAATTTGATTCTAGTCACATATGTGCAGTGTGTCTTTGTGTTCAATGACATGTGCACCAGGGCATTGTGAATTTGATTCTAGTCACATATGTGCAGTGTGTGTTTGTGTTCAATGACATGTGCACCAGGGCATTGTGTATTTGATTCTAGTCACATATGTGCAGTGTGTCTTTGTGTCTAGTGACATAATTGATCAACATCATAAAAAGGGCACTTGGACTTATTATTTGGGAACTGACTTTTTTATTTAATTTGAATAAATGATATCCCAGGATTAATGTCTGAAAGTTTTAGCTTCCAGCATAGAACAGATACAATATACTATAATGTTGAACAGGAATATGACATGCAAAATTGATATTCTTTAAGATGTTGTCATTCAAATCTATTCATGTTCTTGTTGGCAGTAATTGGATATGGAAGACTTAATACATATAAACATCAGCTATTTTATTTTAAGATTCTATACTTTCCAAATGTAGCCTTTTTTTTACAAAACAATAAGTGTTTTATTCAGGTAACAACATCTTTACATTAGAAAGAACTTTCTCCAAAAACTGTTGATATTATTTGTTATCAAGACATTTGATACAAAGAAGGCATTTAATCTAGGACATTATTCTGGCTGTCAATATTTTACTTTAAGTTTGCATTTGAAAATCTGCCTTTTGGTGCTTATTTTCAATTCAGTTTATTTCAGTAGTTTTAAAAAGTCTAACTGCCCATTTTTTCTGTGTTGTAGATCATATGTGCCCCCTGGCAGTATGTTTATAATTTAATTTATAATTTATATCCTGTGCACCCTGGCATTGTGTTTGGTCACATATATGCATCCTGGCAGTACGTTTGTGCACCCTGGAAGTTTGTGTCCAGTCACATGTGTGCACCCTGGAAGTTTGTGTCCAGTCACATGTGTGCACCCTGGAAGTTTGTGTTTGTGACCTGTCATTTGTGACCCTTGAATTGTGTGTTTGTGTCCAATCATGTGTGCACCCTAGCAGTAACCATATTTATGTAATCACTTGTGTGCACCCTGGAAGTGTTTGTGTCCAGTCACATGTGTGCACCCTGGAAGTGTTTGTTTTCAGTCACATTTGTGCACCACTACATTTTTTTTCTTTAAGTTTGTGTCCTGTCACATGTGTACACCCTAGCAATAACTGTGTTTGTTTTTAGTCACATATGTGCACCATAACATTATATATTTGTGTCTTATCACATACTATGTGTGCACCATGGAAATGAGAGTTTATGTCCAGTCACATATGTGCTTGTGTCTAATATGTTTATTTCCAGCCCATATTTACATAAAAATTAAGTATTCATTTTTCCCTGAAAGCACATTACAACAGTAAATAATGTTTTTTCCATATAAAATGAAAGACAGAGTCTGACTCTATAAAAAGGACATTTTTGTGCAGAGTAAAAGAAAGTAAATACATGGGAATGATTCTTTCTGTAGATTAAATCACCCAAATAAGTTTCGATATTCAGTCCAGTTCCCCTTGTGCTGAACTCTTTAGAACTGAATGGATTAAGTGTTGTGGTTAAATGTGTTAAATTATTTATTTTATCATAAAATTCTTTTCACAAGTGTTAACTACTTGATAACCATTTGAAAAAACTCTCAAAAGGAGTATTTGGAATATTTATTTATCAGATTAACATGCACACATTTTGTAAAGGGATATATGTATACAAACATAATTGCTGGATAAACAGCCTTAAGATTATTCAATGTTTAGATATATACTGTATGTATACAGCATGTATACTTTAAAAGTTATTTCAATACTTGTTTGGTATTGATTAACCAAGAGCAGTTTAGGATTACAATATAAATTATAAAATTTCAATATACAAAATGTACATGTAATAACCATGCAAGACATGGTTTAAAGTAAACCAATAATCCGTCACATAAATATGTTGAAGAAATATTCTATAGAGTATATCTATTAATAGCAAGTGAAGCAGCAGTTGAAATTGTCAATTTTTCATGAAACTTGGTCCAAATATATGTTTTTAATAAATTCTTGTTAAGAAGTGAAAAATGTTGGCCATTTTGAGTGAAAGAAATTTTAACAGATCAGTCTTACTAAAAATAAAACTTTTTTTCAGAATATCCGTCTTGATAAATTCTTGTTTAGTACTGAATAAATAGTATGAAATAGTCAAAAATGATTTAGATAAGAAGTGCAAAAGTGCTAGTTTTCTTAAATTCTTGTAAACTGTAAAGATATGGCCTCACAAACAAACAAAAATAAAAGTAATATGTTAATTAAAAGGATAATATTTTTTACCTTAAAAAAACTGCAGTTTAGTGACTTAGCTAACTAAGGTAAAAACAGTCTCTCTGGAGTGTCTGAGAATTTAGCTTTACATAAAGTGGATATGATAAATATCCTCTAATGACTATATCACTCTTTCCTTTCAACAAAATGTTGTTTGTCTCTACTACAATAGGAATATAACTAACTACGGTTTCCTACAAAGGTCAGGTAGTATATTATATTATGTAAACATTATACAGTAACATACAATTACATTTTACTACGGGAATGGTTTATATCAGTTGTGCAAATTCAGGTAATTGACCTGTGCAATGCCAATGGTGTTTCTGTGCATCAGATTTGATTGGGTTCCCATAACCAAGTTTATTGTGCCCTGCCATGCCCACGTGCACGTGTATCACGTGTCTTACCATGTTATAACCAAGGCGGTACATCCATTGTGGACGTATGCATGATTCTGTGTACTCCTACACACAATATGTCAATTTTACAATTATAATTATCTACATGACAAAAACAGTTCATCAAAAAAATACACATAGATATCCAAACATTTTCTTGTTAAGAAATTCTGAGACGTTGTCAACATTTCTCTTAGAAACGCAATATTAGATAATTTCTATAGGAACAGTCCGCTACAGATTATATAAAGTAAATATTCGTTGGAACTGATTAATAACTCAATTTGTTACTTACGTCACCAAAGTAAACACCATGATCTTGGAAAGCATTTCTGTTGTCGTGTTCCGAAAACCTGTTTGAGGTTCTGTAATTTTTCTGAAAATAAATGATATGGCTTCAAAACGTTATGATAGTTAAGTGTTTAAGATACTGTGAAACTCTGAAAAAAATATACATGTATAACTCGACTTTCTACATCGTTCGGTTCATCTACAGTACTGTTCAGAACTCAAGGGATCTGTTACCGAGACTTGTGAATGTCTGTTAGCTGACAGAACTTGCATCTGCAATAATTACAAAAAAGATATTAAAGTAGCCGAGCTGTGTCATTCAGAAAAGAGCAGCAAGAAAGTAGACGAAAACTGATGAAATCTAAAATTACACGATTACCGGATGTTTTCCCGACAGTGGTCGGTCGTTCCAGAAATATGCCATTTTATATTATCCGAATCCCTACAAAATTTCACGCTATTTAGTCCTGTAAAAACTGATCCCTTTGGCCACTACGTCTAGAATTCCATAAAACTTGAGAAATATATTCTGTCTTTTTGTCAAATATATCGACCATGAAAACTGATAAATCAAAATTCACATTCTATGTCCCCTTTTCATAGAATAAATCCTCCGTAATGAAAATATATTTGCTGTCAAAAGTATCAAAAAACCTATGATTAACGAGTGAATTCTGTTCTAAGTGAACACTTCAGGAGACCTGTTAAAATGAGCATTTTAGACGGCCCTTGGTAACTGGCTGTTTGGGACGATTTCTATCTGTATAACTTGTCGCATATTACATTTTATTGTCGCATGGCGGTAGCTTTGTTATCTTTAAAACAAGCACTTAAAATTTATCTCAGATCTTATGAGTCGTAAATCGCCAAAATATTGGTACGGGACAGAGGGATAGGTAGATATAATGGTTCTATA
The DNA here is from genome assembly GCA_012932295.1 of Cyclina sinensis. NCBI lineage: Eukaryota > Metazoa > Mollusca > Bivalvia > Venerida > Veneridae > Cyclina > Cyclina sinensis. Next base: position 332,434 of record JAAONU010000016.1, on the reverse strand, counting down.
TGACAACGCTAATGTTTTCAGTGCATTCACATACGGGCACTGAAAAACAAAAAGATATCGCGATAAAAATCAGATAATGCATCACCAGAATTCGATGCATCTCTTCGATTATGCTTTCTGTTCTGTTCTGTTATTTAAAAATCAAAATCAGAAGATTACTTATGTGTCGTTCCTGGTTTATGTTCTAGTAATAGACCACCTTTATGTTCTAGTAATAGACCACCTAGTAATAGACCACCTTTATGTTCTAGTAATAGACCACCTTTCGTATAAAAAATGCTGCTAAAGACTATATTATTTTAAAGGTTTAAGTGGTCAAACATATCTGTGGATAGAATCCAGACCAATTTTAAATAGAGGATAATTATTACATAAAAGTAACGGTCGAAATTCACATGCTGGATTCGAACTTGCAACTTCATTTTTAAAGTTCAGACTCTCTATCTGTACGCTATGACAGCAAGCAGTTTTTAAGGAGCCACTGTGTCCCCGTGACCTGACTAACTTCAGCTATAAAAATGATCGATCGAAGATTATCGCAAAGGATTTAACATTTTTTGATTTAATATAAATGTTTGTTCTTATCTCTTAAGCCCAAACAGAAGCAAATATAAGCAAAAGTTCGCTGTATAAATATTTAACTCTGCTTGACTTATTAATTTTTCACTACTGCGAAACACAACTCTAGCGATTTTATTTGCACGCTGTCAGGGCTTCAATGAAATTTAAATGGACCGAATCATTTATGATTGATTATAAGTAACGAACAATGAACAGAAATACTTGCTATTGTTGATTTAACAATTCACTCACAGAGAAGCAATTGAAGATCAAAACATGTAATATATGATTATCGTGAGAACAGTTAATCTTTTTGTCGTCTCGACCCAGTCATCAAATATGTAATGATTTAATTATTCCTGAAGCGGGGTCTATGAAAGGCACTTGTCTATGGATACTTTTTATTCCTTTAAATTCACTACTGACAAAATAACCATTACATTAGACTTATTGCAGTTATAGAATATAGCACGTGGATTCTTACAGACGCCTTATTGTCGAAGGTTGGTGGCGGTGGTTGCGGTAGTTGTGCCGACAGAGATCGGTAAGGTCCGGACAACATGGAACCAGAACTGGTAGCATCCTGTCGCTGTTGGTACCCTGCAGACTGAGCGCCGCGATGTTGAAACTGAAAGACAATAACAGTATAAAATGTCTACTATGCACACAACTTCGAGAGGGACAGTGTTTGGTGTTGAGGGTCGTCGTTGCTGGGAGATTTGGAATTGAACGCTAAACTTATACGACTGTTTCTGTACGAAGTTTCAAAGAGATGTTATTATGTCTATCTTTATGAGACCGGTACACGAGAACGGTATTTTCTGACTTCTCTGTGGTTGAGAAGTTTAATGGTTAGGGTACCTTAATTCCTTTAAGCACTGAAACCTTTCACTGACTGAGACTCACTGGGTTCCGGTCCCCAGCCACTATCGCATTAGCTCTATGTGCAAATTAGTTTTAGGGGTTTAGACGCATGAAAGGTATCTGCAGCGTTGGAAAGTCTCTGCTGAATGATGTTGAACAGAAAGCAACCAATCCAGAAATCCGAACTATATTTGCCTCTAAATCTAAATCCTTCTGTCTGGAAGCCCTTTTTAACACAATCATGAAAAACGCAATTAAATAAGAATAACTGAATGGCTTACCACTTAAGAAGCTTTACACGCAGGTTAAGATAAGTCACATGCATAAACATGATTAACGAAACTATATAATCAGCAGTATATTTGGTTAGGTTCATGTACCATTAACATACCAGCTGAAAATAATTTGAACTGAAATTGATTTAAGGAGATATTCTGACAAGGGTTACATGTTGTTGAAATGTTTGATTTTTCTTTCTATTGTTCTTTTCCAAGCCAACGACCGAAGAACTTTCATATCAACACAGACATGTTCAATGTCAGAACACTGCTTATTCAGAGAGCATACTACAACGGAAGGGACAGTCCGTTATACGTCAGTCCTGTCTCCTATAAACTGTTATCAGTTCCCTGCAAAGTAATTATGGCTGAAGTAACAGTACTGTATGGTCTGTGGAAAATCTAAATCGGTCTTTGTTTTAGCGAACTATAGCGAAATGGTTACCATTTTCTTTGCCGTTAGATGTACGTATTGAACAAGAGGGCTTTATTCAAGGGTGGCTTTAGAATACAGAAACAGTGCAATGTTTTCCTTTTCTTGATACTGGATTTTTTAGAGGGTTCTTAATTTTAAAGTATTTGTTAACTAAGGTTTGAATGTAGATATTTTAAAGACTAATCTACTTATCTGGTTTCAAATTTGAAGGTTAAATGTCGCTTTAATTATTTTTGTAATACAAGGTCTTTTGTCCTCTAATGTACTGGGATTATCAAGTTTGTATCTTACGAAAAGCAATTTGACAGATAATATGAAAGGAATACTTATAATTCTTCAAACAGCTACTTCGCTATACTGTTCTTTTTGAATGAACGTTCATTTGGCTGTATATATATAATTATCATAGAAATGAAGAATTTGCCGTTTAATATATTGAATTGAGGTTATTTTTTTTTCTGAAAACTCCAAGTTAATAAGCATAGAGGAAATAAATGTCTCTGATTTCTTAATTGTTCTCAGTTATTTTCCAGGTAACGCAATTTTTAACCGGTGAAAACGAGTCTGTTTCGGTACAGACATTTCGTATCTGTCCGACTGTCTTTCCTTCAAATGATTTCTGTATGGAATTAATGTATTCTGTTAATATGAGCTGGGGAATTCTTGCAATATTTATATTATTAAGATTAGTTTCCTAAGTATAATCTCAAAATATTGCTCGCCGGTTTCAAGCAAACCACACCATGAAAATAGGATACAAAATAATTTATACAGTCTAAATAATCACTTACCCATTTGCCGACTTCTGTCGCCGGCGGGACGTGTCTTCTACCTCTTCCCATCTCGTATTCCGTCGTAATGTTTTTAACTTGACAGTTTTCAATTTTTTCTTTCTTAGTTTGTATTATGTCTCCCAACTAGATTGCATTTATACAGAGAATATCCTATTGTTCAAATTTAATCTTTGTATGTGAAGCAGATTAAAACATTTCGCTTTTACAATCGAATCTCGATCACCCTATTGGAACTTTAAATTCAATGAAATCATTAAATGGTCCGTGGAGGAGTTATAGAAAATTCCATTGGTTACGACGCGATTATCAGACCGGTTTACGCCACATAGAGCGTTTAAAAATTGCGGGAAAAGTAAACCCTTAGCAACAACGTTTTTGACGTTGCGTACGTAGTTTCAAAAACAGTATAACAAAACTAATCGAAATTTAAATCGTAAACAAAATTTATCATAATATATGTGACCCAAATTAATTCAGTTATAAATATAGAATTTCCCCATTCAAGTTTAAGAGTTTCTCGTCTGCCGTGTCAGATGTTGTGCCGTGTCAGATGTGTGAAGACCTTGACACAAAAGCAGAAAGACGTTCTTCGTACGATACTTGTTCACTATAAAGGGAATATTTGATTTTTCGAAAATTCTCTCAGGCAACCTGATTATAAAACCTTTTTCGGCGTAGCTGTATTAAAATCCATTTTGACCTACATCTGTAGTGAATGAAATTGTTAGATACAAAATCATCAGCTGAAGAAGGAAGTTTGTCATTGGTTATAAGTGTTGGCATTATGAAATTTAGGGCAGAATTCGCAATTGTTAATTTTATTGCGTCTGAAAAAAAATGTAATAATATTAACATTGCTACAGCCGTAAATTGAATATTAAAACGTTTCAAACATGACAAATTATGGGTCTAAATGAAATAAATATATAATAAATATAATTAAATATTTAATTTATTTTACTGAAAAATCGACATTTTTATTTGTTGTTTATTGCCTGCCTGAACTGTTATTGAAATACAACATTCGATTACTATGTGCGTTCAATATTTGCCAAAGTCCAAAAACTGTACACTTATTAATTTGTACTGCATCTCTGCATCTACGGCAATCATGTTTTTTCCAGGTTAAAAAGAAATTCAACTTTCATGCTCAAAGCGATTTGAGCGTGAAAAAAGTTTTATTATCATGAAGCCAGTTAATTAAAAACGCAATCAAAATTAATCCATTTTTTCTTAGTGGTCAAAGGCAATGATTTAACGAACTGTTTTGTCTGCGGAAATGTTTTGTCTTTAAAGTCATCCTTAATTTCAGGAATTTGTTATTCAGTCATCTTTGAATGGAATAAAAAAGAATGAATCCCTAACTTTACGGGGCGTACCTAAGACTAGAGAATTTAATGTCACACCGGTGACGAAAATGGGACAAAACACCAATGGCTTGTTCTTCAGTTGTCAGCAGTACCCTTGTATACGTCAGTTTGATGTTTAGGTAACTTAACATAATTGACAGAGCATCTCAGTAATAATTATCCATTTATGTTCACTAACTTGCTGACGTGTCTTCGTACTGCTACGTCAGAATTACTAGAAGTTACAGGGATGAAAGCTGACTTCCTAACTCTTCGACCAAGGTAGGACCAGGCAGTAATCAACAATAAAGATAAAGATGCTTTCCAACAGACAAAACTTACGTAACTTACGATGTAAGTACACCTTGACTTTCTTTACAATGAATGAGAGTGCGAGCATTGTGATAGTACATGTATGTTCAAGAACATTTACAAGTTCCATTTTTTCCTAAAGCAAGGTGCCATCTTTATTTTCGTGACATCAGGACAAAATTAGTTAAAACTTGTTAAAACAAGCCAGGGCAGTCTCGCGGATAACATGCTAAAATACAATCAACATTTAATTGTTAACATTTAACAATCAACATTTAATAGTGGGAGGTGGGGGTCAACATGCAAACACAAAACGAAGCTGTACACTTTGTACAAATGTTTATTGAATAATTCCAACATCATAATCTGCACATGATATGATGATAAACCTATACATTGGTCTCGTACCAGTGACATATTGAATACTACAACCTACACAAACAGTAAGAGTCAACACATGATCATAATCTGTTACCAGTCTTCTACCAAGGGACACAATTCTGCCAATACACAACGAAGACTGGTCGATTTTTTGCATCAGTCAGTAATAATCCCACAGTGTTACCCATTTTCAGTGTACTTTTTTTAAAGGAACAGTTTTCGTTTCTAAATTAACAACAGCCAGTTATCAATTATTTTAGTCAAATATCAGTCTTCAGGTCTAGCATCCACACAATATTATCACAACAGTGAATAGAACTGAAACTGTACACACCAAAAATTAATAAGCTACACATGTGGGCTTTACTTAATTCACCTATTCTTGCTTTCGAATCTTAACTCAAGCCTGCCTTGTCTGTACACCAGAGCTCAACCTGTTAAGTATTCAGTGCATACAGACCCCAAGCCTGCCTTGTCTGTACACCAGAGCTCAACCTGTTAAGTACACAGTGCATACAGACCCCAAGCCTGCCTTGTCTATACACCAGAGCTCAACCTGTTAAGTACACAGTGCATACAGACCCCAAGCCTGCCTTGTCTGTACACCAGAGCTCAACCTGTTAAGTACACAGTGCATACAGACCCCAAGCCTGCCTTGTCTGTACACCAGAGCTCAACCTGTTAAGTACACAGTGCATACAGACCCTAAGCCTAGGTGTACATGCCTGGAAATATAACTGGACACAGATCCGAGTTATGGCTGACCAAACAAGAATTTCTTATACCTCTCACTTCTTGCAAGATTTCTGCCTGTCTTAACAGACTTTTAACACATGATTACTGTAGGTTGTAAAGCAATGAAGTTTAACTAAATGTGACAAAACAATCGATGAGACATTTATACATGGAAACATTTACACATGAAGACATTTACACATTTATCTAACGGTGCTAACATGAGTGTACCTTAAAGCATCAGCAAATTGTACCATCTTCTGCTATAAACCCTTAAATCTTGCTAGGTAAGTTCTCATAGAGTAAGTGATTTTCTGATTTACATTCATGTTACTGACATACAGGTACATTCTGTATGTAGATAATTATATGTATCTCTTAATTAAGCTAGTATACATACAATCAACTGAGGAAAGTACTTGTACATACTAACATTTAGAATCATTTTTAGACTACTATATCGTTTACATGGTGTTAGGTAATGGATTAAGTACTCTTGAAAATTCCATGTATGTTTTTCATTAAGGCCAACACACTGCATATGAGCAATGAAACACAATTAAAATTCAATTAAAAAATGAAAATGACTGAAGCCGTACAAATTTGCTGATGTTTTCCGGACATTTGCTGCCTCATATGTACATGAAATAAAGTGAATAGCACCGCTAACTGTACACATATACACCAAGTTTCAGCAGAATACACAGATACACATTGAACAAGTTTCAGCTATCCTGTCAAGGAACTCTACATCTTCATCTGTGTTAGACAGGGACCTAAGATCCTCTTGTCCTAATGCTTTCTGTCCTAGTAACATAAACATAGTTTACAAATATATCTTTTTGGCTAATCTGATAATTTTAAAAGCTTTTTTTCTGTAAAGAAGTTTAGTACAAAATCTTGTATTGTTGTCTTAAATGGACACTCTCAAGACAGCTTGCCGTCGTAGAAACAGAATGTAGTTGGATAAAAAAAATTTGAATGTAAGTATATTTGAATGTCTCTTGCTCCTTTTCTCTCTCACACACACACACACATGCAAACACACAATTTATACATGTATGAAATGTTATTTTTTCCCTATATTTCACAAGTTGAATACACAAAAATTTGTCACTTAAAGCTTGCTTGTCTCAGTTTTATAAAAACGGTTCAATGTCATTTTGCAACATTTTTTTCCCTTTGCCCCCAAACTCCCATACTAATTATGAATTTTTAAGAGAACCATTTCTGAGAATTTTTCTTTAAAATGTACTCATTAAAAATGATACAGCTTTGTCTTTATGAATACTTAGATTTATAAATCTCAGAAAACCCAACTGATCCCATACATGATCCAAGGGTAACACAGCTGGTTTCCTGCCTTTGTATCTAACCCTGTCCAACATTACAAAATGGGAGGTAACTCTTCACACACATCATCTCTTATACCAAACAAACAGGTGGTCATTTGTGACACAATTTATAATGTGTTTGTAGAAATAAAAGATTTAACATAAAACAAAAATTTAGCTGCAATAACCCTTCTTTCAGTCAAAACCTTACTGATCTGTATTTTTATTTCTCACCCACATCTGTAAATGGCATTAAAGTAACTGTATGACACATTAAACAGTTTGATATATTCCTTACGTGAAATAAACAAAAAATCTAAATTTTCAGATCACTTTTTAGTCAAGAATGCCACTCATGAAAAAATAAAAGACAAAGCAGTTTCTGCAAGAAATCAAGTTTCAATTTAACTCGTTATAAAAAAATAATGAAAGAATAAAAAATACCTTCTAAAATATTTTGTAGTTTATTCTAAATTTTCGAAGTGAAGAAATTAAAGCACTATTTATAACAAAACATTAAAACTCAGTTTGGTCAATAAAATCATTCTATTCTTTTTATTCTGGAAATACCATGTATATTAATCAAGCTTTCCTGAATTGTTTTTTTACCAGCTCTGCTGATTGTTTTTTTTTTCCAATAGAAAAATCATCTTTTTACTTAATTAACAACAGGCAAAAAAAAAATACCAAAGCAGAGTTCTTCCCCCTTTATACAATACCAACTTAACAGTTTTCCAAACAAAATAAACATATATAATATTTTTCACTTGAAAATTTTTTTAAGTAATATATCTTAAACTAAGTTTTCAATCATTTACTTCATTAACTGAATATTTTTCTTTGTCAAATTATGTTTCATTTCAATGTTTTTTTTGTATAAGTCCCTGACCTGTACAGAACTGTACCACAGTAATGAAGCCCCCAATCTGAGTTAAAACTTCTAGTGTTGTTGATCTTTGTGACCAAAATAGATTTACAAAAACCTGTAAGTTGGGTTTCACACAGCCAAGCTTAGTCATGATGATAACAATGATGATGATGATGAGTATGAGTAATCTATAGACAGAAACAAGATTATTTTCAGCAAAACTGACAAACATTTTGATTCTTGAACAGTTATATATACATGACATTTGAAACAAAATCTGCATGAAAAAATGGTGCAAAATCAATGATGAACCACCAAAATAGCTGTTATACTGCTGATATGACAAAAATCCAACTATAATCCAATCCACTGTTTGCATATTATTAATGCTGAAAATTCTTTTTATTTGACCTGAAGTAACTGCTTATTTTCTACGGCACCAGTCTGAATTGTCTACCTTTTGATTGGTCAATTCTGAAAGATTGACAAAAATCTAACCAATCAGAAACCAGGGTTCTCAGACTGGTCTTAAAGTCCTTTAACTTCAGTCAACTTTTAATGATAAGAAAGTGCCAGCATCAGACATCAAATACTGCAATATCAATTTAATAAAAAACAAAAATAGCCAGAATACAACAACATGTATTCAATGAATGAGATCTTAACCAAGTACAAATTACACGGCAGGTTAGAGAACAAAAACTGATAAATAGTCAAGACGTACACATTATGCACCATTGTGTACAGATACCATTTATGAAAATGTTTATATGAAATTTTATAGCATTTCAAAGTTCCAAATTGGAAGTGTACAAATATTAATAAAAACATTACAGTTTGTACTCAAGTCAAAGAACATTCAAATTCAAAAACAGAGTAGTTATCCACAACTTTCATTCTGTTTTAACATTTCCTGAAGTCAGTTAAAATTTCAAACATAACTTTTCCATGTATTATCATAAATACACATTACAAGAACTTTGCAATTCAAGAGGTAAAAGTAAAAAGGTTGTAATAGAGGATATTAAACAATTGGTCATACAGGATTTATTACACAAGTTATTTGAAAAAGATAAAAAATGTGGCTCTGTTGAGTTTTTTTTATCGTTATTTAATGATTTAAATAAATCTTGTATTAACATGACCTCGAATATAATGTTCTATTTATATCATAGAAGTGTTGTAAGTGAATGGTGACAGAACTGTATATGTATGAACATCGTAACTGTTCATAGCATTAACGTCAAAGTGTACTTACACTAGTAAAATATCAAAAATATAACAGTTTTATTACACATCCACAACATCATCTATGATATAACATCAAATAAACAAGACAGAACATTTTTGCTTTTATCCCTTGATTTCAACATCACTTAAACCAAAATTATTATACTTACTGTTTATTATGGTGTGTAATGTAATGATAATGCAGTTTGTGGTGTGGGTTCCAAACCTGTAAAATGGTTGTTCATGTGCATACAATGTTCACTGAAATCTTTCATTTTGAAACAGAAAATGTTAATACAATAACTATTAACTGATTCAAATACTTACAAACAAATGTAGTAATACAGTTTGTGGGGCAAAAAACAAAACTGCATTCATCAATAATGCTGTACTTCTTAGACAAAAAAAAAAACAAAAACAATTTTGTGAAAATTCAATACAATTTTCCGCTGGTCCCCAACCTTTAACACTACAGACATTGTGCTCAGAAAGCTTAAGAAATGAAAAAATATCTCACTTCATTTCAGACCTTTGGCAAAACAAAATGAAAGGACCAATACAGAAGCGTTGTGCGGCAGTTTTTCCATGTTCAAATATAGGATATTTATTACGTTTCAAGGTAGGTCCTTGTATGAATTCTCAGCCTTGTTTCTAGCTTTCTTCAGTTGAAAACCTGCGTATGAAACCATATCCTCTAGTGTTATATTTCTGTTACTGTTCAATGACCCGACTGTAAAACGGTTGTACAATATAAATGAATATACAGCTTGGAGAATTTAACTGCTCAAAGTGACTTCATTTATATCATAAAAACTAACCCAAGTAATGTTCTATTTTTAAGCCAGACTGTTCTGATATTGTTTTGCTGGTTAAACTTGGCTGTTAAACAAAACCGTTTAAATAACCATCACATCACTGACTACTGACTGACAAATATCTGGTGTTGTGATTTTGGAATGACCTAAAATAAATGTGGGAATTTTCTTCATTTGGGTGGGTAACAGAAATTATATAAATTATTTTATAAACAGAGAAAAAACAAAACAGAACGTCAACTGCTTTGCATAATTTACAGATACTGTCATGGGCCGAACATTTCACTTGATGCAATAAGGAAATAATCACAATCCAGGTATCAAGCATGCTGTTATCTCACGTTGCTTTACAATTTATGTAATATTTCTATCCCTATATCTTTCTTTACCCCTTGTAAGGCGGAGTCATAATCATCTTCATGCATATTCATTTTGACTAAAGTTTAACATTATAAAAGAGGGCACATTTTTCTTAAACTGTGTAACTGTCAACTAATGACTAACTTCAACACTTAACACCAACAGAATTGTTCATGGAATACTTTCACAAAAAATTTCATGCACGAGACAAATTGTATCATGTCCAACCAACATATGATCTGGGTCTTCAGTCGTCAATTCACGTCTTCTCCGACATCTGGAGCACAAAATCTCGTCATATGGCATCATTCTTCCTTCAAGTCACATGGTCGAGTAATAAAAGTTACTTTACAAAAAAAACTTTTGACCATACAACAAGATCTTTGTATTTTACAAAAATTTCCTGTTACAAAAATGAGATGAAAAATCTGTCTGCAAATAATGGCGTTCTTAGAATGAGATGTGTAGCAAGTGGCAATAGTAACGTGTAGTATTAATGAACGTCTGAACTTTCTGGCTTGGACAGGTGGTTTCCGGACTCTGGTAGAGTTGAATGAGGCGTTGAATGAGGGGTGCTGTGTGAGACGGGTGGGTGTGCATCCATCGTTGTCGAGTGAACACCCAGACTGGCTGCTGCTGCAGCAGCGGCGGCAGGGTTTGGGAACGGGTACCCACCACCGTTCATACTCTCTGGGTATCCAGGAAAGGCGTAACGCATACTGCCAGCAGCTGTAAGAAAATGAAACAGAAATACAGGTAACTGTAATTCTCTTCAATATATTTATCAATTTCTCTTTTATTTTATCAAATATGAATGGCACTAAGATAGCCCCTGCACTTTGTCTTCTCCCTGTAATTCTACTTTAAGGATTTAAAATACTGAAACTCTTCTCCCTCCCCCTCCAACAACATTCCAGCATTATAAAATATACTCATTTTTCTCAACGATGGTATAAAAAAGGAAATATATCAAAGGCTATGACTCTGTATGACACAACTGTTCTGTCTAATTCTTGTTTAACAATGTGAGACAAAAGGCTAAAATGCTTTGTTCTTCAAATGATATACATAAAAAGTCTACATCAAATGACTGGTTCTTTTTGCCAGTAGTATACCAGAGGACTAATACCTGATGATTTAGTGGTAGTGAAATATTCTTTGTTAACACAGTTCCGCAAGCTTTCGGGGATACGACCAACAACCGCTCGTCGTATTTCACCAGCAGCCATTTCTCGTAGTTCAGTTAAACTTTGCTCACTGTAGAACGAGGAATGAGGAGTGCAGATCAAATTAGGACTGTCCTTCAATGGACCTGAAAAAAAGAATTAACTTCATTACTATATATCTTTCAAGTCGAATAAGAAAAAACAAAAACTAACAGAGAAATCAGCTAAGAAAAGTGGGTTTTCAGACAGTAAATTAAACATATGGTGAAATTCTTTTTATTTATTAGATTTACAATGTGTGTTATGAGATCAGTAAAAATAGGAGACAAATGACTCAACCTTGCTCAACTTATAATATCATGTTGTTTTGTTTTTTCCCCACTGCTCAGTACTGCATTTAAGCACTTAATATTAAAAATCATTCAGAACTATTTGATGATTTAGACAGATTAATCACTTACTTTGTGATATTACAAAAGGTTCGTTCTCGTGTACATCAAGTGCTGCTGCTCGAACACGGCCATCCTTCAATGCTGATGCGAGAGCATGTTCGTCAACAAGACCTCCTCGGGCTGTGTTCACCAGAAATGCTCCTGAAAGGTAAAATGTATTTTTTTTTAGCATAATCAACCGTACAATTTCAACTTCTGTTACTGGTTAAGAGACAATTTTCCTGCACCACTTGTATTGGAAACAGTACCATTTAGATTTGAGACAATAAATGCAGAAATTGTTCCTGTTATCATTTCTAATGAATTTTGGTTTAGTACATCATCCAAGTATTGCTCCTAGATTGGACCAGCATTAGATCATATCCAAATTGTAGACGTTATCAGACTTTTAGCACTTAACAAGAACTGTCACTGTAAGATGACAATGCCCCCGAACGTGGTGCTTTGACCTTTGAGCTGAGAACCAGTCATTCAGGGTTCAAGGTCAAATAAATATAGGTCAGTGGGAAGGTCTTATCCAAAGGGGGTTGTGTCCAAGTATGAAGTAATTCCATTTACTTATAAGGAAGTTATGGGCAATGTTAAAGTTTCTGAACAATTGGATCTTCAAGGTGAAGGTCATTCAGGGATCAAGGTCAAATAATTAAAGGTCAGTGGGAAGGTCTTGTCCAAAGGGGTGTTGTGCCCAAGTATAAAGTAAATCCATTTTACTAATACTAATAAGGAAGTTATGGGCAATGTTGAAGGTTTTTGACAATTTGATCTTCAAGGTAAAGGTCATTCAGGGGTCAAGGTCAACAAATATAGGTCAGTGGAAAGGTCTTGTCCAAAGGGGTGTTGTGTCCAAGTATGAAGTAAATCCACTTACTAATAAGAAAGTTATTGCCAATGTTAAAGTTTCGGACGGACTGACGGACAGTTCAAAAACTACATGTATATGCCTCCCTTCGGGGGCATAACAAATAAAAGACTCAAAAACAAGGAGAATTTTAGTTATTTGCAAATGGGGTTGATCCTTGAAAAAGAATATACACATTTGCAAGATGTGAGACTTACCAGAAGATAACTTACCAGGTCTCATTTGTTTGATGGTATAGTCATTGATAAGATGATGGTTATGCTCGTTTAGATTGCAATGAAGTGAGACACAGTCGCTTTGAAAGAGAAGATCTTGCAGTGTGTATACCCGTGTGATACCTGCCAGCAATAAAGAAACTGATTGGAATGCAATAAAAACAAAACACTCCACAACATTCCTTCAAAATCTTAACTTTTAATCAAACCAATCTCCATAAAAGATCCTTTTTTTATCAGAATTATTTATTCTTCTTAAAAATAGAGGAAAAATCTAAGAAACTAAACAGACCCTCTCTAGACTCTATTGATCAACTTACCATATCATATTTAGCAGGAACTAACTATCTATATGCACTGTACCAGTGTAATATTTTCTATTACTTTTTAAGTATCAAAGACATGGACTATAAACTACGGACACAACAGGCATCAGTTTGCTGATCATATTAAACAATTTATAGATGGTCTCTTGTCAAAATTTCAGAATCTTTTCAAGAAAAGCATATTTTTTTTTCAATATCTACAGAAAATGGTTTTGAACTGACAAACAATTCTGTTTGGTTAGGGTATCGACAATAATAGATAACTTTAAACTAATATCTTTTTATCTAAAATCTATGTGGACCATTATAATATTTGCTCCGTCATTTGATTGTAATATACTGTTTAAGTCTGTCATAATTTTCTATTTACATGGATATATTTTCCTGAAGAAAGACAAAAAAACAGAAGAGATAAGACTCACTCATACATAGAATGCATCATAAACGTACCTAATGATTTTTCTACTCCATCCGGCAAATACGGATCGTAAAATATGACATTAAACCCAAACACTTTAGCTCTCAGAGCCACAGCTGACCCAACGCGGCCGAGACCCACTATCCCGAGAGTATCTCCGCGAATTCTTGCTGACCCAGATGCTGCTTCACGTAAACCCTCTGGTCCACTAACTTTCTTTCCTTCTCGCACCATGTTAGCAAGCCAATACGTTCTTCTATATAAGTTCAATATCAAACATATTGTTGAATCTGCTACCTCCTCCACGCCGTAACCCGGTACGTTACATACTGCTATTCCTGGAGTGCAAGAAATACCTTCTTTGAAAAAATCTTCTTAATATAAAAGAACTTGCACAGTATATTCAATTTATAATAGGGATGTCAACAAATACCTAAATCAGTATCCAGATATCCGTATAGACTATTCAGATACTATCCGGATACTCATATAAAATCGACGACTATACGATCTCAATGTTCCAATTCCTATGCCAAACATAACACATTTGATGTCTGTTTTACATTTTGTTCCAGTAATACTATTACATGTGTTTTACAAAAATAATAACTGTCATTATGTGTAAATAAAGTTAATAAAACAAAGACATTTTGTTTACTGTTTTTATTTTCCGCCTGTCTTTTGAAGTATATTTTCCCGTCAATACGCACGTGCGTTAAGTCTAAGTGTCTAACGAAAATAATATGCGTCCGTTTTTTGTTTTTGTGGCATGGTCTGTCTTTGTTTTTTTTTAAATAAACTATGTAATTTAAAAATATCATTTAAAATCACCGTAGATCAAAAAGCTGTTTTATTTGTATCCTCAAATCTATGTCACATTATCGTTTTTGTATACCGGAACTTTAAGCGCCAACAAAATATTAAAACACAAGATTTCAAATGTGTCAGAAGTTTTAAATGGGTTTAATATTTTTGAATGACGGTTCAAAGTTCTTAATGCGAATGCTTTAGCAAAGAATGATTGTTTGACATATTAAAACCATAATGCTTGTTTTAGCAAATCGTTGAATGGATACATAATTTGAGTAATCACATTCTGATAGGACATTCTTTTATTAGTCTTGCGTTAAAACTGTCATAGAATCATTTGCGGAAGTTACCGTGAAACCCTTAATTGGCATGTTTGACACTGCTAATTGATTAACAAAGGGGCAAGACACTCTAGTATAGGTTATATAAACACCACGGATTAAAGTAATTGCTACACAATGGGATGTCCATTAGGTCCCAGCAGTTTGCAAGACGAATAAACACAATAAATGGCGTGCGACAGATAGACGCTTTATCAATAAACCAATCAAGGGATATGCCGCCAGCGGTAAATAGATGCGATTATGTTTAGCGTTATGAACTTGCAAAATTAATTTTGCCAGTGTTTGAATTTTCTATCAAAGTTAAATTTCACCGTTGTTTTTTTGTTTTCATTTTGTATACGAATATTTGGATACCAAATTTGTATCCGGATACCAACATAGTATCCGAGTATGTGAGTACTCGGATACTCGTTGACATCCCTAATTCATTATATTTTTATGCAAGTTTTAGCTGAAGCATAAAAGAGCTATTCAGTCATATAAGAATGTTTCATCTGCCTGATAACTTTCCTTTTCAAAATTTAAATACTGGACTACATCTGCTTACAATGTCATTAAATCTGTTCATTCACTGATTCATGAAATGCCAGTAAAATAAGGAGTAAATAAATAAATAAAACTTAGAATATTATCCTGTATTTAGCCATGAACTGGTTCAAAATGTTTAATCCTTTCATAAGCATTATTTGCAAAGTTCTTTATCAAGGAAAGAGAACTCTTATAAAGACAGCACACTGACAAATGCAGTGGTCTACCTTTACACATTGTAAAGAACACTCTAAGTGCCATACAAATGGAAAACAACTTCAATGGTAAAGGCAATAGACAGTTTGACTGTGACCAGTAAAGCAAAACATAACCTCAACTATTCATTCTGTATGGGCAAGATGTGTTTGAGAACTAATTTAAATAGTACTGGAGTTATGCCAGGTAGGATCCTCTGTTAGCTGTAATTCCTTGGATCCGTATTTGACCCAAAGCTGACATAAAAATACTGAATTTGTCTCCACAGCCGATGAAACTTCTAACTCAAACATCAAAATGGCAATACTTTAAGGATTCCATTAGCCTTCATCACTTGCACACAGAGTTAAAAAAGTTTACATTATCCTACCTTATGATATAAAATCAGGCAAGCCGTGTCCAGCATTTGTATGACAGTTCTCTTCAGCTATTACTTTACCTATAAACAGTTAGCACACAAGATATCTACTGTTTTATTTGTACAGTAATTTCTTACCAAACTCTCCCGCTGCTTTGACATCTACATTGTCATATCCACTACCTATCCGTACAATAACTCGTAAACTTTTAAATTTCTCTAAGTCTTCTTTGGTGAGTGTTATAGAATGCCACATCAATGCCCCGACAGCTTCATTCAATACCTGTAACAGATATTACATGTACTTGTGCAAGTCTTGTGTTTCCTGATTTTAAGTCTTAAGTTCTTGTTTTGGACTTGGGTCATCTGATGTCATGTACTGGGTGACTAATTGAGCCTGATGTAGCATAATTTTGAGACTAGTGTTTTCTCATGTAAAAATCTCATATCTGACATCAAATTAAAATTCTGGTTCAGTTTTAACTAATAAACAACTTGAAATTCCCTTAGTGATAAAAATTCATTAAATGTCAAAAGACGGCACCTATTCGACTACCCTGTGCATATAACTCTCAATAATTGTTAGGTCAATGCAGACCTTAATAGCTCAAGCTATTAACAATAACTGTTAACATCAGCATTACAACGCAAAGTTCTCATTATGTCCAGTCTGCATTACTTTCTTAAAGCAGACAGTTTATCATCAATAACCTATTTCTGGCCAGAACTTACATTTGTAAGTGTTAGACATTCTGGGTTTCGAGATCTACTGTAAGATCAATAAGAAAGGTGCTTGATTTTAAAGTATTTGTTCTGAACTGTTGTCAATACATGCATCTTGATGGTGTTGTGTTTAATCAATCATACACACCTTTTCATGTATTTCTGAGGTTGACTGTGCATCGCAGAATGCCACTGTAGCTACATCTTTCAATATGGGCATCTCGACAGAGCAGTCCCTTCCATCCAGCAAAGCAATCAAGGGCCTCGGGTGCATAGGCCCATTTGGAATTGGTCCACGTATACTAGCCACTAGAAAAAGAGAACACAAATTCTGTAGCTAAAATAGTATCATAAAGGAAGTAAACTCTCAATATTATTAACTGGGTAAGATTAATCCCTTTGGGACCTTTTAATTCTGAGACTCTCCCAACCCACCCCTATCCATGTTTATTCCAGGGCCTGGAGCCATCAAGGCCTGGAGCCATCATCTTCAAAGCATTTTTATCACTGGCTACCAAACCTCTTTCAACAATTATTTTTCAATACCATTCGTTCTTTTATATCAAAATTATCGACGATTTAACTTAGCCAACACTGTGAACCATAAAAAAGACTTCTGTCATTAAGTGAAACATTTAATGCAATCTTCTTAATTGCAAGCAGAATTAACACCTCTTAGTTCCAGTTCTATTAAAATTCCAGTCATTAATGTAAATGTAATTCTGCAACAATTAATGACAGCATGCATGGAATTGTTTCAACAGATTCTGGTGGTTCTTAACCAATTACTGCCCTATTATTTATATAAAAGTATAGCCCCTTCGAAATGAAGGAAAGTACATGTTCTAGAGATAGAACTGTGACAACTTTCTACAGACAGTAACTGATGCTCTTACAGTGTTCAATATAACATGAAGTTATTACGACAACTGTCATATTTCCTGAAAGAATCATGTTCATTCTGAACACAAATGCCAAAAGCAGCCAAAGGTGTCATGTACAAATTTCAATGTTATCTCGTTCAGCAACAATTTCAGAACATTTTTGTTCACTCTTCCACAAAGCATTAATCATCATTACACCAGCAAAGAAATTCTCAAGAAACTATAAACAAAAAAAACTCCTAACAAGCACATGTCAGATGACATAATTATTCAGATACTCCATATCAAGTTAACTTTTCTCCTGCTGACAGATGGATCAGTAAGTGCTTTAGTGATATAGTGGTACCAAACACATCTGAGAAACCACTGGTTTAGTGATAGTGGTACCGAATACATCTGAGAAACCACTGGTTTAGTGATATAGTGGTACCAAACACATCTGAGAAACCACTGGTTTAGTGATATAGTGGTACCGAATACATCTGAGAAACCACTGGTTTAGTGATATAGTGGTACTGAAACCAAATACATCTGAGAAACCACTGGTTTAGTGATATAGTGGTACCAAATACATCTGACAAAACCACTGGTTTAGTGATATAATTGTAGTGAATACATCTTACAAAACCACTGGTTTAGTGATATAGTGGTAGTGAATACATCTTACAAAACCACTGGTTTAGTGATATAGTGGTAGTGAATACATCTTACAAAACCACTGGTTTAGTGATATAGTGGTACCAAATACATCTTACAAAACCACTGGTTTAGTAATATAGTAGTAGTGAATACATCTTACAAAACCACTGGTTTAGTGATATAGTGGTACCAAATACATCTGACAAAACCACTGGTTTAGTGATATAGTGATAGTGAATACATCTGACAAACCACTGACTACCACTGTAATACACGAAGTAAATTGTGTATACTGCATTATACGGGGCATCTTAATTGTGTTAAGATTGAAATTGAAAGAAGATAACTTGGTAAGACTGAAATCTGTTTTAGTAAGTGAGCATTAAAAAAGGTGTTTTCACAACTGCCGCAGTTAAGATTGAAAATACCTTTTTCTGTTAGAGTATGAATGATATAAAATGGAAATTTCACTAAAATGAACATCTGCTCTATTTCTTTCATTCCTAGAGTACACATTGTGTCTTCTTTTGTCGACATGCTGTCTGAACAGCGAGTTTATTACGATAAAATCTAGTTATATCACAGTAAAATATTGAAATGCATGAAATATTTGCTGTATTTCACAGTAAAAATCTGTTACCCCATCAAGCAAATATATGTATGACTATATATATCTAAATGATCATGATTTGTCCTTGTAAACATATTTGCCTTAACCAAGTGACAGCTGTTTACTATTTTGTTTATATTACCATTTTGTTGGTATGACATAAACTACTAGTCAACCATACTGACTTTACATACTGATACTTTAACTGGCTGTTTACAAGACTTAATACTGTTACAACTATACCGATGGTGCTGTAATGATGAAATAGACTGAAGATGCAAGTTTATTCTAGAGGCTTACTCATCACAATCTCTATTTACTAAACACTACAGACAATACCATTACTTAGTGCACTTAAGGCATTTGTGAACTAACTACAGGCTGGTACATAGTCACTCTGTCCTAACTTTATTGTATTGTCGTACAGTCGGTGTTAAAATGACATAGCACTAGGACAGAAACAATCAATCTGGTTAACACAGTATTATCATTTTATACTACAGCTGAAATGTGGTTCTCTGATTTGGCAAAAGATCTAATAACTTGTTTCTTGGTTGTTGTTTTTTTTAAGTTTTGCAAAAATACTGGAGGGAATGAAGAAAGTTCCAGTGATAAACCCCAGTTTTGTTCAACGGGGGTTTGTTTCAACTTAAATATTATTGCATTTGTGTTGTAAAATGAAATAACATCAAGATATGCAAGTTCTAACGGCTGCTTATGTCAGCTCTTATTACCTTGTCTAAAATGTTAAGGGCATTATGGCTACATGTATACTTACTGCTGGCCGGTACGTCAAGTCTCTGTCTCTTCACTGGTTGAAACGTTTTGCCGTTTTCCATGAAGCGTGGAGTCACCTCCACTCAATAGTAAATGTAAACCAGGACCACGCCCACTTCAGAACACACAGTCTAAAGACGGCCTAAAAAATAATGCATTTTTTCACTTCATTTTTCAAGTTCATTATTCTGAATAACTTTAAAATGAACTTCATTACCTCTGAACTTGTACTTTTAAGAGAAATTTATATGAAGATGTCTGTTTCGTAATACTGCCTTTAAAACACTAAATATATACTGTACAGTACATTCTAGTTCACAATTAAGACCACTTCCCTTTATACCCAATGGTGGTCTTAATAGAGGAATTTTACAGTACTGTTTTCATCAGTGCAAGTAAAGTGAAAATATATTCTACTGGTAACGAAGGCCAGCAACCTATTCTTAAAGGACCATAGGTCTGCAACATTCCAATATAATTTTTTTGGAATCTTCAAAAATTATAAAATATTCAGTAGGAGCAAATAACAAACTGTACCAGATATTTTCTTTTGATTAAAAACTTGTTCTGCCATTTTGCTTTTCAAATTTATTCAGGAAATGTTTAGGAGGGAAAACGATCAACGAATTCTAAACTACAGACTGGTAATAATGCACTCTTTGACAAAAATGTTAAAAACTCTGATGCCCATCCACAAAGAACACTCCTTTATAAATGTGCATTTTTAAATGACTAAACAAACAGGCCAGATAAACTTGGACTATGCAATCTCTTCTCACTGTTAACATAAACAATATGATGTCTTCTATCAATCTTTTTATCTCTTAACTCAATCTTTATTAAATCATGCATCTCGGTAATATATATGCAAATGTACTACATCTAACCTCAAGGCATGAAGTTATAATACCGTTAATTTACTGGTGTATAAACAAGTAACACTTGACAATTTTCTGTTTCGGTATAGAGGTAACATTAATAACAAAACAAATATATGTCTTTATCTGCCTGTGTACATGAAGTATTCATCTGACCTATAAACTTGCACACTCTTCTCATTTTCCGCTTAGCTGCAATTTCCTATTGCTAACAAGATAAAGAAATAGGCATATACATGTAACTATCTTAAAACCGTGTACATTACACCAACTTATAGCTTCAACTATTATCAAAATGGAGCTTAGACCCACTGAGAGATAACTCACTACTTATTTACACTCGTATCTCTAAAGCTAGGTGGCCTTAATCAATAGTATTCAAGTGTAGATGCTCCTGGTGAAACTAAGACAAACAAACCACGAAACCTCCAGTCAATAAAGCCTCTGTCATATATTGCAACTTGGTCAATATACATGAACACTTTAAGATCAGACTGTTTTCAAAAGATCGGCCTGCAAGCCAGCTACTCTAAAATCAATATTCATAGCCTGTGCTAACTAACTTCATACTTGAACAGTCTGTAAAAATGACCCGACAATTGTAATGGAGGAAGATCTGATGTGCTAAACTTTCTGATAGTTCACTGATAACTATTTCAAATTCAATAGTGGAATCAGTATAGTTTTTATTGCTAATAACGAGCTCTCTAATCACTGGAGAGCATGATCAGATAGCACATACATGCACGTCTGCATCACTTTTTACTGAATGAACATGCTTCCACAGAAAACGCCTTTGCCCAATTAAAGTAACAGTACTGACCAGACTGAGTGAACAACAGGGAAGTTTATTTTAGATATTTAGTTTGGTAAGACTTTCAAATGATTGGTAACTTTTAACACCAATAGGTTTTATATTCAGAAACACTGAATTTTTTCTTTAGGCATCCAGTGATAAAATCACCAGCTACTGCAAATATGTTCATTCCAATACTGCAGTCTTATCTTATCTGAGGATACAATAATTTAATTGTGCCGTTCATGTTTTATTAAAGCCATTTCCTAAAACAACTGGATTATATATGTGTAGTGGGTACTATGTACTTAACTCAGCAATTATCTATTCTAAAGGCTTAGCTCTTTATAAATTTCAAATAAAGCTGGATTTTTACAGACCTTTTAAAAGTATTATCCATTCTACTTACAATTAACAAACATTTCAAGTGCTTATTTTGAAATAAAATTTCAAGTAGAAATAATAAACACATTATTGACACACTGAATTATTTATTAAACACATATACATTAATATAGATGATTCAGGTGGTTATACTGTATATATATATATCAGATTTAAGACCTCTATCTTAATTTTATCAAGAAGAAGAACTCTAGCATTGAAATTCATAGACCAGTGCGCAAAAGGTTGGGGGGGGGGGGGGGGGGGGGGGGGGTGAAACACCCAAACTCTTGCTGTATCAGACAATATTTACATGCAATTTTTTACTGTTTGCAGAATTTACAGATTTCATACATGATATTGTGAACCATAATATGGAAAGGTTCCAGTATAAATTCTAATTTTACCTTTGATCTGTTTGCTGTTGACAGATTACAGGATGGTATGTCCCTCCAAGTCAAACATCAGGATGGAGAAGACATCCTTCCTACATTGTCCTGAAAATTAAAGATAATTTATCAATAAACTGGTAAATACATGTATACTGTTGAAGTAAAAATACTAAGGCAAATAATATTTAACGTGGGTAGTCAACGGAAGTCCCAACATGGTTTATTTCCAGATGAGCCCATGGTCAGTGTATTTTACCTCCCCAACCCCCAGTCTAGGCTGATACTGCTGGAAACAGTACCCGGTTAGGTTACCACCAAGTCCAGGAAAATCAATCGGTAACTCGGTCCCTACCCGGAATCGAACCCTTAGCCCAATGCACAAACCACTCGGCCATGGAGTCACCGCAAATACTGCCTGCCAAATAAGAAGTGAATACTGGAACTGAATTAACAAACAAATGAAACCTATCGACCAACTACCCTACCGTCTAAGTCAGATGATACAAGTTAACACTACTATGTGACCTGACACAAAGCACAAGCCACCCAGCCAACACAAAGACCTAAGTACCAGAATGACCAGTAAAACAAATCAAGATTAAAAGTAGCAGACAAAAAAATCTCTGATATACAAGTTTTATTCTGATGAATTTCACCGGAAAAGCAGAACCATCATATTACACAAAACTTGTTCACAAAAGTCCATCTAGACATTGCTCCAAAAATAAAATCTACTGAATATAAATTTTAATTTGGTAATAGATACCCAGATTATGGCCACATAACATTTTCTAAAGGTCTATTCAAGTAACTTTCACCAGACAATACTATAAATTAAAGAAATCCATCCAAATAACTTCCACCAGACAGAACTCATATACATAAAATCCATCCAAATAACTTTTACCAGAAAGAACTCATACACATAAAATCCATCCAAATAACTTCTACCAGAAAGAACTCATACACATAAAATCCATCCAAATAACTTTTACCAGAAAGAACTCATACACATAAAATCCATCCAAATAACTTCTACCAGAAAGAACTCATACACATATAATCCATCCAAATAACTTCTACCAGAAAGAACTCATACACATAAAATCCATCCAAATAACTTCTACCAGAAAGAACTCATATACATAAAATCCATCCAAATAACTTCTACCAGAAAGAACTCATATACATAAAATCCATCCAAATAACTTCTACCAGAAAGAACTCATACACATAAAATCCATCCAAATAACTTTTACCAGAAAGAACTCATACACATAAAATCCATCCAAATAACTTCTACCAGAAAGAACTCATACACATAAAATCCATCCAAATAACTTTTACCAGAAAGAACTCATACACATAAAATCCATCCAAATAACTTTTACCAGAAAGAACTCATATACATAAAATCCATCCAAACAAGAAACATGGCAATGCCACGAAACCAGGTTTTCAAAAATGTTGTTCTGATTCTATACTATAGTATGAATTTTGGAATGAAGATTGCTATGAATATTCAAAAGATTATAACATGACATGAAGGAAAAGATAATATTCATGAGAATACATGATAATGAGTAGGATGTAAATTTCGGCTAACAATACTGTCTGCAAGGAGTATACTTAATAATGAGACAACAATTTCTGCACGTCATCTTGATGTGGTAAACATTTGTCTGAAGTTTCATCAAAATTCTTCAAAGGGTTGAAGAGTTACAGAGCGGACAGGATTTTCAATGTTAATGTCACTGTGACCTTGACCTTGGAGCCATCAAAATTCTTCAAAGGGTTGAAGAGTTACAGAGCGGACAGGATTTTCAATGTTAATGTCACTGTGACCTTGACCTTGGAGCCAGCCATGCAGAACATGCGTTCTGCATGTCATCTTGATGTGGTAAACATTTGTCTGAAGTTTCATCAAAATTCTTCAAAGGGTTGAAGAGTTACAGAGCGGACAGGATTTTCAATGTTAATGTCACTGTGACCTTGACCTTGGAGCCAGCCATGCGGAACATGCGTTCTGCACGTCATCTTGATGTGGTAAACATTTGTCTGAAGTTTCATCAAAATTCTTCAAAGGGTTGAAGAGTTACAGAGCGGACAGGATTTTCAATGTTAATGTCACTGTGACCTTGACCTTGGAGCCAGCCATGCGGAACATGCGTTCTGCACGTCATCTTGATGTGGTAAACATTTGTCTGAAGTTTCATCAAAATTCTTCAAAGGGTTGAAGAGTTACAGAGCGGACACAATTTCGTTTGACGCCCGCCCATCCAAAATTTTCAATGTTAATGTCACTGTGACCTTGACCTTGGAGCCAGCCATGCGGAACATGCGTTCTGCACGTCATCTTGATGTGGTAAACATTTGTCTGAAGTTTCATCAAAATTCTTCAAAGGGTTGAAGAGTTACAGAGCGGACACAATTTCGTTTGACGCCCGCCCATCCGCCCGCCATACCCCAATCTAATAACCAGGATTTTCAAAATTGAAAACCTGGTTAATAACTTCTACCAGAAAGAACTCATACACATAAAATCCATCCAAATAACTTTTACCAGAAAGAACTCATATACATAAAATCCATCTAAATAACTTCCACCAGACAGAACTCTTATTCATAAAATCCATACAAATAACTGTCACCAGATAAATGTTATAATAACAAACTCCATCCAGAAACAGACTTCTGTAAATAACCTTAAGAAAAACAGTTTTTGCACCAGCAGAACGAAATCAGTCCTCATAATTTCGACCAGAAAGAAGGCTTTTCTAGAGAACTAGCATATCTATAGCACCTAAATATAATGAAATCCAGTGAGGTGACCACCAGAAATCATCCCATCAACAGACACAAGAACCTGGTAATAGCATTTCATGCATGTATTCCTTCACACAAATGTTAAGATAACTGCAATTCAATCTAAATTATCATCTTCTCTATTAGACCGAGAACCATAAATTCCATTGCCACTGTCAACTTCCATTTAAATTTATTCTGTTCTTTCTCCTTTTGAACCAGTTGCACTGCTGATGTTCCCTTTATTTATTACATTATTTCAGTAGGTCAGCCATTTAAATCCAACAAGCACAGAAATATGACTTCCATTTTCACTCATCAAACCACTTGGTACAGAAATCCACATCAAGAAACACTGCTGTGAATGCCAAACACCTTGATCTGGAATCCTACATGTCCACAGCTAAACTCCATCATTGCTTTTAAACAGCTCTTATTTATTTATTTATTCATTAACATAGGAGGCACTCTTTTGCAGCAGCAATTATCTTGTACAGGTGACCAAAAACTGATCAGCACTCAACTTCATCTTCTTGTGTAATACATAAGACATAATTCTGATCATTTTTAACATGAAACGGTTCTACGTTTAAGTCCAACTTCAGAAAAAACACTACCTTTGTTGAGACAGTATAAAGTCACTGGTTGAGACATAAGACTTAAATATTTAATAAAGCTTGAAAAAGCAACCATCAGAAGACTCAGTCAGTTTAAAATGCTACAAAATGAAAAAAAAAAACAAAAAAAAAACACTTCATTATACCTACTTAGCATTCACTAACTGGTAAACAATGATTAACAATAACAATCAATTTCCTTTGTTATGTATAGCCAAGATTAACAGATGATCACATTAAATAAATTCTTTATACACACAGGGTCTACACTTAAAACTCTTTACGACATAACAGAAGTCACTAATACAACATTAACGACCTGTTATTATTCTCAGTCAGTTATTTCAAACATGAACACTTCCTAAATCTTCTACAACTTGCTTAGCGGAGCATGACGCTATACTTCACACAAGTTCACGATCAGGTTATGGTGCACTAGAAAGAAAACATTACAAGATAGCGACATGTACACAACATGTACACAGGACCTTTGTTAACCAGATATCTGCTTTCACCCACTTGAACCAAGTGCACTCGTGTACAATTTCAACATTCAGGCATGGCTTTCAATTTTAAAATTTTAAACCAAGAGGTACAAAATGTTATACACACCCTTGTAAAAAAAAAATTATTGAGCTACACTTAAATATAACAGTTTCATTTCAAGAAATTACACAGTTGATAACTGCAAATACAAGTGGGGCAAAACTTCAAACACATATTTTTCAGGAGTGCTGTTACATTATCAGTCCGCTGTATTTCATTATCAAATATAAATCTTAACATAAAGCCATGTGGTTGGTTGTCCTCAATATATGATTAAGAAATGTTTACTCTATGTTATCACACACTGTTAAAAAGTACATGTATGTCCTAATTTTCTAATCATGCAAACAAAACTAGAGAGATTTTTAAATACAGAGTTTGAATTTACGATGTTGAAAACAAAATGATGCTTCATTCTGCAAAGTGATTTTTTTTTCTGAAAACCAAAAAAAATGTCAACATGATGTCTGATGAAAACAGTATAACTTAATGCTACCTTCTTCCACTGCTTTCCACAAGTTATTCATGAAGCAGCCTGATTTGTTCTGTGAAGTTTGTTCTGTGAAGTTAAACTGTGAGTAATAGTAATACATGGATTGTTTCAGTGGAGTTTACCGGCCCCGAACAGTCGGTCATATCAGACGGGGCACATCTCTCTTATTTACACTCAATACTTCATACACTGTATGTAACATTACATAATCTTAAGCCATACTTAGTAGATAATTGAAACTTTGTTACAAATTTGTTTATTTAGCAAATTTCAAACTGAACTATGGCAAAAAGGTAATTAACTATGTCTACAACTCTAACAAGTAACTTGGAATTTTTGGATGGACTTTTTTTGTGTACAATGCATCAGGACAATTTCAATTGTCTATAAAAATATGAATTTGCTTTAGATTGCACCAAGCAATATTCCCCATACAATAGCTCATTACAAATAATTATGTACAATGAAATATCAGTATCACATCCACTATGGGACTATACCTTTGCACAATCTTCAGTTGATAAATCAAATTAAGCAAATTATATAGAAATAATAATTCATGCATTAGAGTGATATAAAAAAGAGTTATATAAAAAAATGTAAGTTCACACTATTACAAATGATTATTTCATAAATCAATCAGAGAAGATCATTCTGAAATATTTTTTTTCAACAACATATTATAAATATTACAATAAAAACAAAAACAAACATACTCTGGTGTTATGTATACAAATTTATGACTAAAATTTACAAATGTAAACTGAAAAGAACATTATTCTTTCACTGTGAAAAACATCCTTTTTTCCCATTAAACCCATTTATCCAATTCAGCATAATACAACCCCCCTGACCTTGATACAAATCACATCAAATCCATTATACCTTAAAGTACACTGCATTACAGAGTATTATACATGAGCTATACACGAACACTTGCCTGTGCAAAAGAATATTTGAATACTACCAATATATTCTGGCTTGATCAATAATCAAGATTCGTAATCACAATATACAAACATGGCTTGTCCAATAATTTCCATTCTCGAGTGTACATGTATGTTTGAATGTCATGATAACTGATATCTCAAACGCCGTCCATACATGACAAAGAAAAACTATAAGCGGAGACGTTTTTCAATAATTATACAGCACGATCATGTACATTACCACGCCTCTGTAACTCAGAACAACAGTCAGAAGGAGGTCATTGTTTGCGATGAACTATGTGAATCCACTCACTTCTTTCATGTAATAAATTCCATACACTGTTTTTCATGAATAATATACTACACACTAAAATACTATGACCCAAATAACCATCTCTCACTTACATAAAATACTTTCTCTCTCCTCTCGTCAAACTTTTTATCTTTTTCTTTTCGATTTCACAACAGACCGATTATAAGCAGAACTGAAAGTACACTAGCATTGAAGAATTCAGCGTTTGGCAATTCCAAACAGTGTTATTGATCAGCATTTACTGATACACTACCCTCAAACCAACAACAAAAGCTTTTATGTTTAATCTAGTCCAAATATAAAACCATGCTGCATTAAACGCTAACCTAGTGAATGTTTGTGCGTTTCTTGTGAGCAGTATAGACAAACGGTGCTAGACGGCTGTATACATGAGTGTGTAGACAGTAAAACTATTTTCTTGTTCAGGTTTTTATTCTCCGAGACAGTCCAGACTGTAGAAGATCAGGAGACCAGATTATTGAAAGAATATTATGAGTAGACAGTGTCTAGCTGAACAATTCAACCATTAATAAAAACCCACACATAGACAAGATTTCTGTAAAAAGTTATGTACCACTGCAATAAACTTTTTAATTAACTTCATTATGACTTATTTTGCATTCTGATCTAACAACAGAAGTAAATTTTCTGTTTCATTTTTATTGAATAATAAAAGCTCCTTCTGATGAGCAGTAAAAGACACAATGGTTGATCATTCCTGCTGTTCAAAAGCTACATTTCTATGAAAGTAACCTGCAGTGGTGCAAAGTACAGGTTCAAATCTCTAAACAGAAGACTGTGTGACTGAAACTGAATACAGATATTACTTATAAACCTATATATATTTTTCATCATCTGTCTTCAAATAGTCATTTTCTGAGCAAGCCATAAAGCTTAATGACATGCATCCCTAAGACAGAATATTGGTTTATTATGCAACCTTCAACAGCAGTTAACACAGGCATGCAAGTTACAAGCTCCTTGTCCCTAGAGAGTACCAGTTACTATTCACTCATTCTTTGCAACAATTTTTCATACACAGGGTCTGTTGAGTTTGATACCTGGCTTGAACCCACAACCCTAAATTCTGGAGAAGTAACGTTGGTTCAAATCCACGACAACATACCCTGACAGCCAGAGTTAAAAGAAAAAAGGCAACCATGGACTGCAATGGCCTTCTCTTCCTTATAAATGACTAAAAACACTGTGTGGCATTTTTCCCTTCTAGTGAATGTTCCTTTGAAGATTGTATATGTAATTTTTAGCATATTATTATGTCATTTATTTTTCTAATTCTATACAAGAAACTGTCAATCAGTTATACACATCAGTTCAAAAAAGAATCATCGATGTGTTTCATACTATGGTAACAACCAGGCCATTGTACAGGTGTCTCCCAGAAAAGATTTTCTCAGTACCTGAAATCACTGGAGCACAGAAAATGTTTATTCATCCTTAAAAGGTTACATACCTTTATTACACAAAACCTTAACATGCAGTAAAACATAAATCACGCATTTAATGTCATAACAAACCTGTACAATCATCTACAATGCAAATTTTATTACTTCTGCAAAATTCAGAAATTATAACAGTCACACAAAAACAGGTTTGGTGTTTATCCAACGAAACCAAAAATATTCAAATGCATTTATGTAACAAAATACAAGCATCTAACTCTGTATTAGTTTTATAGAATAACAAACTACAAAATCTAACATCTTAAGAAACTATTACAAGTTCAATGTACTCTTACAAGCCGATAAATATGGTAATGTACATGATCTCACTATATACATGTAGCTCTCTCGGCTGTCTAGGATTTTAAAATCTAAACTATGCGCAATGAATGGTAAACAAGAGCTACCAGTTAATTCAACGGAGATATGATCAGTGTGTGTGTGTGTGCACAACCCTCATGTATATGTCCGCAATGACTGAATCTATAAATAACTCCTGCTCACATTTTACCTGTACACAGGTATTGTAATGCTGAATTACACTTGTATAAACAAATGCTGGAGAATCTCCTGTTTGATCTTTTTTTTATCAATAAAGGTAGAAATTTCATTGCTGAGGATAATATACACATGCACATAGTCATATATATGTGAACAATGGGTTTGTACAACTGATCTATAATACAGAGATATTCATGTCCACTCCAAATAACAAAGTTTATGACAAATTCTGAAAGTCGGAAATGGTAACTATTGTAAGCTCAAATGTATTTGTATTTTATTGTCATTATTTTGCATTGTTATACTTTAAATTTCATTTGGTTATTTATCAAACAACTGTTACCCCAGATCATTGCCCTGGGCCACTACTGACATTGCAATAATTTTCTATATTCAATGACAGTGAAAAAGAGGTCAAGTGACCTAATTAAAATTAAGCTATTTCCTAAATACTGAACTGACTGTAATTATGCAGTGACCAAAACTTTAACACTTGGGCTTAACTTCTAAACAGCAATAAAAACTAAAATTCGAGAACACAGTAGGTTTTAGAGTTTGGAATCACCTAAAACTGCATGAGGCCAGATTTTAACAGTCACTAGGTATGGGTAAAAGGGTGATCCTTCAAAAAAGAAATTTATGTTACACAATAAAAATTTATGGGACAAAAATGGAAATTTCAGAACCCTTGCCAGTAATGAAGGAGTCCTCCTTCACAGAACTGATTAATGTTAGAGACACAGCTTACAATGGTGACCTATATGTTCCAGAGTTTGACCCAATTTGTAATACTTCAGAACTGCACGTCTATGTACTTGTTTGATGGTAGAAAGGCTTAAAACAACATTTGTAACAGCAAATAAAGCAATTTAAAGACATAAAATGTATTGGATAAGTGCAGGTTATTACTAGAAACAATAAGACCAAGAGCAGATTATAATGTTTTAGGGCATGACACAACCTGACAAAGAAAGAGCAGGTTATAATGTTTAAGGGGATGACACAACCTGACAAAGAAAGAGCAGGTTATAATGTAAGGGCATGACACAACTTTACAAAGAAAGAGCAGGTTATAATGTTTAAGGGCATGACACAACCTGACAAAGAAAGAGCAGGTTATAATGTTTAAGGGCATGACACAACCTGGCAAAGAAAGAGCAAGTTATAATGTTTAAGGGCATGACAAAACCTGACAAAGAAAGAGCAAGTTATAATATTTAAGGGCATGACAAAACCTGACAAAGAAAGAGCAAGTTATAATATTTAATAGGATGACACAACCTGACAAAGAAAGAGCAAGATATAATGTTTAAGGGCATGACACATCCTGACAAAGAAAGAGCAATTTATAATGCTTAAGGGCATGACACAACCTGACAAAGAAAGAGCAAGTTATGTTCTAGGGCATGACACAACCTGACAAAGAAAGAGCAGGTTATAATGCTTAATGGCATGACACAACCTGACAAAGAAAGAGCAAGTAATAATGTTTAAGGGCATGACACAACCTGACAAAGAAAGAGCAGGTTATAATGTTTAAGGGCATGACACAACCTTGCAAAGAAAGAGCAAGTTACAATGTTTTAGGGCATGACACAACTTGACAAAGAAAGAGCAAGTTATAATGTTTAAGGGCATGACACAACTTGACAAAGAAAGAGCAGGTTATAATGTTTAAGGGGATGAAACAACTTGGCTAAGAATAGATAATGTTTCAGGGCATGAAACAACTTGACTGAGAGCAGGGTATAATGTTTAAGTGCACCATGACAGAAACAACTTGACTAAGAATAGGTTATAATGTTTCAGAGCATGAAACAACTTGACTAAGAAAGTAAGAATAGGTTATGATTCACAGCATGAAACAACTAGACTAAGAATAGGTTATGTTTCAGAGCATGAAACAACTTGACTAAGAACAGGTTATGATTCACAGATTCAGATCATGAAACAACTTGACTGAGAGCAGTATATAATGTGTAATGGCATGAAACAAATAACTAACAAGCAACAGCTAGCCAGTTTCTTGAATGTTACTGAACTGACCATGTAATTATGCAATGACCGCAACTTTAGCACTTGGGCTTAACTTTTAAACAGCAATAAAAACTAAGATTCAGGAACATAGTAGGTTTTAGTCTTTCAAATCACCTAAAACTGAGGCCAAATTTTATCAGTCATTAGGTATAGGTAGAAGGGTGATCTTTCAAAAAAAAAAAAAAAAAAAAGAAATTTATTTTACACAATACACCTGCATCTTGCTTGCAACACACTGTCTCATCAAGTTGAATGAAAGTGCCAAGGTATTCAAGTCCTTTCATTCACGGAGAAGTTATGTCCCAGGCAAGCAAATCAGTCCAAATTATTTTACTTTTAAGCTATGAAAAAGACCTTAACCTTTAAGCTATGAACCGGAGACTTGCAGACAACACATTTTCTCAAGGTAAACAAAAGTGCCAAGTTATTTTAAATTCTTTTTTGCATATGGATGTTATGGCCAGGACAAGCAAACTTTTACCATTAAGCTGTCACTGTGGCCTTGACTTTTGAGCTGAGAACCTGGGTTTTGCATGCAAGAAGCTGTCTCATCATGGTGAACAGAAGTGCCAAGCTACTTAAAAATTCTTCCATGCATGAAAAAGTTAAGGCCCGGAGAAG
Source organism: Cyclina sinensis (assembly GCA_012932295.1). Classification (NCBI taxonomy): domain Eukaryota; kingdom Metazoa; phylum Mollusca; class Bivalvia; order Venerida; family Veneridae; genus Cyclina; species Cyclina sinensis. The sequence goes on along the minus strand of JAAONU010000016.1, from coordinate 300,020 downwards.
GGAGAAGCAATACCGGAATTACGAACCAACACAAGAACATACACCTAACTACCATTGTGACAGCTAAGCCAAGCTCACAGCATGTGGGCTTGACAACAGATACTTAGAAATGATCCGTGACATCCATTAACTTCAGCAAACTGTGTATCTCTACACTGGTTCCAGATGAAGTCAGCCAAGGTAAGTCTGGAGGACCAAAGCTACTTTAAGCTGTCATTCTGCTTCTATCCAATAAAATGCAATAATCCCAAAGAGTATTTATTAATGTAGGTGATGGCCTTGACCTGTCATTTAAAGTGTCTACATTCTCTTCAATCTTATCATCTGATATACAGTTATATTGTCTTTTTGATGAACATTTCTCAAACATTTGATATCAAGAGTATCAGGATACTGAGAGAAAATTATGACTTGCATGTCACAGAGTCATTAACTGTTTCAGATGTGGCAAAGAAATCAAACCAAAATCAACTTCCAGAAAAAAATGTAACAAAATATACTGAAATTCATAAAATACTTTTTTTTTTTTTTAGTAAAGATGATATTAAAGAAAAACACTTCTGTCAAGAAATTTTCTGTAAATAACATCATGAATTTTCTTTTCCAAGAGAAACAACACCATACATTGCCAATTTTTACTAATAAGAGCTATTAATAGTGATTAAAGAAATTTTGCTGAGAGAGACACAGTTGGTTTCTGTAGATCAGCAACTAAGACCCAGGAATGATGTGATGTGTAAAGTACTCCCTGTCCACCCCACTTATTAAAAAATATCACAAAAATAAATATTAAATATTTAGTGTATATGAACCACATTGGGGTGAAATATCAAACATGTATATGGTACCCAAGGAGTGATGTTCTGCCTTTGCTGAAATAATCTTTTTGAAATGTTTGGCCCTCAAGAAAAAGGAAAAACAAACATAACAAAACAATAGTTCTCTTTATGAAATTTCCAGAATTTCCTTTTTGCAAACAGCAGCAGAAGTCTTTTTATCTTGAACATGGCATGCTATGAACATGTTTTTTCTATTCTTAGTTCCAACTAAATTACCTGAACACAAGTATTACATAACATCTTTAAATATTCTCTCTTATCTCCCTTTAACAAAATGCGCTCTGTGAAGTTTAGCCTAGATTTCCCTTTTATCAGGTGAAGTTATTATTCAACTGTCAAGAATGTTGGGATAATAACAATCCACACACATGTATTAGATATGTAGCTTATACAGGAAACTTGTAGCAAATCATGTACAGTATCAAGTTATCAGTCAAGGGCAAAAATTTCGCAGCTTAAAAATTTGGTGTTTCTTTGAAAGTGGGAGGAAAGCAAATGAACAGTATTTCATTTTCATGAAGAATCACACCAAGACAACGTTACTTACAGTAAATAATGACTTTAAAACAAGCTGGTGTTAGTCAGTTATTATCAAAAATCAAAGACAAGTGCCCTGCAAAGTGGAATGATTTACAGTACAACATGATCTGAAGGAATGTTTCACTGCTTCACTAAACACAGTGTGTTAACTTCATGTATATACAGTCAATAAATTAAAGTTTACAGAACACAAGAGGGCTTCCTGGTCTATGTCAGTCACCTGGGAAGCATGTATTTATTTTTCTATATGAATTTATCTTAAAGTTGTTGTAAGACTGAGGTGAGTACTGGGTGAAATGTTGGCCTTCTGTGTTTCCTCAATAAATATAAGACTGAATAGTTTTTTTCTGTTTGTTTTTCAAAATAATTACCTCATTTTTGTCTGCAAGAGCTCTTTACAATAACTGTCTTCTCTTGTACAAGAAATGCTTAAAATATTTGAAGATTTTGTGTATGTTCTAATTCCTCAGCAGGTTTCTGACCTTATATGAGGCCTATCCATCTTTAGCACTCTACAGAATCTGTGACTAATTTCTGCATTCCAGTAAGACAGTACTTTCATAGCTTATGACTAAAGAATGCTCAAGTTTTAAAAAAATGCTATTTTTGTTTCCAGTGAGGTGAAATAATGCAGACTTGACTCAAATTTGATTTATTCAACATGGCATTATGTAAGGCCACTACTTTTTTGTCTTTTGGTTTACGAGACTTTTTTTGGAGAAGTGTCCACTGGTAGGTCGAAGGAAAAAAAATTGGTTTACATATATTTATTTCAATTGCTCATTGTGCGAAACTTTTAGCATAGTGTACAAACATTACCTATAAAAATAACCCCTACATTTCCAAGCAATATTATAATCATATCATGATTAGTGTAATCAAGAAATAGTAAACACGGACCAGCCAGCCCTCAAGTATATGTAGCAAGCCAAAGCCTTAGGTTTGCTACATGTCTGAGGGCTAACTGGGAGGTCACTAAAAGGCTAGAAGGTCCCAAGTGGTGCTTACTATTTCTTATACAACAGTACCCGCCACAAGGAACTCACATTTTCCTCTTTTTTGAGCGGACGCGGAAAAATAAGTATCAGCTGCGATGAAGGAAAAACGGATGTCCTCGATGTCTCATAATCGCGAAATATCTTGGCGATATTTGACGACCAGCACGAAACTGATTAAGGTCATGACTCACCTTGATGACCATAATGAAACTGTGCATTTTACATCTACCAATTATGTGTCTTTTGGTAAAATTAAAACCAAATTTCAAATACATTTGCTATGTAGGTTTATTGCGTACTTTCGTAGTTGAAATTTTGTAAACGCTTGTTATTATATAGCAAAATCTATCAATAATTTTAAAGCGCATAGATGATGCAGATGTCGCAGCAGGGTTAATGTTTTCTCTAAACAGGAAAGCAGTTTAAACACATCTCAATTGGAAACCAGTCAATTTATATTCTGAAAATACGGTCAGCTGTTTCAAGAAGCAATTGCTTTGAATTGTCATTCTTTGCGTTAACAAACAGGAACATTTGTAAACAAATGCATCAGAATAAGAGTTTTATACATCTATTTGATATTTTTAAAGCGTTAAATTCGCCGAAATGCATGTAATCAGGAACTGTGAGAGCCTTGATATCAATAATTACCTGTGAAAAAGTTCGCGGAACCATTTAGCGGATGTCCGCCACAATATCTGGTGGCCATGTCCGCGGTGGTGATCCTCGAAATGCGGCGGATTTGGTCGCATTTTAAGGAATGGGTAGTCCGCGACGACCTCGAGGAAAGAGGAAAACGAGAGTTCCTCCTGGCGCGTACTGTATAGCAAGTACCGTAAAAATTATATTTATAGCCCATCCTCTAATAGAAGCCCACCCACCATATTTTGAATAAAAAACGGTCATTTTTCAGCTCAAAGTTGAAAAATCAAATGCCCCTTTTTAACGCCCATCCCCCGATTTGAGCAAAATTGAGCTTACCTTTACAATTCAATTTTATTTTTATTTCCATTTAATTTTACTTTTGTTTCCCCTTATTTTTGCCGTAGAAAGTAGTAAAGATCATGAGCAAGACTTATTTTTCATTCCCGTGCTCGGCAAACTTTCACACATACAGGACTCTACATGCATGGTAATAGCGTAAATAAACAGATTTTAGCGTTGTCTGCAATAAGAAAAACATCTCCTTTTGCTCCGGATTCGATTTCTTCTTGTAAATATGAGGGGCGAGTGGATTTATAAACTAAAGCCCTGCTTAGAAAATCAGTCTGTCTTGTGAAGATGTATCTCCAATTAATGCCCATCTCCAACTTTCGAACAATCCATGATTCTAATAAAAGCCCGGGCTATAAATGGAATTTTACGGTATTATGCCATTTTGTCCCTGCATTCCTCACTTGCTAAAAATAACATGTAGACGGGAACCAAATTTATTTGGGTTCTGATGTATACCATGACGGGAACCATTCTTATTTCTTCATCCGAGAAAAAATCCCAGAAAAATGTCTAACAACTAAAGAAAATATAACAAAAAGATAAAACTTTCTGATGGAAAAAGAACAAAGCGTATTGAATCTTTTTTTGGGAAAAAAGATAAATCTCCATCAAATCAAAACTCTGGGTCAGAGAATTTTTACAGACAGAGGTGGATGAACAGGATGAATAAGAAAGTATGATCAGCGCCAACAGCGGAAGCGTGTCGGTCAGTAATTGTACCAGTACTCGACCTGAACCTGAAAGTAACAAACTTGACAATGCCTGTTTCAGCTCAACAAAAATACGAGCCAAGATACTCTTGGTTATACTACAGTCTTTGAAATTATTGTTACTGTGAAATCATTTTTGTTCGCGTAGGACGAATTTTCGCGTATTTCGCGCTAGGAGCAATGCGCGAATTTAAGACCGCGCTTTTATTAAACTAATAAAACATTTACGTTATCTGAATCTTGATCCTGTCCGAAATACCTGCATATATTTTTCCACTCACCTTTGACCATTAGTTTTTGTTTTTAGCCAATATAACTTGAATAATCACATGATTTGGCCTGTGTCAATTTATCTAGCAAAATTAAAGTGAAGCTTATTTTGTTTACTTTTTAAGTATGTTTCGTTTGCATTGCTTGGTTGGTTGGTTCACACCCTTCAATGGCCGATTTAACACTCCGGTAATGACGTCATCCATGCTTGTCTAAAGCGTTTACTTATAATTATTATATCGTTGTCATCCACTATTTCGATAATTCGTTAAATACACTAATGAAAAAAATGTAATAACAACCAACTCATATATTACACATTTTATTTATTTATTTATGTATTTTACTTATATTTATTTTCTGTTTATTGGAACGAAAATATAACTTTGAAATACAATGACTGTCAAATATCTATACACTGTGTCAAGATAAAAGAACGTCATATTACAATACACAAGTTTAAAAAATCTCTGCAATGTTTTTTTAACATAATTGATTAGGGACCGGTTACAAAAGGCCAGTCGGTATCGACCTTTTAATCTGTGCACACTTAACCTGTGTCAATTAACGTCTATTACCGGTTGGACCTGTCAGTTTGTATATTTGAAAGCAGACCGCGCTAACTGACATGTGTACACGCGTCGGTGGTCATCCAGCGTGTCATGCAGCTGTCGTCTGCTTTTTATGCTGATGAAAAAAAAAAAAAAATTAAATTGAATCTGATATTGAAATGCGCGAACTTAGGACTGTGCGAACGTTCTTTTTCTGCCGTTTGCGCGAAATTTCATCCCAGCGAATTTAAATGATTTCACAGTAATCTGTTTAAAGACAGAAAAGACAGAGACATGCCCCTGTAGGTTTAAATTGTTCAAGAGTGATTATCTGTTTACAGTCAGAGTATTGAAAACTGCAGAAGATTGCAATTAAAAAAGTGGTTTATTCACTTTCCCCTAACTGGCCTTTTTTTGCACGTTTTCTGCCGTTTGCGCGAAATTTCATCCCAGCGAATTTAAATGATTTCACAGTAATCTGTTTAAAGACAGAAAAGACAGAGACATGCCCCTGTAGTTTTAAATTGTTCAAGAGTGATTATCTGTTTACAGTCAGAGTATTGAAAACTGCAGAAGATTGCAATTAAAAAAGTGGTTTATTCACTTTCCCCTAACTGGCCTTTTTTTGCAAGTTTTTTCCCCTTATCACCAGTGTCTTCCCCTTTTCCTAAAAAAAAACAAAACACCTGTCTATGGCAGGCTAGACTCGACTAAATTTCTAGAAGGCATCAAGCTCAGATAGTGAATGGTCCATGGCACAGTGCCCTCTAAAGAAAATCTTGATGTATCATGCAGATTTAAGAACCTTTATTATTAATTTACGCAAAGAAGAAACAAATTTATGTAAGGTATAATATTGCAGTTTGATCTACTTTCTCAACCATTCACTTTCTCTCGAAATTTGAAACAAGAGGGCAATGATGGCCCTAGATCGCTCACCTGAATACTTTGCCTTTGGGTGTGGTATTGAGCTAACATCAAAAGCCTTTTAAGATTCTCCCTATATAAATCTATATGAATTCAAGTGAGAGTCAATTTTCACTCAAGGGACATAATTTGAACAAACTTGGTAGAGGTCCACTAGACAATGCTCCAATTCTGATTGAAACTGTTATGCTTTTCAAGGTCAATGTTACCTTGGCCTTTGTCCTGGAGATATGCAAAGCTATAGGGGTCATCTTCTGGTCAGTACCAACCTAAATATCAAGTTTGAGGAACATGAACCCAAGCATTCTACAGTTATTGATCAGAAACCATTTTGCTTTCCAAGGTCACTGTGACCCTGACCTTTGACCTAATGACCCGAAAATCGAAAAGGGTGATTTACTGGTCATGACCAGCCTGTCTGAAGTTCTGGGGAGCTGGGCCCAAGCATTCTACAGTAATTGATAGGAAACCTTTCTGCTATTCATCTTTTCGATGGGGGCATAATAAAAAAAAAGAAGGCAAAGCAATCAGTAGGTTGAAATTAGCACAGTGGTTTCAGAGAAGATGTTTGAATGTAGCTGCTGATGAACGAATGACAGCTAAGTGTTCCTACTAGCAAAGTTTAGCTCATTAGCTCAGTTGAGCTAAAAAAGTAACAGGTAAAAAAATAAAAAAAACTGTACAGCTGAACTGGAAGTTAAATTTTCACAAATAATGGAAATTCAAATTTTGTTACATACCAGTGTTGTCCCAACATGACTCAAGTTTCAGATTCACTAACAGCATGGATGAAACTTTAAATAACTATTTGCCTAAATAAAGGTGTACAGGAAAACTACTTCAGATACAACAGACTATATACATATTCTGGCATATATATTACTGTATTTGTTTACCAGTTGAAAAAACAACAAACCAACCAAAACTATTCGATATAACCATAACAGATGTTTGCAGCTTTATGTCAATACTTCATTTCATAACATGCCTTTTATTATATCAGAAGAAACTGCTAATAAATGAGACAAAAATCTTCTACTGTTTCTATAAACTGTATATTGAAATATTCCAAGCATGCAACTGGTAAAAATCATCTAAGAAATGTGAAAGCTTTTCTGCAATATTATATCGGTCTGTATAATACTGGGCCAATATAATTATTGATCCAAGTGTACATGGCAGCGCAGCAAAACATCACGAAATCAATGATAAAACACTGATCTATTAGCGTTTTCTCATCTTGTTCAGACAGGTTGCATAACTTTATACATATATATATATATAAAACCTGATCACCATCGATACAATATTCAACTCCTCCTCACAGATGTGAAGGATATAAAGAAGTTACACTCTGCATTGAATACACAGTGCACAACAACATTTATATATGAAGAGTCAAATGTATGTATCAGATCTAAAAGTATTTAAATCTACCTTCATGTATACTTATAACTGTTAAAAAAGGAGTATCTCAGCTGTGACTTGGTTTTAAATATTAATAATACCTTAAATAAAAAAAAAATGCCAGCATACTGCTTTACTTCAAAAATTCACTTATCCGTTCAATCTAAGTAAAATTGTAAAGGTTATATTTTGTTGTATCTACTAGGTAAATTTGAGATATGCTAAAAGCAGTTATGTTTCATAATTACAGTCACATGTATTCATCATCCAAGGGATACAACTTTTTTGAAAAATTCAACTCGTAATAAACCTTTCAATGAACAGTTATCTCTCTTGGCAGAACACAACTCTCTAGAATGATTTCTTTCAATTTTCATTAATCCTGTATGACAAAATTGAGGTCACCTTCTCTTTTATCAAATTTATCTGAAACAATTTTCTTTTCATGTAAGTTCTCTTGACACAAAGGAAACTGAGGCAGTTTTCAGCAAATATAAATGTGTGTTAAGCGGCTTTCAAATTGGTTATGTATATACACTGATTAGACATGAGAGCAATAAGCAGAATACACCACCAATGAGAGAGATCTGGGCCCTAAGATGAACACACTACAGCTTTTCTTTTATCATACACATTTTTAATACTTTCTAACATCCAAACTCATATACATACACCCTGCATATTGTTTTGAAATCATGACCAGTATTTTTTTAACAATAGCAGTCACTAGAGTTTTCACAGCATGCAATTCCTTCATCTTCATCTAGAAATAACTGTAGTAAGAACCAGAAGAAACTAAAATATCTTATCACATATTAAGTAGAAGTGCAGTGCATAAGAACCATAACTTTGCATTGCCTAATTTTTGAGTTATTGCCCTTTGTTCATTTCTACACTTTGAACTTTGTCCAGGACATAACTCTGAAACTACAAGAGGTATCAAAAACCTCTGGTTTACCTGTCAACAGCCTACTTCAATGACCATGACACTGTTTGGATAGGACTGCCACTGTCTGAGTTGATAAAAAAATAAAGAATAAAATGGTAACTGTCTTACATTCTTCATTGCAAATTTTAACAGTTTTAACCTTTTTCAGCAACTACCAATAACAAAATATCTTTATGTTGAATTTGCGGCGACTATATGCTCTCCCTTCAGGGAGCATAAAAATAATATTTACAATTCCAGGACTGCAGAAAAAATGCACTACGACATAGCAAAAATCCAGTTACAAAATACCTCTCAAATTTTGACAAACTGATTTTGTTTTTCTGAATTCTAAACAAAACGTTTGATTTTTCTCTCAAACTCATTACAAAATTTGCATTTTCATATAACCAATAGAAGATATTCATGACTGAATGATGTCACTATCAAGGGTGTGGTAGTTTGATCACAGGAAGTAACTGCTGGCAGGCTCTGTCCAGATCGTTCCGTACTTTAAACTATCTTTTATTCCATTGCTGCTATGTCGCATAATAGTAGATGCTATGTAATAATCTGAGCTAGAAATCATTAAAACAACCTTTCTGACAAATTTCCAGAATATTTGAACAGAAATGGTCTCTAGAGTGTTAACAAGTTTTCTTTTCTATTTTTGGGCTCTGTGACCTAGTTTTTGACCCCAGATGATCAATATTTAAAATTAATTACCTAGAAATCATTGAAACAACCTTTCTGACAGATTTCCAGGTTATTTGGACTGAAACTGTTACCTTTTAGAGTGTTAACAACATTTTTCCATTTATGTGCTGTGACCTAGTTTTTTAACCCCAGATGACCCATATTCGAACCTGACCAAGAAATCATCAAAACAACCTTTTTGACAAATTTCTGGGATATTTTGACCGAAAATGTAACCTCTAGAGTGTTAACAAGGTTTTTCTAGTTTCTGGCTCTGTGACCTAGTTTTTGAACCCAGAAGATCCATATTCGAAACTGAGCTAGAAATCACAGAAACAACCTTTCTGACAAATTTCCAGACTATCTGGACTGAAAATGTTACCTCTCCTTCTACAAGAAGATTTTCAAAGTTTACCCTATATAAGCCTATGTCAAATCAATTGACCCCCAGGGCAGGGACAAATTTGACCCCAGAGGCATAATTTGAATAAACTTGGTAGAGGTCCACTAGACAATGCTACATACCAAATCTTAAGGCTCAGGCCCATGTGGTTTTTATATATAAGCATATGTAAAACCAATGACCCCCGGTTGGGGCTAAATTTGACCCCAGAGGTATAATTTGAACAAACTTGGTTGAGGTCCACTAGACAATGCTAGTCGTTCAAGTCAAATTGTTGATGACGCATGCCGGACATTCAACAATCCTAAAAGCTCACCCTGAGCAGTGCTCAGGTAAGCTAATTAAAGTCTCCAAACACAAAATAACGTAGAAAAATAGACTATCATCTTTAAATCATCTTGAATATTTTGAAAAAATTTAGTGTTTCATAAGATAAATGAGTTCTCCTTCCATTAAAACAGTACGCTTAGTGCGGATTCTGCCTTTTGCGCGGTACCACCGTGGATGATTTTTTTAATTGCGGACAAAATTGGCAGATGTCCGCGATGAGAGGGCTAATTTCCCCCGCGATCCGCGCTGTCCAATTGTTTCCACCGCAGACAAAATACCAAAGACTGTATTTAAGATATCAATAAAATCAGTTACCTGTTTCTCGTGGAGGAATGCGGCGGCCATTATAACTATAGCTCCAAAAATAAATGTTTTTCAACGTGCTCTAATTTTACACGATGACTTTAAATTTATAGTGCCTTATATTTGATATATAACATTGTTTTGAAACCTACCCTGAAAGGAACAACTTTCCATGATCTTTGCATGTGATATAACACCATCTTTTTTATTGGTTGTTATTCTAAGAGCTAACTTTTGACAGCAACCTGAGTAATTTTCCATAAAATTTCCAACATTTTACCGCCTTTTCCACATCACATGATCTAATGCTGCATGCTTTTCTAAAAGTAAAAATAGTGATGCTTACACTCTACTTTCAGTTTCCGAAAATCTTTACCCAGTTTTTTCTTAGAAGAAACTGACAAGGATTAAGTTTTCATAGTATATTAAATAAGAAATAAAAGTTGATGTCTTCATTGTTGTCTCTTGTTACTTTTTCATAAATGCCTTAGGACTTAAAGTGGTTTCCACAAGCATGAACTACTCTATTTTCCAATTTAATACGACGACTACAATTTGCTGTGATGTCAAATACTTTTTTGTACATTACCCAATAAAATAACAAAAGAACAACATACATTGCATCTACATGTATTTTTTTTATTACAAAATCAAATTTTACATATTGTAAGTTGTAAGTTTTAATAATTAATCGTAAAATTCAACAGTTTTCACAGCGATCTGAAGTGATTGACCTCCGCATTCCCCCGCGATGTACCACGGGGGAAACGCTTACGGTTGTATATTTATGTCCGCGGTGGTGAAAATTTTCAGTTTAATGCAAATTTTGGTCCGCGATGAGTCTCATCCACGGGGTCTCACGGGTTTTGCAAAATCCGCGCTGAGCGTACTGTATGTTTATTAAAGTTTCAGTTTGTATTCACTTAATGAATCTTAGTGTATGAGCATGGTGACAAAAATATTCAAGTAAACCGGTCTGTTTATTTTGGTATACATACAGTATCTGTCAAATGTCAAAAGCTACTTGAAATTTTCCCACACATACATTATCCCAATATTTTACAAGATTTTCTAAATCAACTTTGACTAGAGTGACTATGATAGAAAACAACTGAGTAATTTAGGATCGCAGTTAAATATAGATTTTCACATGTGTTCAAATGGTTAAAATAGAAACTGATTCACCTTTAAAAACTTGAAAGCTAAGCACTAATTGGCTGATTGAAAGATCATGAAGTGACCTTCTTTAGGTGACATTCAGATCCTAATAGCAGAGCATTATTTAGGAGCAGATGTAAATCAGATTGGAAGTAACCTTGTCATACTTTGATCGAGCAGTAGAACATTTCTCGGAAACTCTCCGAGCATCCTAATCTTTATTTTTTGCACAAATAAATATGCATGGGTTATCATCAACGAGCATGAAAAGCAGCCTTTAACAGGCCGAAATAATGATGATGTAACAAATATCTAGTTAAACCATGTAAACAACGCCACCTGTGTTATGTCTGTGACAATCTATTTTCATTTCCAAGAACTGATGTCGCCGGGTGCCAAGGGAAGCTACTCTTCATTGGAATCTGTTTTGACTAAAGTACATTTGACACTATGAATACATTAAATAATTGGACAAGTATGTGATTCAGTACTAATTAATAAGTTTTATCATGAGTATTTGCTGTGATAACACTGACCCATTAGTGTGAAAGTGTACAAGACTTCTGAAAGTGTTTCTAGTTTCTCTATGTTTAAAACATTTCAATTATTTTCTGATAGTAAATTGAAATGCCCTCTGCGATTTGATCTGATAATTGATTTTCACTTTTGATTTTACAACAATACCAGAAACAGCTTTGACAGTTCGCTCTCCAACAGGAACTGAACCAAGTATGTACCGCAGCTTAGTTGGAATTCTCTGAATTTCTCTCGTCAGTAGCCGTCATACTCTTTGTAAACCAAAGGAAAGTCAGAGTTCTTCTAGTGTTTAACAAGTATTGTAGATAGTGACCAGACCATCTGTCACCATTGGTTACTTCTAATATGGACAGCTACCGAAGAGTCAACTCCGAACACATGCAACATTTATCACAACAATATTGCCAACATCCATGACCTACTTTTCTTATATGTCAAAGAACTGACTACAATAAACATACTGCAATGGAACTATATAAGTATGTGAACATGTGAACTATATTGTGCCCTGTTGTCTTATAATTAGTCTCGTCCCAATTTTGACCTTGCAGTAAGGGTTTGAGGTGATAAAAACATCCTTAGGTGGTTTGCTTCACAAGCAACTTGAAACATTTGCATATCTCTTTGAAAAAAGGAAAGTCTTTTAATTTAATGAATTTAAAATCTACTCAGATTTTCTTGAGCAAATTTAGAACTACGCTTTTCTTTCTTTTGATTTTATTTTCTTTAGAGCAACTTCTGCACTGATACATTGTCTGTTACTTATGCCAAGCTGTTTAACCAAAATTATTTTTACTTTTTTGTTTTGCAAACTTAGGGTGACGTGTCGCAGAAAAATGAAATGGCATTGTCTGAACAATTAATATATGCTCGTAAAATCTGGCCAGGCTGCTATTCTCTGTTATCAACTTTGGCAAAAACAAACTAAGAGTAAACATAGTAGGGAAAAGAGATGACAATCAAACTGCAGAGACAAGAACTTATTCAATAAGCAATATATCGTCTGGTGCCTTATTTTGATGCTGACCTACTTCAATGCCATTTTTGTTCTCCTTCTGTTTCTGATATAAGCGACTTCTGCTGATGTCATAACTTTACTATATTGTAGTAAACGCACTTCACTACTGATCACGTTTATTGTGTGGAAAATAAGAGATGCAAAGGTAAAAGTTTATGGGTTTGGTCTCATAGAACACATTTCATATGTTCTTTCTAATGCAAAGGAAGTGAAACTTCATGCATCATATTCTTTGCAAAAATGAGCATGGGAAAACTGTCAGCTGCTAGTTGCTGTGCTCGCTGTTCCCATTAATAGGTCAAGTGACAGTCGTGTGAACAGCCATTTATTTATTGGGTTTAATTCATTCTTGTGTAATCAGTACACGTTACATACATTTGTCAACAATTTTTTTATTAATTGAAATTTAATTGAATGTTCATACTTTTAAATTGTAGGATAAAATAAGTGATGCCTAAGTTTAAGTATATCTTATCTTTTCAGGTTCAATAAAGAAACTATGTGCAGAGGCTACACCCCTACATCTACTAAGGTAAATGCTCTGGAGAAAGTCTTGCTGACAGGAGCTCCCATTAAAACCACTGCATAAATGTTAAATACAGTCTTTAAAACTGAAAAAATAACATGGAAAAACATATTTATGTGTTCTTATATTGTATATCCTGGCTGCTGCTGGTGGACACCATTAAGTACAAAACTCACAGTGTACTCAGTGCAGTATAGTGATAGAAAAAGCTGTATGGAGGCAGCCAGTCAGGGGCGTCATTTTAGGTCACTGTCAAAACAAATGGCCACAGCCATATTACTTATGATAAATGCTGTTAAAAATAAACAACCCTATTAGTTTGAATAGTTTCATAATGATTACTACTACACAAGCAGTGTAACAAACATGATTAAGGAACTAAAATGGTCAACATTAGAACAAAGGCAAACCATGCCAGTCTGGTCATGGTACACAATATGGAAAAGAAACAAGTCAATGTTGATCACAATCACCTTACAAACACAAGAAACAACACACTCCTCATCCAGCAATCAAAAAAACAATATCACGTGAACTCATACTTCCCAAGGACAATACGGCTGGAACAAATTACCGACCAAGATTAGGGCCCAACTGTGCTAGCTTTTATCAGTGGCCTGAACATTTTTTAAAGGTTTTAAACATTCAAAATAAATCATAAAGTAAGATCTTTAGAAAAATCTTGTTTTCTTTATTATCCTTTATAACTTTTAATGTTCCTGACAACTGCCTGTCTAGTATAGTCAGTATTGACTTTTAGCTATGACATAAGCTACGTTTTAACCCATCTGATATGTTGTATCTGGCTGTCAGCAAATTATATCTTAGCGGCGTCGAAACTGATCACTCGAGGACATAACCTGCTTTTTTGTTGGGGGTGCCACCAATCTTTAAGCCAAATTATGATACAGAATATAGATATCTACATACTTCATGGTCTTCAGTAAAAGGCTAATAATATACATACAGTCAGATTTAAAAACACTGTATGACAGAAAATGCACGAGTCGGTATGGACAGCCAATGGGCAATCTCTTGCTATGAAATGATCACAAACCATTCACGTGCAAAACAAGCATCCTTTGTTCAAAAAGGCTCATTTCTAATGAATGAAATGCATACATAAGCCTCTGTAACAGTGCAATACTATTCACCTTTAGTGTGCCAGAGGGATTTTCTTGGTGACAGTGATCAAATAGCTTCTTTCAAGCAGAATAAGCGAAATTTCTGTGTACTTTTCCGCGGGTTTCCTCGCGCTATTCAGTTAAACTCTTCACAATTTGTGGTCTCGTTATTTCTCGTGACAACGTGATATACATTTCTCAAAACTAGTTTTTCATAAATATTATATTGTTGGCATCCCCTAGTAGCGTTCTAATAGAAACTTTAATTTTGTCAATAAATTATTTATGAAATAAATTTATAGAAAAAATAGTCCAAAACCGAAAAAAAACATAATTTTTGTAAACAAATATGGCGGACATAAAGGCTCTGGAACACCCCACGTTAAAGGTTAAATATTTAAGTATTTAGCGTTTTAGGTTCAAACAAATACCTTTCCTTATACCGTGCAATACATCTCAATGAATTTCCGTGATATTCCTTACAAACAATGGTGTAGGACCTCATTATTTGAAAACTTCAAATAAGTTGTGACAAAAAACTAATGTGAGGGGGCATCTCAAAAGTATTATTGTCTGTCGTTGATATGTTTAAGTGAACAGTAACACTAATATAATATATGTATGTATAAAATTATTTTCTTCCTCCTTTACATTTAGATATGTAGAGATCTTTTTTGCAAAAAGCAGTTGTCTTGTTTGCAAAATCAAATTTCAGACTCTGATCTGGTCATTTTACTTTCCTTTGCTGTAACATTACAATAAATGTGATCCAAGTTCAAGTTCAAACAGTCAATACTGACTATACTAGGCAGGGAAGTTCTTGCAGCTGCTTCTTGGGTTCATACCAGTACTCTTGCCGAAAGTGAGGAATGTGGAATGGGACTGTAGGCTCTCATGTCTTGTTGGATTCGAACCAGCAACCTCCGGATCAGGAGTCCGACGCTCTAACCGCTTTGACCACCACTCCTCATCCAAAAGATTTGAAAAAGGGCAGTGTGCTTTAGGTCAAAAGGGCACCTTATGGCACTTGGTACTGAATATTTTTTCTTAGCAAATACAAAATGTCTAGACAAGGGTGTAACATTTCCATGATAAACCTGAGCCAGATCCTATTGCTGTTATCAACTCTTGAAGCTTGCAAATCTTTGGAAATCAACAGCTTTTGTGTTCAGTATTCATTGCAAACCTTACACACTTTTACTGAGTTCATACATCACATTACTTAAACTGCATTAAAGACAGTGGTAATGTGCTTGTTAGTGATATGATGGCATCATGTGCATTACTATTTTCAACTGTTATGGATTTTTTTTATACAGTACTTTATGTATTTTTGAATGCTATTTTCAGCCCAGTCATAGCCTACCTGTTGCTGTTGCTACTAATTTGAAAATAAAGATTACTGGATTACATGTACTTTGAATAGGTTCTATAATATTCAAAGTGTATCAGTATAGTTGTCTATTTTTCTAACATAACAATTTTGTAATGTAGGTGCCATATGAGCTTCTGAACAAGAAGTTTCGAACAGCTCAGAAAGCAATTGATCGAGAAATTTCCAAGGTGCAGGGAGCTGGTGGTGAGTTAGAAGTATGCCTACAGAAACCTCAGGTCACCATTGGGGAGGTGACAAAAGCACTAGATAGTATGGTAGAGAAACTGAAGCTTCTTAAGAGGAAGGTAATAACTGTAGATTATTTAGATCTTGCATAATACAGTGCTAACTTTGCTAAAATGACTTGGGTGTCATTCTGTTTGGGCTGATGTTTATTCTATTTAGGTGCTAATATTGTGCTGGTCTGAAAGGTAAAAGTTGAAGAAGATAGTTGATAAATAGCTTATTTTATTCTTAAAATTCTTCCTGCCAAAGATCTTTTAGCTATAGGTCATTGTACATTGTAATAAGTTCCTTCTTTATCATAACACATACAATGTACCCTACAATACTTAAAAACGGACAAAAATTCTTCTCACAAATTTTCTCTCAGACTCACTTAAATTTTTTATTTCAAATATTGACTTTAAGTTTGTTGATGTCTCATTGGTAAGTAAAATATTAATGGTTTGAAAAGAACATTGCTTTAGTAATTTTAATGTGAGGTGGGAAGTGGTGATAGACTTGCAGAATATCTTTAGAACTAGTTTAGATATTTACTTGAGACATGAAATTTGTCTGAGAGTTGTCACTACCGAAGAGTTTCAAAAGAAGATTTTAAAGAATTTAGAGAGAAGTTTATAAACTGAGTTCTGTAAACTCCCTACATTTTGATGCTGATAATAACAAGTCCCTGTGATGAATTCAAAATGAAAAAAAAATGATGAAAAAAAAAAACCACATTTTGGATTCATGCAGTACATTCCCCTGAAAATGTACATTCTAGACCATATTTATCTGTACAGAGAATGCCAGGATATAGTTTTATCAAATACAGCTATCCATTTAACTGACCATGTGAAGTTGGCTCTGTCAGTAGTAAAGTAACTGAGGACCACATTTTACTAGAAAGGTTTCCCTTCTTTCATTTATAGAGCAGCGAAACTCAACTCAAGTTTGACTGTTGATGTAAATAATTGGTATCTTTTGTCATTAGTATTTGTATTTATAAATATTAATAATTCATTCTACAAAATAAACTTCCCAAACACATATTTCATTCTCATCCCTCTGGACAGTATCAGTCTTAGCTCTTTGGTGTGGGTATGATTCATATTCACAAATAGCTCTAGATCAATTAACCCTACAGGCTGATGAAAGTATAAATGAAGAACTGGAAGCAGCAAGGATGATAAAGAGGCGGGTTGACCATCTGAAGGAGGCGGAGTATCTACATGAAAACACACGTCCACTTTGGCAGAAGAAACGATTAGACCGTATGCTGGTGGAATACTTTCTTAGGGCGGGATATTACAACACAGCATTGAAACTAGCACAACATTCAGAAATTCAGGTATGTTCCTAGTTAACCTGTATTTTTTACTCTCATCAAAATTCAGCATTTTGCTTCTTTAAATTTTATGTATTTTTTCAGTTTCGCACATGTGTAAGAAAAGTAGACAGGGTTCAGCATAGACTTTAATCAATGGAGAAGTTTTGTAAAAAGTTTCATTGTCACCTCGGTGAAAAAAAAGTTTTAAAAGATTATTTCTGAGATGCATCATTAGCAGACCTGAAGTAAGATGATTTTGTAAAATTCTCTGATTTCTAAACCCTCATGACACGACAGACCCAGCTCAGAAACAATATTTGTGAGGTACCCACTTTTTCAGTGTTGCTCACAGTAGAGAGAAGTGGGGTTTTTTTGTGTACAATTTTGAAACTTTACTTTTAAAGGTAATATAGACATACCAGGCACAGGCTACACTCCATTGCAAAATATGAAAAATTTGAAACACCAAGGTCTGCAAAAAAAGTCTGTAGGTGTTATGAGAATGGACCATGGCTTTTAGATTCCCAACAAATTCTTAATATGTGAATGTAAGCAATTGGCAAAAGATTGGAGTCTTGTTCTAAAAGGAACAAAGGGCAGAATGAAGCAAGTATAAGACAGCATTGTTGTATTGCAACATTAATAATTTTTCAGAAGTAAGAAACCTCAAAACAGACCTAAATAAGATTGGCAAGGGGTAAAATATCTTTCTCGAATTAGTCTGCCATTACTTCCAGTATTTCAGTATAACAATCTGACATATTTATTGTCCTAGCATAGTCAGAAACACATTTACATGTAACAGTAGACAATTCCCTGAACTGGTAAGATGTAATTTCTAATAGTCTGTGTTTTTCATGTAATTGCATGATTTACTTAGCAAAATTATTCTGTCTGGATATACCAAAACTCAGACCAATTGTTTACTAATATTGCATTGTCTTTTATCGATTTTGTGAGGCGAGATAATTATTTTGCCAAGATATTTGTATCTGACCTTTAAAATTTATGAAACTGGTATGACATTTGAACCGTAAAACAACATAAACTTTTTAAATAGAGAAGACACATGCTGAAATATATTTTTTCATAAATAAAATATATACCTGGTCTTTCTCTCTCTCTGTCAGTCTGTCTGTTAATCATTTAGTTTGTAATTATAAAATTTGATTATCATAGCAAAAGTGGTATGGCATTTCTTGAACAGGACCTTGTCTACTTACAAATGTATCTGTCCCTGTCATAAGTAACAAGCATTTTTGTAAATATAAAACTTTATCACTAGATTTATCAGGTTTTATAATCATTGATGAAAGTTTTAATGATAAAATCAGTTATTTAGAAGCAGCTGGGTTTTCTTTCATCTTGTATTTGGCTTGGGTGAAATTGCTAAATAGACCAAGAAAGTTTATATGAAGAGTATTTTTGGAATTATAAACAAATGCTAATATTTTGTGTTTTATGTTTGCAGGATCTTACAAACATTGACCTATTTATGACATCTAAGGCGATAGAGGAGTCACTAATTAATCATGAGACGGCCCCTTGTCTAACCTGGTGCTATGAGAACAAATCCAAACTAAGGAAGTTAAAGGTACTTACTTTTATGCATTTCCCAAATTAAATTTTGGTATTTAATGTTGGTGTTCAGAATTTTCTTCAAGTATGTGAGAACAATAAAAAGGGAAACACGTTGCTAGGCACTCTATGCCCTGGGCTTAGTTGAGTATTGTTTCCTAATTTTCATTAAAACTGTAAAATGTTAAATAAGTTGTTAATAAGGAAGCACAAGTTTGTCAGCCATCTGAGATTATGTTATCGCATACTTATTATGCCCCCCTTGGAAGATGAGGGGGCATATAGTTTTGCAAATGTCGGTCGGTCTGTCGGTAGACACTTCGTTTCCGATCAATAACTAGAGAACGCTTTGACCTAGGTTCACCAAACTTGGTTGGTCATCACCAGTAGATGACCCCTATTGACTTTGAGGTCATTAGGTCAGAGGTCAAGATCACAGAGACTTTCATCCTAAAAACGGTTTCCGATCAATAACTAGAGAATGCTTTGACCTAGGTTCACCAAACTTGGTATGCTGGTTGATCATCACCAGTAGATGACCCCTATTGATTTTGAGGTCATTAGATCAAAGGTCAAGCTCACAGGGACCTTCATCCTAAAAACGGTTTCCGATCAATAACTAGAGAATGCTTTGACCTAGGTTCACCAAACTTGGTATGCTGGTTGGTCATCACCAGTAGATGACCCCTATATATTTTGAGGTTATTAGGTCAAAGGTCAAGCTCACAGGGACCTTCATCCTAAAAACAGTTTCCGATCAATACCTAGAGAACGCTTTGACCTAGGTTCACCAAACTTGGTATGCTGGTTGGTCATCACCAGTAGATGACCCCTATTGACTTTGAGGTCATTAGGTCAAAGGTCAAGATCACAGAGACTTCCATCCTCAAAACGGTTTTCGATCAATAACTAGAAAACGCTTTGACCTAGGTTCACCAAACTTGGTATGCTGGTTGGTCATCACCAGTAGATGACTTTGAGGTCATAAGGTCATAGGTCAAGATCACAGAGACTTTCATCCTAAAAACGGTTTCTGATCAATATCTACTGAAGGCTTTGACCTAGGTTCACCAAACTTGGTATGCTGGTTGGTCATCACCAGTAGATGACCCCTATTGATTTTGAGGTCATTAGGTCAAAGGTCAAGCACACAGGGACCTTCATCCTCAAAACGGTTTTCGATCAATAACTAGAGAATGCTTTGACCTAGGTTCACCAAACTTGGTATGCTGGTTGGTCATCACCAGTAGATGACCCCTATTGATTTTGAGGTCATTGGGTCAGAGGTCAAGGCCACAGGGACCTTGATCCTTAAAACGGTTTCTGATCAATAACTAGAGAATGCTTTGGCCCAACCACAAGCAATTAGGTGCTGCTGGGGGGCATATATGTTTTACAAACATTTCTTATTCATCATAAACTTGGAGTTGGAAGGGTGCTTTTTATTCTTTGTTTGTGTTTATAATACATGCATATTATTTTATTGCAGAGTACTTTGGAATTCAAGCTTCGTCAGCAAGAATTTATTGAAATGATAAGAAGTAACTGCCGTCTTGATGCTGTCAGGTATATAAATAAAAACCATGTAATTTTTTTTGCAAAAGTTTTTATTGTGAGCTGTTACCACTCTGACCATCTCTGTTGGCAGATGGGCAAGATATACTGTATTGGAAATGAGACTGTTACAATGATAGGGGAAATGACCTACCATAAACTTTGCCTTGTGTACAAAGTAAGAATGTTTTGGAAATGACTTTATTTGGAATTGAAATTGAAAAAAATACAATGCAAAAATGAAATGAACTTGAAGGAGATGCTTAGATCAGTTAACTTGCCAGACAGATGGTGCAGGAGTTGCAGGTTCAAGCCATCTCATATAGTGTTTCCATGTATCATTTCCTTACACACATGGCATGAATAAGATAAGGACCGGTGGGTCTTGATCTAGATTTTCATTTTGGTATTAATATTTCTGGTGGTGTTGGTCTTGCGTGCAACAGGCAGAAACTGACAGTAGAAAAAGTAAATTTCATGCTTACGTTAAAAATAATCCTTTGTATTTTTATAACTGTACAGTTCTGCTGTAAAGACCACTTATGTTATTTCAAATTCTAGCAAAAATCAGCAGTGTGAAAGAACCAAAATATAAACTTTAGAACAAATACGGCCCATCTTTATGACAGATTCACTAAAACGACTTTTTGACCAGTCTTCTTAATGGAACTGTACTGTATCTATCAGTGTTATCTATTGCATAATAATTCTTTCACAGGCATGCCAGAAAGTATTTTGGTAACTTGACTGAGGACCAGCACCTTGGAGAGATTCAAACAGTTATGGGATTGTTAGCATTTTCACCCGATATACAAATATCACCATATAAGGTAATTTATTTATATAAAATGCTCAACAAAAACTGAATATGTTAAATAAAGATGTCCTAAATGCCTGCAAACTTTAGAATGATGTAAAAATGTTATAGCAGTTGATAGAGATTTCATATACTATTTCAGGCATGTTGAGGATTCTTCAGAAAACATCTTGTAGAATAGACCTTATTTAATAACCTTAGTGAATTATTCTAACTCTTCCTCTCTGATGACTCTGTTTTGAAAAGTACGATTAATTTGTAATATTTTTTTTTCTCTCAAAAGATAAATTATTTATGGACATTTTTTGGTACAGAACACAAGATTCAAAATTATTTTTAATCAGTGCAAGTAAATGTATTTTAACATATTTATTAGATGCATTCAACCATATCTACTTTATCTAGCTTTACTACCAATATGATGTCTCGTTATATTTTCTATTCTATTTTAGTTTATTCATTTTATTGTAATGTGCACAGATGCTGGTGTAATATCCAGTGTGGTTTTGTTGTAATAGATTTCCGTGTTTACAGGAGTTACTGGACCAGGAGAGATGGTGTGAACTAGTTCAACAGTTCAGATATGAAAATTTCAAGTTACACCAATTGAATAATGCCTCTGTGTTTACTGTCACATTACAGGCAGGGTTATCTGCCCTTAAAACACCGTATCCTTTTTTATGTATCAGAGCAAGTAAAGGAAGGATGCCACACAAGGAACAAGAAACTTAAAGAAATGCCTGTTTAATTGTATATAGCTGAACGGTCAGACTGTTAGAAACTTTAGCCAATAATAAAATCGTAGATATGAATGCGGCACTTCTAACGATACGTAGTCATTAGTCACAGTCCCATTGTGACTGAAGTTTGAATTTGTAAATAAGAAATAAGTAGAATTTCTAAATTTCTTTGATTAGCTCTGTTCATAAACAGAACTAATGCAGATAAGTATTTGTCCTGATTTCTTTATGTGCAAACACTTTGTTTCAAATTGATACTTGTTTATTCTCATTTATATGTATTACTTCTTAACTATAACCTCCAGATACTGCTATAAAGCTGAAGGCTCTAGTAAGAATGCTGAATGTCCAGTATGTAGTAAGAATCTCAACAGGCTTGGCCAGCATTTGCCATATGCACACTGTGCTAACTCCAAACTGATCTGTCACATCAGTGGTCAGGCCCTTAATGAACATAATCCACCCATGATGTTACCTAATGGATATGTGTATGGTTGTAATGTAAGTATAATGTGTTCTGTTTAATGAATAAAATATAGGAAACTGATGCTGTACTGTACATACAGATTATTACTCATGTCAGATATTGAACTTATCTAGATAGTACAAACTTTGATCTTTAGGTGAGCTATTGGGATCATTGATTGTCCGGCATCCGTCAGCATGCGTCATGCGTCGTCAACAATTTGACTTGAACGACTTATCAAGTTTGCTGAAATTATACCCCTGGGGTCAAATTTGGCCCTGCCCTTTGGGTCAATTGAATTTACATAGGCTTATATATTGAAAACTTAAAAAAAAAACTTCTTGTCTGAAACCACAAGGCCCTGAGCCTTAAGATTTAGTGCCAAGCATTCTCTAGTGGACCTCTATCAAGTTTGTTCAAATTATACACCTGGGGTCAAATTTGGCCCTGCCCTGGTGGTCAATTGATTTTACATAGACTTATATAGGGAAAACTTTGAAAATCTTCTTGTCTAAAACCACAAGGCCCTCAGCCTTAAGATTTGGTATGTAGCATTGTCAAGTGGATCTCTATCAAGTTTGCTCAAATTATACCCTTGGGGTCAAATTTGGCTCTACCCCGGGGTCAATTGATTTTACATAGGCTTATATTGGGAAAACTTTTAAAATCTTCTTGTCTGAAACAACAAGGCCCTGAGCCTTAAGATTTGGTATGTAGCATTGTCTAGTGGACCTCTACTAAGTTTGTTCAAATTAAACCCTGGAGTCCAATTTGGCCCGGCCCCAGGGGTCAATTGATTTTACATAGGCTTATATAGGGAAAACTTTGAAAATCTCTTTGTCTGAAACCACAAGGCCCTGAGGCTTAAGATTTGGTATGTAGCATTGTCTGGTGGACCTCTACCAAATTTGTCCAAATTATGCCCCTGGGGTCAAATTTGGCCTTGAATTTATAAAGGGAGACTCTTAAAAAAGCTTCTGATGTTTGCTCAACAGCAGACCAAAAGGCGAAATATTCAGGTGAGCGATCTAGGGCCATCATGGCCCTCTTGTTTATATTTATCATGTGCAACATTTAAGTCTAATTTAGAAAAGAAACAATATAGTCAACTCTGAGGTGGTAGTATCTGGAAGAATTTATTTCTGGAAGATTTCTTTTTTAACCTTTATCATTTAATCGAATTACAGAAATAGTGCAGATGAAACAATTTTATGTGTTCTGTATTTTACTGCCCTTAAAATCTCAGACCTTTCACCTTCTTGGATGATAAGAGAATAGTAGCAATCTAGGGCCATTAAATAAAACTGTATTTCTTTTGCTCAGCCCGAAGATTACCCTATAGTAGATCAAGTATGTATCCATTTATACCCATGTTACTATGCTCCTGTTATGAAGTGTTTACAGTTGCTGAATTAATGTTGAGCTGAAATCTGACTGCATTTTCATGATGATTCATACAGAAGTTCATTACTGCTCGGTCCTAGAAAGATCTTTGGGCAAACTGCCTGCTTGAAAAAAAAAAAAATGTTAAAAGCAGTATTAAATCCAGTGTAACCTAAACAAAGCAAAGTCTCATTTTACATGATTTTGTTTTTACAGGCCCTTGAAGAGATGGCTGCCCAGAATGAAGGCAATGTATTCTGTCCTCGAGGCAAGGAGGCTTTCCATATTAAGAAGGCAGAGAAAGTGTTTGTCATGTGATCAAGCTGGTAATACCAGTCCAGGAAACATCTTCTTGTGAAGCAACAGCTGTTGAGAAAATTTCTAATAAAGAAAACTCAGATAGTATTATTATAAATATAGACATTCAATAGAACAGAATTAAACTTTGTCTTTATTGAAAGTGCCCTTTGAGGATTTTGTTTCAACATTAATCTTACTTTAACCAAAACATTCAAAAAATGTTCGACAATCTGAAAAATAATTATGTACACAAAATATTGAGATTCAACTTCTTCTTATGATTAGGAAAGGTATTCTTCAAAGCATGATTCTTTTGAAAATGATGATGTTCATTACTGTGCCGTAAAATCAGAAGTTTTTGTAAGCCACTTACTTTGAAAGTTAGCTTCTATCTGACATTTACAAACACGTTTTTTATTTTTGAAAAGGTAGTTAATATGTAAAAGACAGATTGTTTAAACACAATGATGCTTTGTTCTTTAATGGAATTCTTTTGTTCCATTCATTCTAGTATTGTTTTTTTAGGTACAGAAAATTAATTCTCTTGTTATTGGCTCAGAGAACCATAGATGCAACACAGCTGAGACAGATATATCTTAATAAACTTAAATAAAACAAGTATCAAAAATATCATAATAATATTTTACTGATAGAAATTTTTGATTTTGTGGCATGGTTCCGAAAACAAATTTCTGTCAGAATGAGCTTTTTCATACACACGATGTTAAATAGACAGATATAGGATGTATGCTTAAGTTGTTTGACATTTAGTTTTTGTATTGTTCGTGTATATAACTGAATGTTTAAGAATTGATTCAGAGTTGCAGAACTTGGTGCAGTAAACATTTCATTGTTAAACATTCTTTAAACTTAATACATGTACATGTTGAACAAGTTTCTGTTCAGTTTGATAGACAATGTACAAGTTCAATTGCCTGATTGTTTTCTTGTCCTTGCTCTACTTGTCAAAAAATTGTCTGCACATGTTTGTCTAATTAAAAGATGAAATTCAGTGAGCCATCAGGAATTATTTGGAGTGCTTTGAGTTAATGCTTTGCTTAACATGAGTTAAATACCAGCTGTTCATAAAGTTGGTGTTTTTTTTCGTTTTGTTTTTTTCATGGCAAGTTAAAAACATGTCATAACAAACATATTAAGTTTGAATGGTTATCTTTTATGTGTGTAAACCCTTATATGCATACATTTATACTATGATTCATTACTTTGTCATAAACTTAAACTACCTCAGTAGTAGAAAAGTAAGTCTCAGTCAACTGCAGTGTTCATGTTAGATGTGAAGGAGAGAGCATATTAAGCTCAGATACATGTAAGTGCTGTAATATCTCTTTTACTGACACCTAGCTATTTTTCCCTTCCTTGTGAACATTACCATAAATACTTTAATAAATGTTTCAAGTAATGTTTTATGTTTCAGAGGAGTGGTGTTTATTTTTCCAGTGTTTTGTTTTTAAGAGATTCAAATCATGTAAAGTTTAAACTATAGTAAGTTTGTAAGTGTACATCAGAAGACAGTTTTTGAGATTTGAATTTTGTTAAGTTGAAATTTATTAAAACAATGTCAGAGAAGGCATTTATTAGAAAAAAGCATGTTGTATCAAGATTTTATGTAAAATGGGTGTCAGACTGATGCTTACATGTTTAGAATTTAATACTTGGAAACAACAGACAGGGTATAACAGCTATTGATTCTGTATTAGCAAACAACACTGTAGTTTGACGAAGATAAGTATTAGATCTAGCATATTTTGTAATACAATAGTGTAATATGGGTATATAAGTGATCTGATAGTTCAACTGACATCTTGTTTAATCATTCTTCATTGTTGTTGTTGTTTTTTTCAGACTGATTTTGAATTTATTACTGGTATGCTGAAGTAATGTACATGCATATAGAAATATACTTGTGCATTGCTTTCTGTCTTTGCACAGACATGTTCATGATACTTTTTTTGTCTTTCTTTTTTGACCCATAGTGTTGCTAGTGCAAAATTATAAATCATGATTTCTTTAGCATCCAAAGTCAGTCATGTCCCAAAATACAGAATTTAAAAATATTAAGACAAAGAACAAGTATCATTGATGGAGAAAAGTGTGTGTGTTTAGAGTATTATTTTCATGTGTTCATTATAAACAAACCATTCTTGTGTATTAGGGGTGTGAAAGACACTGTGTATTCTAGAAAAGCAGAGAAGTGCTGTGGTTTATTGTGCATATTTTGTTGTGATAGCCAAGTAGCATCATCTATCAAGATATGGATGTAAACACACCTTCAGTTCTACATTTTGTCTGCCCACATAAAGGCCATACACATTTATTGTCTTTAAAGCAGTTTTATTTACATATTTTAGCTTTATATATTATAACAGCTTTTGATTATTTTGTTTCAGATGTTATTCCAAAAACAGAACAGATCTAATTATTTGTAATTTCTTACAGTGTTCCTTCTTGAATTTAAAGGTATGGGTGAAAGTAGGCTGTCTGGTTGACTCCTTATCTGCTTCAATAGGTATACTTGTATATATCACAAAATTTATCAAAATGAGGGTGGTAAGACCCATTCTAGGGAGTGAAATACCCCAAATATGTGGAATGGAGAAACACTTTTTGTCTGCACAGTGAACATTAATAGTGTTTTCTTTAAGGTGAAAATTGAAAGTAGGAAATGAAGGTCTTACACATGTGCTAGCTTGTGCTTATATGATGTGTTACACTCCTGTTACATGTAAAATGATCAAAAAACATTCTCACAAAATTATCCTTCTAAATACTGTAAATACATGCCTAAGTGTGTGCCATTGTTCAATATATATTCATTTTTTAGGTATAAATGAAAGCTGTATGTTCAGAACTTACATTTATGTATTATTTTCATTTGCAGTGTTTTCTGTATGTTTACACACATTCTTCAAAAGTAGAAGGTGCTTAATGAGTGTGTTTGACTGATAATGTGTCTGCTTTGTACATGCATTGTCAATAGCTTCCCAAGCTCAAGTGTAAAAAATTCAGTTTACTCTTTTAAAGACTGTGTAGATAAAAATAATTATGTTAAAGCTTCAAATAATAAAGTATTACATATTTTCAAGTATCTTTATTCTCTGTTGACGTGTAAATATTTTCCTATGTGTGTATTTTTGGGATGTATTTTTTCTTATTGCTTATGCGTTGAATATGTTTAAATATAAAGGAAGCAATATGTCATAGTTGTTCTATTTTAGTTCTGTTTTTCCACTGAATGCATAATATGTAACAGTCTTAATGAAAGGTTCAAAGAAAAACTTATGGTCATTTTAGGGAAACATAAAAATGTTTTGCCAATGATAATGCTTGTGATAATAAAGTTGAAAATGCACTACTAGCTTCTCTTATATATGTTCTTCCATCATAAATTGTTCTCTATCTGCTTAATATCTGTCTAATTTGATATTCCCAAATAGTAATTTTGGGATGACTGCTATTTCTGCTTTAAAAGAATTTTACTCAAGTTCTTACGAACATGAAAGTCCGTAACAGAAAGTTGCAATGCATCTTAGAATACACAACCCAGAGCAGGATTCGAACTCCAGTCTTATCGCATCGAAGACCAACAGTCTAACCACTGAGCCAAAGAATTGATTCCCTGATGCTGTTGTCAGAGGTTTATACAATTATAGGAGGACATACATCAGACCGTAACAGAGTATAGTACAATTTTGAAAAACCAGCTCACTTAAGACGTGCGTTATACATGTTTCTCCGGGAAGGCTCCTCAGAAATACACAAGTTCACCTAGAAGCTTCTAGAAGCCTAAAACATTGTCCCTCTAGACTAGTGGTATTTGCTTTAATTTACATTGTGAACTCTATATTCTATCTTGTTTGTTTACATGTTCTTGTCACTTGTGGCAAATGTAATCAATGTTTTCTTCAGCAATACTTCTGAAAAAGGATCGTGAAACGATCACCTCCAAGTAAGGCATCTAAAATAGAGTGCAGAGATAAGACACAGCAATAACATACTAAAATGTCCATTATCGAATTGTGTATAATTCTTTCCCTTCAACATCAGATAAAATATATATGGGAGACTGCACACACTTATTTTCAAGAAATACCAAGGTGTTGACCTCTGAGATATGACCTTGCACAATACCCTGGTAATGATTAACAAAAACCCCTACCCTTCACATGAACTTGCAAATGTTTTAGATTTATATTTTATTTTCTGAGAACTAACCCAATAAGTAGAAACTTAAGAGATGAAAGAGAGTGACAAATATCAGTAATAGAAAAAAAAAAGAATGGCAGACTGCACACATTGCAGTGCCGTACGGGAGCGTCATAAACAGTTGAGTTATCCCCCAACTTCCCAAATTTGAACCTAAGTTACTAGAGAAGCAAGGTAGAAACATCGTAAACCCTACGGCTCACACAGCGCGCCCAATGAGAGCGGCCGTGGGCCAATTTAGAGTGGTGCTCGATCGTGCGACAAGGCAGCGAGAGCGCCGGTATCAGAAACGTGTGAAGGGACAGCTGCTCTGGACAGATCTGCCGAAAGTCAGCGATCAATGTTCAGATGTGTCAACCGGGACACACGCTCCGACAGATAGCTCGGAATAGAGAGTTTATATACCAAGACGAAATTTAAAACACATTCGCAAGCCGTACATAATATGATGGGCGTTTGTCAAAATGTTGTCATGTTTTTTTAATTTAAATTACTACAAGGCTGAATTTAAACGAAAAGTTGAAACAGGTTATTTATATGAAGTACAGATTTAGCTAAGAAATTATTTTTCTATGTCTTATTTTGGTATTTTTTATATTTATGTACTCCGAGCAAAACTTATTAAGCAATAAAGGGAAGTAAACATTAATAGGGATAGCCTCCCTTGATTCTGTCTGCTATTTTAAAAAGTTTATCTGCATTTCCTCTCGATGAAAAATTGAGTGAGATGATTGCAGGCTTAGTCCAAGTTCAATGAATCATTGATCACCCTATAGATCTAATATTAATTAATTCATAAAAATAACAATAATTGGACCATGTAGTATAAGATTATCAACGATATGGTCTAAGTTTACATTTTCATTTTTTTCAACTTTTCAGATAATAATAGACTGTTTTGAAATTAGTACTCTGACGATCAGACGGTACGTTAATAACGGGATAAACGGTCCATTCCATGATACTGTATAATAATTTCTATTAATCATTTTGATATCACGGACATCATATGCAATATGCAATTTAGATTTAGTTGAAAGATTGTTGTGTGATCCATGTTTCAGTAACATTTGAAGACTAAAGTCACATTCTAGAAAATCTGGATTTTACGGTAATTCAAAAAGCGGAAAACATCATGTGTATGCAGATATCGACGTTAATTAGTTTATGACGTCAAACTTTGACGTCGTTTTTTCGATGACGTAAATTTGACCAGATTGTTGATTTTGTCACTTCACATATGGAAGTGTTTCTGTGTTTTCAACACAAGCTGCTTCCTTGAAAGATAAAATAGGAGCTAGATAACCAGGGCCTTAACTGAATTCAACACCCTACTATCATAACTCGCAGTTTTTGGGGGTGTTTCTATTCTATTGACCAAACATCATTGACCAGTTGACCATTGACCAATAGACCAAACTGTCTATTCTATTGCCTACTAAATCATTGACCAATATGTAATATACAGGTAATTGTATCCACTGAAGGTGTCAAATTGAACTGTTATAAAGAGATTAATTGAGGATAATTGCTTACAATGACATTTGTGTAACTTTTAATATTAATTCATTATGTACACTTAATTTTTATCTCAATCATACTTGAAATATTCAACAAATATTACTTAATATAATTGACAATGTACAAACAATATGGCATATGTTCATCATTTAGTCTACTAACATTATTTACTAATAAAAAAATACATTGCATGTAATGAGTATGCATTAAAAATACTGTAAGACAAATCTGATTTTGAAATAAAATGAATATATACACTAGATGTGAATTATTAAAAATCCATGGAGATGACTTTTCAAAATCGTTTGCACCAACCACCAAGACTATGACCTGAAAACAAAAAAAATCTATAATCATTTCCATATAATGGTCAATTTATCCTTTCTGCATCAACTTTTTAAGAATTAGTATTTAGTCAAAAATTTATATTTATTTTGAAAGCACAGTACTTATTAACCATTATTTTTTTAATTAATATAGAGATCAATTCTACTTCAGAAAATGTTTCAATCATCTTTTCAATTTACCAGCATTTAAGTTATTGGGCCAAATCATTGTCATCTTAAGATATGTATTTTTACAGAACCCTATCAATATAGTAATTTATTGTTGCTTGGTTATACATGTATATTTCAAATTAAAGCTGTTAATGCATTGTGTATTTCAAGTAAGTCAGATTTTCAAGTAAGTCATTTTTTAACTTCACACTATTAATTAAAAAAAAATAAGTGTGTGTAAATGTAATTCAGTTCATTAGTTTATTATAGTCTCATTCATATGTATACAATATACATTTCATACATATTTGATAAAATAATATAAGATTATACATATGACCATTCTTTTATTAGAATTATAAGAGACTTATAATATTGCTTATAATATTGTGACACACCATGGTGGTTTTAAATGTACATTTTAAAAGCTATAACAGGATATAGAATAAAAGACATACCTATATTGATAAAGATATTTCAACCATTAAATGTATTATTACATGAGGGGCAATTTAAATACCTTCTTCAACTTTATTTAAAAAAAGTATTACATTTTAGTTTTTACATATATTCTCATATACTTGGTATATTGGTTTTACATATACTGAATAACATGAAATATATATTATTATTTGTGCACTTAGAAATGAGAAAATACACTGAACTTATAAATTCAGATATTAGAGGTATAACTTTCATAAAGGTGTTAATTCAATTCCATTTGAGTGAATCAAAAGGTGTTAATAAGATTAAAAAGCCTTAGAAAATGTGTTACTGTGAACATAAACTGATCGTTTTGATCAGTTTTTACTTACATATTATGTTAAATTAGATACAATAATGAAAAACAAGTTATTTACATAAATTAATATTTTTTTGCAAATTTTATTACATACCAAAAGAAGAACCTAGATACAACTGTGATAGTTTTTTTCATAAATAAAAAAAGAGCATATCAACATTTCCAATACTCATATTTCACCTTTGTTAATACAATTTATATCAATTTAAATTGATGAAATTATCCATTTATATCATTAATTCCTTTTTTATAATGCTTTGTAAAGCAGTATATAACAATTATAAAAAATGCTATGTAAATAAATTTAATCAAAATATTTAAAAAAATATACTACTCAAATATATGCCATTCTAAAATAATAATGACATTATAATAAAATATAATAAAATATTTCACATTTTACCAGACCTTAAAACAACATAGTTATAATCAATACCAGGATATATCAAAGATCTTTATCCATAGTTATATAACGTCTCTGGATATAACTATACTTATTAATCAGTGACAAATATCTAATTGAGAGAATAGTTTTCATCGCAACATTTGAGCTCAGTAAAAAATATATTTGTATAGGACATATTTATTAATTATTATCTACTATTGAAATACTACGAATTTTTATGCAAATATCCACTTACCGAAAAATAGGGTGCCACTTCAAATATTGTTCTCTCCTCCAAGAATTGCACAATTCTATATCCAGAATAAGAGAAAACACTATACTCATCCTCAGGAAAATATTCAGACAAATACTTGGTCTGACTATGTCCAACAACCAAAGTCATGCTTAATTATTTAAACCAAATGGTATTTCACTCAAAGAAATTCCACAAAATTCCAAACTTTTGAAAGTTAACAATATCACAAAAACACTGATGAGAAATTATATCAAGTAACACTCACACAATTTTACACAATTTCAAATGTGAATAAGTATAAGAATATAACTTGCTACAGAGTCAATATGTTCTTTGACATAGAATATGTGCCCTCAATAATGGTGTATTTATACATTGGTCAGGATTATTAAATGATAATTGCATTCACACTCAAAAACAAATGCTGAAT
Organism: Cyclina sinensis; assembly: GCA_012932295.1. NCBI lineage: Eukaryota > Metazoa > Mollusca > Bivalvia > Venerida > Veneridae > Cyclina > Cyclina sinensis. Next base: position 267,879 of record JAAONU010000016.1, on the reverse strand, counting down.
AAAAAGATATACCTTCAAAGAAACAAATTATTTCTTTAAACTTTAAAATAGTTTTTGATGTTCAAACAAATTATTTCTTTCTACTTTCAAATAGTTTTTGATGTTCAAACTAATTATTTTCTACTGTCAAATCAACTTCAAAAACTTGATTAGTTATTCACAAGAAAAAAACAGCAACAATCATTGCTTTAATTTTTTCATTACAGTTTCTCTTATTGGACCCAATTTGTTTAATTAACCAATTATAAGGATTAAACAACAAAGCCAAAGTCAAAGTCAAAACACACACATTTCATTTTCACCTAAATATCAAGTTTCAAGTTTCAAATTTATTGGCATATCAGCAAATCAATTGCCTTTGGCCATTTACATAGGTAAAAAAAAAAATATGGCAAAGACATCATACATAAGTTAATCATATAAACACAATATAAAAAAGAAGAATTAAGAAACAGTCATATCTGACAGGGTATTATTACGGTCTTTGGTAGCTTGTTTAATGAATTTACAAACATTAACTAAATATTTTCTATTAGAAGTCGACATAATAGATATCAACTAAACTTTTTAACATTGAAACACTAGTTTATCACAGGTTAATCACAGTAGTCAACAGAATAGTCAATTTGGTCAATTGGGCAATTGTCAATGGTCAACTGGTCAATGATGTTTGGTCAATAGAATAGACAGACCCAGTTTTTGGTTAGTTTTAATACAGTCTGATACATATAAGTACTTAGCTAGATCATAAAATCAAATGCGAAGAAAATTATGCAAATCGTGCACCAAGAAAATGCATTTCTATAAATGTTTTATTAAAAAAAGAAAAGAAAGAAAAAGATTTAAACAGTGCAGTTTCACTGCTAAAAAATTCATTTTTCAAACAGATCTATTCTTAAAACTGGAAGGTGAATGTTTAATTTGACTTGCAATTAAAATTCAGAATTAAGTACAAGAGTGTTTGGATGAAATTCTTTGCAGATTAACCAATCTGACTAAGTAGGGTATGACTTTAATCAGAATGCAGAGTCACTATTTTTTGTCTTGGAGGAAGGCTATGATATGCGGTTATTTTCTGAGTGGATGATGATTTAGCTTCTGAGTGGATGATGATCTAGCTAAAAATACTTGTGTGACAGAGGAGACCTAAATACCGTTGATCAACCGAGAATCTTGTATATCATAGAAAAATGATGTCTGATCTCTTCGCATGTGCGGTGTTACCAAAATGAGAGTTTAACTAGTACATGTATACTTTTCACGAGCAGCCGTCAAAACAACAACAACAACAATCATGGCAGCGCCCATAAAATTCGACGTGGAAATAAAAACAACAGATGCTAAGAAGGTAGGAAAGTATAACTGAGTTGAGTCGACTTGTAAAATGACAATAAGACAAATTTTAGTAAGTGCATGTCTAATCGATCGTAGGAAAGCCCCATTTTCAACGTTTTGTCGATTTGTCTTATAATTTCGCGAGCTAGGTCTAAGAATCTATTTTTCATCTTCAGTTATTGCCGCGCACACAATGTATTTTCTCTATTTTGGCGTTCTTTTGGGGTACATTAGCTACAGTTAATTAAGCAGTTCTGGCTCACTTACTGTAGAAGAGTTGTTAGCATGCGCATTATAGTGCTTTTTCATAATGTAATAGTGGCCAGGTTCGAGAGTCAATAAAGCATTAGTGAAAACCCTTTACTTTAATAATTGGCCGTTTGTTATTTAAAACAACGAACATAAAATGACTGACAATGACTTTATTAGTCAATATGTTACCACGTATATCTTTTAGAAAGAGAATGTATTTATTAAAGACATGTTTGAAAATTAATTAATCCCTGATTTAAACTTAAACAAAAGAAAAACAAGTATTTATTTAAGAAAAGACAGTTGGAAATGGTTAGCAATAATTGCTATAAGAGGACTAAGTCCTTTTTAAGTTCAAGACTAAGTCTTGACGATACTGACCTAGCGGTCAGCACCCAACTGCAGAACATTTAATATCACTGGTATATATAGATAAAATTCACAAGATTCTCGTGCAAAATATACACTAGATGAGTCCTGTTACAATAATACACATGTCTAGTCCTTTATAGAAAGACGTGACATGTTCTTATTTTTCTTTTTTTACGTTATATTTATTGGCAAATGCAACATTGTATTGTGGATTTTACCAATAAAAGTATCATCAAATCCACCATCTACGTCTAAATATTTGGACTAACAAATGTCTAGACTACTCTGTCAAAACAAACATGTACATTCTTTGACAGTACTTGTGTTATAATTTTTGTACCTGGGTAAATACACACCTTCACTGTGGGAGTTCTGAATCACTTGCATGTATTCCAGATCACTAGATGTATAAATCATCTCTGCACTTCACTTATAATATTACAACACAATATCCACTTATACCATTTATATCAGAAAAAAAATATCTCCATTAAATGCAAGGTTAATATAACCCAGTAAAACAAAACAAAAATTGGTGGTTTCCTAATATTTTTATCATAAAAGCACTTTAAATTTTAGAGAGCTATTTTTAGATACTGTTACACCAAAAAATTTTTGCAGGCACAGTTTTTGTGTGGCCTGCTACGAAGTAGCTGCGACATATAGGGATCACTTCTCCGTCGTCTGTCTGTCCGTCTATCACAAAACTTGTCCGGACTACTCCTCAGAAACTACTGGTGCGATTTCATCCAAACTTTACAGGAATGATCAGTACCAAGTCTAGTTGTGCATATCTTCAGCTTTTTCCAGTCCAATGATTTTTGTGAGAGTTATGGCCCTTAAATGATTTTTTTTTTTTTTAGTTTGTCCAGACTACTTCTCTTATACTACTAAAGCAATTTTAATGAAATGTTACAGGATTGTTCTGTACCTCACAGGTTTTTCGGTTTAATGATTTTTGGCTGAGTTATGGCCCTTGAATAAAAAAATGCACTTTAGCCTACAAACTGTCCAATCACCTCTCAATACTACTGTTTAATTGGCTATCATCAGGTGACATATGTGATCACTGATCGCCCTTGTTATAAACATGAATTCTGCAGACACATTATATCACAACATTCAAAAAACATTTTATATGTACTGGAATAGGTACAGAATTTGATATTTTAAAATAACTTTGGTGATCTATATTCATTCCCAATAATTATACCCCAAAAACGAAGTTTTTGGGGGGTATATAGGAGTCACCTGTTGCTTGGTCGGTCAGGTGGTTGGTTGGTCTGTTGCAATTTCCTTGTCCGTAGCATAACTTGAAAACTAATGGTTTGAATTCAGTGCATATTCATACAATGGTCAAGCACAATGAGAGAAAATGCATTGTTCAAGAATCATAACTCCATCTTCTCTATTTGCAGAGTTATTGACCTTTGTTGGTTTTCCTTGTCTGGAGCATAACTTGAAAACTAATGGTTGGAATTCAATGCAACTTCATACAATGATCAATCACAATGACAGAAAATGCAGTGTACAAGAGCTATAACCCAATCTTCACTATTTGCACAGTTATTGCCCTTTGTTGGTTTTCCTTGTCTGGAGCATTACTTGAAAACTACTGGTTGGAATTCAATGCAACTTCATGCAATGGTCAAGCATAATGAGAAGAAGTGCAGTGTAGAACAGCTATAACTCCATCTTCACTATTTGCACAGTTATTGCCCTTTGTCGGTTTTCCTTGTCTGGAGCATAACTTGAAAACTACTGTTTTGAATTCAATGCAACTTCATACAGTGGTCAAGTTTAATGACAGAAAATGCATTGTACAAGAGCCATATCTCTATCTTCACTATTTGCAGAGTTATTGCCCTTTGTTGGTTTTCCTTGTTTGGAGCATAACTTGAAAACTACTGGTTGTAATTCAATACAATGGTCAAGCACAATGACAGAAAGTGCAATGTACAAGAATCACAACTATCTTTAATTGCCCACAACCATAACTCTATTTCAATTCTTTTACAAAGTATTCTGTTACTAATATCTTCCTCAGTTCCATAGCAGTCTTGAGGGGTTATTAATCACATTTAGTGATAGCTCTATTTTTCTTTTTAAAATTCAGCCAGGTGATCCTGAATGACCTGTGATCCAGATCTCCTTAACTGAGTGTATTTCTTGCATATTATTTGCAGCAAATATTTCACACCTAATGTAAAATAATATAAAATGTTGTCTTGACAGGGGTAAAACTTTACCAAGTTAAATTTTCATCCTTTTTGACCCCTCAAGCTTATTTGATATGGTTATAAGAAAATTGTTGAGTTATTTTTTAGCTCACCTGAGCACAAAGTGCTCAAGGTGAGCTTTTGTGATCGCCTGATGTCCGGCGTCCGTCGTCCGTGCGTGCGTGCGTGCGACGTCAACTTTTTCTTCAAACAACTTCTTCTCCTGAAATGCTGGGCCAATCTTCCTGAAACTTGGCAGGAATGTTACTTGCATGAAGCTTTACCAAAATTGTTCAAATGGTTCAGGTCCATTGCATTTCTAGGCCACAGGAGCTAAAAATAGATTTTCAAAGTTGGAACTTTAAAAAGCTTCTTCTCTAGAACTACAAAGCCTGGAGCTTAGATATTTGGTATGAAGCATCATCAGGTGGACCTTTACCAAGTTTGTTCAAATCATGACCCCTGGGTCAAAAATGGCCCTGCCCCAGGGGTCACTAGTTTTACATAGAGTTATATAGGAAAAACTTTAAAAATCTTCTTGTCTGAAACCACAAGGCCTAGAGTTTAGATATTTGGTGTGCAGCATTGTCCAGTGGACCTCTACCAAGTTTGTTCAAATCATGGCTCCTGGGTAAAAAATGGCCCAGCCCCGGGGGTCACATGTTTTACATAGAGTTATATAGGAAAAACTTTAAAAAATCTTCTTATCAGAAACTGCAAGGCCTAGAGTTTAGATATTTGGTGTGCAGCGTTGTTTAGTAGACCTCTACCAAGTTTGTTCAAATCATGGCTCCTGGGTCAAAAATGGCCCAGCCCCAGGGGTCACTTGTTTTATATAGAGTTATATAGGAAAAACTTTAAAAAATCTTCTTGTCAGAAACTGCAAGGCCTAGAGTTTAGATATTTGGTGTGCAGCATTGTCCAGTGGACCTCTACCAAGTTTCTTCAAATCAAAGCCACTGGGTCAAAATAGGCCCCACCCTGGGGGTCAATTGATTTTACATAGGCTTATAAAGGAACTCTTTAAAAGTCTTCTTCTCAGAAACCACAATGCCTACAGCTTAGGTATTTGGTATGTAGCATTGTCTAGTAGACCTCTATCAAGTTTGTTCAAATTATGTCCCCTGGGTCAAATTGGCCACGCCCCAGGGTTCTCTTGATTTACATATAGTTATATAGGAAAAACATGAAAAATCATTTTTCTCCGAAACTAATAGGACTAGACCTTAGATATTTGGTGTGGAGTATTGTGTTGAGAACCTTTACCAGTATTGTTTATATGTTGGCCCCAATGTCAAAATTGGCCCCTTCCCCGGGGCCCTTAATATGTAAAAAAGGCAATATTTAAAAATCTTCTTACTGGAAACCTCAATGCTTACAGCTTAGATATTTGGTATGCAGCATTGTCTAGTGGATGTCTACCAAGTTTGTTCAAATTATGTCCCCTGGGTCAAAATTAGCCACGCCCCAGGGTTCTCTTGGTTTACCTATAGTTATATAGGAAAAACATGAAAAATCATTTTTCTTTCAAACTAATAGGACTAGACCTTAGATATTTAGTCTAGAGTATTGTGTTGAGAACCTTTACAAGTATTGTTTATATGTTGGCCCCGGGGTCAAAATTGGCCCTGCCCCAGGGGCCCTTAATATGTAAAAAAGGCAATCTTTAAAAATCTTCTTACTGGAAACCTCAATGCCTACAGCTTAGATATTTGGTATGCAGCATTGTCTAGTGAACCTCTACCTAGTTTGTTTGAAAAATGTCCCCGGGATCACTATTGGCCCTGCCCGAGGGGTCACAAGTTTTAAATAGCAGTATAGAAGAAAATCTTTAAAAATCTTCTTGTCTAAAACCACAAGGCCTAGAATTTTATAATTTGGCATGAAGCAAGCTTTATCAAGCTTTTTGAAATTATTAGATTAGGTTAAAGGTCACAGAGGCTAAAAATAGATTTATATACTGTACCTTATAGAGCCTTCATTTATAGACCAATATCTTTGATATTTAGTATATAGGTTCCTTGCATGGACGTCTACCTATGGGTAGGGTTTGAGGTCACTGGGTCAAGGTCAAGGTCACCATAGCTTATGATAGATATTTCTACTTTCTGTCATAGAGCCTTTATTTATTGACTGATATTTTACATATTTGGTTTGTAGGCACTTACATATTTTCAATTAAAAAATAAAATACTGCTTAACAGCAAACCTACAGCCAAAGTACTCAGGTGAGCGATCCAGGGCCATCATGGCCCTCTTGTTTGTTTACATTAACTCCACACATGTCACATGTCTAAAATAGTAAAGGACTTTTGTGATGGGATGTTTGTCATTATGTTTATGCAAAGATTATAGTACAACTAATAAACAAAAGTTTATAATTCATACTTGGTTAATAAAAAACAATTGTTTTCTAAAATATGTAAAATCACTATGACCTTTTGATACTTATTTGTTTTCTGGTGATTTAACCCCTATTTAAGTCATAGAATTTTGCACACTTTTTACATGCCATGTATTTAAAAATATCAATATATAGAATCATGGGATTTTCACAAGGTCCTAGTGATTTTTCAACAGAAACAGATTTTGTTGAATAAAAACTGTCTAAAATCTGTGTACACAATAATAAAAATACTATAATGAAATATTTCAACCATAACTTTGGCCTCATCAGTGTTTTAAACCAATTTTGGTGACATTGGATGGTTTGGTCAGATTTTTAGCCCACCTGAGCACAAAGTGCTCAAAGGTGAGCTATTGGGATCATTGATTGGCCAGTGTGCATTGGCGTGCTGCGTGTGTAGTCAACAATTTGACTTGAATGACTTCTCCTCCTAAACTGCTAAGCCAACTTTGACAAAACATGACTGGGATATTCCCTCCATGAAGCTCTACCAAAGTTGTTCAAAGAATTGAATTCCATCAAGAACTCTGGTTGCTATGGAAACTGAAAGGAAAAACTTTGAAAATCTTCTTGTCTGAAACGACAAGGCTCTGAGCCTGAAGATTTGGTATGTAGCATTGTCTAGTGAACCTCTACCAAGTTTGTTCAAATCATACCCCTAGAGTCTAATTTGGCCCTGCCCCGGGGGTCAGTTGATTTTACATAGGCTTATATAGGGAAAACTTTGAAAATCTTCTTGTCTGAAACCACAAGGCCCTGAGCCTTAAGATTTAGTACATAGCATTGTCTAGTGGACCTCTACCAAGTTTGTTCAAATTATACCCTTTGAGTCAAATCTGGCCCCACCCCGGGTGTCAGTTGATTTTACATAGGCTTATATAGTCAGAACTTAAAAAAAAACTCTTGTCTGAAACCACAAAGCCTAGAACTTATATATTTTTAATGGAGCATCAGCAAGAGGTCATCTACCAAGTTTGTTCAAATTATGCACCTTGAGTTAAAATTGGTTCTACCCGAAGGGTCACTTGAATTCATATTGATTAATATAGGGAGATTCTTAAAAATCTTTTGATGTTAGCTCAATAGCAGACCCAAAGGCAAAGTATTCAGGTGAGCAATCTAGGGCCATCATGGCCCTCTTGTTTTAATTCACACATTTGAAGAATATGATAATAGAATATGAATACAAAATAGAAAATATGTTTTTATGACAATGAATATGATTCCATTATTCTTAGAAAACTTGTTATTTATTGTTAAACTTGTAAGTGATAGGAAATTAAAAGAAATATTATTTTGATAATTTCCCCCGAGAAATCAGGAATAATGCAAAATAACTTTTTGGAAGAGGGTGGTATTTCTTTGCCCAAATAAGGTGTGAAAGTATTTACTTAGTTTAAAAAAGCAAATCATTTTGATAACTTTGAAAAGTTGTTGATAAGAGAATTGTATAAAGTATGTAGATTTGTAGTTATCTGAAAACAGGTACTAAGTGTTATTAGTTAGAAGATGCTAATGTTACAGTCTGTACATTTTAGGGTCGTGGACTGTTTGCAAAAAAACTTTTCAAAGCAGGAGATGTGATATTGGATGAGACACCACTTGTCAGTTGTCAGTTTGCTTGGAATGAGCTGTACAAATATAAAGCATGTGAATACTGTCTACGGTCTCTGGAGACTGCTGAAGGAATGGCTCAGAGACTCACAGAAAACCCAAGTTTGGTTTTACCCCACCCAGAATGCTGTGAGGTCAAACAAGAACTGATAGTGACTTGTTCACAATGTGGGGTAAGCAGATAATGATTTGGATGATATTTGATACAGCAGATGAAAGAGTCAAAAAAGGAGCTGGTTTGCTTCAGATTTCCTGATGAGTATTTATCATAACTCTGCTATTTTAAGTCAGTCTACTACTGCAGGGTTTTTTTCTGAGTATTTTAAGAACATGACCCATACCCTTGGGATTTGGAATTTCTAATATCTAAACATTGGGAAAAACGCATAACTGCAGTTTTGCAAGTTTTAAATGAACACTAACAATTACTGTCTGTGATGGAATGTTTCAATCATTACAAATCAATTACAGTGAAAGATCTCTTGTTTTCGTAGATTTTAGTTATTATTTCTATTTTTTTGTCTTTTGAAGTTTCAGTTGGGAATTTTTTGTCTGATTTTTGGGAAAAAAAGGATACTTTTTTTCAATTGGGAATATGATTTAATATCGGCTATAAAATAAGCCTAAAAAAACCTGTACTTAGTTTGAAATTTTTAAAAAAAATAACTGTATTATTGTAGGGTAATAGCTGATCTGTGTAGGTTGATAATAATTTTCTCTAAAAGCAAGTATAGAAAGATAAAGCTTGCTGGTTAAGAAGTTTCTACTTTGAACAGAGCTCATATAAATCTAAGGTATACACATTATTGATGAGGAAACAGTCATAAACAGGACAGAAAAAGTGACCAGTTTTTCCCAAGAATGTCATAAGAAATTACAACATGTATATATTTTTTTATTTTGTTTGTTCTGTCACTTCTGTGTACAGGTGATATACTGCAGTGAAGACTGCAGAGAGAAAGCATGGAACTGTTACCATAAGTGTTTATGTACTGGTCCTGCTAGAGATGATCCTGACCATCCTGTCAATAGATTGATGGAGGTGTGGCGCAATATACATTACCCTCCAGAGACAGCAAGTATCATGCTGCTGTTGAAAATGATTGCCATGGTAAAACAGGTATATCATTGAGCTGTTAAAAAATTGAAATTCTTTTCTTTTTGATTACTGCCTTTTCTGCAAGACATTTCCATATGGTCACTGACATAATTTGATACTGAGTAAAGGTGGACATTGCTAAGTGAAAAACATTGTCATTGTTGAAGTTGGATGTAGAGGTAATGATTTAACCTGTACCACACAGGCTGGTAGTTATACCTAATGATCTTAGATCTCTGTCCTTTGAAAATTCATGTTTGCTGTATACCTTTTCTTACATGATCTGGTGATATAAATAATAGCTTTTAATTGTGTTACCTTTCTCAGAAGATATGAAGCTAGTACTTCAGTGATGCTGTGTTAATTTCAGGCACAAGATGGAAGCAGTATACTTAGTGAGTTCAGTCAGTTTGTACAGGTAACAGTGAATGAGGAGGAACATGCTGTACATAAACTGTTAGGCAAACAATTCCAGGTAACCATTACAACAGTTTACATGTATAATTGTATGTTTGTCTTGTGTCTGTTAAGGCTCCGAAGTTTGAATGTTCAGTGTCACCAGTGTGGTCAAGTGGTCAAGCTTGCTAATGATAATCACTGATAGATCAAAGTCATAGGTTCAAATTTCACAACTCGCTTTATGACATTGTTACAGACTGTTATTGAGGTGAGAGGTTTATTGTTGTCAGTGTTGCCAGGAATGACAGTTTGGTTAACTGCCAACTAGATAAATAAAATATTGTGAAATATGACAAACAGATTCAGTCACATAATTTGTCAGTAATATCAGACAGGTTTTTGTTTATAACTTTAGCTGTAAATGTTATGCTAAAAAAGATTAACATTTATACCTAAACCTATTTTATCTTATTGTCAATCATCAAACTTCCTTTATAGAGCAGTTAGACTGTTCATAAGTACTCTATAATTCAGTCAGGATTTTAGTCTTAGTAAACATTACTTTCATTGCCTTGGATGTAGTAGAGTTTTGACTTTATATCTGCTAAACTTTATTTCAGCCTTCTTAACTTTATTTCTGCCTGCTGAACTTAAACTCTGCCTGCTAAATTTTATTTATTCCTGCTAAACTTTATTTCTGCCTTCTAAATTTTATTTCTGCATGCTAAACTTTATTTCAGTCTTCTAAACTTTATTTTTGCATTCTAATCTTTAATTTAGACTGCTAGACTTTATTTCTGCATGCTAAACTTTATTTCAGTCTTCTAAACTTTATTTTTGCCTGTTGAACTTTAACTCTGCATGCTAAATTTTATTTTCACCTGCTAAACTTCCTTTCTTCCTGCTAAACTTTATTTCTGCCTTCTAAATTTTATTTGTGCATGCTGTATTTCAGGGCCAGCTTGAACTCCTTAGAAGTATGGTGGCAGAACTGTTCTTTGATGACAGAATACAACAGGTACAGTAGATGCATATGTATCTTACATGTAGTAAATGTGGCAGAGATGAGATTGCAGTAAAACATCTTTTGTTCATAGCAAAAAAAGAACAAAAAACTGAAAGGAGTAGCAAGTGTTTTTACAGTAAATCAGAATTATATTTTATCACTTTTCATATAATAATTTTTATTTTCTACGGAGTTACAACTTTAGATATGGTATCTTCATTTGCCATTCACAGTTATAAGTATCAATCATGTGTTAAAGGTAACAATCAGGGTGATCTGGTCTGACAGCAACTGCATTTTGGCAGGAACAAGACTCTGCCCTCAGATACATTGATGATACTTTATCTTGCTTACAATATTAGTTCCTTGAATATCTATAAAAGAAAATTTTTCTCAGTAATAGTGCATAGATCTTTCGGAGAAAAGTTTTGATAACTATAAACAATGCTTCATCAAGGGCAATGCATGTCTTATCTTACAAGAGGGTGTAAGGTCACTGCTGTATTTGTTATGTCAGTGTTTTCATGGTTACTTGCAGTGGTTGACTCCAGATGGTTTTCGGTCCGTATTTGCTTTGATGGGAACAAACCAACAAGGTATTGGCTCAAGGTAAATTGAGATCTGATTAATTTGTACGATTTGAATCCAAAAGAAGATTTTAGGATGAAAAAGTCAAAGATAACGTGAAAAATGATTCAGGATGAAATACAAAATTTAGTATCTATAACTGTCGTACTCCAGACAATCCCGGCTATTCTTGTTTTTCACTTTCTGTAATTTGTTTATTTCTGCCTTTTCACACAATGAAGCAGATTTCATGTGGAATTATGTGTGTTTTATCTAGGGTAATGTAGACAACTAATATTAGAGTTGTAGTAACATTTTTACAATTGATTGAATTGTTTTAGTGTGTGCATTGTAATTAACACATGTTTCTCATGCAGTTCAATCAGTGTATGGGCAAAGAACTGTGAAAATATTGAGTTACCAGAGGATGAAAAAGTAGAACTGGACAAGTTTATAGATCAGTTGTATGAGGATTTAGACAGAGGTAGGTTAAACTTTATTTTCATCTCATAAACTCAGGAAGTTTTTTTTTTCTTTTGCATAATTAGTAAATCTAAGAAAATGATACTCACCACAGAGGGTCTGCAGGCATTATGATGACAGGTATTCAGCCCTTCACTATTGATGGACCAGATCTAAGGCTGAAGTCCATTCATCGTTTCGGACTGATTAAAAGGTCGCTAGTGCCAGGAGGTCCAAAGTAGTGTGTTCTATTTGGTATATCATATCAAACAATAATTCTTCTTATTCTCTTTAAACCTTCAAAAAAGATATAACACCATGACCAACTATTAAAGAAAATTATAAACATGTATAATTTTTTCATTTAGATATTGTGACATGCACGTGACAGGCTACACACCCTTAATTTTACTTGGACTGCTCATGCTGAAATAGTGATTGGAATGATGGCTTGTTAACCCAGTCATTTACCACACTGACTTAAGGCTCAATATTTGAAGGCCCAGCATTTAAAGATATAATATTGTTGACTAGTGGTTAAGATAATTGCTGAAGCCACACATAACTGTGGTCTCTGAGCAGTCAATATCTTTCAGTAAACTGGTGTGTGATGACATTGGTATCGAGCGTTTATGTTGCTTGCTGAAGTCATGATCTTCATCCATAATATTCATGGGATTTAATTGTTCTTATTGGCAAACAATAATGGCTTGTGATTTTGAGAATAATGTTGTTGGTGATCCACTGCAATATTAAAACACTAAAATTTACTGTGTTATTTTCTCAGCATTCTAAACTTTTATTTCAAGCGTATGTAATAAAAAGGTTATGTGGTATTCACTGAGAAATAATTATGCACTCATTCTTCTTGACGAGTGATAAAGCTATGGCACATCTTAAGTTGCGAAATATTATGAATTTATGATGCAGGTTGAAAGAACTTGTACATATATCTCAGTAAAAATGAAATAACCTACAGTTGTCTAGCTAGAGTCAACAGTCACAGGTTTACTTATTTTGGTTGTCATGCTACCTGTCAACATTTTCTTTTAATAGCTTTAATCCACTGATTTAGTTTAAAAATTTTGTTTAAAATTTATGTTTGCGAGAAATGCCTTTACTGCACAATAATAATAAGAGATGGAGAAAATGTGAAAAATGGTAAAATGCAAGAAATTATAGATTTTTGAAAAAAATGTTTGCATCATGTTTTTCAGTGTCAGATGCATTCTTGAACTGTGAAGGGGCTGGCTTATACAAGTTACAGAGTGCATGTAAGATTTTAGATGTTATCTCGTTATAGATAAAGGTCTTACACATTGATTTCTCCTAATCTCTGTTTAGGAGATAAAACTTTAGATGTTGCTGTAGCATATGTATTGTCAGCAAAGTTGTTGCAAATTGCATTCAGAACTTCTTGTATGGTTTTTATGTGTGTGCTTGTTTATGACAAGCCTAGTTGAGAATGCCTAGTTACCCACCTATTTATAATACTACAGTTGTTACTATGTTAGCATATTCAAATGAAATTTAAAGTAAACTTGAACTTCTAGAAAACAGATAAGCCAAAATTGAAAACAGCAAGTTCTGTATAGTGACCAAGCATATTCCTGTTGACTTTGCATTTGTTGGTTATTAATTAAGTTATTTTACATATCAAGTGATTAGTTCAAAAGAAAGATTTTACATGTACTAACAATAGTTTTACATTGACAGGCCAATCAATATGCTATTAATGTTTTACTTACCGTCTTTTATTTAGTGTTTAATCCTTTGTTGATTATTTTTATCTTTAATTTCATGAAATAATGTATAGAATATAAGTTGCATGACATTAGGTTAAGCACATTCAGTAGATATTTTAGGTAATTTATTTCTGTGTACTGTGTAGGTAATCACAGCTGCTCTCCGAATGCTGAGATAGAATTTCGGAAACAGAACCATACATTGTCATTGGTTGCACTAGAAGATATCACACCTGAACAGGTTTATTTCCATGTTTACTAGTACATGTATTCTGTAGTTTATTTTTGTATCTAAACATTTACACTAAGTATTTTTCTGAGGCAGTACCCATGAGGTAATATTTAACCAGTTTAAACAAAGAAGTAAATCAAGGGTCGTTGTTTTTCAAGTTCAGCTTGAAATTCTTGGAAAATAATAGTGATGATTCTAGTAGAGCTTGTCATTGAAAGGATATGCCATTTTATTTTGAACTTGTGGCTGTAATCAGACAAGCAAATATCAAATATGATTTAACATACTCGCATCACGTTTTAAGACACATGAAGGTGAAAGAAGTATGTGTGTGGATCATGATGGATAAAACAGCTGATGATGAACTAGATGACAAGTGATGGTACATGTCACATTTTTCTCCTCTAGGAATAAAATGGCATATGAAGCAGGTGGATTTCTCCTGTTATGATAAAGAGAAGTAAACCAAGTTCTGGTATATTTTTCAGGAAATCTGTATCAGCTACCTAGATCCCTGTGACAAGGAGAGGAGTAGACACAGCAGACAGAAAATATTGAGGTATGTGAAATGTTGAGGTATGTAAAATGTTGAGGTATTTTAAATGTAAAATATTGAGGTATGTAAAATGTAAAATATTGAGGTATGCGAAATGCTGAGGTATGTAAAATGTTGAGGTATGTGAAATGTTGAGATATGTAAAATATTAAGGTATGTGAAATCTTATTGTATGGAAAATGTTAAATATTGAGGTATGTCAAATATTGAGGTATGTAAAAAGTAAAATATTGAGGTATGTGGAAGGTTGAGGTATCTAAAATGAAAAAAAAAACCAGAGGTATGCAGAATATCGAGAGATATATAATTGGGAGATAAGTGGAGATTTTTATTGCTTTTTTTCTCTGTAGTTTCCAATTAGATGTAACTTAATGTTGATTTGATAAACTGTCAGGTGGTTACATCATACTCTTAGCCACAAAGATAGAATAAAACCTTTATTACGTGAATGGTTTAGCTAAGTTCTGTCTAGGGAAAACAGAGAGAAGATAGATGTAAAGATGGTTTTATAGAATTTTAGTTATCAAGGAAATCTCAATATTTGGAAGTAATAGGTAAACCTAGCCTCTAGTTATGGGTGGATATTAGGAAGTATTCAGTAAACCTAACCTTAGGACATTGGTGGATATTAGGAAGTATTTGGTAAACCTAGCCTCAAGGCAGTGGTGGATTAAAGAAGTATTTTGGTAAACCTAGCCTCAAGGCATGGGTGGAGAAAGGGAAGTATTTGGAAAACCTAGCCTCAGGGTGTGTGTTGGTATTAGTATTTGTTAAACCTAGCCTCAAGAGATGATTGTGTGGGTTTTAGGAGGTATTCGGTAAACCTGGCCTCAAGGCATGGTAGGATATAAGGAAGACTTTGTAAATCTGACCATATGGCAAGGGTGGATAAGCAAACCTTAATATTGCTATGTTTTAATATTTTTATGTTAATAGATAGGTTGATTGTAATTGCATGTTTGATATAGAGGTAATTTTATTTCAGAGAGAATTATTTGTTTACCTGCACCTGTCCAAAATGTTTGTCTCAAGCTGATGATGAAGATGTCACATCTGAAGAAGAGGATGATGATGACAGTGATGAATGTATGGACAATGACTGAATGAATTTCACTGGTTATTTTACAAATTTTGTTAGTGGGTTGTTAAAGCTGCGGGGGAATTATAAATTAATAATCAGTCATCAGAAAGGAACTGTAATGTTTCAAGCAGTAATACACAGTATTGGATAAGTTCCAGTGGAAGTGTCAGGAATTATCTATTTAAAGACAAAATACACTAATACTTCTGTTTATTATGCAAGAATTGGTGTAGGGAGAATATCCCTACCTCATTTATCACAGACTATTTCCTACCAGGACTCCTTAAAGTTATCAGAATTGGAAATAACATCATGCATTCTGTTTCAGATGAATTGTTTGAAAAACAAATAAGTGAAAATTAGGCTCTGTTGTTTTTTATCGCTAATTTAGTTTTCTTGCATGTTTGTATGACTGTCTCTATGTCTTACAGCTGAATGATTTTATTGGCAGATTTACATTTTATTTGTCAAAGACCAAAGCAGGTCAGAGTCTGTGGAGTTATACGTGTAAGCCTAATCTCCCATGATCAAGAACAACACTATGGTGGAGTGAACACCCCTTTAAATTTGTATAAATTGTACCACTGACCACTGTAACAGTCAAGTAGTGGATCCGATACATCAGTTAATTCTTGAGCTCAGTGGTCTAGGGCTTCTGTATTCCAGACTAGAGCTATCATTTAATGTGATTAATACCCCCACAAGACCACTTCGGAACTGAGGAAGTTATTAGTAACAGAATACTTTGTAAAAAAATTGAAAAAGAGTTATGGTTGTGGGCAATAAAAGATAGTTGTGGTTCTTGTACATTGCATTTCCTGTCATTGTGCTTGACCATTGTATGACGTTGCACTGAATTCCAACCAGTAGTTTTCAAGTTATGCTCCGGAAAAGGAAAACCAATAAAGGTCAATAACTCTGCAAATAGTGAAGATGGAGTTATGATTCTTGAACACTGCACTTCTTCTCATTGTGCTTGACCATTTTATGAAGTTGCACTGAATTCCAACCAGTAGTTTTCAAGTTATGCTCCGGACAAGGTACAGTCCTACCGCCCGGCCGACTGACCAGGCACCGGGTGACTCCTATATACCCCCCAAACTTCGTTTTGAGGGTATAATAATGACCCAATAAGCATAGGTTCATATCACTGGGATGGATTTTTTTCTGATGCCTTTATGTATTTGGTAAATGTTTGTAAACAAGTTATTTTAGAGAAAACAGTCCAAAAGCAGTTAATTTTCATCTTTTATTTTCTTAATCATAAACATAAATATGGTTCATGTAAAAAACTGATAGTATCAAAGCTTAAGTATTGCACTCAAAATTTATCATAAATTTGTTGCCAAGGGAACAAAAACCTTAAAGCTTTGGTCAACAAAGATAGCAGCTTTCGTTCCGTATATAAGTTAAATTGTGAAACAATATATACCTTGGCAAAACCCATAAAGACCTTGTACTCAATGAAATGTATCACAGTTTTGTCCCAAATTAACATCAAATGCTCTTTCCCTTCAAAATGTAGAAAAATGTGATCACAGTTTTATTACAATAAAAAAAAAATGCAATGAACAAAAAGGTATTTTCAAAGCAGGTGTGTCCTCAATGTTTTTCAACACAAAATAATACATATACTACATAATATTTCCAAGTATTATTAAAACAACAGATATTTGAATTCTTAAACATTTGTATTAATCTATCAACTGTATTAAAGGGGCTGTGCTCCAGATGACCAAAAAAAAAGAAAGTTTTCTTGTATAATAGATTTCTTGTGTAATATTTATGACTAATGCTTAAAAACTAACTTACTGACAAAAAATAAGTCAGATAATCACATTATAAATTGATTTTTTCCCTTTCATAGTGCTATACCGTAACGCGACGGTATAACTATATCGTATAACATTTAAAGTAAATAATTGTTATTTCAGTTGCAGTGTTAGTGGTGACAGTAAAAGCATTGGAAAAATTTTGTTAACATGAGGGTCCAAAGTTCAAATCAAGCTGAAGCGAATATATTTTTTTTGGTTCTATTTTCACTTTTATAATCAGTTTTGAAGTAAAATGTCATGTTGTTATAATCGCATGGCATCTAGATATTTAATTTATGTAAAAAATATTTTTATATCGAATCTGGAGTACAGCCCCTTTAAAGACCAGAAAAATCACTTGTTTTAAACAACAATACTTTATAGAGTGTATCTTCTAACAGAAACCTCTTTAATATGTAAGAATAATTTACCAATTACATGTCCTCAGTAAATAAAGAAATCTAGTCTAGTTCCACTTGCTTTTTAAATTTTGAAATGAACGTTTCCATCCACAAATTCAAACTAGGATTACTAATGATATTTGGCTTCAACAGTTACATTCATGGAAATATCTTAAAATTAAACAGAAATCCTTGAAGCAGTGTTCTTTCCTGGAGCTAACATTTGCTGCAAATTCAAATTAACAAAGCTGTCTCCCTGGAGAAAAAACAAGCTCAACATCCTTTCTGAACCCCCTACCCCAAATTTTCTATTACTTAAATTCAAAATTGTATTGAATTATTTTTATAGTTTCTCTGTAAGTAAACTTATGGAAACAGCAGCTGAACATTTAATGGCTGTTTGCCAGAATTGCTGTTTGCCAGTATTGCCAAGTACATTTGCAATAAAATTTTGGCTGTATTTACCTAGTAAAATAATGTTCAATATGCAACCACTAGAGCCTTTCTTTATCTTCCTTAAAAAAAATTAAAACCTTAATTTACTAATTTTTTTACAATCTTCACATATAATCATTTACAACAACTCCTCACTTACCTTATTGCTATATGCCTTATAAGGAATATAAAATAAGGAAATATTTTTTTAACATAAATACTTTACAGTATCATTGTTTTTATTATTTTAAATAGAATGAACATATGTAGTAAATCAATGGTAAATGTAGAGGTTGTGTCCCTTTAATGCAGCTAAATTAATATCCATTCAAACTTTCCTCCTTAATCCAAATGAATAATACTAATGATGGATTAACATAAACTACACGTGATTAGCCTGTATAAACAGCTGTACAAAGTATGATTACTTATTTTTTCTTTCCAAGAAAGGAAGTATTTCTTTTTTTACGATGAATGTATTACACAAAAATGGCTGATGATCAATTTAACATATATATCGAAGAGAAACTGGTGGAACTGAAAAACCATAGTTCCTGTTTGAAAAATATGCAAAATAAATGTAACTACAAAAAGGATGCAACTATGAAAAATCAGCACTAACCAAAGACAGACTGGTATTCTGAAAAATTTCTAAACCTTGTGAGAACTTAACCAAAATATTCTAACCATGCACACTTTTCCCATAACACTACAAAAACAAATCTAATTCTGTAAAAAAGTATATATCTCCCCAACACTTTTCTCCATGCACATGTTCACATAAAATACTTTTCTGTATCAAAACGAGAGAGGTAACTGTTAACATATTCATAATAACATAAATCTATCTATTTCAAAATAACATTATGATAAATAACAGCTAGCCAATGATACAGTGCAACACCAAGGGGTGCAAGAAGGAAAGCCCTTTGTACTCTGAAATATACAAAGTAGAACTGTCTTGTAGGCATGTCAAATATTGATTGACATTTCAGAGTGAAATCAGGAACCAGTGAAATACACTGTTATAGAGTAGATTGATGGGAAAAGTGAAAACTAAAGTTTATCACAGAGATACATGTTTAAAAATACAAAAAAAAAAGCCACTCAATAGTGTTTAAAAATCTACATATAATTCATGAACAGTGTAACACAATAAAATAGACAATAACATGATAATTTAATTGCTTAATTCGATTTCATAACATTGAAGTTCCCTCTTTTACTTCAAACATTCATGTTGTTTTATATTTTTTGTTAATAACCCTCACTATATACAGAGACACTATATACCAGAGATACGCAGCTTGTGCTTTGTCCATATCGATTTTCTGAAAACGCGCGCGTGCTCGAGATTCAACGAGATTTCGAAGCTAACGGTAAGTGCGATGGGTGGGGTAATTTCTTGTAGCGCGTAACACTTTGAAACCAAAAAGACCATATGTATTCTATGATTATTTTCTTATTTATTTAGGAAATATCTGTAGCTTCCAACATTTTTAAAGATATATATGAAGTATTTTCGAAGAAAATGCTCTGTGAATGTGCATTAAGTTTGCTTAATTATTAACTGACTAGAAAGGTCTGTGCGGAACATGTTTTGTAGCGCGTAAAACTTTGGAACCAAAAAGACCATATGTATTCTATGATTATTTTCTTATTAAGTTAGTTAAAGTTTGTAGCTGCCCACATTTTTAAAGAGATATTTGAAGTATTTTCAAAGAAAATGCTCTGTGAATGCGCACCAAGTTTGTTAAAATATTAACTGACTAGAAAGGTCTGTGCGTAACATGTTTTGTAGCACGTAAAACTTTGGAACCAAAAAGCTCATATGTATTCTAAGATTATTTTCTTATTTAGTTAGTTAATATCTGTAGCTGCCCACATTTTTAAAGAGATATTTGAAGTATTTTCAAAGAAAATGCTCTGTGAATGTGCATTAAGTTTGCTAAATTATTAACTGACTAGAAAGGTCTGTGCGGAACATGTTTTGTAGCGCGTAAAACTTTCGAACAAAAAAGTCCATATGTATTCTATGATTATTTTCTTATTTAGTTAGTTATTATCTGTAGCTGTCCACATTTTTTAAGAGATATTTGAAGTATTTTCAAAGAAAATGCTCTGTGAATGTGCACCACGTTTGCTAAATTATTAACTGACTAGAAAGGTCTGTGCGGAACATGTTTTGTAGCACGTAAAACTTTGGAACCAAAAAGCTCATATGTATTCTAAGATTATTTTCTTATTTAGTTAGTTAATATCTGTAGTTGTCCACATTTTTTAAGAGATATTTGAAGTATTTTCAATGAAAATGCTCTGTGAATTTGCACCACGTTTGCTAAATTATTAACTGACTAGAAAGGTCTGTGCGGAACATGTTTTGTAGCGCATTAAACTTTGGAACAAAAAAGACCATATGTATTCTATGATTATTTCCTTATTTATTTAGTTAATATCTGTAGCTGCCCACATTTTTAAAGAGATATTATTTGAAGTACTTTCAAAGAAAATGCTCTGTGAATGTGCACCAAGTTTGTCAAATTAATAACTGACTAGAAAGGTCTGTGTGGAACATGTTTTGTAGCGCGTAAAACTTTCGAACCGAAAAGACCATATGTATTTAGTTATTATCTGTAGCTGTCCACATTTTTAAAGAGATATTTGAAGTATTTTCAAATAAAAGCTTTTGTTTAACTTTCAATTTATCGATTTTGGAGGGGAATTTTCAGTGTTATTTTTGGACTTTTAAAGTTGGAAATTTGCTGTCTATTTTCTCTTGGGAACAGTGCCGTTTTCCAGGATAGATTGTCATTAAAAACAAACACATCTTTCTTGAACTCTTTATTTAATAAATAGTTGTAATCAAAACAAACAAATCGAACAACAACGATTCGGATAATCTGGTAAAATTATCGTGGTGACAGGTGCGCGCGCGTTCTCGTTAAACTTCGCGGCACGCGTTATCTTACGTTATCTGGATAAGCTGCGTATCACTCTTATATTATATGTCTCTGCTATATAGCTACTTATTTATTTTCCATTCATCTAATTCCTTGTTTTTGACTGTACAAGTAGCTATTTTCACACTAAGGAAAGAATTATGTTCTTCGTAGTCTGATGTACTCGTAATGTTTTTACATTTTGAAGTGGAATTTTAAGTACTGTGGTTCAGTGGTACCCAGTTCTCCAAGTAAGAAAATGAATAAATCCAAGTTCATCACCATACACAACCGGCACTTCCTGTGTGGTAGAATTGCCTAGCAACACCATAGATGTAACTGGGGAAGAACAGAAAAACTGCCCTACCTGGAAAAATATCAATAAATACACACAATTTTGGAACTACCTAAACACAAACTCAGCTAAATGTTTAAGTTCCTATCAAGAAAAAATCCCCTATGACCTTGACAGTAAAAATGACCTTGACATTTTATGAATGAGCTATTAAAGATGTAAATGCCTCATTCTCATTGTGTATGGATGAATCGAGACTAGATGTTCTTTATTCATTGATTCTCACAAGTAGCTGAGTGATCATAGAAGGACTGTGCTAGTCTTTTATAACTTAAACAAAAATACCTGTTCCATATCTTCATTCCAGATTTTTATTGTTTTATCCTTTGAGCCAGTGAAAATAAACCCCTTGTCTACCACTGTACAGGTGATTTCTTCTGCATGTACCTGTAACAGGTAGAGCATTTATTGCTTCTATCAAACTTTTCTACATTAACATGGGTACAACATCACTACATTTAATCTACATGTAACTTAAAAAAAAAGAAAAAATTAATGTGACTGACTATCTGTAGTAATGACCACAAAATCAGACAGTTGTTTCTTTTTTATATTGTCTTATTCATTTTTTCAGGTCAACAAGGCTTTGAGAAAGCTGTACTGTTACACCCACCTTCACACCCAGTTGTCTGCCCGTATCCATGTTTATAGAGTGGACCACTCCGCTCGAATCCACAGCAACTAGAGGCTTCTTGCCAAGCTCACTTAAGTCCATTATCCAGTTGTCATCCTGCCTATAGGCAGGGGCATCTGTCTCTGCTGTCACTGGATCTTCCACTATCATTCCTACCTCCAAATTGCCAAATTTCACTGTATTCCTTGCTTCCTCCTAACAGAAAAGAGAATTATCAAATTTTAGCGCATTTCAATATCTGGATCATTATGAACATGGTCTGTACAATTCACATTCAGTCAGTAAATTTTCAATAAGCACCCCCATTAACAAAGAATGGATCTGTCCTATTTGAAAGATTGCAGAGTCCCTTTCAGATATCTAGCATGGTAAGAATTAAGCTGGTATAGGGACAAGTTTACTACTATTCAGGCCAGTTTCAACAAGTTTTATTGATGATACATAAATAAATGTAATTGGACAAATGAATAAAACACTGTATCTCACCATCTTTACATAAAGGATATAGCCATCCATTGTTGTAACCATAAGCTGACTGTTACCTTCACATTTAACCTTAAGTAACTGACATATTTTACTGAAAGAAAAAGAAAAAAGATTAAATCTGTCAGCACACTGTTGCCATCGCTACTTTAACATGTTAAAGGAAGATTTTTTATTTTCTTTCTGAACCTAAAGAAGGCTAAAGTAAAGAAGTAAAGCTTTCCCTACATTGTTTTACAAACAAAACACTTCTGGTCTAGTTATCTGACTTGTAAGATTCATGTAAACACTATTCAAGTCAGTAGCTCTGTGTATTTTTATACAGACTCCTAAGTCTAGATGCAGTCTTGTAACTTACTCATAAGGTGTTTGTAGACTTGCTATATGTTTTCCATTCCAAACACTTATTTTCCCTGACCATTCTGTAGTGTAGATGTACACTCCAATGTCATCACATCCAACGTCCAGACTGATAATGGGCGAGTCCGCCTGCATACTGTTGATCCTTCTTGCACTATAATACCAATCTTTTGAGATAATTATGTCAATAGGCTATCAGAGAAATTCAATATGCTTTTTCAAGTAAGTACGTTTCCAATTCATCAGTTTTCATTGGCAACCATTGTTTTGATTGAAAGAGTAAAAAAAAAGTAATTACATATTTTTTTTGTATCAATTTTTTACAAAAATAACATCCTCTTAAATTCATTAAATCTTGACAGCTTTTTTTACTGGTAAGATTTGTATTTGTTCTAGTAGAATACTAAATATTTCTGCCCTTCACCAGTGAGTTAATGTAGCTACACATAACAAAATGATTCTTTTTTTTTTACAGCTTTTATTACACTAAAGAATACAATAAATTTAGGGAACATAAAAATCATAAGTTCTTCAGTTACCTGACAATGGTGCCATTAACTTCTGTGAGCTTCCATATGTCTATAGACATGTCATCCGAACCTGTCACAAATGTGGAAGTGGACAACCAGCCTCCACATGTGACAGCCTTTGTATGAGCCTAAGTAGTATCAAGACATAAAAATTACCCCATCCTTTCAAACTGGATTGTTGCTAGGATACAAGTAACTATGGAACAACATACTACAATTATGTTTTATGATTTCCTTTGCTTCTCAAGGTGATTTTGAAAAATGTTAGCATAGAAAACTTGCAAAATATGAGATTATCTGTTTAAAATGATGATTTTTCATCCTTTATTTGAAAAAAATCTATTGCATATTAATAACATGCTTAAATGTATTTTTATATCATTGCATAATTTAAATGTGTTACCTCTTTCAATCTTGGGTATTACCCATGTAAATAAAAAACCTTAAGCTAATATTATTTTACTTTTCTGCGTGTAATGTTACATGCTGTGTACAATGATACAGATAAATATATAACCTACTTTCAAAGTAACAGCACATGTATAGCTTGTGTGATTCTTGGTGCTGGACGCTACCCACACCTTAACTGTACCATCTCTGAAAACAAAACAAACAGCATTTGGTGGCTGAAATTATATTTTGACTAATCACACTGCAGTGTTTCAAGAATTTGTTGACAGTTTATATGGGTTTGATACAAAGCTAGCCTAGTAGTTAGAGAGAATAACTTTTGTCAATCATAAAAACATTATTTCAACCACTAGGCTGGTTAATATTAATTTATATGTATTTATAAAATGAAATTTGTCAAACAGGAGTTATACTTATGAAGGTGCCAGATTTATTTACATTAAAAGTTAAAACTAATACAACAGACATTGCTTGCCTGAGGAATCACTTACAAAAATATCAAACAGTGTTAATTTTTTCTTCTGAATTCCACATCAAAATTTCATGAATAAATCTACCTTGCAAATATATAAGAATTCTTGTCATTAGAGATGTACTCTTTTTTTTTTTCAATTTTTTTATTAGTAAAAAAAAGTGTAAAATCTAACCTGCTTCCAGACAGTATAATTGGAATTCCTCTGTAATTATTGCTGCTCACAAAGGTCACAGGTGCATCGTGTCCACCAATGACAGTCCTTGTTTCCTGGTCACATGACCATAACTTGATACTTTTGTCCAATGAGGTTGTACACAGACGACCTTGGTTGTCAGAATCGACTGAAAGAACCTTGTCTGAGTGACCAGTCAGGCTTGCAAGCTCATTTGCCTGAAGAAAGTGCAAACAATCATTCTTAAACTCATCATGACAATAAGTAACATTTGAAATAAGATTTGTGAAAGATTAAAACACTTCCTTTGCCATCTGTCTGAACATGAATTACAGCTGGAGAAAATTTCTGCATTAGTCATGAAAGCCTAGGAACAAAATCTGCTACAGTGTAAATCCCCTTGATTCATTTCTGGCAACTTGTGAAAACTCCATGAAAGGACATTTCCTCTTTAAATCAAAGAATACATTTCAACTGTCTTAAACTTTATACACCTCATCTCCTAAAGCCATCTAAACTTCTTCATATGGTGTAAAGGTGTATACCTGGAGTGGGTACCAGAGCCTGGCAGTGCCATCATCACCACATGTCGCAACCATAACATTCTCCAGTTTTGGTTGTAACGTCTTATCTGGTTTATCCTCCTCTGTTCCCCAGTCAGACTCTTCCATGTCTGAATCAACCAGCAACATTCAAGTTAACATGCCACTTCTTAATGGTATCCAAAAGCATTTATTAAAGAAACATATCCTTATACTAACAGCATCTTCATAAACATGTGACTGTGATTGTATGAGTCATTACCTGATACCAAAGTAGAACAGGAATACTGAATTATCAATGTTAAGTCTCTGTATACAGAGTTACTGTTGTACAATGTATGGGTGAGCAGTGATTTGTTACAAATGAACACTGTTTTCTATAAAATTATAATCCCAAGGCTAACTTTTTGAAGGGATATCCTTCTTAACACTGGCAATAATTTTTCGCTTTATAAAGCACATGTAGAATATTATCTGTTTCTGGGTATAACCCTTTAATTTTTACACTATACTTTTCTATTAATTATACCAGACACGGGACCCCTATACCTTGACTACAATAATACTGCACTAATGTCAAGGTATACAAAATGCAATTCAATTTAATTTGTGATCATGACATTCCAGTGAAGCATATTTCAGTTTGTTAGTGAATTTTTCTATTTGGAGGAAATAAAGGGAAGAAGCAACAATAAATCTAAGCAAAATGTGAACTTTAGACAGACATTTCTGTTTGTTTCCTATGGATTAATTTACAATAATTGACAAGCTAAAAAGGGGCAAGATCAAAGGAAGATTTCATGCAAGATTTAATGCACATGCAGAATTGAAGCAATGTTACTTGAAAGAAATTTTTTTCCAGAACTGATAGAATCAAGGTTCATTTGAGAATCTGTAATTGAAATACCTTTGGAATTTTCTTCTACTAATTTGACTGAGATATCACAGCCATTAGCCCTCTGTGTATGTCCGTACAGTGTGGTGATTTCAACACCTCTATGTGACCACATCTTCACTGAACCATCTGCACATGTTGACACAACACACCCATTCTAGTTGTATAAAGAAATTTCTATTCTATTAAAGCTGGAATGCAGATTATTTAGTTTTCATGTAGAACTATAATGCACACATTTTAATATTTCTGTAAATAAAAACTAAATATGGAATGTAAACCTTTTATTATTTCTGTAGAACTGTAATGTAAACAAAATAAGTATTCCTACTCACACTGTAGCCTATGTGGTTGATAGAAGCCATATGTCCCTTCATGTTGTATTTTACTTTACATGCATTGCTGGCTGTAGAATCCTTGGTTGTCTCCCCTGGTGAGTTTCCAATTTTTGATATGTCCCACACTTTTAGAAATGAAAGGGAAAAATTTAAAGTTAATACATGGAGACTTACTGATAAAACCAATACCTTTAGTAACAATATGTATCTGGCAACACTGCAAAATATAAAGAAGACCTGTCTGCAGACAGCAAGCAGTGGTCGAGGGGTTAGAGCGCCAGACTCGGATCCCAATCCGGAGGTTGTTTGTTCAAATCCCACCAGAGGTGAGAGTCTCCAGAGACAATCAACATTCCTCACTTTCGCCACAGGTACATGTATGAACCCAGGAAGCAGTCAACATAAAAGTTGCAAGAATTTGCCTGCCTAGTATTGTCAGTATTGACTGGTGGGAGTAATAAGTTGAACCTGAACTTGATAGTAAATTATAGGCTAAGTCAAACAAGAGGCCTAAGTGGGTCTATATTGCTCAACTGAGTGAAGGGAATAGTATATAAAAAGCTCTCACCACTTTGTTGATGAGAAGAGATTACACCAACATGTACAAGTATTGCAAGTTTAGAGTGATTATGGATCTTAACAAAAAAACTTAACCAGGGAAATATAAGTTGGAAATGGGACATAACTGTGAAAATATTAATTTCAGGGTTATCTGCCCTTCTGAAAGGCATTCCAATTTTGATAGCAAACAAGTATTAAAAGTCTGAAGAGAAGATCTGAATGTTTTTGAGAAATGGACCTTAACAAAAAGGTTAACCAAGAAATTCTAAGTCGAAAAAGGGGCAGGTAGGTGCAAAAAAGTATTATATGAATAAATGCTGTTTTGAAATGCATTTTAATTTTGATGACGATCAAGTATTCCAAGTTTAAAGTGAATATCTTTGATAGTTTTTGAGAAATGGACCTTAACAAAAAAGTAAAAGGGGGCATAACTTTGCAAAAATAAATTTGAGGGTTATCTGCCCTTCAGAAATGGTGTCACATTTTGATAGTGAACAAGTATTCCAAATTTGAAGTGAACAGCTTTGATTGACCTCAAACAAAAAGGTTAACCAATGCCAACGACAGGGTCATGACAAGAAATATATATCAATGCCAGTGTATTTAGTAATACATGGCCAAATATTTCAATTTGACTTCTTTGACTTCAAAATCAACTGTAGCTAAAATGGATAATTGTGACAATTATAATACTGGTTAGTTTCTTTCTCTGCTGAGTCCTGTCAACTTGCCTTCAAACATCAATCTGACCAAATATAGCATGACCTGGGTCAAGACAACCAACTCAACATCTAACAGTAAATATAGCATGACCTGGGTCAAGACAACCAACTCAACATCTAACAGTAAATATAGCATGACCTGGGTCAAGACAACCAACTCAACATCTAACAGTAAATATAGCATGACCTGGGTCAAGACAACCAACTCAACATCTAACAGTAAATATAGCATGACCTGGGTCAAGACAACCAACTCAACATCTAACAGTAAATATAGCATGACCTGGGTCAAGACAACCAACTCAACATCTAACAGTAAATATAGCATGACCTTGGTCAGGACAACCAACTCAACATCTAACAGTAAATATAGCATGACCTGGGTCAAGACAACCAACTCAACATCTAACAGTAAATATAGCATGACCTGGGTCAAGACAACCAACTCAACATCTAACAGTAAATATAGCATGACCTGGGTCAAGACAACCAACTCAACATCTAACAGTAAATATAACATGACCTGGGTCAAGACAACCAACTCAACATCTTACAGTAAATATAGCATGACCTGGGTCAAGACAACCAACTCAACATCTAACAGTACATATAGCATGACCTGGGTCAAGACAACCAACTCAACATCTAACAGTAAATATAGCATGACCTGGGTCAGGACAACCAACTCAACATCTAACAGTAAATATAGCATGACCTGGGTCAGGACAACCAACTCAACATCTCACAGTAAATATAGCATGACCTGGGTCAGGACAACCAACTCAACATCTCACAGTAAATATAGCATGACCTGGGTCAAGACAACCAACTCAACATCTAACAGTAAATATAGCATGACCTGGGTCAAGACAACCAACTCAACATCTAACAGTAAATATAGCATGACCTGGGTCAGGACAACCAACTCAACATCTCACAGTAAATATAGCATGACCTGGGTCAGGACAACCAACTCAACATCTCACAGTAAATATAGCATGACCTGGGTCAAGACAACCAACTCAACATCTAACAGTAAATATAGCATGACCTGGGTCAAGACAACCAACTCAACATCTAACAGTAAATATAGCATGACCTGGGTCAGGACAACCAACTCAACATCTAACAGTAAATATAGCATGACCTGGGTCAGGACAACCAACTCAACATCTAACAGTAAATATAGCATGACCTGGGTCAAGACAACCAACTCAACATCTAACAGTAAATATAGCATGACCTGGGTCAAGACAACCAACTCAACATCTAACAGTAAATATAGCATGACCTGGGTCAGGACAACCAACTCAACATCTAACAGTAAATATAGCATGACCTGGGTCAAGACAACCAACTCAACATCTAACAGTAAATATAGCATGACCTGGGTCAAGACAACCAACTCAACATCTAACAGTAAATAGATTCAAGTACTGAAATCTGCTGGTTCTCTCACATGTAAGAGACAAACTTCATGTAGAGTGTCTCTATAGCTCCCTATTCCTCACATTTGCTCAAAGAAGTACTGCTACATAATCACTGTCTATAACAAAGAAACACATGGTGATGTTTGTGAGAAATATCTATTGTTGTGAGATTTGAGGGTCATGCAGTGGATCCATGAATTGTAAAGGTTCAATAAACTATATACTATAAACATATATTCAAGTTAAGCTATATAACTGCACAATCAGTGACATATTGCAGGGGCATTGGCCAGTTTATACAAGTTTAGAGGCAAGGATGACTTCACAGTATATACACCTATTCCTATAAAGGAAAATCTATAGACACTACTTATGTCTTGAGAATTCTACCTTTGAGGTTGAAATCATTTGAAGCTGTAATGATAACATCTGCAGTATTGGACCATTTACAGTCAGTCACCCAGTCATCATGTGCATTGTGTATGACATGCAGGGGTGTTGGGTTCTGCTCAGCAAAACTACACTCAATGATGTCCCATACTCTCACAGACTGTAATACAAAATATCAATCTGAAAGCTGCTAGTCTTAAAACATAAGTAACCATGGTTATAGATGTAAACAAAGGAAAAAGTATGGAAGTGGTTTTGTCTTAAAGATTTAAAGACAAGAAGAGTTAAGAGAATTTCAGATACTATAAACAACAGCTAAATGATCTTGAACAACACTACCAGTAATATAATTACTCCAAGGTTGCAGGTTTGATATATAGCACCTGCACCAACTATTGTAATCATATTTCATTGGAGATAATAAGAGACCGTAGGTAATTCTGGAGCCAAGACTCCTCTAGTAACTTGCCCTTTTCCATAAGTCTAGCATAACTACTTTGTGCCAGCATAGTTATTAAACCATAGCATAAGTACTAAGTGCTAGCATACCAACAACTTAGTTCTATACACTCTTTAACTGGTTACACTCTACATTATTCTTTATTATCTCTCACCATATCTCGGCTTGCAGTGGCTATTCTATTTCCATCCTTGCTGAACGAGCAGCTGGTCACTGCATCAGTGTGGGTTCCCATCAAACAGATTCTATTGGACACACCCTTCAGTACAGTTCTGTAATTTAAACAATGGACTTAAGGATATTACTACCATAAATAGGGAATTTTTGCCGGGGTCAATAATTGGCCTAATTGGCCACCCTAATGAAATGGCGAAAATAAAACACACCAAAATACCGCCACTTTGTCCTTCAAAAAAACAAACACCTACGAGTTTCCCATGTAAGGGTTTTGATTATAAAATCCTTTAGTGTACACAATGATGGTATACAAAAGCCGTTAAAACTGGTCAAGCAATTATTAATTGACAAGTTTTCACACTACTTAACCCATGCATTTATCCATTATTATTTGTGTTGAAAACAATATCGGTAATAAATTTTGTCCCTTATTTACCAAGAATGACAACCCCATATCGAGGTTAACAGGACCAAGAGTAACCTTTCCTTCCCGCTGTTTATTTTTCACCATTTTCCTGAGAGGGGTGAAAAATAAACAAACAAAAATAAAACAATCCTGTTTTGAAGTAAAGTGGCGAAAATTGGACCAAACAAAAAAATCCTGATTTACGGTATTAATTGTCAGTTAAATGAAATGACTACGAAAAGTTACAAATTTCACTCACTTTGAATTTGCACCATATTTTAGTGGATTTTCATACACAGCACAGGTGCAGTCAGCTGAACTGATTGCAAAATAATTGTGGCATATGTCTGCACTAAGGACAGGCTTTGTTAGTGTTGTGACACAACTGGAGGTCTTCAAGTTCACTGCATGTAGCTGCAAATTAAAGAAAGCCCAGATTAAAAATCAGAGCCGATGCATGCAGTTTTGCACTTTAAACAAAACTGAAAAGAAACATGTAAAGAGTGACTGAAAAGTATTGACAACAGGTCATAGTCTGCAGTGGCTTCAGACTGCTTGAGTAACATAGTTTAATGTTGCTGAGCACCGTTTAAAGGGTCGTTCACTTACAAAAGTAAAGTTTATTAAAGTACAGGACTTAAATGTATCTAACAAACATTCCCGTTATTCTAACAGCTATATACAACACTATATCTACAAATCTGAAGGATCACTCACTGGATGATACATCAACCAAATGCAGATTAGCTACAGCCACATGTGCACTCATGAGACCCTAAGCAGATCTAGATTTATTAAAAACATAAATGTGTAATGTGTGTCACTTATAAATAGCCTGTTATTTTAGTATACCAGTATTTTATCTTAGCAAATGAATTTTGACCTTAAAGTTGTACATAATCTCAATACATTAATGAGTAGAAGCTGTCATTCTAACTCAGACTTTGTCTATATGATCAATATTCTTGTGTTATAACACTCTGAGAGCTCACATTTGCTGTGCAATCATCTGATCCCGAGAGAAGATATGATGAAGACATGAACTTCAGACATCGTACAGATGCTGAGTGCACTTGCCTGGAATTCAGTTCTGTACCTGAAAAATAATATATCATTTAACCCTTACCATGCTAAATATCTAAAATGAACTCATCCATCTTTCAATTTGGACAGATCCATAAACTGTGTCCTGGACAGCTCTAAACTTGCTCTTGGACACCTCACTGTGTACAAAAGTTTTGTCCCAGACAACTCAAATTTTGACAGTCATAAATCTTGGATAACTTCTCAAATAAACAACCCACTAAATAAACAACATGATGCAATCAATTATTGTAAATCTGTGTTGGTATCGCATGACTTTAGAATAATTCAAGCGAGTAAATGTCTTAACAAATTCATTGAATACTTAATTCCAAAGGCAAAAGGTTAAACATCAAAGCTTTGCCAATGTTATTCTAAGCTTTTAGACAAGGAACCACAAAACCAGCAAAAATTCTTTACGGCATTTTTGTTTTAATTATCGGATTTATCTATAAGAAAAAGTAAAGTAGATTTAAGACAGGCTTAACAAAATGAAGGCAACCAATTCTAGCAAATATTTATTTCATTAAACATGAAGCAGTGAGTGAGTATCTCGGATAAATTCCAGAAGTCATATATTTCCACGACCCGTCATATTTTTTTATAGAAATTGATTAGAAAACAGTGCCTTGGAGACTTATTACGAGGCAAACTTACAACATTCAATTGATTGATAAAGATAAGTGGTCATGATTTTATTATAGTTACCAGTTTTTTCTTTTTCAATGAAAAATGTTCCGTTTCTCTGACTTGAATATTTCAGTTGTAGTTACTTTTGAAAGCAACAATTAGAATGAATCAACATACTTTACATCTTAAAACTTTTGTAACTTGTTCACATAAAATTCTGGTGAAACTGGAAACACATCCCCTAGGTAACCAGACATTCCACCAAAAAGTCACTGAATTTTGATGTCAGAAGTACATTAGTTAAAAACAATAAGTTGAATAACAACCAATCCACATATTTGCTGTCTGTCATTGTCTTTTAAAGTGAACTCAATTTCTGTTAAGAAGTCTGGGGTATTTTTTAAAGATCTATGAATGAATCTTTCATTTTAAAAGAATTTCTAATTCTTTTTCAAACTGACTGTAAAATAAAAGGCCCAATTAACTAATAATGCGTCATACTTGTCACTCAGACATCTGACTTTGTTTTTGGGACAACTCTATTTTGCCATAGTCAGTTGTCCTGGACAACTCAATTTCAAAGAAATTTGTAGAGCCCTGCATTTTATGTTATTTCTACCACTTTATAAATCTCAAATATTTTATTCAACTTACCTGAGAGTATATCATGGACTTTGATAATACCAGAATGGTAACCAATAGCAACCATATCTCTCTGTGGTGATATCGCTACAGAAACAGCTGGGCCTAACTCTTCTGCACCAAGAGTTATGATTGGTTTACCAAGGTGACCTGACCATACCTGATAAACGAGGGAATTAAAACATGTACATGCATGTCTCTGTAAAAATGTTACATATTAAGAGAGCAGTAAGTTACCACATTCTAACAGGATGAATGATTAAAACAAGGCTTCTCACATTATGGTGAGCAAATTTTCCATATGAACTGACATAACTCTGATACCATGTTATGTAAATATTCTGATACCATGTACCATGTTATGTAAGTATTCTGATACCATGTTATGTAACTATTCACAGCCTTGCACTCAATTAAGACTAACATTCTAATTTTGCAAAATACAGATGAATGGTTTTTTTCATTTATCTGTAGGGGAAAAATGTCTGATTACATCAGATCAACATGCTCTGTTATATGACTTTACGAAAACAAACAAAATTCATTTTCACTAAATCATACTAACCTTGACCTTGTGGTCATCACTGACAGTTATAAGCTCTTTTCCAGTGGGGGAGAAGGTCAGCTTGTTTATTGGCAGAGCATGTCCGAGAATGTTACCAACCTGAAAAAAAAAAAACATCATAAAAATACGAATATATCTTATACCATGCATTAAATTACAGGAGAGAACTAATTTAATATGATTTGGAGAACTTAGTTCAAGTCATACAATTGTCTGAATGTAAACTCTATACTTGAATTATATAACAATACTAGTTGCAACACAAATCTAAACATAGTCAATGCAGAGATATCATTTTATACAATGCAAAACAAATCTAAACATAGTCAAATCAGAGACATCATTTTATACAAAGCAACACAAATCTAAACAAAGTCAATTCAGAGATATTGTATACAATGCAAAAAGCAGTAAAAAATTCAAACAACACATCATGATGAATTACAGATTAGTTCAAAAACATTTATAAAACATTGTATGAAGAAAAAAGGTAAAACAACAACACATTTAACCTATGAAGTCTAGATACAGTAAACAGTCTCACCTGAGCACCAGAGTCGGCAGCCCACAGTTTGACGTCACCATCTAGTGCTGCCGAAGCAATATGCCGACCTGATGGTGAGTATGCAACATCTCGTACTGACGTCTTGTGACCTCGCAACACCTGAATTATCAGAAAATACCAAGTCTGTTTCACTGACAATCCGTTCAAGCAAGACATCAATCCGTACACTCAACCTTAGATAAAACATGCACATCTTGCATTTACTTACATCAAGATCCCATCTATATACATATATTTTCCTTTTTTGTCTATGTTATTGTAGCATGTTTCATTCTTTTTGCTAGGTAAATTCTAAAACTTCATGACTCTTCTGTCAATGTGTTAAGAACTTAAGATCTTATGTCAATAACATGAGGTAATAACAAGATTACAGCAAGACAGTTCAATGGAGATTTCTTTACATCATAAGGGGTGTGGTCAAACATTAAATGCAAATTTGTCTACTTTTCTTACTAATTAGAACATAGAAACAATGTGCTCTCACACTTACGGCTTTCTTGGTTTTATGGAAGATATCCCAGATTTTGATTGTACTGTCCCACTGTCCTGAGACAATCTTCTGACCCTCAGGATGAAAACTTACACAGTTCACTGGACTGATGTAACAATATAGATATACATGTATTGAACTTTTAACACAATTTCTTCCAGAAACAATGATCACATTCTTCACAGAATAATCAACAAACAGTTACCGGTATAAGGTTCAAACTGAACTTTCTTAATCATCAAAACTATCAAAAAGGGAAGTTTCACTGACAATGTCATAATGCATGAATGTATTAGACATTGTGAAATATAATCACTTCATTTCCAAAATGTCTGCCTGTCGTTTAGGTTAAAGATAAACAAGAAGACTATGCAAGGCCAATAAAGTGGGCACTTTAACTATCATGTATAATAGTTCTAAAATGAGACAGACATATATGCCACTTTTATTATGTTACAATCATGAGTATTTCGCTCAGTTTAATGTCTATAAATTGATCAACAGGGATACACATTTGGGATAACTTTGTTGAAAGTCTATTGACACTTTATAGATATGTATTCTATAATCCATTCTGTACATTACCTGCCCACTTTGAATTCACAGATCAGACTGCCTTTCTTCATGTCCCACACTTTTATCATACAATCCCATGACGCTGTTGCCAGGACGGTTCCTGACTTGTCCGATGAACAGGAATTCACCCTTCTCTGGTGACCTTTCAAGGAAAACACACTGAAATCAAAGGTATGAAATATATATAATATCAAAGCAACGATAACATCATACAAATCATACAGATTGAACACAAGAAATTAGAAAAGATCTAGTTAAAGGGATATAACTCTTTGTTCTAAACTGATGAGACTTTCAGGTTTTCCATAAAACTTTGTTAGAATTATCTTTAACAAACAACTTATTACGATAGGTATAAAAACATAGCTGCAAAAACTGTCCTGGAATAAACTGACAGATGAAAATACCAGTACTTCATTTTGTAAAAGAATCTGAATGAATCTTTTGAACCACATACTGGGACATGTACTTCTCTTGTTCCTACATGGAAACAACCTTTATATATTGTTGTCTCCCCTTTTTTCTGAATGCCTTTAGCTATACATACCGGTGCCCCTCCTGGACATCCCAAACACTGACTGAAGCATCAGATGACACACTACATAACTTGTTACTGCCTACAAAACACACGTCTGTTATACTGTCAGCGTGCCCACGGTAACTCCTGATCTCCTGTCAGAGGAAGATATATAGAAACATCTCAAAAACATTGAAACCTCTTATATTCTGATTCATTAACTGATAAATCAATTTACGAAATTGATGACGAACTGACAAGTAAAAGAATTTAAAATCCTTTAAACTTGTTTGAAGTGATCAGCAGTAAGACTATATATTCTTAATCCTTAAGTTTAACCAAAATGCAGGGAAACAGCAGTCATACTCAGTCATACGTATTCCTGGATAAAATGAAAATAACTAAGTCTGATATCTGGTCTCATAGAGTTTTTTTATTTTTTTTTTCAAGTCTGACTAGTTGTTTGAGGAAAAGACTTTTGAAATTTATTTACAAATCAGTTTATATGGTAACAAATATTCTACGATGAATTTGACAGAATCATGTAGTGTACAAGCCATTTTTTATATATCAAGTTAAAATAAAACTAGAACTGTGTCCATAGGACACGGATGCCCCCACTATGCATAAGTGCTCATAAACAAGAGCATGTATATTCTGTATGTAAGATTTAGGTCGGGAACAATTTTTTTCTGTAGTTGCAAATGAATAGAGGTGTTTTGTATATTATTAATGCTGTCCTTTTATTTCAAAATTAGATATTTTATACTGAAACAAGGGCTGTCGGATGGACAGCACGCTTGACTATTCTTAGTGCTTGAAGGTATAAAAAATTTCTATATGGTATATAGTGAAAAAATCAACAAAGGGCCATAATTCTCTTAAATTTGGTCGCAGCAAAAATTCCTTCCTTTACTACCATCTACACATTAAGGTTGTTCATCCCTGGAAGTTTAAGCAAAATCTGCCATCCGGTTTAAGAGGAGTTGCGTTCACAAAATTTCTACATAGTATATAGTGAAAAAATCAACAAAGGGCCATAATTCTGTTAAATTTGGTCACAGCGAAAATTCCTTCCTTTACTACCATCTACACATTAAGGTTGTTCATCCCTGGAAGTTTAAGCAAAATCTGCCATCTGGTTTAAGAGGAGTTGCGTTCACAAGATTTCGGGATGTACGGACAGACGTACGTACGGACGGATGTACGGACGGACGTACGGACGGACGGACAGACAAGTGCAACGCTATATGCTCCCCACTTTGTGGTGGCATAAAAAGGCCCGACAGTTATATTGAAGATGAGGTAAGGCAAGTGATACATACCTTTCCAGTATTGAGGTCATACAGATGAGGTAAGGCAAGTGAAACATACCTTTCCCGTATTGAGGTCATACAGATGAGGTAAGGCAAGTGATACATACCTTTCCAGTATTAAGGTCATACAGATGAGGTAAAGCAAGTGATACATACCTTTCCAGTATTAAGGTCATACAGATGAGGTAAAGCAAGTGATACATACCTTTCCAGTATTAAGGTCATACAGATGAGGTAAAGCAAGTGATACATACCTTTCCAGTATTAAGGTCATACAGATGAGGTAAGGCAAGTGATACATACCTTTCCAGTATTAAGGTCATACAGATGAGGTAAAGCAAGTGATACATACCTTTCCAGTATTAAGGTCATACAGATGAGGTAAGGCAAGTGATACATACCTTTCCAGTATTGAGGTCATACAGATGAGGTAAGGCAAGTGATACATACCTTTCCAGTATTAAGGTCATACAGATGAGGTAAAGCAAGTGATACATACTTTTCCAGTATTGAGGTCATACAGATGGGGTAAAGCAAGTGATACATACCTTTCCAGTATTGAGGTCATACAGATGAACAAGACAGTCAAGTCCACCACAGGCAAAGTATCTGTTATCTTGAGATACACTTACACATGTCATTGGCTGAAAAATATAAATAAAGCAGTTTCCTAGTAAACATAACTGAAATATCTAAACAAAATTTTCAAATAAAAAACATCCAAAAGAAGTCTTGCATAAGGTCATTCCACTTTAAATCTACTGTTTTCTGAGTGTTTTATGTCTATATGTAACTGTAAAGAAGAACTGAGTGTTTTATGTCTATATTTAACTATAAAGAACAACAGAGTAACAGACTGATGAATGCTTTACAACACATTCTTGATGTGTCATGGAACTTTTGCTGATAATATCTGTAATGTATAGAGTCATGGTATCACAACAAAACTTACTTCACTAATAAAGTTAAATACATTTATACATGTATATGCTGTCTACAAAGGTATAGCATCTTTTCAATTACTTTAAATTAATCAATATTTTACCTCAGGTAGGTTGGATATAGTGAGGTAGCAAGGATCAATATTAACTGGTTTACTATTCCACTCTATCAGTGACCTCTGGGAACTGGGTATACTGTCAGATTGTAACACAGTCTGGACATCCTTGGCAGGCTGGGAAGTGGAATTCTCATTGTACGCTTGCTGCCACGTCAGAGCTGGATGGCTGAAAGGCAGAGATTAAAGTCATTCAGACTAAATTCAAAGTGACTCAAAGTTTACATTCAATTTACTGCAGATATCTGAAGTACACTGCACACGCTGTATTTTTGATCTTAGGTTTAGAATGAGTAAGACTGGAAAAATCATAAGCTACAAAATCCTGATAGTGAAGTTGAGTCACATGAATGGCAGATTTTTTTTTAGTTTTCTCTTTCAATTCTTTATGATAAAACTTCACTTTTGTCCCAATATAAAGTATTGGTTTTCATTATTAAAATATTGACTATCCAATTAGATTTTATGGAAAAAAAATTTTTATTACATGTATACCTTGAGAGAACATGGAGGTTCCTTGAGACAAATGATTTATACACACATTTTCTATTATTTGCATACCTGGAGAGAACATGGAGGTTCCTTGAGACAAATGATTTATACAAACATTTTCTATTATTTGCATACCTGGAGAGAACATGGAGGTTCCTCGAGACAAATGATTTATACACACATTTTCTATTATTTGCATACCTGGAGAGAACATGGAGGTTCCTTGAGACAAATGATTTATACACACATTTTCTATTATTTGCATACCTGGAGAGAACATGGAGGTTCCTTGAGACAAATGATTTATACACACATTTTCTATTATTTGCATACCTGGAGAGAACATGGAGGTTCCTTGAGACAAATGATTTATACACACATTTTCTATTATTTGCATACCTGGAGAGAACATGGAGGTTCCTTGAGACATGATTTATACACACATTTTCTATTATTTGCATACCTGGAGAGAACATAGAGGTTCCTTGAGACAAATGATTTATACACACATTTTCTATTATTTGCATACCTGGAGAGAACATAGAGGTTCCTTGAGACAAATGATTTATACACACATTTTCTATTATTTGCATACCTGGAGAGAACAAGGAGGTTCCTTGAGACAAATGATTTATACACACATTTTATATTATTTGCATACCTGGAGAGAACATAGAGGTTCCTTGAGACAAATGATTTATACACACATTTTCTATTATTTGCATACCTGGAGAGAACATAGAGGTTCCTTGAGACAAATGATTTATACACACATTTTCTATTATTTGCATAACTGGAGAGAACATGGAGGTTCCTTGAGACAAATGATTTATACACACATTTTATATTATTTGCATACCTGGAGAGAACATAGAGGTTCCTTGAGACAAATGATTTATACATACATTTTTTATTACATGTATTCCTTGAGAGAACATGGAGGTTCCTTGAGACAAATGATTTATACATACATTTTCTATTATTTGCATACCTGGAGAGAACATGGAGGTTCCTTGAGACAAATGATTTATACTCCTTCACTGCAGGTCTTTCAAAGAATTTCATCTGATCACGTTCCTGCATCTTACTGCTCAGCTCTGCAAAACAACAAATGTCAATTTAATCAATACAAAACAGACACTGAATTCCAATGCCTTTCACCAACCTATCTAGTTGACGCATTCCTCCACACAATGCATATTATTAACCCCCCCCCCCCCCCCGCACTTTAAAAAACAAAAAACAAAAACAAACAAGAGGGCCGTGATGGCCCTATATCGCTCACCTGAATATGACTGCTTTTAACAAAGTTGCTATGGACCTGGTTAATTGACCCCAGATGACCTATATTAAAACTTGGCCTAGAAATTATTGAAACAATCTTTCTGACAAATTTCAAGGTTATTTGGACTGAAAGTGTAGCCTCTAGAGTGTTAACAAGGTTTTTCCATATTTGGGCTCTGTGTCCTAGTTTTTGACCCCAGATGATCCATATCCAAAACTGAGCTAGAAATCATCAAAACAACCTTTCTGACAAATTTCCAGGACATTTGGACTGAAAATGTAGCCTCTAGAGTGTTTACAAAGTTTTTAGATATTTAGGCTCTGTGACCTAGTTTTTTAATCCAGATGACCCATATTCAAAGTTGAGCTGGAAATCATAGAAGCAACCTTTCTGACAATTTTTCAGGTTATTTGGAATTAAAATCTTAGCTCTAGAGTGTTAACAAGGTTTCTCCATATTTGGGCTCTGTGACCTAGTTTTTTACTAAAGATGACCCATATTAGTATTTGAGCTAGAAATCATCAAAACAACCTTTCTGACAAATTTCCAGGATATTTGGACTGAAAATGTAGCCTCTAGAGTGTTAACAAGGTTTTTCCATATTTGGGCTCTGTGTCCTAGTTTTTGACCCCAGATGATCCATATCCAAAACTGAGCTAGAAATCAACCTTTCTGACAAATTTCCAGGATATCTGGACTGAAAATGTAACCTCTAGAGTGTTAACAAGGTTTTTCTATTTTTGGGCTCTGTGACCTAGTTTTTGAACCCAGATGACCCATATTTGAACTTGAGCTAGAAATCATAGAAACAACCTGTCTGAAAAATTTCCAGATTATTTGGACTGAAAATGTTACTTCTCCTTCTACAAGAAGATTTTCAAAGTTTTCACTATATAAGCCTATGTAAAACCAATGACCTTGGGGTGGGGCCAAATTTGACTCCAGGGGTATAATTGGAAAAAACTTGGTAGAGGTCCACTAGACAATGCTACATACTAAATCTTAAGGCTCAGGGCCTTGTGGTTTCAGACAAGATTTTTTAAGTTTTTCCTATATAAGCCTATGTAAAACCAATGACCCCAGGGTGGGGCCAAATTTGACCCCAGAGGTATAATTTGAAGACACTTGGTAGAAGTCCACTAGACAATGCTACATACCAAATATCTAAGCTCTATGCCTTACGGTTTCTGACAAGAAGATTTTTAAAGTTTTTCCTATATAACTCTATGTAAAACAAGTTACCCCTGGGGCAGGGTCATTTTTGACGCAGACGCCATGATTTAAACAAACTTGGTAGAAGTCCACTAGAAACTGCTGCACACCAAATATCTTAGCTCTATGCCTTACGGTTTCTGACAAGAAGATTTTTTAAGTTTTCCCTATATAACTCTATGTAAAACAAGTTACCCCTGGGGCGGGGCCATTTTTGACCCCAGGATCATAATTTGAACAAACTTGGTAGAGGTCCATTAGATGATGCTTTATACCAAATATCAAAGCTCCAGGCCTTGTGGTTTCTGACAAGAAGATTTTTAAAGATCCAACTTTTAAAATCTGTTTTTAGCTCCTGTGACCCAGAAATGCAATGGACCAGAACCATTTGAACAAACTTGGTAGAGCTTCATGCAAGGAACATTCTAGGCAAGTTTCATTAAATTTTGCCCAGTGGTTTCAGAGAAGATGTCGTTTGAATGAATTGTGGACGACGGATGGACGGACGCCGGACAATCAAGGATCCTAAAAGCTCACATGAGCATGCTCAGGTGAGCTAAAAAACAAACAAAAAGCTAAGTGATAAAACCAGACTGAATTTTTCCTTCCAATGTCTTATATTTGCAAAGATGTGGTACTTTTATGACATAGCTGAAACACAATTCTCCAAACACACGTTAGTTTTCTTACTTTGATCTTAATTTATATTTTCAAGAATCACATTGTTGCATCACATCTTTCACTTACAATAAAAAGTACTGAAGGGACTGAAGAGTTACTATGATTTCATTCTATTATGATTTGTTCCATTACATACACTGTATACAAATCAATATCAAGTAAGTGTTCATTAATTTTTCTACACTAGGAACAGAATCAGTTATAGTTACCAAGAGGCTGGTAATCCTCTATAAGTTCAGCTGCCAATCCCAGCATGCATTTACTGTAGATAAACTGCAAGTTGCAGATCACATCCCCAAGCTCATCAAAGCTTCCACTCTTAGCCTAAATAAAAACAATTACTTGTAGTATGATTATGATTCATGACAAAAACAAAGATTCCAGTCTTCAGCAAACAGAATGAATTGAATAATTTCATTTCAATTTCTTGTATTTAAAACAAGAAAAATTACGAGTAAGTTTTACTGTTTCTATTTGATGGACACCTTAAAGAAATGCCACTTTGTTAAGGACAATGGAGTAAAGTTTGATTTTCAAAATAAGTTTAAATCTCTAAAGTCTATACTCGGTTCATCAGTCTAACACTTCATAACTGAGTTAGAATACTTATTCTAGCTACTTACTAGATGGTAAGGCAGTTCTCTGAATGCTCGTATAGATTTCCCCTTCCAGCTACCATCACGCTCAGTATCTGCCAAACTGTAGAAGTACCCTGTAATACATTAAACACATTAAATGTACGAATGTCATTCAGACTTTAATAATTCCTTTCATAAAATAGATACACCACTGCAAAACAGTTGTTTCTGAGCTGGGCCTGTCATTTGTAAGTTAAGAAATCGGAAATTCAAAGAAAACCAGATGGTTTCAGCATATCAGCTAAGACAAGTTGTTCAACACTTATTTTCCAAGACTTCTACAATATCCTTGTCTCTCTTTCACTGTATCAGCTAAGACTAGTTGTTCAACACTGATTTTCCAAGACTTCTACAATATCCTTGTCTCTCTTTCACTGTATCAGCTAAGACTAGTTGTTCAACACTGATTTTCCAGCATATCAGCTAAGACAAGTTGTTCAACACTGATTTTCCAGCATATCAGCTAAGACAAGTTGTTCAACACTGATTTTCCAGCATATCAGCTAAGACAAGTTGTTCAACACTTATTTTCCAAGACTTCTACAATATCTTTGTCTCTCTTTCACTGTATCAGCTAAGACTAGTTGTTCAACACTGATTTTCCAGCATATCAGCTAACACAAGTTGTTCAACACTGATTTTCCAGCATATCAGCTAAGAC
Organism: Cyclina sinensis; assembly: GCA_012932295.1. NCBI lineage: Eukaryota > Metazoa > Mollusca > Bivalvia > Venerida > Veneridae > Cyclina > Cyclina sinensis. Next base: position 225,193 of record JAAONU010000016.1, on the reverse strand, counting down.
AAGTTGTTCAACACTGATTTTCCAGCATATCAGCTAAGACAAGTTGTTCAACACTTATTTTCCAAGACTTCTACAATATCATTGTCTCTCTTTCACTGTATCAGCTAAGACTAGTTGTTCAACACTGATTTTCCAAGACTTCTACAATATCCTTGTCTCTCTTTCACTGTATCAGCTAAGACTAGTTGTTCAACACTGATTTTCCAAGACTTCTACAATATCCTTGTCTCTATTTCACTGTATCAGCTAAGACAAGTTGTTCAACACTGATTTTCCAAGACTTCTACAATATCCTTGTCTCTCTTTCACTCTATCAGCTAAGACAAGTTGTTCAACACTTATTTTCCAAGACTTCTACAATATCCTTGTCTCTCTTTCACTGTATCAGCTAAGACAAGTTGTTCAACACTGATTTTCCAGCATATCAGCTAAGACAAGTTGTTCAACACTGATTTTCCAGCATATCAGCTAAGACAAGTTGTTCAACACTTATTTTCCAAGACTTCTACAATATCCTTGTCTCTCTTTCACTGTATCAGCTAAGACTAGTTGTTCAACACTGATTTTCCAAGACTTCTACAATATCCTTGTCTCTCTTTCACTGTATCAGATAAGACTAGTTGTTCAACAATGATTTTCCAAGACTTCTACAATATCCTTGTCTCTCTTTCACTGTATCAGCTAAGACAAGTTGTTCAACACTGATTTTCCAAGACTTCTACAATATCCTTGTCTCTCTTTCACTGTATCAGCTAAGACAAGTTGTTCAACACTGATTTTCCAAGAGTTCTACAATATCCTTGTCTCTATTTCACTTTATCAGCTAAGACAAGTTGTTCAACACTGATTTTCCAAGACTTCTACAATATCCTTGTCTCTCTTTCACTGTATCAGCTAAGACAAGTTGTTAAACACTGATTTTCCAAGACTTCTACAATATCCTTGTCTCTCTTTCACTGTATCAGCTAAGACTAGTTGTTCAACACTGATTTTCCAAGACTTCTACAATATCCTTGTCTCTCTTTCACTGTATCAGTTAAGACTAGTTGTTCAACACTGATTTTCCAAGACTTCTACAATATCCTTGTCTCTCTTTCACTGTATCAGCTAAGACTAGTTGTTCAACACTGATTTTCCAAGACTTCTACAATATCCTTGTCTCTCTTTCACTGTATCAGCTAAGACTAGTTGTTCAACACTGATTTTCCAAGACTTCTACAATATCCTTGTCTCTCTTTCACGGTATCAGCTAAGACAAGTTGTTCAACACTGATTTTCCAGCATATCAGCTAAGACAAGTTGTTCAACACTGATTTTCCAAGACTTCTACAATATCCTTGTCTCTCTTTCACTGTATCAGCTAAGACAAGTTGTTCAACACTGATTTTCCAAGACTTCTACAATATCCTTGTCTCTATTTCACTGTATCAGCTAAGACTAGTTGTTCAACACTGATTTTCCAAGACTTCTATAATATCCTTGTCTCTCTTTCACTGTATCAGCTAAAACTAGTTGTTCAACACTGATTTTCCAAGACTTCTACAATATCCTTGTCTCTCTTTCACTGTATCAGCTAAGACTAGTTGTTCAACACTGATTTTCCAAGACTTCTACAATATCCTTGTCTCTCTTTCACTCTATCAGCTAAGACAAGTTGTTCAACACTGATTTTCCAAGACTTCTACAATATCCTTGTCTCTCTTTCACTGTATCAGCTAAGACTAGTTGTTCAACACTGATTTTCCAAGACTTCTATAATATCCTTGTCTCTCTTTCACTCTATCAGCTAAGACAAGTTGTTAAACACTGATTTTCCAAGACTTCTACAATATCCTTGTCTCTCTTTCACTGTATCAGCTAAGACAAGTTGTTCAACACTGATTTTCCCAGACTTCTATAATATCCTTGTCTCTCTTTCACTGTATCAAGCAATCATTGAGTCTTTAAACACCATACAATAACTGCAGATAGGTAAACTCACCATAGTTGGGGTAAAAAGTAAGTCTCTGAGTTTAGATCACATGACTTCATAAGCTATTGATAATAAACACAAAGACATATTATCATGAGAATTTCTGGTATGAGATTTTGTACATTTTAACTGTTTAGCACCAGTTTCATATTTTTTTCTTTAAACCTGTACAAGTAATCTTACAAGTAAAGATATTACAGAACTTTCATTTTTTCTTCTCTGAAAGACTAAAGATCAGTAAAAAATTGGTAAATTTTCTCTAAAAATGACAATGTAAGCATATCAAACACTTCTACTAGATAAGGATACAGTGAACTGTCAACCTACCAGCAAGAAGACGATGTAGATACAGTTCTGTTTCCATGGCAGCAGCAGACTTGAGGTACCTCTGTCTTACAGCCTGAATGATATCCACATGGGACAGACTTAGTCTGCTATTCCTGGAAATATACAGCATACAATTTACAACCTAATGTTAATGTGCCAAAACAAACAGATGACCTTAAGGGATATTTTTATTTTAAAAAAAATCTTGAAGTTCATTTTCCTTAGGTAATATGTGTTTTATAATGTAGCTCTGTCTAACATTTCTGTATCTTTAAATGTCACAATGTTGATTTCCGATTTTAGAACCAGAAAATTACCAAGGACAATAAAGATTTATCAACTTTTAATAATTCATTCAAAATCACATTTTCATACACAAAATAGGATTGTTACCAGGAGTCAAGGGGGTCATTAAGAAATCCTTGTAGAGCCCTCTGTAACTGTGCAAACACAGCAGACGGTACACACTCCTCTGGACTGGGCTTCATGTTTACAATGTCCAGCACCTTTGACCTTTCACCTCCAAGTATACTATGAAAACTTAATAGGTCATGGAGTTCAACTTGTTCTAGGCCTGAAATGTAAATAATTATATAAAAAAGTTGGAGAAGTGGTCAGATAAGTGGAATTATTAAAAAAATTAATATGCCTTCTTCTGTTATACAGGGTTACTACTACATGTGCTTTATACATGTACTATTATACTACAAAAAGATTCTTATCAATACAGTTTTTAAAAGTAACTTAGCAATTTAAATAAAGGACAAAATAAATTATTAAAGTTTAAAGTAAAAATATGGTATTAAGTAACGTAGCTGATTTGTTTTAATCTCTGTCTGGTAAAACATTTCTGAAACACATTGTACATTAATCTAATTACCATCTCTGGCACACACAAGAAGGGTCAAGGCAGTGGATACAAGATCATTGCCAAGGTCAGTCTCCATCCGTGACATCACTTCCTGTAGAAGGCTTGCTACAGTATGTGGTAATGACTTGAGCTTAGAAGTCATCTAGAGAAAATAAAGGAAAAGGATTATTTTTCAACACTGACACTTAAATACAGGGTTGTTTTTTTTAAGAAAGGAAAAAATAAAAGACAAATTGATGTATAGAGTTTCCTTACTGGTGCCTACCAATGTATGCAGCTTCAAATAATTGCACAACTTATATTTAACTATAAAAAGAAAACAGACTGCATGGAGCAACACAATGATAGACAATAGGATAATAAACTTAAAGTGACTAAGTTAGAAACCACACTTAATATAACCTAACTAATTAGAAGAAACACACAAAAATTAGTTCTGATGTTGTGCTCTAATTTTGTGATAATCCATAAATATTCTGTATCATACATGACATATTACACCATATTTTAAATCAACATTTCAGTTCATGTTTTTACAACACTGCATTTTCTGAAAGAATATGTGACATAGAAAAGTAATTTTCTGTCATCAAAGGGATTTGATACAAAACTACCCTATGGAAGTACTAATCTAGTATTCAATCTTCACGTAGTTTTTTTATCTGCAGACTGATCACCTATGCCCATCAAGAACTTAAACAGTCAGGCAAAAGTATGCATAACTTCTTACTTTTTCAAAGAGGCCGTACACTCTAAGTTCCTCACAAGCCAGACTCAGGTACAGTGGTACATTGGCTTCTTTCTTGGACACCAGCAATTTCATCTAAAACATAATATAGTTCATACCACATCATCATTAACTCAAATCCCTGACTGGCATTATGGGAAGCTCATATGAAATAAGAGTACAAACTTGGAGTAAAGCATGTCCAAAGAACTACATATAAGTACATACACTGGTAAATCAATTACATAAGTTATTCTAATAACTGTTGATCAAGTCATGTTATACTTTGAACAAATGCAACGTCTTTAATACAGTTTTAAAATCCATTTTTCTCAAGGATGTAGAAAGGAAGTTAAAATTTTCTCAGATTGAATGGTTTATATAATAAGGTATGATAAAATAAAATTTCCAAACACATGCCTATCAAGTCAAAATGTATACACTCCAGCTGATAATAACCTCTATCACTTTTCACTTGAAAAACCCAATTTCCACACATATTTATAAGTAATGTTAACCAATCACTAGCTACCTGGTTGTTGAATGGTGACTCATCCAGGGCCTTGCTGTGTACTGCTAGATGACTCTTCACCACTTCTGCTTTATCCCACATGTCTAGTCCTTCCACTGTGACCTCTGTCACCTTTCTTCTCTTCACTGATTGGTGGAATTTGCCTTGGGTCAGACATGTGATCACAAATATCACATTCTGGAAAGAAAATCATTACATTTTTATCCTCATCTATATGAAGCCTTATCAGAGTATCTGTTAAATATACTTTGTCAATTTGGTTTAACACAAACAATTAGCAATATAAATTCGTGACAACAGTCCACCAATCCAGTCACCAAGTCATTAAAACTCCTTCAAGTCTCTTTCAAAGCAAAGAGTGCAAATCATAAGGAGAATTTGTTAAAATATTCACAAATAACTACATGCTTACTCTGCCCTTCACGACTATCTAAGAAACTTTAATTTCTGTACACTAATTATATTAGAGAGAATGTGGATGTTTTGAAAGAAAGATACCACCTAAATTAAATGGAAAGAAATTTTACATAAAACCAGTTTACTGGGCTTTTAATATCTGAAAACCAGACATAGAGGATTTGTGGCAGAAATATTTTCTTTCCTCCATTTCTTAAATGTTGATCAAATTCCTTTGCACTGAACTCAAAATACCAATAAAAAACAAGGGTGATCAGTGATCACATGTGTCACCTGATGATGGCCAATTAAACAGTAGTATTGAGAGGTGATTGGACAGTTTGTAGGCTAAAATGCATTTTTTTATTCAAGGGTCATAACTCAGCCAAAAATCATTCAACCAAAAAACCTGTTAGACATGCGCAAGTACTCAAGTAATCAATTCTGTAACATTTCATTTAAATTGCTTTAGTAGTATAAGAGAAGTAATCTGGACAAACTTTAAAAATAACAAGAAATGTTTGTAAAACATGAATGCCCCCCGGCAGCACCTAACTGCTTGTGGTTGGGCCAAAGCGTTCTCTAGTTATTGATCAGAAACCGTTTTTAGGATCAAGGTCCCTGTGGCCTTGACCTTTGACCTAATGACCTCAAAATCAATAGGGGTCATTTACTGGTCATGACCAACCAGCATACCAAGTTTGGTGAACCTAGGTCAAAGCATTCTCTAGTTATTGATCGGAAACCATTTTTAGAGTCAAAGTCCCTGTGAGCTTGACCTTTGACCTAATGACCTCAAAATCAATAGATGGTCATCTACTGGTGATGACCAACCAGCATACCAAGTTTGGTGAACCTAGGTTAAAGCGTTCTCTAGTTATTGATCGGAAACCGTTTTTAAGATGAAAGTCTCTGTGAACATGACCTTTGACCTCAAAGTCAATAGGAGTCATCTACTGGTGATGACCAACCAGTATACCAAGTTTTGTGAACCTAGGTCAAAGCGTTCTCTAGTTATTGATCAGAAACCGGTTTTAGGATGAAGGTCTCTGTGGCCTTTCCCTTTGACCTAATGACCTCAAAATCAATAGGGGTCATCTACTGGTGATGACCAACCAGCATACCAAGTTTGGTGAACCTAGGTCAAAGCGTTCTCTAGTTATTGATCGGAAACCATTTAAAGGATGAAAGTCTCTGTGATCTTGAACTTTGACCTAATGACCTCAAAGTCAATAAGGGTCATCTACTGGTGATGACCAACCAGCATACCAAGTTTGGTGAACCTAGGTCAAAGCGTTCTCTAGTTATTGATCGGAAACCGTTTTTAGGATGAAGGTCCCTGTGAGCTTGACCTTTGACCCAATGACCTCAAAATCAATAGGGGTCATCTACTGGTGATGACCAACCAGCAAACCAAGTTTGGTGAACCTAGGTCAAAGCATTCTCTTGTTATTGGTCGGAAACCGTTTCTACCTACAAGGTCAATGTGACCTTGACTTTTGACCCCTTGACCCCAAAATCAATAGGGGTCATCTACTGGTTATGGACAATCATTCTACCTAGTTTGAAGTTCCTAGGCCTAAGCGTTCTCTTGTTATTGGTCGGAAACCGTTTCTACCTACAAGGTCAATGTGACCTTGACCTTTGACCCCAAAATCAATAGGGGTCATCTACTGGTGATGGACAATCATCCTACCTAGTTTGAAGTTCTTAGGCCTAAGCGTTCTCTTGTTATTGGTCGGAAACCGTTTCTACCTACAAGGTCAATGTGACCTTGACCTTTGACCCCTTGACCCCAAAATCAATAGGGGTCATCTACTGGTGATGAACAATCATCCTACCAAGTTTGAAGTTCCTAGGCCTAAGCATTCTTTAGTTATTGGTTGGAAACCATTTGGTCTATGGACCGACCGACAGACAGACAAATGCAAAGCAATATACCCCCGCTTCTTTGAAGAGGGGGCATAAAAATCATTAAAGGGCCATAACTCTGACAAAAATCATTGGACTGGAAAATGCTGATGATATGCACAACTTGACTTAGTACTGATCATTCTTGTAAAGTTCGGATGAAATAGCACTAGTAGTTTCTGAGAAGTAGTCCGGACAAGTTTTGTGATGGACAGACAGACAGACGGACGGACAGACAGATGATCGAGAAGTGATCCCTATATGTCATGGCTACTTTGTAACATGTCGCAGCTACTGTGAAGCCTGCAACACAAAAATCATTATTTGGCCAAAACGCCTTTTTAATTAAAGGGTCATAACTCAGCCAAAAATCATTCAACCAAAAAACTCGTTAGATGTGCGCAAGTACTTGAGGTACTGATCAATCCTGTAACATTTCATTTAAACTGCTTAGTAGTATAAGAGAAGTAGTCCGGACAAACTTTAAAAATAAAAAAAGGGCCATAACTCTGACAAAAATCATTGGACTGGAAAATGCCGACGATATGCACAACTAGACTTGGTACTGATCATTCCTGTAAAGTTTGGATGAAATTGCACCAGTAGTTTCTGAGGAGTAGTCCAGACAAGTTTTGTGACAAACGGACGGACGGACGGACTGACGGACAGACGACGGAGAAGTGATCCCTGTATGTCGCGGGCTACTTTGTAGCAGGCGACACAAAAATCAGAGGTGTAACTTGTATGTTTAAATTCTAAATAAATATGACAAATGCAAAATTTTCAAAATCAGTTTCACGTTATGTAGCCTGAATGTTACCTTAGGGACAGTTTCAGGTAACCAGTCTAGATTATGTGGAAGGTAAGCTGGTTCCATGTTATCTAATCCATCTAGAAACACAACAAATGGAGAACCACAATATGTTGCTGACTCTGTCAACATCTCTTCAAATTTAGCTACCAGATTCCTATAACAAAATGGAACAAAATAATTCCGAGTGAGTTAAGTCATATTTAAGTGAATAGGGAAAATTATTAATAGTTTTTGGGGTAACGAAATGAAGTCTTGGTTAAGGAAACAGACAGCAAGCTTAGGAAACAGACTGCAAGCTTATTTTGCAATCTGTATATCTCCCTAAACTTCAACAGATTTCTTGTATCTCTAACTCATTTTGCTTTAGGTTGTTTTTCTTAGGTTTAAGTCTAATGAAAACTGGGTCAAAAACTTGACTTCTAAAATGTTCACATGGTTCTCCACTGATCTCTGCTGGTGACTATGCTTTTGAATTTACACATCCAGTTTAAAATTATGAAAGTGAAAATGGAAGTGTTCACAAGATTTTTTCTGATATGAGCTGATGGGTCCAGTTTTTGAAAAAAATGTGGCCCAGTTTCAAACACATCAAGATAATCATTCTGAATAAGTTTCATGAAGATTCAGTCAAGAAAATATCTGATTCTAAGAAATTGACAAAAGCCCAAGTTTACAAAGGCTAAACAATATGAGCTGATGGTCCAGTTTTTGAAAAAATGTGGCCCAGTTTCAAACACATCAAGATAATCATTCTGAATAAGTTTCATGAAGATTCAGTCAAGAACATTTCTGATTCTAAGAAAGTGACAAAAGCCTAAGTTTACAAAGGCTAAACAATAACATACTTATAGTCCTCAGGTACTTCCATACCAAGGCTGAACCTTGCATTCAGTTCATGACACAGTCTCTTTAGGGTGGCTACAATGTTTGTTGACCCTGGGGCGGCTCCAACAAAATGAGTGAGGATTGTAAGAGCACTGTCACACCTGGTTTCTTGCTGGTAATCTGTGATTACACTAGCCTGTAATACACATGGAAGTACTGGATTTTTAAAATACTAGAAAAGAATATGATGTTACTGACTTTGGTAGGAACATGACAAAAACAGAAATTTAATGTATCAATAGGAACTGAACAAAATAAAACAAAATTGTGTCTCCTCTATTGAATAAAAAGGATGTAGTGCAATCTATGAACGTTTAATGTTTAGTTATTATCTGTATACACTGTATTAGAAATGATCTAACCAGTACATAAACATTATCTTTATGAAATGACCAAAGAAAAGACATCTATAACTTACCAAAACAGCAGACTTGCCAGTTCCTGGTTTTCCAACAAGGGCAATAACTCCTGAGGTCATATCTGACATCATTTTCACACATTCTTTCCTAAGTTTACTGCGTCCAACGAACACCTTCCTCAATCTATCCCTAAATGCCTCATGTAGTTTATTTGTGTGACTGGTTTCATCCAACATGGCATCCTTGAATATTATATGGAAAACATTTTGCAGAATGATAAAAATCAAAATCTGTCCTCATTCTACAGCAGGTTTCGCAGCATTTTATCTAAGAATTTCAATGCAATCATGCAGAGAATTTAACCTGCTCATAATTCCTGGAAAGGAGCAGAATAAGACACCTTTCTTAACAGAGAAACAGTCAACTTTTTTAATTGAAACCTTTCACTTCTAACTTCTGTCTGGTAACATTTGACCTGAACAAGAAAAGCAGACCCTGATACAGATATATTCTAAGTTCCATTAACAGTAACTTTATCAGGAAATCTATGAGTATAAAACTAATTCAGAATGTTTTTTCTATGGTAAGTGTATGAATATCAAAAAGGTAGGCTGTCAAATGATTTCTAAATTCTTTACAAAGAACACCTATATCCTATTTACCTCATCAGGGAAGAATTTCTGTATTCCATTCCAGAGATTGTTCAGCGCCCGTAATCCAAACTGATCTAGTCCTGATACAATAGGTTTACCATCTACAACTCCACCCCAGTGACATGGATAGCTGAAACACACATCAGACAGTAAAAAATGTTTCATTTTCAAAATTTCTTCACAACAAAATGACAAACCTTTCAAATGATTTACTTCCAAGAAAATGAAAAACAGACTTACAGTTTAAATGAAATCCATAATATTGTAATTGAAACAATGAACAGATATGAACACTCTCCTGTAAGAATGTACAAACGTTAAACTGTGTGGTCTGAAACTGCTGTAGTTCAAGCAAGCAACATAAAATAAGAATTTAAAACCTCATACATGTGTACAGAATACTGATAAATTTTTTTTAGCAGATGTATTTCTGTCTCTCTTTGATAGAATTTCATTTTTTTAAGTAGAGAATATGACATACTTATCAAACACTTCAAGCCCACTGACTTTTACTCTACGTTTCAATGCCCCCATCTTCTCTTTGGAACTTGCATTTTCAGACAGGAAGTCCTCGCTGTATTTTTTCGGGATATCACTGAAATAACAGATACCATTTCAGCAGATTTGTGTATACAAACTTTCTGTTTGAAAGCACACAAATAATACTTAACAGTTCCCTTGTGCTTGTTTAAATGGCTTTCTTAAAGATCAAGTGAGTGAATTAAAAAAAAATTTAAGTTCAACTTGTGTAATGAAATTGCCGATTTTATCTGAACAATATACTATTACAGCAAGTGCTAAAGAAATTTAGTATTTACCTCTCAAATGACGGATCCCTAAGGAAGAAGAATGCTTTGTCTTTCATATCTGCTTTATTCTTTTGACCAAGAGCTGCTCCCTGTATCTCAAGTTCAGTAACTGAGGCACCCGCGGGATATTCCTTCACCCACTTGAATTCTGGGGTATCTGGCACTTCGTACTTGTCTGGTACCCAGCCATAACGCTCTCCCAGAATTCCAACAAAGAACTGACATCTAGAGACCTCCGTCAAACATAACTCTAGAGTTCTGAATAGTAAATCATTTACATGTGTAAATTATTTCAATATTTATTTATAGTATTTATTGAAATTTGGAATTCAGAATGAATAAGCTTACAGTTCTCTTCTAAGTGGATGTGTAAGATCTAAGGATTATATTATTTTCACTTATGAATGTGAAAATTTTAAATATTAAACAGAAGTATTTGTTTTATTTTCTTTGTTCTCAGTGGGGTGTTAAAGCAGTTTCATCTTGTTTTTGGTCAAATCTGGGCAGTCAGTCCAACTAACAAGCATTCCTGTGTATCCAACCAGTTTAGTAACTAATCTTTTTGCAAGCGACTGACTACTTCCTAACCTGAATTAGAGGTGAAAGACAAATGACCTTTACATGCATCGTCTGAGATCAAATTACTACAAGAAAATTTAGCCCACTGGTTGGTTTTGAACCAGGAACCCTTGCATTGACACTCCTTTGCTCTACCATCTGAGCTAGCCATGTTGGTGGTAGGAATAGGTGAAATGAGACAAGTAACAGACTTAGATAGGTTTCAGAGACAGCTCTAAAGCTATAAGACTCATTTATGAAAGCTTGTACTGATTTATACAGTAATGTTACCTTGAATGCTTGGTCTCCTCTTCTGTAACTCCCCATCTGAGATCAACCTCATACACGTTGATGAAATGTTTCTTACCAAGAGCACGTAACTCTGGGAACACATAGCGTGTTAAAAGATCACGTTCACCATGCATGTCTCGGAAAGTTGATGAAATGAAGACTCTGGCAGTTCGCCAACTGTAAATATTAAATTAAATAATTTAACAATAAAACCATAAAAGAAACTTTTTAAGCTTAAAGAAAAGCAACTGCAAGAACAATTTTTCTAAGCATTCATTAAGCAATTTACAGAATATGTGAATAAACTTTTTTCTAAAATGTATGTAATGCATATATTTCTATATTATGAAAAAAATACACCAATTCTTTTCCAGTAGATGAAGATTTTCTCTTGAGTGATTCTTGATGGAACAGTTTCCATGGTTACAAGTTGGACAAGCTTCATATGGATTTGGGTTAAAGTTACATGTTCATTTACATGGCTTTAAAATTTTGCAATACACAGTGCCTAGTCAATAAGAATATCTCCACAATACATGAAGAGCCAATAACACTTCAGTGACAGGCTTGCAGAAATCCGACAAATCGTCGGTTTTTACCGATTCAGAACATCTGGGACCGGTTGGCATCTCCGAAAATCCCATTTCAATCGGTCCAGAAATTCACCGTTTTCTATTCCATTCTCCTAATGTAAATGCAAACAGTATAAAATCTGCCAAAACCGGATCCACAACATAAGTCCCGGACCATCTGTGTATATCAAACCTCACTAATCCATTCCAATTACACCCTAATGAACTTGTCAAAGACCAAATGACCGTGAAAAACAAGTTCGATAATTGGTAGCTTCTGTCTTCTGTTGTTGCCTTCAAATCCTTTAGCCTAATGTTTGCAGCTAGCACTACGTCAGCCGAAGTCGGCTCCTTTGAAGTCAGTTGAAAGATAAACGATCTTCACACAGTTACTTTTGAGCTGAATTAGCGGTGCGTTTTTTTATGCTCTATACTGTTTGATGTTTGGAAATTGAGTAACAAAGCGAGTTATTTTCGAAATACACCATTTAAAAGTGTAAATTTTATTTTTATGCGGTTACACACTAGGAGAAAAAAGATCAGCAGTTTACTGAATTTAAAAAGGCCTAGTGCTCCCCCTTACTCACGCTTCCGGTTTCGTTTTGACAACAAATTACATGAATTTACTCTGGGTAAACTGTGACGTTATTATTTACACTTCCATTGGTATATTTCTTGCAGTTTTTGCTCTCGTTCTGTAGGACGAGCGATCAGAAAATTATACTCGTCCTCCTACCTTTTCCACTCGTCAATATGAGGTAAAGTTTTTTTGTTTTTTTTTTTAGGGGGGGGGGGGGGGGGGGGGGGGGAGGGGGGCTGGAAAGAATAATCGTCGGGTGGTCGGACCGATTGAGCTTGAAACATTTCTGCAAGCCTGTTCAGTGATATAATGATATGAAATCAATTAAGACAAATCAGCATGAAGATAAAGTCTAATTCTATAAAGCACCTTGGTGTCTGTGTTGCTATCTGTAATGGCTGCTCAATGCTGAGTTTTGGGGCAGCTGGTTTCTCCCCTGGCACAGATGGCAAGGCCTTCAAGTTGAAAGCCTCATCAATTTTCTCTATGTGACGCAGTTGGCCTCCCTCACCCCGCTCAGTAATAAACCTACATAATGCATTTTATTATGTTAGAAATTTGTTTCTGTTACATTTGTTAGATGGACTCTCAAATCAGTGGTCTACAAGTCAATGTCCTTGACCTTGTAAAATCAAATCAGTGGTCTACAAGTCAATGTCCTTGACCTTGTAAAATCAAATCAGTGGTCTACAAGTCAATGTCCTTGACCTTGCAAAAATCAAATCAGTGGTCTACAAGTCAATGTCCTTGACCTTGTAAAATCAAATCAGTGGTCTACAAGTCAATGTCCTTGACCTTGTAAAATCAAATCAGTGGTCTACAAGTCAATGTTCTTGACCTTGTAAAATCTATAAGCTGTATAATATGTACACCTATTGTCTGAGATTAACTTAAACTCAAAGTAACTGTGTACATGCCAAATGGAAATACATATCAAATACTTTATTGTACATCTATTTTTAACTACCGGTACTTATCACCTAGCAGCTCTTTCAGTATTTCTTTAACCTCTCTGTTTTCTTTGCATTGCACTGAAAACTGTAGTAACCCATGAGCAAACTGAAAAGAAATACTTTTAACATACATGAAAGTTTAAAAAAAGTTTGATACTAAACTGGCATAATTAAAACATTCAGTTATAGAAGACTAGTTAATGGGTTGAGAATAACCAACCTGAGAATCTGATCACTGAACCCAGAGATGTATATGTCATTTTCATTTTCTGGTTTGATGTCTGAGGCAAATCTGAAAATATAAACCAATAAGTTGAAGTCCATCACTATCAAGAAAATTCTGTTTACCCAACAAGTTTCAGATGGAAACATGAATACAAAACAGAAATTTCCTGGAACTTAAAGACACAATGAAACAGATCACAAAAAAAAGCTTTGCAAAAATTAAATTCTGAGTCACAGCTCTAAAGATACACAAGCATCCAAAACAGAATATTTCTTTGGGACCATCTGAAAAAAAATTAAAATTTTCTACAAGACATAGTCTTTTTATATTGTTGGACAGACAGACGAACCAACAGATGGACAGACAGGACTGGACAGGACAGGACAGATGGATAGAGGACCTTTGTTGATATGTACCTTCAATATACTTTTTTTTCCTTGTAGGTTAAGAATGGATAGAATGTGGTAATAAGGTCAGCATAAATAGAACATACCCACATGATTTGCCAGCAAAGGAGACATTAACATACAACAGGTCACGGTTCACAAGTCTCCTGTATAAATGAAGGAAAGAGTTTAGCCTTGATCTCTGAGGAAAGCCATCATTGTAACCACCAGTCAGCACCAGTAAGTTGTCAATCTGAAGACAGAACAGCATGTAAATTTACAAAAAAATTTTTTTAACTATGAAGTGCACCATAAAATCTAGAAAAAATATAACAAAGACCTGAAATTCTACAACAGTTCTAGTTTAATGAATGCTTAATGATATTAAGGAAAACAATAGAAATAATAGAAAACAACTCATAAACTGAAATCTTTTTTTAACTTTTTTCTCTCAGACTTCAGTTTTTTTTTAGATCAGCAGTGGCATCTGAGCTTTATTTATATACTGTAAAATCATTTAAATTCGAGGGCATAAAATTTCGTGGTTTGCCAGCAGAAGGCAATTTCGTGGGGTTGTAAATTTGTGGATTTTAATTGCCACGTAAAATAAGTATGGGGCCAAAAAATTCCTTGATTTCAACATTCCGTGAAAGGAAATCTTACAAACAATATCCAGCATTTGTGCTAATGAAATTGTAGACATGTGCAAATTAACGTATTTCTACCTGACCAAACAACCGAAGATTCGTTACTATGGTAATTACCCTACCAATCAGTCTTCTCAATTAACAAGTGTCAATTATACTTCTTAATATGTTGCGCATCTTTTTCATTTTTAAAATCTAAAATGTTTAAAAACTGTCTTTATGAATTTTAAAGCTGTGAAAAATGTCTGCCTTCCCTCTTTGATAATGCAACCTTAATTATAATTAGCGCCAATTAACCTTTTTGTTTGCAGCATTGTAATTAGTACAACTACACCCGAGTATCATAAAATGTGGATCTGGTGAGAATACAGCAGAAGAAATCTAGTGGTAAATTTACTACACAAAGTAGTAAGTTCCAAAGTAATAATAGTAATCAGTAAAAATACACATTTCATTCAGGGAGCGTATAAATGCAAATAGCATCCGCAGTATAGTGTGGTTTGACAGACACGTGTCGCTACGTCACTACAATTTCTACTTTCAGTTTGGATGCACATAGTAAACGAACAAAATATGGGTACCCACCTGAAAAAACTCATCAGTCAGTTTAGTATCCGATTCATACCTATGTTTAACGTTGATTCACTGAATGAGATACAAACAAGAACTGTCACTGTAAGATGACAATGCCCCCGAAAGGTGCTTTGACCTTTGAGCTGAGAACCATTCATTCAGGGGTCAAGGTCAAATAAATATAGGTCAGTGGGAAGGTCTTATTCAAAGGCGGTTGTGTTCAAGTATGAAGTAATTCCATTTACTAATAAGGAAGTTATAGGCAATGTTTAAGTATTTAGACAAATGGATCTTCAAGGTGAAGGTCATTCAGGGGTCAAGGTCAAACAAATATAGGTCAGTGGTAGGGGTGTTGTGTTTAAGTATATCCACTTACTAATTTGGAAGTTATGGCCAAATATTAGTTTTTAGACAATTGGATATTCAGTGGTCAAGGTCACATAATTAAAGGTCAGTGGGAAGGTCTTGTCCAAGGGGGTGTTGTGTTCAAGTATGAAGTAAATCCACTTACTAATAAGGAAGTTATGGGCAATGTTGAGGTTTTTGAACAATTATATCTTCAAGGTAAAGGTCATTCAGGGGTCAAGGTCAAATAAATATAGGTCAGTGGGAAGGCTTTGTCCAAAGAGGTGTTGTGTCCAAGTATGAAGTAAATCCACTTACTAATAAAGAAGTTATGGGCAATGTTGAAGTTTTGGACAATTGGATCTTCAAGGTAAAGGTCATTCAGGGGTCAAGGTCAAACAAATATAGGTCGGTGGGAAGGCCTTGTCCAAAGGGGTGTTGTGTTTAAGTATGAAGTGTATCCATATATTAATTTGGAAGTTATGGCCAAATATTAGTTTTTGGACAATTTGATATTCAGGGTTCAAGGTCAAATAATTAAAAGTCAGTGGGAAGGTCTTGTCCAAAGGGGTGTTGTGTCCAAGTATGAAGTAAATCCACTAACTAATAAGAAAGTTATTGCCAATGTTAAAGTTTTCGGACGTACTGACGGACGTACAGACTGACGGACGAATGGACAGTTAAAAAACTATATGCCTCCCTTCGGGGGCATAAAAATCCACAGGTAAGCACTGAACTTGTCTACGGATGATGTACCTACTATGAACCAAGTCTCACGCCTTTATTGGTGATATTGACTTATTGGTCACACTTTACATTATCTTGGGCGCAATTTGTTCGTCGGGACTTGATTTCGTGGGTTACCTGAACCACAAAATCCACAAAAATTTATCCCCCACGAATATTAATGATTTCACAGTATTGCAAAACATTTTTCTTATATAACTTGATATGTAAGCTTCATCACGACAACATAGAAGGTAGATAGTGTAACTGGTACTCACATCCATAATACCTGAAGTACATTTAACAGAATCTCCACACACCAAATTCAAACCTGGTATAAAGTACATTGTCATATCTCAACCATTTTATGTTGCCTAACACTTAAAACATATCTATTACAAAGATCGTACAACTAACGTATTGGCTTACATACCTGTATCCTGTCTCGAAGGTGATCATACAGTACATTCATAGGAAGGCCTACCTCTATCTTGGCATACTGTGCATCAGGGTTCTAAAATATATAAATCAATATACATTTCTTGTTCTACAGTCTTTTCTTTATAGTTTTCTGCTGTCTGCATACACTTAAGGTAGTCCTCTAGTGACGAATTTGAGTGTTCTGCGCAGATTTCGCGCATGAATGTTGTAAAATTGAAACTTGTTCTTAACGTTTTAGTTTTGATTAGAAAGGATAAAAGAAATTTCACTCATAAGGTCTTTCTGCGTTACCGCTTTTATTTTGCAAAATATTCGACAAAAAACGTCTGCTACTTTTTGTACGACTATGAGAGTTACCTCCCTTAAATCCAGACCGCTTTTCGGTTATCCGAAACATGTAAACATTAAAAAAAACATTTGTATTAAAACAACGAAAAAGACGTGAACAAATTGTTGATATGAGAAGAAAAAGGTGTAAACAACAACCAGCAGTACATGTACGTATAAACTTTATCATTTTTATTGAATTTCTTTGAATTTTAGAGCTGTTCCTGAAAACGAAAGTAGAGATTTGCAAAAAATGTGTCATATTTTGAAGTCTATTTTTATTATTTCCGTTTTTCATTTTCATCTAGTTATGAGTTAACATTAATGGATTCAACTGCATACAAACTGGTTTTCTGCTTGCTACTCATAGGAAATGCCCAAACTTTCAGCCCAAAACTGAACAGTTTATGCTAACAACATTAGTAAATTCTTTCAAGAGGTAAGAAAGGCAAATCATTTTTCATTTGCAAAGGTCTGCTTGTTTACTCCTTTTGGGTCCATGTACCACACCAGTCAGTTACACGGTGCATATTAATGATGGATGCATATACTTTTACAGATGATTGGTTGATTTGTAAAAATATGAATGATGCTACCACAGTTTGTGTTATTGTAGATGATAGCTTCCTGTTTAGTAAAACTGAAAAATCCTGAATTGATAAACATATTTTTGAGTGAGTTGGACCTGTGATGAGTTACTTGAATGGTTTCAATTACTTCCACATAATCCAAATAATACACACAATTGTAGAGATTTTTGTTAATTAAGATTGAAATACTACAAATGTAATAGTTTCATTTATCTCTAACATTAACTCCTTATCTGTACAGAATTTTGAAGATTCATGAGCTCAACAAAGGTGTAAAAAATAATACCAAATGCAAAAAGCTCAAAATTTTAACACTGACATCAGGTACCCTAAAATTTTTATTAAGCCTTGGTATACATATCGTTTATTCATGAAATGTTGAAAATTCACACTTATCCTTTCATTCCAGCTGTAAATCTTTAAAATTTTAATGTGTAAAATGAAGGAACAAACTGCAAAACTTTATGTGCTGTTTGTGTAAAAGTTACATTGAGTCATTTTAAAATGTAGGACCTCAGATTAGATTGTCACAATGTATTTCATGCCCACTATCCCCAATTGAAAAGAAAAATAAAGAAACAAAGTTTGCAGATTATACAGTAAGTAGTTAATGTCATCGACAAATCAAACATGTATCTTACCTCTTTGTCTTTATATTTTAGATTAATTGGTACCAACTCTTCATTCAGATAGAAAAGTGAAGAAACATCAAGTGTATATGGAATTAACCACCCAAATAGCAATGATATGAACTTAGAGATGAACCTTTTAATCTTATGGATAACCGCCCTTTAACTGGCGTGGTAAGTACTTTTTTAGAAATATTATCTTTACAGAAGATGCTTTTTCTTATTTTCATCAAGTTTTTGCCGATTTGTTTTACTTTGTTGGTAGATTTATTTCAGTATTAAATCTTGTAAGGGACTGTTAGTTGTACCCTTCTTGAGTCTTTCCTTAGAAAATTTCAGGGAAAGTATGAATGTATATCACTTTCTAATTGATTTGAATGCAATCAGCTGGGGTTAAAACCAGGAACTCAGTGTAGGCCATCTTAATTTAAATTTGATTTTTTTTATGTGAATGATCAAGACTATCAAAATAGTAATTGTCCCTTATCTGAGTTACCTTTAACACAAAATTTCAGGAGGAAAAATTGAGCAAAGCAATACAGAAAATGAGTAGGACTCATGACTTGTGGACATGTTGCATTTTTTTCACAGTTATCTTGTCCATAAAGGTTATTTTATGTGCATAAATATGTAATAGATATTTCTTCTGCAATTTTTTTTAATTAAACCCTTGATAAATAGTCAAAGCATTGTTAATAAAAGTATATTGCAGTGCCATAAAACAGACGAACTTGGTACAGGCACAGATTTTACAACCCTGTCTAGATACATTTAATTTAGTTTGTCTTTTGTTTACAGGAAGAGGTTCTTCAACTCCCCAGATGACTGCTGTTTAAGTTAGTGCTCAGATTGATCAACAACTAGCATTTTATACCAACACTTCTTTCCAGACAGGAATTCTGGATTACTTTGAACTGCAAAGGGATAAATGAAAATGAAAATTAAGTTTGAAACTTTTCAAAAGTTAAAGCTTATTTACATAGGTGACAATGTGATAACTTTTGACTGTCTTCACTGTAAGCACTCTCTTGTACTTTTACAATGATGATGAATAAAATGAAGAAGGAAAAAGGCTTAGACAAATTGATCTGAAGACATTTTACTGGAGCTGCTTTAGAGAATTTACTTCTTAATGAACATTAAGGTCTAGTTAGGATAAGTACAATACTTTATAAGAATTTAACTTGTACACAGTAACGTGTAATCATGTTTAGTGCACTGATGACACAAGGTAAAAATTCTTATCAAGAGAAACTAAAGAATTAGCAGTATTTCTGCTATACAGTTACCTGTGGGCAACCAGGGCAACCAATACTGACTCTTCAAAACAGAAACTATAAGACTTCAACTTTATATAGCTTAAGGATTTGAAATCTTTTTGGCAGCCTTCATGACAACTTGTTGTCAAAAACTGTTCTAGTGACTGCATAGGCTATTGCTTACCTCTATTTGTGAAAGATTATTTGTTGAAATATGTATGAATTGATGAATGAATGTGTTATCTTAGTCTGGTCTGTTCATAAGGTATTAGACATGGTGAATGTTACAATCTTTGTTTGAAAATTAATTATGTTCAAGTACTTCCAAAGGGCCTATCATCTATATGAAAGTTGTAAATATGCATGTGAATTTAGGGTAAATGTACATCTGATTCTTTCATTTTCTTTCAACAATTTGCTTAAAAAAGTGATTTTTCTTAATTGTGGACTTTATAGGATACTAAATTGAAATTTGACATTAGATGCCATTGTTAAATTTTTTATCATTTTTTAAATTATTTTTTGTCAGTTGGGTCTATACTGATAATATTTTAGAAACTGAATACTCTTTATTATTAAATGATTTGAATTTTTGTCAGTTTATGCTAAATTTCAGCCAGTTTCACTAGTAATCAATAGAATTTTTTGCATTTTATGGTATTTTATGCTTTTAAAAACAATTGAGTTGTTGATTGCAAAAATAATGATGTGACAATTTTAGTAAGAGTGAAGAATGAACACTAGAAATCCCAAAGTGGGTGGGGTAATTCTACCTTGGTTTATAAACATTAGATACAACATTATTTATTTCTTTTTGGTTACTGTGAGTTTGTAAGTCTTTCAATTACATGTACATTGGATTTGTGGGAATGTACAGTTGACAAGTTTGAAGTTAAACATAATAGAACATAGCTAAACTAACGTGTCAAGATTTTGTGGAAGAAATATTGAAGTTGTTATTATATATTTTGTAAATGTGCAACATTATAAGCATTATCTTATATTTTTAAGACATTTATTTCACATCCTAAAATATCTTATTACAAGCAATTACATTTTTAAATGAAATGTTAAAATATTTCTTTATTGAACTTAAACACATTTCAAAATTTTAAACACTCAGTAACTGTTTAGAAATGAACCAGACTGATTTCCAAATAGTGTGCTAATATCATATTCAGAGCTTTAAATAAACAAAATCTGTATTTTTTCATATTTTCAATTCAAATACTATATATTTTTATACTAAATTAAACAATTTGAGTTTAACTTGAGTTATTTTTAACTATTTACGATTGTAAGCTGAAAAAAAATTAGCAAGAGTGGGTGGGGTAATTCATTATTAGATTACTACAGAATTTATGCTTCACTTGGTATTTCTTGGCATTTTGTACTAGTTTTGTACAATGTTAATTTGTCAACTATATACTTCTAATTTTTAACATGCATATCTTCTGTGGCATATTAAATTAACAACTATAATCACCAATGTGTTGTTTTAATTACAAATAAAGGGGGTGGGGTAAAATTTTGGTAAATAACTTTCTTAAATGATCACTGACATATTGTTTTTGTTTAAGTTTTTTGATTGCCTATACATCACCTACACAATATTGTCTTATCAGAAAAAGTTTGAAACTATTTCTATAGTTTTTTTTAATTTTTTGGAATTGGAATTGATCTTTAAAAAAATATAAAAAATTAAGTTTTGTTGAAATATTGAAATCATGAGAAAAAATATCATGGCATAAAAAGTATTTTTTTACATACATTTGCTCTCTCTGAACATATATTTATACAACTTTTAACTTTCTTGAACATTTTTCAAATTTATTTGGTTTCTGTGAGTAGAATTTTAAAAAGTATCAATTTCCGAGACAATTTTAGAAGGAAGCTTGAATAATTTTACACTATAAACTCAAACACATTTTGCGAAAAAGTTCAATCACTGACCTACCCTACTTTTATCATAAAACAACTTCAAAAAGGTTACTGTTAATAAAAAACAAGGTAAGAAAAAAAGTTTGAAACTCTGATATTCAGTAGAGGACTACCTTAAGCAGTCAAGTCATTCACAAAACAACTAGAAATTCTTATTTGAAGTTTGATTTTTATTTTCTCCTTTGTGTTCAACACAAAGGCCTATTGAAACAAGAATTCCTATCATTACTACCAAAGTCTGGTTTGTAGGACACTTGTTCACTATCAAAAAGCATATTTATGTAACCAATACAAAGGCTATTCTGACCAGTGTCACAATCCATTCAAAACAGATACAAGAAGAGCCCTGTGGAGTGGCATCAACACTCAATGTCTGGTTTTATTTGTCAGAAATGGGAGCAAACTAATAGATTTTAAGTCTGAATAGAGTAGGATTATATACTGAGTAACTGTTAGGCAGGTAGAGGCAGGTAGTGCTCATCAAGGTGCATGCACCTGTGAAGTTTGGAGGCTGTAGGTGGAAGGACTAACATGTTATGGTCAGAAGTTTGGCGGCTGTAGGTGGAATGACTTCCATGTTATGGACAGAAGTTTGGAGGCTATAGGTGGAAGGACTTCCATGTTATGGTCAAGGTAATGGTCTAGATCTCATGCTTTCCTGTATGAAGTTTATTCCTAAATAAGCCTATGTTAAAACCAATTTACCCCTTGGGAGGGACTAATTCTAACCCCAGAAACAAAACTGAAAAATCTTGCAGGTATGAACAATCTTTGTAAAGGTCTAAAAGAAGATGCCTCACATTAAATTCTAAAGCTCTGTGTCCAGTTCTAGAGAAAAAGGTTTTCCTATATAAGTATATGTAAAATCAAGTGACCCCTGGGCTGCGGCCAATACTGACTATGGGGTCATGACTTGAACCAACTTGGTAGAGGTCCACAAGACAATGCTACACACAAATATCTAAACTCACAGGCTTAAGGGTTATAAGCATTCAGCCACATTCAGTTTTAGCATGATGCAAACAATGACAATGACTCAGTGATCACAATATCTCTACTTTTTTCTTCAAAAGCAGACAAGCCAAAAATTAAACTGTGTACAGCATTCAAGTATTTAAACAATTTACCTCCACAATCTTCTTCTCAAGAATGGTGGACATATTTTCCAGAATGGTGCCACTTTCTAGTTGCACAGTACAGTACACTGGTGTAGAACTGTCAAATATGATCATGTTACACTCTTCACAGGAGTATTTGCACATCAGGCCAAGCAACACGCTCACTTCTTGCATCTGTAAACAAAATACTATCAGTTAACTATCAAGACATATTTGTGGAGGTGCAGAGGTCAAGAGTTAAAATACCAGACTTTTAATCCTGAGCTCACTGCATTCCACACTTACATGTATACTGGTTTAAATTCTGAGCTCACTGCATTCCATACTTACATGTATACTGGTTTAAATCCTGAGCTCACTGCATTCCACACTTATATGTATACTGGATTAAATCCTGAGCTTACTGCATTCCACACTTACTTGTATACTGGATTAAATCCTGAGCTTACTGCATTCCACACTTACATGTATACTGGTTTAAATCCTGAGCTCACTGCATTCCACACTTACATGTATACTGGTTTAAATCCTGAGCTTACTGCATTCCACACTTACATGTATACTGGTTTAAATCCTGAGCTCACTGCATTCCACACTTACATGTATACTGGTTTAAATCCTGAGCTTACTGCATTCCACACTTACATGTATACTGGTTTAAATCCTGAGCTCACTGCATTCCACACTTACATGTATACTGGATTAAATCCTGAGCTCACTGCATTCCACACTTACTTGTATACTGGATTAAATCCTGAGCTTACTGCATTCCACACTTACATGTATACTGGTTTAAATCCTGATCTCACTGCACTCCACACTTACAGGTATACTGGTTTAAATCCTGAGCTCACTGCATTCCACACTAATATGTTTACTGCTTTAAATCCTGAGCTCACTGCATTCCACACTTACATGTATACTGGTTAAAATCCTGAGCTCACTGCATTCCACACTTACATGTATACTGGATTAAATCCTGAGCTCACTGCATTCCACACTTACTTGTACACTGGTTTAAACTCTGAGCTCACTGCATTCAACACTTACATGTATACTGGTTTAAATCCTGAACTCACTGCATTCCACACTTACATGTATACTCGTTTAAATCCAGTGCTCACTGCATTCAACACTTACATGTATACTGGTTTTAATCCTGAGCTCACAGCATTCCACACTTACATGTATACTGGCTTAAACCCTGAGCTCACTGCATTCAACATTTACATGTTTACTTGTTTAAATCCTGAGCTCACTGCATTCCACACTTACATGTATACTGGCTTAAACCCTGAGCTCACTGCATTCCACACTTACAAGTATACTGGTTTAAACTCTGAGCTCACTGCATTCCACAATTACTTGTATACTGGCTTAAACCCTGAGCTCACTGCATTCCACACTTACATGTATACTGGTTTAAACTCTGAGCTCACTGCATTCCACAATTACTTGTATACTGGCTTAAACCCTGAACTCACTGCATTCCACACTTACATGTATACTGGTTTAAACTCTGAGCTCACTGCATTCCACAATTACTTATATACTGGCTTAAACCCTGAGCTCACTGCATTCCACACGTACATGTATACTGGTTTAAACCCTTAGCTCACTTCATTCCACACTTAAATGTATACTGGTTTAAATCCTGAGCTCACTGCATTCCACACTTACATGTATACTGGTTTAAACTCTGAGCTCACTGCATTCCACAATTACTTGTATACTGGCTTAAACCCTGAGCTCACTGCATTCCACACTTACGTGTATACTGGTTTAAACCCTTAGCTCACTTCAGTCCACACTTAAATGTATACTGGTTTAAATCCTGAGCTCACTGCATTCAACACTTACATGTATACTGGTTTAAACACTGAGCTCACTGCATTCAACCATTACATGTATACTGGTTTAGATCCTGAGCTCAAGTTTAAATTAGCCGAGATATCAATTTCATTAATCATAATAAAGTATTCATTGTCAATATACAAAGTTTACAAATATGATATTGGTAGGAGAAAGCTTCTCCAGTTTTATTACCCATTATTGCTTACTTATATATTTCTTAGTTTAAAGAAGAATTTTTTGAAACTCAATTATCAATCTACCACAGAATAACCTCTGTGCTAGGTACTGAACAACCTAAAGAGCCCTGAGATTTTCTTAAAATCTACTGACAACTGGAAGATAAATATCCAAAAGAATTTTGCACCGACATGTCAAGCATAACAAATCAACCTATTAGAAACCATTTAGTCTACTACAGTGTATTTTGAAATGCTGAATTTCTGTCTTGGAAAAAAAATCTTACTGTTCTAGGTTTGCCCAGCCCCCTGGCTGCTGTACAAGGGATCTTCATGTTCGGCCCCACATCACAAAGGATCAGAGTCCTTCCTCTGATTGGCTGCACATTATAAACTGTTGCAAGTTTCACAGCAGTGTCTAGGGCTTTACGGTAGCGGTTAATCAAGTTGGAGTCAAAAGGTGTCTCCCTGGAAAATAATGCCTCCATACATCATAATATGGTCCAACTGTACTATTTTTAAGTCTAAATTCAAATTTTTTATATCTAAATGTTCAGAACTAACTGTAAAATACAAGTAAAAAATACTAGCACTACTTTTTCCTACACAAGTTGATCAAAAGGCGTATTCTTCAACCAAATGGAAAAGTTAAATCTATACGTAAGTTACTTGCAGTTTCAGACTGAAAGAACTTTTTCATACAAGTTATAGACAAATTTAACACAAGGAATTACTGAAACAAATGCAGTCAAAATGTTTTTCTGATTTATTTACATGTCCATATAACTATTCAACTAAATGAAGTAACTCTATAAATGTAATCACTTTGTTACTCACATTGGCTTCTTTTTCTTTTCCAATTTCTTCTGCCTTTTTATTATCCACCAATTTTCTGCTGTCAATTTCTCTTTGGCCCCACCCCTTCCTCTGCCCCGCCCTCTGGCTACAGCTCCACCTCTAGGAGCACTAGTTTCTTTGACTGCCTCATTCACTATGGCCTCCTCTATTAAACAGAATACATAATTTCAACCTCTGCTGCTACTTAGAACAGATTTGTATAATTTTAACTTCAGAATGGTCCATTCAAGAACATATGAGGTGCTTTAATAAAACAGAGGTAAATGAGTGCAATGGTTTCAACAATGTGTCTGATGTGAAATGGCTCCCACTGAATTATACCATGTCCAGTTCTGATATAACTGGTAAGCATGAAAAACAAATAAGCCATTTCAATCTTTTTTAAACCTTACTGTACACAGAATTAAAGTGGTATATGTTTTCTACTATGATTAAATCAGCAATAAGTAACTTACGAGATGTCTCGTACTCTTTCTGCAGTTGTTCTAACACCTCGTAGGCAGAGAAAAACCGAAATGGAAACTGCTTGCTGTTTATAACCGACCTCTGGAAAAACAATATGCATGCAGTGAGTTTAGATTACCATGATTCCTGGAAACCAGTGTTAGACAATACCTCCTAAATAGCATCTCAGTAAGAAAATACCAACCTCTCAAGTACAGAGGAAGGTTGGTAACAGTGACCTTGAATCAATGAAAACAATGAATACCAGTATATGTGTACTGGTTTTCTTATTACAGCTAAATGGGTGCTTCCAAAGTGTTATGAATTCATATGTCTGTTGATTTATAAGTTTACATTAAACTGATCATACACATTTATACAAAATTCCTTATAATGACTAATTTACTGCAGTAAAAGTTTCATGTATTTCATAGCTCTGTTGATTTTCATGTATTTCACAGCTCTGCTGATTTAAAAGAAGTATCATACCTCATCAGTAAGTCTTCTCAGGACTCCTGTATGATGTTTCTGTGATATCCCAGCCTTGATCAGGTTCCGTAAATTTCTTAACATTGCCATAAATGGGAGTTTCTTGTGATCTGATTTTTTTTTGAAGAAATAAAATACATAATGAAACCACTTACTACACGAGCTGTTGAACTAGTAACTAAACTATACTGAGATTCAGTCACCTTAACAACTGTGCTATCAAACACTTCATCAGGTCCAATCTCACTGTTTCTTTCTTCTTTTTTTAGAAAGGCAAAATATTATACAGTTGTAACTCATGAAGAAATAATTCTCTACATCACAGAGTTATTGTGTAACAATGTCAAGATAATATTTATGAAAAAATATGTAACCCCGCCCCCCCACAATTTAAAAAGAATGTAAAAAATATTCCCTGCAAAAATAAGGCATACCCAACAACTCCTGCCATGTTGAAGCCTTGTTCCCTTTTAGAGACACTTGCGTCTCCCACGTCTCAGGAACCGGAAGTTTCATTCTCTTTCCTGCACGTTCCTCCTCAAATGTCCCCGGTAACCGTGATCGGTAAAACTCATCCAGCGTACTTGGGTACCTGAAAAAACATATTAGAATTATACTTATTATCGACTATACTAAGCTGTATTTCTGTAATGGTCAATCTTGAATTTCATTCTGGACTTGTCTATTTACTGTTTAAGGAAGGTGCCAGACTACAGTCTAACAGGTAACTTGTCTTCACAAGAGCAGTATTTGACATATTCAAAACACATGTAGTAGCATTTTGCAAGATTTATTATGAATAGAAAATAACATCAGTAATAATAACACAATGTAAGGCACTCTTCTAGAAAATAAACATTATTTACTTTTTCCCAATCAAACACATCACATGTTCTACAGGTTCAGTGATGTGTAATTTTCTGATCAGCTGTTTAAGGGTGAAGGACATTTTCTGAAGCTGTTCTGGACTCTCTCCTTCATCAAACATCACAGTGTCCAAACCATGCATCACATGGTGCTACAAACATACAACACGTTAAGGGTAAGAAATAACCACAACATACTAAAGGACCATTACTTGAATTGACAGCTGTTAACAAACAAAATCTATGTTAAAGGAGGCATTCATAAAATATTAACCTATGAAACATACATAATAGCAATGCATATTCTATTTTTATTGAATCAAATACCTCTTTAAAAAGAGATCAAAGCATTATCACATGAAAAATGAATTTTTAAAAAAAGGTCAACAATTAATGTAAGAAAGCTTATGATCAAAACTTTATTCAACCAACATAATGCATATGTAAGACCTTGATCTAGTTAATTCAACAAAATATCAAAGAAAGTCATGTATGAATAAAGATTTAAACTTCAGACACCTAACCTGTTTCTGTCTCTCAGCTTCTTCATCTGAGTCCTCTGAACCGGAACTAGAGCTGTCAGAGTCCAGCAAAGAAGGCACCCCTCTATCAGCTGTCCCTCCACCTCTACCCCTCCCTACAGCAGCACCTCGACCCCTACCCCGGGCTGCACCCCTACCCCCACGACCTCTGCCCCCTCTTACAGAATTCTCAGTTTTGGCTTCTTCAGTTTTCTTTAGCTTCTTTTTCTTCTTCTTTTTGGAACTTTCTTTATTGTACTTTGCTGTAGACAATAGACAATAATGGTTTATGTCCTTAAAAATATAACAAACAACTGACAGACACTGAAGCTATATATGAATTACTATTGTAAGTTCAAATTTGATACATTTGTTATTGTTATTTAGATTTGAATCCATTGATAAAATCAAAAGGTAAGTAATACTTTTCATCATTTGTTTTGCTTAACTTCACAATGAAGTCTCTCACAAGAGGACAGTTTATGTAATCCTCTTTCTTGGACATACAGTCTGAAAAAAAACAAAGCCATGGGTCACAAGCCCAGGGCTTGTAAAGATCTGGTCGGGTACAAAATTTGCCAGACCAAAGGCCAAACAATTTAGAGAATTTTTATGGTGTGAGCATACTGAATATGATTTTGGCCTGGCTTACCCCCTTTTTAATATTATTTTGTAGTATCATTATTATGCCCATAGACTTGTTAGGAACTAATGAACTTTTAACACTCTAATCCAGCTGGGACGTATTTTGAACCTTTTCAGATTTGAACCTGTGACCTTCTGTAAGTCAGAGCTTGAACTGGTTTATAAATGAGTAATGCTTGTTACATGTTCATAGCAAATGTCCTGCACTGAATTCCTGAATGAAGAAAGTTATTCAAGGGACAAGGGAATAACAATGTATTTAGATTAGATCTTACCTAGCTGGTACTTGTCAAAATCTGGAAACTTGGCCACCATAGCTCTTCTCAAGGCAGAGGGCAAGGACCCTAGAGGTAATGTCTTCTCTGGAAATGCCTAGAACCATGGAGGAAAAAAACTGCTTTAGTGTTATGAAAGACTGATGTGTGTATGGTTTAATCAAATGATGGCAACAATATTTTTCAAATTATTTGTAAATGATATATTAATAAGCCTCATCGTGAAACCAAGATAAGACTTTCTTACAAGCTAGGATTTTTCTCTTTTTCTCTTGATATTCAATTAACAGAAAGAATTCATAATGTAAAATCAGTTACTTTCACTTTGTTTTTCTTCAGTAATCAGTACAGAATTTAAATACAGTTCTTCTGTATTTACAATGGTATCATGTACTACTATAGATATTTTCCCTTTTCACAGGTCCGTATACATACTGAATAGATCTCGGCCACTTCTATCCAATCTGAAGGCAGGGATATAGAGGCACTGAAATATTTCTTCAGATAAGGTCTACATGCTGGTATATGTGATGCCAGAGCCAACAGGAAGTTAGCTGTTGTTCTGATGTTCAATTGTTTTCTTGTATACAGAGCAACCTGGACAGAAAGAACAATATAAAATGAGACATAACGTATACTGTACATCAACCTGAGATACATACAAAGCCTAATTTTGCAGATTTTATCTAAAATGCAGATCAGAAATATAAACCAACAATTTAAGCATGAAACATCTCATCTGAAATTAACCTCTAATCAGTAAATTCTCTTGAATGTTTCCATAAAAAAGAATATGGTATTGGAAAAGCAAAATGCAAGGATGAACTGGGACTTCCGAGTTCTTTACATACACTCCATGTCCCTACCACTTGGAATTCCCTATAACACACGGCCTTACAGTTATGCTTAAGAATACCTGATCATATTCTTCCATGAATCTCTCAAGTCTGAAATCTCCTTAACATACTGCTTTACATAATGATAGGTTTAGTAATAGGTTATAAAAATTCTAAAATAATTATTTCCCTTACCTTAAGAACAAACTCTGGATCATAACAGATGACTTTTTCTGACATAGTTACAAGTGCAACACGTGTTGAATCTGTGCCAAGTTTGAAATCAGGCTGACATATTAGTGACCCACTCACTGCATTCACTAATGCAAACTGAAAGGAAAGTACAACCAG
Source organism: Cyclina sinensis (assembly GCA_012932295.1). Classification (NCBI taxonomy): domain Eukaryota; kingdom Metazoa; phylum Mollusca; class Bivalvia; order Venerida; family Veneridae; genus Cyclina; species Cyclina sinensis. Next base: position 195,460 of record JAAONU010000016.1, on the reverse strand, counting down.
TAAATACTTTGCACTTCGAACTGTGATACTAATTCTTAAAACTTTAAAACAAACACAATGGGACTCTTCGTTATGCAGAAATATTTTTTTGACCAAGATGTCATAAGACAGCTATGGAAACACCTCTCTTTTCTTTCCATTAGTTAGAATGGTACTCAGTAAAAGATTAAACATGTCGTAGTTTTTTACCTTTAAACCATTAACATCATGAAGCTTTGTAGCTACAAGAAGTGACCTATCTCTGTCAGGTGGAACAAATCTTGGCAACTCTAGCTCCTGCCCTGCTTCAATCTCATTGGTCAAATCGTAAGATGGGGGAGCAATGGCATGTTTTACCACTCTTGCACGTTTTCTGCCTATAGAGATAAAAAAAAAAACACTGACAAAGAAGAAAATGTATGACACAAAGTTTCCAAATAATAGTGTTTTTGAAATGTAACCAAAAAGCCCACTTCAAAGTGTAGAAAGATGATTATACTGGGTCCCAGGCAATCTAAGTCCTTATGCAAGTAACATGTATGTATCAAACAGTGTTTCAAGAACCCTTGCTTATAAAACCTCTTGTTCACCTTATCAAAAATTTATTTTTAGATGTTTGAGACACTAAATAATTACATATTTTGTTAAAGAACTTATTACCTACATAAAGTAGATTTTCATATTTCCAGCATTATACTGATGTTACTACTGATATAAAATTCAAATGTTGAAGCAACACCATATATATTTGGTAAGAAGAAAATGAGCATTAAATTTTCTTGTAAATTTCTATAAAATTTGCAATTTACCCTTTTCTACTTTCTTGTCAATGACCTTTTTACTCTTTGCCCCTCTTTCTTTCTCCTCTTCTGAAGATGCAACACTGGTACTTCTCAATAAATCAGTTTTCAATCCTGTTGTCAAACCTCCTGATAACAATCCATTGGATGTTGGTAAATTAGCATCCATTAAAGTTGGGCCTAGAGTAGAAGTAGGCAGGGCTTTCAAGGAAAGGGAAGTACCACTTGTTAACAAAGATCCACCTTTCAGTGACACAGCTGTAAGTTTTTGTGACTCTAGCAATCCCGATTTGTAACTTGCCTGACTGCTCCCTAAACTGACTACTGACCTTGACCGTTTCCCTGACGACATGTTGGCAAGGTCAAGGGATGGTTTTGTGAACAGGGATGAGGTCAATGAAGATCCTGTGGCTGAACTTCTTCCCACTGTTGGTTTCTTCAACAGACCCGATGATAAAGCTGCAGAATATTAAACAATATCTTCATTCATATGCAACAAACTTGTATAAAAATATTACGAATCTTAGATTACTTGAATGGTGAAAAATTGTTCACAGGAATAACAATACACCCCCTCAAAGCACTGAAACGAATTTCCATACTAGATAAACTTAACCAAACTGGCAATAACTATAGGCCATGCTTGATGACTTAAAGAGATGAAAATTGTTTGTTTTGGTGTAAGATCATGGTATATTTTACTTAATGAACAAACAACAAGAGCTCCACGGAGCGGCACCAACGCTCATCTGCTTTACATGTCAACAATGGGGGCCATAGTTATGGTTCATGTGCACTTCTCCTAAAGGAGGTCTATATACCTCTGACATTTCATGTCAAGATGTTGATATTGTTCATATTGATTCCTTTGATCATTCAACTTAAGCAATTTTGACAAAAATTTCAAAAGGGACATATATAGCTTTCAGAATAATGCCCCTTGTGTTACAACTGCCTCTTGTCATGATAAGCAAGCAGTCCAAGTTTCATATTGATAACTTTGATAGTTTAGAAATCATTCAACTTAATAAGCAATTTTGACAAAAACTGAAAGTTAAGAAGGGGCATAACTCCAAAAATATAGCTTTCAGAATAATGCCCCTTGTGTTACAACTGCCTCTTGTCAAGTTAAAGCAAGTATTGAATGATAACATTCATCACAATCTCAATTTATATACCTGAGGACGACAGCAGTGATCCAGACAATAATTTGCTACTTGTTCCCGAGCCTAGACTGGATGTCTTTGCTGTTATGGAAACTGAAGACAGTCCCAACAAAGGTCCAGTGTCTGAAAGTTGTTTAAAACATATGTTTTCTATAGTGTCTACGTTATACGATGAAGTACAATCCTTTGAATAACAACAAATTACTCCCAAAGCTGTTTTAGTTTATATAGTATTTATACACTTACAATGTAAATATGAAAACATTACATGATCAACCTTGAGTAAAAATAACATCTAGGTCTGTAATTATGACCTTTACCTTGAGCCTATGTTTAATCTGCAAGACACTGTATGCAAAAAATTTACAAATACTCAATAATTTGAAATCAATTGAACAGTTCCAAAAGAAATTAAGCTCATGTGTTGAAAAAGCAATATGACTGAATAAAATCCAAAATATGTCCTGATACAGAGAGGTGGAGAAATACAAATTAATCTTTCAGAAAACTAAAGAAAACATATTACCATAATTTTGTAGGACACTTGAGGTCAGACTTGAGGTCAGACCACTGGAGAATTTTCTTTCTGATACATCCTTCATCTTTCTCTTTTCTGCAATATCTGTAGTTTTTGTGATTTCAGATTTGCGTTTCCTCTTCAAGTCATCCATCTTCTTTGGTAAAGCTGCCTCAGACTTGGTAGACAGGAGTGAGCTGGACAGAAGTGAACTTGACAGTGCTGGAGGAAGAGATGTGCAGAACAGCAGTGAAAATACTTCAACAAAAATGAAAACAAGGCTGAAAAACTATAAAATATTACAACGGTTAACCAAAGTGCACCGTAAGAGGGACAGATACAGTCATGGTAATACAGCATCATAAACAAGTTTTTTAACAATATTTAAGAATTACTTTTTGCCATAAAAAAGCAACAATACATCATGAATTAGGCAAAGAAATTTTTCCAATTACAGTTTTACTTTTTGAAACACTCTAATTTCAGTAAAGACATGGTTCTCTGAATGTAATAACATGTATTTTGAATTTTGATTTTTCTCCTAACCCTTTTCAAAACCCCAAGCACAACAGCCAGATATTCACTTTTAAAGAAAACTATTCAACAAAACCACTATCTTTTCTCTCCCTCCTGTCAAGATAACTATTTGCAAAACTGTGGCTGTTTAATCAAAGTGGTCACTGAACAGAGATATACTTAAGGAAGTCATCTATTCCTTTTTTACAGATGCCAATAATCTTCTAATGTTACCTTGGCTGCCAGTCCACTTTGCCAGCAAAGGATTATCTGTTGATGACATTGCAACCTACAAAAAAGCGAAAGACTTGAAACTAATTTATTTCAAAGACATTAAAGTGCTTGTTTTCCTGCTGTTTACATCTGACCATAAGCAGTCACTGTATCAGTATTGTACAAACACAAACACATGCTTTAAAAATACAATAAATGCCCGACACATTCTACCTGCTATAAAATCAAATCTATAAGGAAAGAAACAATTCTGATGGAAGATTCAGTCACTCTGAATAGTGCTCACTCTCAGCTTGTAGGCTAAAATTATATAAACACAAGTAAATTAATTTGCCTAAGGAATCTCCTTAGACTCTCGCTAATACCAGACATACTGTTTATACCTTCACTATTGTGCTGTCAAGGCCAGGATTTCACTAGTATAATGTAATCTCATTTATCTGAGTGATGTGTTATAGGAACAATACAGCAGCCTATCACAAAGCGAGCTGGCATAGTGCTTACATGTAGATGGTTATTCTGGTTTGGTGGTTGTAAAAATTTGTCAGTAATCACAAGGCCAGTGATATCATGTAATATCATTTTGACCACAACTCACCTAAAATTGTACTGATAATTTAAATTCCGGTTTTACGGCTACAAATCACTTGAGCTTCAATTAACAAAGGAAGGGATAATAATTTTCTTTTTTTTATACAGTTTAAAAGTGTAAACTGCTTCAACCTGCCTAGGTTTTGAGAACACAGAAACAGATAATTTTGAATACTTTGAAAAGCTTTTTACATGTTTGGACTGATAAGTGGTTTCACCATTAAACTTTATGTATCTACACTTTATGAAGTTTTGTTCAATATATTTTAACATCTATAGATTGGGAGTTTATTTCCTTTTTTCACCACCTAAAGTTCATATTCTTTCTTTGTTTTGGCATTCCTCTCTAAACTTTTACCCACTATAATAAAATATGCACAGAAATAAACATATGTTAAAGTTGTTTTTTAAAATGAGTATTTGTACTAAGAAAGAAGGTGATGTTATGAAGAACTTATTGTATGTTTGAAAAAAAATAATGAAGGAGCTGTCAGACTTGAACTGGCAATAAAGTAAATAAGAGTTAATACAAGGTCAATTAAATATGACATATATGTTGATTATGCAATAATCATCTTAAATTAACATATTGTTAATCAAAACAATCATCTAGTCATCACTAATCTATATCAAAAAAACTTTTTTTCAAAAACCTCCAAAACATTTGCTGAACACGATCAATTTATCAAAGTTTTTATTTACCAAACTTTTCAGCCTCCAATTAGTATGACTAACTGCTGTTGGTACTCAAAATACAGTCTTTTACCTCCATATGATTGTTGCCCACATTGACTGGATAACCCCTATTGATTTTAGAGTCAGCAGCTCAAAGGTCAAGGTCAAATTGACCTTAACATTGAAAACCATTTCTGCCATGTAACTTGGCCAACTCATTTTTATATCTCAGACGCTTTACAGTCGTTTTGTCGACTAACCTATTCGTCGACCTGATTATGTATAGTGACTGAGAAATCGTTTTGTCACCCTGAATATACAATAGGCAGAAAGTGTGAAATATTTTTGTAGGGTGATTCACACCTTATTACTCGCCCATGAGTAACTGTTTAACCTAATTAGACATAATATTGATTAAACATAAGTGTTTCTCCTCTGTTCTGTTTAATGTGTGTGTATACTGTTTTCCGACATGAGGATTATTGATATGGTTTTTTTCCTATGGTAGCAAATTTCACTCTGTTTTCAAAACAAAGCATATATTTTTAAGGCATTTCAGTGAATTTTAGCAATTTTTGAAACGTTCTCAGAGAGGCACCAAACTTGGTATACGAGTTCCTTATGACTTCGCATTTGTGCATTTCAAAACAACCTACACCCAAAAATCAACATGTATTTTTGCTTTGCTATAGGCGATGGTTCCCAGCATTTTTGCATTGCCATAAGCAACTATTTACTTGCGTGCCGGTACGCACAGTGTTAAAAAACATTGCGTGAAAACCATTTTCTTTGCGTGAAATACGCTTGTTTTTGCGTGAATGGGCATGCTGTTAACGGGACCGGAAAGCACTCGGGACAACTATATCGCAATATCATCTATCGTATTAACTTACATTTCTTGCTTTATCTGAAAAATCGTATCAAATATTTACATTACATTAAAATTTATAACAAAGGATGTGTTTGCATGTGCTTTATAAGGAAGCAATGTGCTTTTCGGTGATGTATTATTTTCTTGACTTGACCGTAAAGCACTCAATTATTAATATTAAGCTAATGTCATATAATATTTGACAAAATATGTCTATAAAACCTCTTTTTATCTATAGGAATGTTGAATGTTATTGTTTTGAAATCTATTAATAGTAACAAGTTACTGATAAGAGATACAGGTAACTTTTTGAAGGTTGGCAAAAACATGGCGGCTGATAAAAATGCAAAACATAGTAATTTTGTAATTACAGTTACAAAGTCATTTTTCATCAAATTATTCAATATCTTATATCATTTAAAAGGTCTGTAAACTCATATTTTACTTGTTTAAAAATTAATTGTCAAGACAGTTTACTTTTTTATTTGTAAATGGTTAAACATAGTCCATCTGAGCTGCTAGAAAAATGCTGAAATGACAGGTATAAATTAGTTTAGTTTTCTTCTTTAAAAGCAAAAATTCCAAATCTGCTTATATTTTCAAAATATGAATTTAAAGAGCTTTCAAATGATACAAGAATCTTAAAATTCGGCTGACAAAGAAGAAAGTTATCTAATTTTAAAAATTCTGCTGCTATCAAATGTATATAAATATTGGTTCTCTTTGCCAACCAGTAGTTCAGCTATATTTTGGTAACAGGTGCTTGTGATGTCATCAGTCAATGTGCCTATATTTGGGACTAATTAATCGATGTTCTTTTAATAAACCAAGAAGTAAAATTAAGTAAAAATTGCGTTTCGGTGATGTGCATTTCATTTTAACAGGACCGGAAAGCACTCATTATACACATATACCTCTACTTTCGTCAACTTAATGATGATTTTGGTAAATTAATCATTTTATTTTATTGAAATATCATTAATATATTTATTTGTAATACTTAAAATGCAATAAAATATTATTTTCTTGTGTTTTTAATAGAAAATTGAGTGCTTTCTGGTGTTTCGGTGCTATCCAGTTTTTCCATGCACCAGTTAAAAGATGTTGGGCAGCACGAAATACCCAAATACACCCAAATACATTTAAATTGTATCGTTTAATCAACACATTCTTATAAACTGAGCAAGTCTAGGGGCTTAACTTCAAATATTTGATGAGAAAATATAAGTTTTAATGGTTATTTTGCAGTTAATACTCGTTTTTAATGGTATTCAGATTTCTCTTCATACACGGTGTTGTGAAAAAACACACCTTGTGATAATTACTGACTAAGCATTACCAAATACTGGGAACAACACATATAAGGCCTCAGTTAAAGATAAATAAAATACCTTAAATATAAAAAAAAAAAATGCAATGTATGAAAATTAATCTCTGTAAAAAAGAATAAAAATCTTTAAGAGAAATGAGTTAACAGTTCGAGTAGACATTAATAAAGGGAAATAACCTACATTAGTATATGTTTTTCACAGATTGTAAATCTTACAATAGCCGTTTATGTCCAAAATGTGGCTAATATGTATGACTTAACATCTAAAATTTCGCTATAGATTTTTATTTTCTAGTAAATCTGTGCCTTGTAGAAACAATGCAGGGCTTTTCATCAGGAAATTGGGAAGAGGCCCTGGCCTTTCAAATTGGGAAATTTATGCGCGATAATTGTTCATTTTGGGAAATCTGCAACCGGAAATAAACACCGATTTATCTCCCCTGAAACGGAATAAAATCCAGACTTTCAGAACGTTTGACTGTTTCACTGCGCATGTTTCTACTTTTATTTACTGATAACTACTGATTAAGAGTCTATCGGAACTTAATGGATTAGACTGGTTTTGCGTAACACAGGTACCGTGCGTTGTTCGGCTATAGTATGACAAAAGTTGATACCAGACAAACGCTTCTTCCGGAAATAACAAATGTAAACAAATTGATCGTTTTTTAAACTAATCTAGGGGGAATTTCTAAGATTTTGGGAAATCATGTCTTGCATTTTGGGAAGAAACTCTGCCACAATTGGGAAAAAATCTATATTTTTTGGATTGGGAAGTGGCCGAATATCGGCCTCTGTTATATAAGGATGAAAAGCCCTGCAATGTTGACAATAAGTGTTTATTGAAAACCGTCTTTCACTAGTATTTAAGCATATTTCAAGTGTATTTGGGTGTATTTGGGTATATTTGGGTGTATTTGGGTATTTCGTGCCGCCGAAAGATGTTACAATCTACCTACATTTTTACTAGTTTGATCATTTTCTTTTTGATATTTGGATATTTTAAAGGCATATCAACCTGCATTTAACAACTATAGTTAGAGATAATTCATCTAAGTGTATGTGCTCAATAGTCAATATGGGATTGGTAATCTGAGGAATACTTAAAGGTCATGTGACACGAACTTTTAACCTCTAAATTTTCATATGAGCGAAAAATATATATCTAACTATGACTGTTTTACAAAATTCCGCAGGTAATTTTCATCTAAAAGATGTTTTTATAGCAAATTAAAATCCATATTTTACGCACTTGGTCGCGCGCACCTGTCATGAGCAAAACCGGAAGTGACGCACATTTATCCCTTGCCACTTTACACAGCTGCCTGGATTGTAAACAAAAACTTCAAAATTATGATGGAAAATGGAAATTTAGACTGAATATAGTAAAAAAAAATAATTGAACAAGTTAAGCTAACATCATGCATATACATTGAAGATTTTTTTAATAAATACTTTGAAATTTTGATGGAATTACGAAGCCAATGAGCAGTATTATATGGATGCTAGTTTAATCAGAGTTATAGAATTAAAAGATACATCAGTGAAAGTATCTAGACTAAGAGATATTATTCAAATAACTGATCCAAAAACATTTTGATAATGGTTATTTTTATCCGATGCAGTTTGTTGGAAGACTTGATTAACTAACTCCAATCGAAAGATTTTTGTTTTACATAAAAACATTCTCCTTACAGTGATGTGTTGCTTATTTGTCTATGGTATATTTTGCCTGAGGTACGTGTAAGTAATCTTTGACTAGATCTATGATTTTTTTAATTATAAATGCATATCTTTTTTGTGGGGGGGGGGGGGGGGGGGGGGGAAGGCCTTATTCATTCTACATTTTTTTTTTTGAAACCAAAACAAAAATGATCAAAGAACAAATAATATGAAGTAGCCTTTTAAAACTATGTCAAAATTATAACACGAACACATTGTTTGTTTTAATAATTTGTTCACATTTAGAAGTCGAATGATTTTTATTTTCATCATAAATAGATCCATTACATTTAATTATCTAATTAAAATATGTATATGCATGGAAGCTTCTGTTCTTAACAAAAAATCATTCAGACATGTTAATTGGAACAAGCTATTACATAATGTTTTCACAAGTGTGACTGATCAAAAGTAATACAATCAATTTGTAAGATCTCTTGCCATAAAAGTTTGCTATTTGTCTCAACTTTATCATTGATTGGGTCATAAAAAAGTTAATTGCATTGTTTTGACAGCTATGCAGAATATACAAGGGTCCCATTTGGGCAGGTTAATTTGCATAAATCCCACAGTATAAGGCGTGATTTATGGATCTTTGACATTTCATTGGATATTAATTTATAAGCAGACACAATTTTTTTTACATGATGGACATGCCATATAATTATTTTTCAAACAATATCCCAACGTGTAAATACACTGTAGTGTGAATTTCGATTCCAGTGAAACAAATGTTAACACATTAGATCACCTAAATTCACTTCAATTTTACTACACTTAAATGAAAAAGAATTTGTTTATGACGTAAACATCAAGTGAGGAAGTGTTACGCAGCATGTATAAACGTGGAGGAGATAGTTTATATAGAACCACAACATGGAAGAAATTGGAATATTTATTAATATTTATTAAGGTAAAATTACAACCTGTTCTTCCGGCACAAAGTTTGAATTTACTTATAAAAATCGAGAAGAAATAACATTATTTTATTTAATTTACAATTTATAGCATGTTATTTTTATAAGTGTGACTTAATCGTGTTTCTTGCACTTGTGTTTTAGTGTTATTTTTTCATTTAAAAACGGATGTGTTATGAGCAGTGTAATTCTGCACTACTGCCTGGTATAGAAGGGATAAATCTACGTCACAGCCAAAAATTGCGGCGGAAACTACCGATGTCGAAACGGAAACAGCCGATCATCAAAAACAAGTTTTTTCTTATCAAAAGCAATATTTTCATAATTTCGCAGTTAAATCATTTTAATCAGTACATTATGATTCTTTTGAAAAGGCAAAGTTGCTATAGTCGTGTCACATGACCTTTAAATGAAAAATATACCTGCGTTAAACAACTATCATGAATTATGCGCAAGTAACTGGATGTAAATGAAGTATTTCAAACTTTTTGCCTATTGAATATTCAGGTCGACGAAAGCATTTTTCAATTACTATATACTATATGACGACAGTTGCAAGAACTGGGTGCCTAGTACAGTCAGTATTGACTGTTGGCAGTAATTAGTTGAACTTGAACTTGACTGAGGCATAAATCATTCATTAAATGCGATAAAAATAACTGGCGTTACCTTTTTTGGAAAATAATACCTGTTTTTATAGACGTCTCATTTCATTCACTGCCTCTTGTATGTCAATGGAAAAATAAATAAGAATTTAATTTCCCGAGGTTATTTCGCACAACAAATGCAATTTGTTTGTGCAAGTCGACAGACAGTCTCCTTTGGAGAGAGTATTTTAGCTGAATACTACTAATAGACGATATCCGGTATCCGGCTCCGAGGACAACGCCGTAATTGCGTGAAACCGACCGGATAAATTCATTCTTTATTCTTACAAAATTCATAAAGTTAACAGGTGTAAAACAGAGCAAGATCCATCTTAACTTACATATTCTTGTAAATCTGCATATGAAAATTGCAAGAAAAATGGGGGTCATTTTCAAACAAGAAAGTAGTTCTGCTCTTGTAAACTTACCCTTAAAATTAGTAAAAATCTGAACCAATTTTCTGATTGGAGTATGTGAAACAATTTTCTATTATAATTCTATTCTTAATGTATATGTGCATATAATCGCTATGACACTATCAGAAATAGTAAAGAAAAAAATAAATCCAGGAAAACTTGAACCCCAAACTAGATTTTGTCAAGAAGTACATGTATATGAGGGGAATATCGATCAGCACCAACCCTAACTGAACCTTGAAAATAAACAGCTATTCACTGACGAGAATGACTTGCTGTTTCAGTGTTGCTATGCAAAATAAAACTGAAATAAAACCAAGAACAGAAGAAGGGTAAAGTCTCAACTTAAGGAAAATCGATGTCTAATTGAATACGATATTAAAGCGACTGACTCACAGAATTTAGCCGACATTTTTTTCTTTAAAATTTAAGAGAAGTTAATATACTGTTTTTGCCCACCAGACATCGTATCTGTTTTGCCGTCACAGCGATCTCTCACAGAATTTAGCCGACATTTTTTTCTTTAAAATTTAAGAGAAGTTAATATACTGTTTTGCCCACCAGACATCGTATCTGTTTTGCCGTCACAGCGATCTCTCACAGAATTTAGCCGACATTTTTTTCTTTAAAATTTAAGAGAAGTTAATATACTGTTTTTGCCCACCAGACATCGTATCTGTTTTGCCGTCACAGCGATCTCTCACAGAATTTAGCCGACATTTTTTTCTTTAAAATTTAAGAGAAGTTAATATACTGTTTTTGCCCACCAGACATCGTATCTGTTTTGCCGTCACAGCGATCTCTCCTATAACATTAATTTTGACGTAACCTATACTATGGGAAAAAACAACATAACATTATTCTTTCATACACTATGAAGACTGAAAAAAAAAGTTTTGGCTTAACCAGGATTACTTTCGGTCGGTAAAATACAGAGCGAGGATCTACACCACTGAGCCACAAATACCAGTTATCAAGTTACATCAAAATTAATGTTATAGGAGAGATCGCTGTGACGGCAAAACAGATACGATGTCTGGTGGGCAAAAACAATACCATAAACTAAAGTATCTACCCTGTGACTAACTGGTTAAATTTTCAATCGATAAAAGTGTGTAAAACTTTATATTTTCATGTTTTTCTGTAACAAAAAATGAGTCACTAACTTAGTTTAGATATGTTTTCACAAATACAGCAAGAATTTCAAGATGTTTAAACATTTTCTTTCTTTTTTTTTCATCGTCGGGCCATCTGTGAATCAGTCCCTTTAAAATACATACGAATGGAAAAAGGATAACTTCTAAAATTCTAATTCAAACAAATCATGAAATGATGTTCAAACATTGTTTCCTGATACACAAACTGCGAATGCATCTTCAACGAGTGTGGTTCATCAATCAAAACTTAGCATAAACGAAGAAAAATCGTTAAGTGGTGCAACTGAGCATTTGGAAGAACTTTATAATCAAACAGTTATTGCCTTATTATTTGAGACTACAAAAGCTGTCACATGAACTCTTTCAAATATTCTGACTTATTTTCAAAAAATGATTCAGATTTTGGTCGGACAGAAATCATGAAACATTATATTCCCACTGAAGATGATATGCCCATTTGACAGTCGTGTTCCGGTTCATAAAGTAAATGCTTAACTAATGGGCGTGCTCAAGAAATAAGTCGTACAACTTTGTAGGATTCCTGGTAAAGATTGAAACCAAGTGACAATTACATATGCATATCCTCTCCCAAACCTGGATGAATATCTTCATCATATAGCAGGAAATAAATAGTTTTCGTATCTTGACATGAATTCTAGATATTGACAAGTCGACGTTTTTAAGCAGGACCGAGAGAAGAAAATGTTTAAAGTAGACTTGAAATGTAAGAAGAAATGGTTTTCCGATTGCAATGCTCTAGCTACTTCCGAAAGACTGATCGAGGCGATTCTAGAAGGACTTCAATGGCAAATAAATTTGATAAAGTTATTTGCACAATTTTATTGTTGGTTGGGCGACATTCGACATTGTATTGAACATACTGAAGAAGTTTAAAATCAATTTCAGTCTGAAAATCTTAAACTAAAGTACAAAAAATGGGTATCTTATTTACAAAAGAGCTTGTATTTATGGGTGTTACCAAATCTGGTGATTAAATCAGGACTGCATGACCCATAAAAACTGAATATATGAACTATTATATCTGCTTTTTAATCGCAATAAAATCAGCGGAAAAAAAAGAAAGTAAAAGCTGACCAAAACAGAACACTAAATAAGTCTGAGAGATGTTGCTGTGTCACACCGTGTCACGTTCTAGTTTATATGTTACATATTTAAGACACTATCTTCGAATCGACATTATCTCTTGAGGACGTAACACGGGTTTTTTAAAATAGATTATGAATATAAAAACCCTGAATGTCAACATTCAACATGATAATGTTTTGAGCAAGAGTATGTAAACATCTTCGACGAAACTTCAAGTGATCAGGGGGAGCATACTAAGATTGGCAAAGCCTGACACGCGCGCCTCCCTAGCATAGTTTGTATTGACTTTTGGCAGTAGTAAGTTGAAGCTGAAATTGCCCTTGACCTAATTATTCGTCTATAGATGAAGAAAGACGACGGACAGAGTTCAATGCAAGTGAAATATCTCAGACCATAGTACCATTCACAGAAGGACAGTGTTAGAATATTTGTACAAGCACTGGGACATTTAGGAATTATGAAGTACTGAGCACGTGTACTACAACAATATTACTGGTCTGATTTTCACCCAGATGTTCAAAGACATAGCAGTGGCTGTGATACATGTATGAAAGTAAAGGTACCTACTCAAATCAAGAGCGTCCTAATGCAGGTTGGTGGACTCTCAATGGAACAGGTAGCTGTTATTATGTTGAGAGAACTGCCTCGGACTGAAAGCGGGAATAAATATATATTTGCAACATTAGTCTACTGATAATGTGACCATTATACGTGTATGTAACATATTAAATGGCCTATGAGTATGAAAACCCGTTTAAATTATTATGCTGGCATACGCGTACTGAACGTACATATGTCTGCATCGAATTCAAGCAACTGGATGCTGGGAAATAGCCAAGATACGAAAACTGCGATCGAATACTACTATGTATTGCAAAATCAAAGGACCCATAACTCTGCAAAAATAATCACTCATCGACTTCCGGTACTGAAGATCCCCAAAAAGTAATTCCAGCAAATGGGTACTAAGACATAGCTCGGACGAAATATTGCTTGACAAGAAGATTGTCTTAATAACCTGCCACTCCTTCCCCCCTCTCTTTTTGCAAAATTTGTTCCCAGAGGCAAAGTTCAAGAAATACTGGAAAAAGTTCACTATGCAATGCTTAAATTAATTCAACATAATACTAATAATATTTACGATAAGCACCAATAAAATGTAAAACAACCGATCAAATGACTTTGTATTGGTCGTTGCTGCAAAACAGAAGGTAATATGTGACAGAGAACGGCGTCAACCTAACGGGGGACAAGGCTATCAAAATCAAAAATCGGCACTATGCCTATTTGTTAATGCAGTTCCTGTGTTTACCTTTATTATTTATTTTTGTTGTAATTTCCGAAATTTTTCTTTGGAATATTTTTTCCACATGAATTTCTGAAAATGTTCTTATTTCGGGAGTGCCTTCGGGTGTATCCTTACTTCTGTACTGAATTCACTTTTTCGTTGACGCATAATGTGAGTCTGAATAAACACGTTTCTTTGCCTTCCATTCCTGTCTGATCGAGAAATAATTTGATTATAGGGAGACTTGTTTACAGCAAGCAACTGGTTGATTCGTTAGCAAACTACATTATGCGAAAAACGGAAAATGAGTTAAGAACAAACAATACCTATTGGAGCAAGTCTAACTGAAAGAATTTTGTCCAGTCTTGTGCCAAGCCTTCGATAAGTCCCGAAAACGTTGAACAATATGTTGTGTTTATTTTTCTTAAAAAATCGAATATTACCTTTTACATTTCCAAGAAAGACACTCAACATTATCATGTCTTTTGAAAAGTCAAAGAGATCTGAACTTTTCGAATATTCACAATTACCTGAAAGTTTCTGAATTTTATGTCAATGATATTTTTGATATCTGACAACAAAATTTGTCCATTCAATTCGGTTATTATTTAGAATATTTCCTCCATTTTCTTTCCCCTTGGATTTATTTATTGAACCAATCTTATGTGTAGAGAACATACCAGATGTAGTTGTTACGTTATGAGTAAGGGTAAGAGGTATTTCATACTATTTCAAAGTTATTCTTTATGGTGGCATATTTTTGAAATAAGATAGATAGCTATCGCGATAATTTCGAAAGTATATCTCGATCATTTTCTGGAAAATATATCGCGATAAAATAAGCTATCAAGATACATTTTTTGTTTTCTGATTTTTTCCGTACTGAATTTTTGCATTGGCGCTAGGATAGTTCGGTATCGCAATATTATAAATAAATTGTAAAATTCATGTTTTGTAACCGCCTTTTGACTTCTGAGTATTGCCTAGATATTCAGATCACGTTTATATACAAATATCACATTTATATTTATAGCTGAAAAAATCATCTGGTAGCGATAATGCCTAAAATATTGCATTAAACTTTTCAGGAAACATTGAGCTTTTGCAACAGAATTTCTAGAAAACATGAAATTATCTAAATATGTTTTGAAATCGTCGGGATAGCCTTCTAGCAATAGCAATCTCATTTCAGAAATATGTCACAATTAATAAAATCTTTTAAACTGTATGAAACACCTCTTACTCACTAAGTCGTGAGTAAATCAATTATTTTCTATTCTCAAATACATGTAATCAACAACAAAGGCGATTTAGGAATAGGTCGTTGTATTTGACAGAATTATCGAGCAAACAAAGAGGGAAGACGAAAACCAGAATAAAATGAAGTCGAAATTAAAGAAAAGAAGAAATTACAAAAAGTGCAAATAATCATTCGATAATTAACTGAACCATTTAAATATTAAAAGTAAAACTTACCAAAAACAAGAGCAAGAAGTGTTGTCTACAACTACAATAAATATAATGTAAAGGTTAATCTGATCACATTTCATCAACGGTCATCCTGACCAAATCAGGCCATCCTGGCCTCTACAACGGTCATCCTGACCAAATCAGGCCATCCTGGCCTCTACAACGGTCATCCTGACCAAATCAGGCCATCCTGGCCTCTATAACAGTCATCCTGACTAAATAATACAAATGTCAGATAGACCAGAAACGGCATTCTTGTCTATTAAAGCATACACCGAATTTTTTAACGTTTAAAATCATATCAACAAAATAGACATTTATATGCTAAGTTCGAATCCCAGTTAAGGCAGCTGAACTTTAAACTAGTGTTTCGATTCCTATGCCATCTAGATATTGCAAGACTTGTAAACCAAATCTTTACCTGCCTAGTGGTTAAATTCGCTAAACTGAAAATACATAAAAGTAAGCTAAATAAAACAAAACGAAATAAAGAAATCATATTTAATATCATTCGTAGCTAATTCTAAGTTTAAAGACACAGATAAACGATCTTTCAGAGAGTCCTTGACATAACCATCTTTCGCAATTACACTTTTCCATCTGCCGTGTCTTTGCCACAGTCTGTCACAAATATGATTATTAGCACTAGCCGTAGCTCCACCAGAACGAAAGGAATGTAAACCAAAACTACTAGCATCATAACCTAACTTTTTCAATTTACATTTAAACGATTCGTAAATCGTAGTGTAAGACACATGTTTGTTAAGAGAAATCAACTTGAACTGTTTAGCTTTCCTAGAACGATATACAGGTCGAAAAATAAATGAAGTTGAAGAACAGTCTATATCTGCTGTTTTTAAATAACGCTCTAACAGTTTAACTGGACACAGAGCTGTATCTGTTCTACCGATAACAACAAAATTACCATCTCTAAGTACATCTGTCCTTGATTTTTTAACAAAAATCTCACAGTAAGCTTCAAAAAATTTTACATCAGTACTAGTAAGTGACAAAATTTCATTAATTCTGAAAAATCCCGCGTAAGACAAAAGGAAAATAGTGACATCTCTTAAATCAGCAAGTGAACTACTCTCGGAAGCAAATATCTCGACAAACTTTTTGAGCATGTCAGAAGTGACAGGCTCCTTTTTATTAACTGACTTAGCTGCACGACGGATACAACCAGACAGACAAAGTTTCAGCCAAGAATCGGTACATGGATTTACTTCATTAGAAATGATATGTGCCCATGCAGTTAATAGAATAATAAATCGAGTTGAGCTTAGATTTACTGACGTTAAAGTCTTGAGATGCGGTAATTAAGTAAAGAGCGACTGTTTCTGGTAACGCAGGTAGGCTGTCTAAGTTGAATGAACTATACCGGGAAACAAACTTGTTAAAAATCGATTGATAGTTACGAATAGTAGACTTTTCTCTCCCAGCTAGTAAAATATCCTTCACGTCTGAGAACAGATCCACCGGATTATCCGAAATGCACTGACAAACACGGGAAATTTCAAACCATCTCTTCGAATTGAAAAGGCCTGTAGACAAAAACAATAAAAACAATTACATAAAATCAAAAGTGACTAATTCGCAAAAATAACGACAAAAGGCGAAGCGCCATGTAAAAAAGTTGGTAATATACTATAGATTTGATCAATTTTAAACATTTAATCACAATGTAATCTTGCAACAATAACTTTGCTAGTAAAGCGATCTGAGCCAAAAATAGAAGCAGAGTTTCTTCCTTGAACATATATATCCTTAGGACAATCAAAAACAAGATATGTTTGTAAAACATGTATGCCCCCTATCGGCAGCCAATTAGTCATGTGGCCAGATTATTGTGACTGACTTTTGACCTAGTGACCAAATATACATGTTATCTAAAATGTAAGTCTCACAGTCCACAAAACCCGATGCCATTTGGTAGCCAAGTTATTGGTCTAAATTGTTTTGACATACATGTGACCTTGACCTTTGACCCTAAAATCAATAGGGGTCATCTACTGGCCAAGACAAATGCAGATATGAAGTTTGACGGTCAACGGCGCATGGGTTGTCAAGTTATTGATTGGAAACCGTTTTTTACCTACAAGGTCAATGTGACCTTGACCTTTGACCCCTTGACCAAAAAATCAATAGGGGTCATCTGCTGGTGATGGACAATCATCCTACCAAGTTTGAAGTTTCTAGGCGTAAGAGTTCTCTAGTTATTGATCGGAAACCGTTTTTAAGATGAAAGTCTCTGTGATCTTGACCTTTGACCTAATGACCTCAAAGTCAATAGGGGTCATCTACTGGTGATGATCAACCAGCATACCAAGTTTGGTGAACCTAGGTCAAAGCGTTCTCTAGTTATTGATCGGAAACCGTTTTAAGGATGAAAGTCTCTGTGATCTTGACCTTTGACCTAATGACCTCAAAGTCAATAGGGATCATCTACTAGTGATGACCAACCAGCAAACCAAGTTTGGTGAACCTAGGTCAAAGCGTTCTCTAGTTATTGATCGGAAACAGTTTTTAGGATGAAAGTCCCTGTGAGCTTGACCTTTGACCTAATGACCTCAAAATCAATAGGGGTCATCTACTGGTGATGACCAACCAGCACACCAAGTTTGGTGAACCTAGGTCAAAGCGTTCTCTAGTTATTGATCGGAAACCGTTTTTAGGATGAAGGTCCCTGTGAGCTTGACCTTTGACTCCTTGACCCCAAAATCAATAGGGGTCATCTACTAGTGATGGACAATCATCCTACCAAGTTTGAAGTTTCTAGGCCTAAGCGTTCTTTAGTTATTGGTCGGAAACGGTTTCTACCTACAAGGTCAATGTGACCTTGACCTTTGACCTATTGACCCCAAAATCAATAGGGGTCATCTACTGGTGATGGACAATCATCCTACCAAGTTTGAAGTTCCTAGGCCTAAGCATTCTTTAGTTATTGGTCGGAAACCATTTGGTCTACGGACCGACGGACCGACGGACCGACCGACAGACAGACAATTGCAAAGCAATATACCCCCTCTTCTTTGAAGTGGGGGCATAATAAGTAATTCGTACAGATACTTTGAAAAAGTGGCGTTTTTCCCTACAATCATAGAAAAAATGGACTAGATGGCCAATACGTTGCAACCAAAGTACCTTGAGCTTTACAAGATGCTAAGTAATTAAGAACTTTCGGAATGAGGTAAACCGGCGGAACAAGCCAATTATTAGTACCATGCCACGTTACAGAAAAAGCGTCAACAGTCTCGGTATCAGGCGTCCAAAATAAAGAATTGTATCTGACAGGTTTATGATTGTGACTATTGGCAAAACGATCAACATCATGAGGGCCGTACAAAGAGTTGATGTAATTGAAAAATTCTACAGTAACACCATAGTCATCATAGTCAATCAATCTGCTTAAACTATCTGCTTTGGAATTCAGTGACCTGTTAATCCAGATTACATTTAAGGATATCCCATTTTCTGCACATAGCTTAAAGATTTTAAAAGCAATGTTATGAAGAGCCAAATCTGTGCTTCCCTTCTCTATAATACTAACACAGTTTTTTACTATCAGTGTGCCAGGAGACTGTTTTACCCTTTAATTTTGAAATAAAGCTAGCCAAAGAAAATTGGATAGCCAAGAGTTCCCTGTATGTCGAACTTTGAGAACGCTCGAATTCTGACCACACTTTGTGTGCAACTGAGCCATCATGGTCAATGAAAGCAGCACCAGCCACTGCCGACGCATCAGAATATACAAACACTTCCGGTACATAATCTCTAAACAGTGGTTTCTGAAAAGAAGAACTCGATATGTTTTTCCAAAATTCAAAGTTAGACTTACAAGCTGATACATCAAATAAAGTGTCCCAGTTTCTTCTAGATTCAATCAAACGATAAAAACTTTTTGTCTGCAAAAGGCAAACATTTCCCAAAACAGGTGACATGGAGATAATTTTCCCGACAAGCCTAGCTAATTTTCTTGCTGATGAAAAAGGTAAAGAATAAAGAATATCTTCTAAACATTTAAGAGTATTATCAATACGTCTTTCAGGGATTTTGATTACACCGTTTCTAAGATCCCATAAAAAACCGGTCCACTCTAAACATTGAGTAGGAACAAAAATGGACTTAGATAAATTGACAACAAAGCCGGCTTTCTTTAATGTGTCTAAAATGAAATCAGAATCTCGCAGAGTGAGTTCAAAAGTACTGTTAACACACCAGCCGTCATCTAAGAAAATAATGATTTTTATACCACAAGATCTCCAGTATTTCACCAAAGGTCGTAAAGTTTTTGTAAAAATTCTGGGAGCTGATTTAATACCGAAAGCTAAAACTGAAAAAAAAACAAAGTACTTGACAGAATTTCCAAATTTCCAAGAAAAACCTAGAAATGTATGGTGATTAGGGGAAATAGAAATATGATGGTAGCCACTAGTAAGGTCAAATTTTATCATAAAACCATTTTCAACAGCAAACTCCTTGGCAATTTTATAATCTTCAAATTTGATTTTCTCATGTTTGATAAATTCATTCAAAACACTAACATCCAAAATGAGTCTCTTTTTCCCTGAAGATTGAATTGCAACCGATAAAGGATTGACATTATGTGGAATGTATGGCACTTCGTAAGCACACTTCTTTAACAATAAATCAGTAATAGCAGATTCAACAAATTCCGCGTTATCGAGAGCTGACTTGTTATTTTTCATTATATAAAATGGAGGTCTAGCGAAGAAAGGTAGGACGTAACCGTTCTCAATAACTGAAAGTATTTCCTTATCTGCTTGAATTGTTTCAGTCCAGAATTTTATAGAAGATTTCAATCTCCCTTTGACAGATATATCAGATATCAAACAAGAATTTTCAAATTGCTGCGAAATGAAAGAATGCAACTGAAAACTGGAGAAAAAGTCACTGTCTGCAAAAGACCAATACTTATCATAAGGGTCACTTTCCGACTGTCGACTGTTGATGTTGCAATCCAGAGTCTGAGCTGAACTGTTGCTGTTGTTGGCTGAGCTGAGGCGAGGGTGTGGCAACTGGTCCCACTGCTCCACGTCCACGCCCGAATCCGAAACGAGATGGTCCGACTCCATAGTCAGTGGCACAACCGGAAGCGAAGTGGCCAACTTCTCCACACTTGTAACAGACGACTTCACCCAACTGCACGAATCGGCGCCCCATGGGTCCTCTGGGTAGGACGAAACCGCCCCCACGTGAGCTACGAAAGGAAGACTGCCCAGAAGGGCTAAAATTATCAGTAGACAGAGTGTTCTTACGTTTTTCAATTTTACTAATAGCTCTTTCTTCCGCTTTTCTAATACGCCTATCATCATCCGAGTCAGAGGCAAAATCACACAACTCATATTCATTTACTGTACCCCAACCAGCTGAAGAACTGTCGGCAATACGAATAATTTTATTACGGTGCTCTAATTTGTCTCTAGCGTCTTTCAAAACTTGTTTAGCCTTAGAAGCATCTCTGTTGCTAACTGCTCTTTCACAAGAGTCTAAAAGATCTAAAATTTCACTGTTGAAATCAAATTGTTTTTTATTTCCTGCACTCGAAAACGAAATCTGGAAATTGAATTATTTAGTCTGACCTTTTTTTCTGGAAGATTCAGCTGACCATTCCACCTCGGCTTTTAAATCATGCTTCAATTCAGAAAACTTCTGGTCGGAAAAAGTCTGCAATTCGCCAACTAGAGCTCTCTTCAATTCTTCACTGTTTTCTTCCGTCATACCTGTGTTCTCTGTCAAATACAGACCTCGAGTGACACATTCAAACACAAATCACCCTTTTATACTCTATTCGCACGAGAAAAACGACCCAAACTATATATGAACGTGTAGAAATAAATAACATTACCGTACAGTCATAAATATTTGCAATATGAAAAATAACATACTGTAAACCATGTATTGTTCGAAACGAAAAAAATTTCATTCACTCTCTTGTTTATTGAGATATTTTAAGAACAGAACAGAACAGAAAGTTTATTATATTAACTTGAACATTTACAGTTCATCGTTATTAACATAAATATAACATACAAAAACAACACACATAGCAATTTTTAAGGCATTAACACGGTAATTTTTTCTTCTGTGTCGTGAGCTGCGAAATAATTTTGTCAGGTAGCTGTAAATTTGTCTTATTATTTTGATAAATTGATAGCTGTAAATAGATATGACTGAATCAGACAGAGCTCAAATGTTTAGAGCTCGAGGGCATATGTGTAATGTACCAAGCTCTTCCTAAGGGCACCGAATATAGGATATGGTTTTATTCAGACTTAACTCGAGGGATAAAAACGAAATGTTCATTGTTCTCCAATCCCAACTGTTTTTTTCGTGCGTCTTGAATAAAAAAGAAGTGAATTACTTTGGCACAGTTGTTTGGGCCTGACAAACTACAGTATTTGTCATTGTTTTTTTTTTAAAACTTTCAGTTAGAGGGTAAATCACTTTTTTTTAAAAAAAACAAATTCAGGTTGAAATAAAATCAGTTATTTGTCTTATTATACTGTTCAGCAACAGTAGGTCACTAAAACTAAAAAAAGACTTAGCATCATCTCCCTTTTTGCCCTTTGTATTAGAAATATCGGAGCAAGGGCTAATTTTTGGAAAGTTTAGAATTCGCCAAAATAGGACTGAGCTTTTCATTTATATTCTTCTCCAAGGGAAATAAAGCAGAATTCTGCCTAATATATACGATTCTGGATCCGTGCTCCTATGCTTGTTATACCGGTACATATACTGCAATCTGTAAGTTATTTGACTGCCCTATGCTTGTCATACCGGTACATATACTGCAATCTGTAAGTTATTTGACTGCCCTATGCTTGTCATACCGGTACATATACTGCAATCTGTAAGTTATTTGACTGCCTAACATAATTACATTTCCATAACGTCCTGAAATTCCATATGTCCCATAAGACATATTAAATATTCTTCCGTGGATCAAACCCTTTCAAACTGCTTTCAGTGTTGGTATGTTCATCCAAATTTCCGCACGTGTACATACATGAAGGCACTTTTTCATTAATATCCAATGTACATTAACACACAAACATATATGTTTAAAATGTGTTAGTTCTATATTCTACACTAGATTTATTTTAACCAGTGACTTTTAACTCAAGGCTTGAGTGAGCTTCTTTGTTATCTCCAGTTGCATGACAAGTGTACTTTCCTTCATATTTAACGGTAAGAAAGTACGGTTTTATCCGTAACCATAGGAAACGCACTGGGAATATATCATTCTCATTTTCCTCTATGACCTGCAAGAAAATGTTGTCTTGGGAATAGAAACAATTTACAACAGCCTAATTATTTATGCTCTTCACAACATAAGAATTATATTAAGGAACTGAATATCGTTTTAACTTCCCTTTTGGTGGCTTATACACATTGGTTTATGCTGTAGATCTTTTGCCAAATATTTGAAATTTGTATCTAGTACATTAACTGATTTCATCACAAGACTCAACAACCAAGTTGTCAAATTTTGAATTTTGATTTTCTAATGCCGGTCTATAGGAAATTTTATAATTATATATATATAATTATATATAAACACAAGTGAGCTTCTTTTTGATCTCCAGTTGCATATATATATATATGTATATATATGTCAGCACTACTAAATGAATTACTTATTCTTGTAGGAAAAATCTTTTGTTTTGATGTTTTAAAAATAAAACCTCATATTTCCATTCTGGTTCTGTAGTAATCCTTTTATCCTCATTGTTTGTCCAGTAAGCGTCATAAATTGGTGATGCTTGGATAATACAACCCATTAACACCTCTTCTGCACCTTCAGCGTAAACTTCGTGTTCCATCAACGTAACTTCCGGAGCAACTTGTTTGAAAAACAGAATTATGTAGAGTCAACTCAATCTGATTAAAATAAGCTCCTAAAAAGTCTCTGCTATTATCTTACCGTAGTAAGATCGTGTGCTTCAGTCAGACTGGAGTCAACTGTACTATTGTACCTGACGGTCTAAAGCAAAATTCTCGTCTGCTTTAAGCTTTCCTTTTTGAGTCACTTGATTTATTAGTATATTGTAAAATTTTGACCAAAGCAAAAACAGTAAAGCAGCACAACTTGTGAAAAATGAAAATTTACTGTTTTTGAGCAGCTCTGTAGCATTGATTTTTAAAGGATTTTTTTACTTTATGTTTGAAAGAAAGAAAAAAAACACCAACAAATACAAGCATAGGTGAACACAGACATTCACCTAAAAACATAAATAAACAATAAAATCAAAATAATTTACAATAATGAAAATATATTTTAAGCAGGATGGACTGACTTACATTTCACGACGAGTCTTATATGTCTTTTTCTTGATCCATGTTTATTTGTTGCTCTGCACGTGTAGTCGTCACTCGCATACCTTTGCACGTCTCGAATGATAAGTTTTTGTCCCTCAATACCGTCGATTACTGAAAATGAAAAATAAAGCTTTTAGACTTAGGTTGCACTTTTCTAAATAAACGTTGTTTCAGTATAACTGTTGAGTGACTTTTATGATGGGACGGATCTCCTAAGTATTAATGAAGATAAATTCAGTAAAATATACTAATTATATCCATCTTCCCATTGGTATGTCAAGTTACAGTTAGAAAAAACATGCCTCAGGGTACAAGATGCACAACTATTGGCAGTAGCATCCTTCAACTGTAACGTTCTGGGGGGAAAAAAAGATCAAATTTCTCTAAGGTCTCTCCCTCTTGTGTGCCAAACTAATCCTCTCGCATGTTGTCACCCTGACAAGCATTTCAGAAAATATTTGTTGTAGCCCTTTCATCAATTACGCCTGTCTGGTTTTGGACAGATATCTTTTAAATATTAGTTAACACCAATACAGGCCTAGTTTCGAACAAAAATCTTTTAAATATTAGTAAAACACTTAATTGTATAAGATTGTGTACACATTTTCTCAAATATGTCACGTATAAGGCCGAGGCCCGACCTTAATAGATATAGGGACAGATGGTCGTATATCATACAAGTACAAAAATAATAAAAAAGAAATCAAAGCGGGCCATACTTGCACTGTATCTTTCGCAAAAGTTCAATGCTAAAAGCAAATGTTAAAGATATGCAAATATTTGTGGTACATGCCTACAGCAATTTCAGATTTTTGCCAGAATCCATGAAAGGTCCAGTTTGTAATATAAGGTTAAAATCTTATTCGAAGGTTGTGGATGTCGCATTCTAATCTAGCAATGAACTTTGACTGTTAATTATTACATAATCCTCCTTTCCGTGGCTAGTACTTGTCTGATAGTACTTGTTTAAACGCCAAGAAGCAGTAATTAAGAAGGTTAACAATTTGAGTAAAAAAGTCTTGAAATCAATGCAGAATGAAATCAAAATTATTACACTAAATATCCAAGTCCTTAAGTATTTTCGGCTGAAGAGGTGGCCGAAACAAATGAAGAATGCTAGCTGGGATCTGTTTTAAAGCTGCAGGCCTAAATCGCAAGGCTTAATGCAAATGTATTTTAAACAGATGAAGATATGATGTTTCTTATCTGCATAGATGTCAGTTATTTAAACAAGAACGCTCACTCCCGCACAACACTCCTCTGGCACAATTTAGACTTTCTGGTTGAGGTCAATACGTTAATGAGACAAATCAAATGTCATATCTTTAAGCCATTGTATTTTAGTTTCAGATGAAAATGGAATAAAGCTTTGTATGTAATTCTGTGAAAAGCGTTTGTCTACCAAATGAAATGTAAGAGCAACCTTTGCAAAAATCATAGACGTCCATCGAGTGGCACGAAAGACGTCGTTGAAACAAAACTCTTGACAAAAGCAAACAAAAATATAACTAGGGTGTTTACAAGAGCTCATTTTGAGCTAACTATGTTCAATTGAGTCGTAAGAAGCGCTTACTGTCTTCCGATTGCCCACGATACCAGGTAATTTTCGGTTCCGGTATACCGGAAAAAATACATCTGAGTTCCGCTACTGCCATTTCCATGACGGACTCTCGTATGGGAGAAGATTTTTTCTCGTCTATATTTGGAACATCTATAAATAAATAAAGTAGCATAGGGCTAAGATATTCAAAATAACCCTTTAAAAGGATTTGAAAAAAACAACAACATTTTGTTCAATGTTATCAGGTGATCTATAGGTGATCTATAAAGTTTTAAAGACAGCCTATTATTTTCTGCCAAATCATTAAGGTCAATGATTAATCACAACACAATGGAAAGCAAGACTTTCTTGTTTTGTGCATTTGTTTTATTTTTCGTTTCTTAGGCACAAATATAACATTAAGCGCAGATGTGTTTACGACTGGGTCCCGGCCTATTTCTAGGCACTTTCGGGCTGGGACATGCAGGTTTTCCTGCAGACAGTCGAATCTTTTTTTTGTGTATGCGCCTTTTCAATGTCTGACCGGTTTCTTGCCAGCGTAAGTAGTACATAAATACTGGTGTCACAGCTTGGTGATCAGATTTTAAGTCATGCTTCTTAGGTGTTGTCAGTTTTTCCAAGAAATAATCAAGTTCCCAGTTGGATTCGAACCCGCATTGAACGGCACGAACCGCCTGAACAGCAATGGAAAGTAAAAACGCCTTACACCACTTGGCCGTCGCAACGCAATCAATTTTGAACATGTGACGTAGAAAACAATAGTCGATCAATCAAAACGTAAACTAATTCATCAAAACGTACTCAGCAAGTTGGTCGTCAAAACCTTTATAATACTGAGAAAAAACTGTAAAAAGTACAATCTATCGAGAATACTTATCGGCACTAAATTTGTCAGGTCGTGTAAATGAAATGTTGTTTATAAAAATAACTTATGTATGCAAATTAGTATCTTCCAACTTAATCCAAGCAATGCAATGGTTGAGAGGTTACAGAAAACGAAAGTAGGTGATTTTAAATTTCTCTGAATTCCACGAACATACTAAAGTTAAAGTGAAAATAAACGGCAAAGTTTCTTTTTAACAAGTTGTCTAAGCACTGGTGTGAATATTTGCAAAAATTGGCGATAATGTTATATTTGTTTTATTGGGCCGTATTATAACTTTAAATGTATGACAACATTGACTATATGTACAGGGATACTTTTACAGCTGCCACACAGCACAAATAGCGCTGTTGTGAATTATAAATTATCAAGTTCACAGCTCCTCCCCCCCCTCACCCCAAAAAAGTTTTTTTCTAGTAAAGTTTGCTGTTTGCCCGACATTCGAAAAGTACAATACAGATGCCTGACCGGCCTATGATAATCGGTCAGCATCCTGCCGAGTACTCTAGGAGTAGCAGGGTCATCAGAAGGGCATCGGACGAGTGCCGGTTATATATCCGCTAAAAACGGTCTACGAAATTGGCGAAATTTCCAGGAATTTGGCTGATTTAAATAATTTGGACGATTGTGAATCGGCCATCCCTGGGCCCCATAAAGACGGCGTGCGTGCCCTTTTTCAAAGTGACCATGTCAACACTATCGGACGATTTTTCTGCATTTTTTTTCATAAACACGCAGGTCGATGCCTAAAAATAGAGCACACCGCCCGAACGCCAGATCAAATGTGGACTGGTATGTTTAATCAGAGAACAAACCTACGTTCAATGACCACAGTTATCTCTGACAGAATGTAGTTGCCGTTTGTCTTGCACTGGTATGTGCCAGCATTATTTCTGTTCACTCTGGAGATCCGAAGAGTCCATTCATTATAAGCCGGTTTTTCTACCTTCAGGTTGTTGTGGTTATTCATGATTTTCGTTCCTTCAGAAAGTATTTCGTTTTTGTCGTCAAACCACAAAACCTTCCAAAATCGAAAACAAATGCCAGACTGAGACACATGTACATCTAGTTTTTTTGAAATCTTGAAATATTATTTGAATATCGACATGGTCTGTTAAATAATTTGTTTCTCAAACGCATGAATCATGTTGGTTTTTTGGAAGGAAACTTGTTTTAAACAGGCTACAACTGAACAAACCTACCCTTTTATCTCTTATTTATTACTAAATGAATAGAACAATTAATACCACAAAACATAAAAAGAAAGAAAGAAAGAACCTAAACTTTTGAGACCATTTCATTTTTTCTACATGTCTTAACACTGTACAAGCACTGAAAGTGACAGATGTGCGCATACCCTTGGTTAATTTCTCTAAAAAGCTGACGAGTTAAATTAGCTTTGAAACAATTTTTTGTGGAGTCAAATGAACAAGACTGAACACTTATCAGCCATTAGCGCATGGAATGATTGTGTGCGTAAACCAGGCTCAAAGTAATAAGCAGTATACTTACTGTAATATTTTTGTAATATTGTTCCATCCTACAGGGCAGGTCACAGAAAGTGCCCAACAAACAAGGAACTGTCAATTTCATGGTTTGGTTTGAACATCTCACTTCGTCTATAAAATGTAAAACAAAGTACCGAGTTATGACATATACAATGTTTAAATCAACTGTTACATAGTCCATATTGTCGTACAATTGTTTTCAGATGTTGGAAATTCATTATGTAATCGACAGAAAGCTTACATAAAAGTTTCTAATACGTACATATGAAAAGTGTGAAAAGTGACAGTACGTGTAGTAACTCCATTTCAACACTAAGACACTATTTCCATTAACACTGTAAACTATGGTTACTGATAAATTGCTATACATACTAAGCATAAGCATGATTCCCCACATATATTTCCTCGTTTGAACTTCATATATTCATATTATTAGAAATTTAACTATTTACATGTTTATATAGTATTTAAGTTGGTTTTGCTCTTAAAATTATAAAACAAGACATTTTCGATGAAATCAATCTCTTTGTCAGTAATGAAACAATGAACAGTATTAAAACAGGATGGTTCAAATAAGCGTACCATGATGTTTAAGGAAATCGACCTTGACCTTAACTGAACAGGAAGGTTCAAATTAGCGCAACATGATGTTTAAGGAAATCGACCTTGACCTTAACTATCTCGGCCAGTCCAGTCCCATTGTTGTCCTGAAAAAGTACAAGCTTTGTAACAGAGAGTGAAAAGATACTAAATTTAAGTTTCTGTGTAGAGAGTCGTTAAAACAGATATAATAATGATGTTGTGTTGTGCTGTGTAATACAGTCCTGTTTTTTTTTTCAAAATGTAATTTCCGATGCTACCGTTTTCTTCAGTTCCAGTGTTACAAATCAGATTTCATATAATAACGAATGTGCACAAACTGGGGGCAGATGGTGTCAGTTTTTGCATACTCTGGAGGACAGCAATGGTCGATGGGCAGAGCTCTTGACTATCGTTCCGGAGGTAGCTGGTCTGAATCCCAACAGGAGTGACATATTCTCGTCTTTCCGCATTCCATTTCTGTCGCGAGTGTGGTTTGAAATCAGAAAGCAGGTGACTCTGTGGCCGAGTGGTTTGTGCGTTTGGCTACGAAGCTAGCGACCCGAGTTCGATTCTGGGTAGCGACTGAGTCACCTTTTCCAGGACTGGGTTGTAACTTAACCGGGTACTGTTTCCAGCAGTATCGGACTAGACTGGGAGGTAAAATATACGCATCGTAAGCTCTTCTGGAATAAGTTGTTCGATCCACACCAGATGAGGACTTTCGTTGACTACCTACGCTAAATAAGAAACCTTTACCTTTAGCAGTTATCAAGCGAAATGAATGAATGTTCAATCGATGTTCCTTGCTGAGTATAAATGTCTGGCGAACAGGGTAATTAGAACGAAATGTTTAGTTCGTACAAAAAGTACTACATTGTATTTAATTAGGGATTAGAATTTCGCTTCTATGAACTTGTATTCCTAATTTTGAAATGAAATAAAACAAATGTGTCATGTCATTTTAGGGCCTCCGCACTATTCCCTATACTCCCGACTATATATATATTTCGTATGAAACGAAATACATTGCGTTTTTCCGATGGAAATGAATATTCTGTTTTTTACGAACTAATATTTTGTTATTCCGAATGGTCTTGTCCATTTTTGATATATATATATATATACACACACAGGAAAACTGTACAAATGAAACGATTGGCAATGTAGAACCTTAAACTAATTATCCGTGGATAGCAGAAAAAAGTATATTACAATGAAATTAAGTTATTATGATACCATGATAAGAAATATGCCCCAATGACGAAAAGATAAATTTCTTTTTAAACTGAACTTAAATAATATACATCAGTGCGTCTTTAATAACTCATAATACTAAAGACTTAGTAAGAGTTACACGGCTAATTAGAAAATAAATTGTTTTTTGAAGCGAAATGGAATCTCGCGGTTTAAAACATTTGGGTGTTATTCTTGTGGTCATTGTGTACATTTTATTAGTACCGAGCGTCGCTGTTTGCTTAAATAGGTGAACAAAGGTTATTTTCATAATTCATACATTTAGCCTCTTTTAAAAATGTGGCAATAATCCGTTCGTCCATCACACATTCTTGTCTGAGTTATTTCTCAGCAACCACTCGCTTGAATTAAGTAAAACTTCACAGGAAGCTTCAGTACCAAGAAGAGATACAAGCATGATTGGTATTGATTATTTTTCACAGAGTTACAAAGAGTAAACTTTAGCAATATTCGAGTAGGACTTTTCTTACTGTAAAAAATTGTAAAACTGGCGCCGATGAAATGAGTAAATTAACTTCTAAAACGTCCAACAAAATGATCCACTGGTCCCTAGCCGTTCAGAGAAGCACTGGTTCTTTGTCCAAGCGAATATTTTTTTTGTGTGTAAATAAGTATGATGTATACGATATTCACATCACGAAAATTAACGGGGTTTATATGACAGTGACGAAATACGACTATGTATGTTAACACTCCCTTTCTTTTTTGTAAACTATATAGAAATGTAGATAGTGACAAAGATAGATTTGTCTTGGGTGGGAAAACGGTTTTCTTTACCAAATTATTTAATTGTCAGTGGTTTTATTTTGCATGGTTGACATTTGAATGTAAATTAATCTTTCATATCTTCAGTTCTGGTGTAGCAAATCAGATTTCATATATAACGAATGTGCACGAACTTGGGGCACTCTTCAAGATGGTATGAGTTTTGCATACTCTGAAGAAGCAGTTGTCGATAGGTAGAACACTTGACTATGGCAGCAACACAGGGAATCGTTCAACAATTTGACTCTAAGTGGTACGAGGACACATACAGCATGTGGATACGAAGGGCGCAGAAATGTGTGAGAGTAAATGGGGCTACATTGAGAAACGTTTGTAAAGTGTGTAAAGTTTGACGTTGCTGATGACGCTCGTGCTCCCCCGCATAGGTACGGGTCTGTATCTTTGATGCGTTGTGCAATAAATGTCTTATGTACACATTTAATTTTTAGCATGTATATTGCACAGATATAATATTTAATGACTGTATAGGGTCTTGCTTTGATATTTGAAACCTTTCAGGTTTTATAAACCCTTTGTACGAATTTCTGGATCAACCCCCTATGGCGTACAGTGTCATAAAATCGAAAATATTATTCCGTAAAAAACGAATTGTTATTTCGTAAGAAACGAAATACATTGCGTTATGCCCATGAGAATATTCTGTTTATAACGAACTAATACTTCGTTATTCCGAATGTTGAATATTATGACTGGTCTTGTCCATTTTAGAAATTTAGAACGGTAGGGATAAGACATTGGGGTGATACTCTTGTGGTTGTTGTGTACATTTTATTAGTCCTGAGTGTCCGAGTTTGGTTAAGTAGATGAACTAAGGAATTTTTGCTAATGATATTTTGACCTCTTGTAAAAAAATGACAATCCGTCCGTCCATCACACATTCTTATCTAAGCTATTTCCCAGCAACCACTTGCTTAAATTAAATAAATTTCACAGGAAGCCTCAGCAGAGATGCGTACATTACTACACAAGCAAAATTGGTATTGATTATATTTCAGAAAGAGCATATTATAGCAATATTCTAGTCCGGAGCTCTTCTCAACAGCGACTAATTGGAACTAAATAGAACTTTATAGGTTTCCAAAATACCAAGAGGTGATGCGCACCACACCGGCAAAATCCGTTTTTTTCGAATCTTTAAAAAAAATCTTTTTGTTCTGTAGTTACTGAAAGGGCCTATCATATACCAACATCTGCTTCGGAAAACATCCATCATTTCCAACGATTTCATGCATCATACAGATTTTTATAGCGCACGCAGATTTTTATAAGCTTGTCATCTATAAATCGAATTAAAAGTGACCGAGTTTGCACAAGTTCGTCAAGACAAACAAGCATCTACAGTGCCGTAGCCAGACCTGAAAAAAACACCGAGACAGGACGTGTATAGGGGGAACCGGGGGCATGCTCCCCCTGAATTTGTTTTCCTCGGAGTTATTTCCTGCATTCTGGAGTCATTTTTGGTGGAATTAAGGCAAATTAGAAGGTAACTTGGAGTTACTTTTAGAGCTATCGAAAATGATATATGCCCCCCAAAAAAAACCAACAAAAAAAAAAACAACAACAACAAACAAAAACTAAACAACAAACAAACAAAAACAAAACAACAAACAAACAAACAAACGTACCTTCTAACTAGCACTGATTAATTGTAATTATTACAGATAAAAAAGCTCTATGGGCTGTAAGTCATAGTCGTGGTGGTAAAAACTGATAATTATAACTTCAATGCTAAATTACAAAAAAGTGTATGACTGCTTTCTATTGAGATGGTCAGATTGAGCTTTAGTGATGGGCTTGTTGTCCGTCCTCTGTCGTCTGTTGTGCATCGTCAACAATTTACCTTGTTAACACTCCAGACATCACATTTTTTATCAAGACTTAATGAAATAGGCTCAAGTATGTTAACCTTAATAAAAATCGAATTTGGTCAGTAAGATCAGAAAGTAGATCATCTAATCGAAGAGAAGCCTTGTAAATATTCTATAATTCACATCTTTGTAATCAAAGCAAAATATAATTGTATAAAAATAATATAATAAATATAATAACAAAATAATTATTAATTAAAGTTAAAATACGTAAGAATTAGTCGGATTTAATTTTCCATCTGATTTTTTTCCATTTTCATCAGCCCCTAGATAGCGCATAATCAGATAATGTATGAATTTCTCGTAGACCATCTCTACCTAAGCACCATGTAAAAAGTTATAAATATGTTAGGTTTTATCTATTTTGACACGACGAGGGCAAACATTACACCTTAAAGTCACCGGTTGCATCCCGTAGTGTTGCCAGTACAACCAGATAAACCATATTCATTTTCATGTCACTCTCTTAAGTAAAGACAGCATGTAAGGTCACTGCAGTAATCTCGTATCTGTTCGTGCTTAATCTCGTATCTGTTCGTGCTGTGTTGCGAGTGAGTGCCTCGGACTTGTCTGTTACAGATTTTTATAAGTAAACTACTCTGGCACAGTTGTCAGGGCCTGTGAAACTCCAGGATTTGTCATAATTTGATGAGCATTTTCTGTTGTGAAGAAAATCACTTTTCTTGATATCAGCACACATATAGTCTATTTTTAGTTGTAAACACTGGTAGGAATAAAATCAATTATCTTATTTATATTGCTATAAATCAACGGCAATTTGCTAAAATATGAAAAGGGTATATCTTTGTCTGCCTTTTTTGCAGATGGGAATTGAACAAATATCATTTGAATTATATAAAATTGCCGTCATTTGTTTTAAAAACCAATATATACGTCTAAAGGTTTCTTTGCCACAAAGCGTGCCAGAAAAACAAGTTCTCTGTAACTGTTTTGACCTCTGTATTTCTCATTTTCTTTTGTCTTCCTTTGTAAATGAGATTTTTTCCTGCATGCAGTAATGTACTGCTGTAGTGCTTGACATATATTCATGAATGCTTGGAAGCCAGTCTCATTGAAAAAAAAACATTTGCTAGAGAAAATAAAACCTAAGATTTTATTAAATTTTTCATATTTTTATTAACTCAACTAGAACAATTATTAAAAAGTAAGTAATAGGATAAGCGTAATCAGTTTATGCTTATTCAGGTAAGTAACTTTGTCCTGTTTTTTTATAATCTGGAATCGGACTGTCTTCATCATCGGAATGAGTTTTTTATAATAGTTCATATTAAAGTCCATCTGTTCACAAATGGCATTTTTCACTTTAGCACCGATGTTAAACTTTATTACCCCATCTACTGCGTCCTGTTCCTGCTTCTCTAGATCTGGATCATCTTCCCGGGTTAAAGTACAGATAATGTGCCATATATAGTCTTTCACCATACGGATACATTCTACTACCATTAATCCTAAATCCATATAAAAGTCCTGATCTTGTTCTACATTTTGAATTTTCTCCTGTAGAATAATGCATACGGTAGTATACAAATGCTTCATATCCCTATAGAATGTCTCTTCATCCCTGATAAATTTCGTCTTGAGTTCTTCCTTTGTCTTTGGATCCATCAATCTGGGCTGATGTTACTTGGTTATGTATCGATAGTAATCGTACACTGTACAATCATTGATTCTCAATAACCAAGCTGTAGGTTTGTTTGACTGCCTAAAATAATCACACTTCCAGAAAGTTTTGAAATTTCACATGTCTTTTAAATATTTTATTCTTTCGTGGATCAACCTCTTTTCACCTGCTTTCGGTCTTTCAGTAAGTTTACCAGAATTTTCGCACGTGTACATACATGAAGGGACTTTTTAAATTTATATGCAAGGTACATTAACACAGAGATATAAATGTTTAAAACGTGTTTGTTCTATTTTCCAGATTAGATTTTTAAACATTAACTTTTAACTCAAGGCTTGAGTGGGCTTCATTTTGATCTCCAATAGCATGACAAGTGTAATTCCCTGCATCATTAACGCTAAGAATGTGCGGTTTTATCCGTAACTCTAAGAAACGTACTGGGAATATATCAGTCTCATTTTCTACTGTGACCTGAAAGAAAAATGCTGTCTTGAAAATAGAAGCAATTTACAAGAACAAACTATTTATGCTCTTCAAAAGAAAAAGAACTATCAAACAATTAAATATCGTTTTATCTCCTGCTTTGAGGACTTATACAATGTGGTTCTATGCTAAAAATTATTGGCCAAATATATGAAATTTGTATCTAGTACATTAAGTGATATCA
The DNA here is from genome assembly GCA_012932295.1 of Cyclina sinensis. Classification (NCBI taxonomy): domain Eukaryota; kingdom Metazoa; phylum Mollusca; class Bivalvia; order Venerida; family Veneridae; genus Cyclina; species Cyclina sinensis. The sequence goes on along the minus strand of JAAONU010000016.1, from coordinate 160,963 downwards.
TCTCTATAATCAACAACCAAGTTTCAGGGCCTCTTTTTGAACTGCCATTTTTTCATGCCAATCTGTAGCACATTCCATAATTATACTCTTCTAAATGAATTACTAATTCCTGTAAAAATCTTTTTTGAAAGTATAACCTCATATTTCCATTGAAAACTTAGTTCTGTAGTAATCCTTTCTTCCTTGTGGTTTGTCCAGTAAGCGTCATAAATTGGAAATGCTTGGACAATACAACCCATTGACACCTCTTTTGCACCTTCAGCGTAAACTTCGTGTTCCATCAACGTCACTTCCGGAGCAACTTGTTTGAAAAAACAGAATTATTTAGAGTCAACTGTACTGTTGTACCTGACGGCCTAAAGCAAAATCCTCGTCTTCTATGAGCTTTCCTTTTAAGTCACCTAAATTATGAGTATATTGTCAATACTTTGACCACGATAGAAATAGTAAAGCAGAACAACTTGTGTAACATGAAAGTTTACTGCTTTTTCAGCTCTATATAATTGGTGTTTTTAAGGGTTTTCTTGCATCATGTTTGAAAAAAACAAAACAAATACAAACATAAGAGAAAAAAAAATTTAACTACCAACATAAATAAACAGTAAAATCAAAATAATTTACAATAATGAAAATATATTTTAAGCAGGAATGGACTGACTTACATTTCACGACGAGTCTTATATGTCTTTTTCTTGATCCATGTTTATTTGTTGCTTTGCACGTGTAGTCGTCACTCGCATACCTTTGCACGTCTCGAAGGATAAGTTTTTGTCCCTCAATACCGTCGATTACTGAAATATGAAATAATTAAACTGTGAGACTTAGATTACACTTTTCTAAATAAATGTTATTAAAGTAAAATCGTTAAGAGACTTTTATTATGAAATGGAACTTCTCTGTATAAAACATCTTTTTAAATTCAATAAAAATACTTTTCTTTCCATCTTCCAATTTGGTATCTCTGGTTACAGTAACAAAGCAATTTTTGGGGTAAAAGGTGCGCAACTTTATGCAGTATGCATCCTGAAACTGTAACTTTCTGGAAAATAAGAACAATAAAATGGATATTTCGTCAAATACTATCTCTCTTGTGTGCCAAACTAATCCCCTCAAGCATAAAAACGCATATTCTCATACTTAGAAGCAATTTAGGAAATATTTGTTTTATTCCCTTCATCACAGAAACTTTTTTTTGACTCATGCACCTAACAGATGGAAACAATTAAAAATTAACAAGAGAAGACCTTGTCACTACAAGGTAACAAATGCTCCCAAACGAAATATCGACTTCAAAGCAATAACATACACAGATTAAAAAAATATGTTAACTTGATCACTAGACAGATTATTTTCTATCTCAGTGTTAAGTTTAAAGTTTAATACCTAGTTTTTATGTTATGATTTAGACAAATATCTATTAAAAATTAAATAAAGGGAGATATAAAATGGGACTTCTTGGACAGTCACAATCTATCTATAATTCACACTTCAATTCAATCGCTTTCATAGTTTACAAATTATGCTTGGGTCAAAGACTCATTATAAAACTGTAACCTATATATGGGACCGTGTCCTGAGATTATCAACAAAAGGATCAAATTGTCATTTTCATTTTTGTTTCACTTTCAGATGTTTTGAAATTACTATTTTGTGCTTTTTATCGCAATCTGACTACAAGAAGGTACACTAACAGCTGAATAAACAATACATGTATAAAATTTCTATCAATTATTTTGGCATCACAGACGTCGTACCACGTAACCTGCGATATATTTGGGAGGTTGTTGTGTGATACATATCCATGTTTCAGTAGCATACAAAATGTTTGTTTTTTTTCTTTACAAAGACAGCACTTAATTGTAATTAAGAGATAGTGGAAAACATCATTCTTTTTCATCAAATCGTTTTATTAGTTTAATTAGTTTATGACGTCGTTTTCTAGATGAAGTCAAATGGACCAGATTGTTGATTTTGTCACGTCACGTCATATAGCCTTAAAGATACAGTGCTGAAAACAAACGTCAGAGGTATGCAAATATTTGTGGAAAACCCTAACAGGGTTGTCCTCGAAACTATGAAAAGCACAGCTGTGACAAAGAGTCTTTAAGCTATGAAATGAAACAATATATGTCAAAGGTCATGTTTGAATGGTCCAGCTGGTGATGTAAGAGTAAAATGTTATTTGAAGTGTTGTGGGTTGCGGATTCAATGCTTGGGAACGAGATGTGACTGTAACATCTATAATCCTTTTTTCGGTAGCTATTATTTAACTGCTAGTAATTGTCTAAACTCCAACAAACAGTCATCAACGAGTAAAACCGTCTTGAAATCAATGCAAAATAAAGTTAAAATGATTACACTTAGATTCTTACAAGTATTAAGAATTTGCGACTGAAGAGTTTGTATCTATCAAAACAGCTAAAGAATGTTAGCTGGGAACACACTTTTAAAGGGGCATCCACGGAGGCGTTTACCTATTCAAAATACTCTTCCGGCACGAATTTGACTTTCTTTGTTGAGGTCAAATTGGCAAAGCGACAAAGCGAAATACTGATCTCTAAGCTTTTTTATTCTAGTTTCACACGAAAATAATATAAAACTTTGTATATAATTTTGTAAGAAAGATTTTCTCTGCCAGATAGGCAACTCTTGCAAGAAACACTAACTTCCATCGAGTGGCACAAACGATGTCGTTTAAAAATATTGACACAAGCAAACAGATGATAGAATCAGGATGTTTACAAGAGCTAACCTTGAGCATACTGTGCTCATTTGAGCTGTAATAAACGCAACGCTTACGATCTTCCGATTTCCCTCGATGCCAAGTAATTTTCGGTTCCGGTGTTCCAGAAAAAATACACCTCAATTTCGCTACTGCCATTTCCATGACGGACTCTCGTATAGGAGAAGAGTTTTCCTCGTCTATTTTTGGCTCATCTAAAATACAATAGATAAAGCACAGAGCTCAGATATTTAAATTTAAATCTTTTTATGTTTTAACAATGTATAAAGGTAAACAATATTTTGTTTTCAATTGGTACACCTGTATTATAAACGAAAAACAATTAATTTGCTTTATTTTATTTTCTGACAAATCATAAAGGTTACAAATGATTAAGCACCGCGCAATGGATAGCAAAAGATTATTGTTTTGCGCATTTTTATATTCTTCATGCCTCGGTTTTACGAAAATGGTTCGGATGACGCCCGGTGTGCTGCTGTCCGTAACTTAGTACAGTATTGAAACGTGCAAGAAAGGGTTGGTAAGGTTCAAGTACTGGACATATCGCATGGAGGTTTTTATAATCGGAGTGATACCCGATACTACAAAGACAAGTTAGGTAAGATTAAGAACAGGTTACTACGGTTATATACAGTGAGCAAGGGTAAACATGTGTTGCATTTGAAAATATTGCATTGGTTCTATTTCAAATTACACAAAGTCGTAAGTCAGTCTAAACTCGCCATCTAAAAGACGGAATTAGGGCAAAGAAAGATAAAAGACGAAATTAAAGCCTCTAACTCTGAGAAAAAGTCCAAGACCAACCCTTATGATGTGTATGATGTGATGAGTCAAAGATGGGGCAATACCCATGTCTCTAAATAGTAGAAACAGAAGATGGCTTCAATGAATCCTTGCTAATAGGACAAGGGCAATGACAACTACGAGCTTATCCAAAAGAAGAATGCTGTGGAGAAAAAGCTACAAGGCTGACTGATGGGCAATGTTAAAATATGTACACTTTTTTCCTGTATTTTATTTAGATGTAGTCGTAGTAATAACCAAGCTCGGGTTCTCATTTTCGTAAATAGTTTGTGATGTCCTTTTTCAAATTGGTCTATAAATGAAGTTATGCTTATTTTTTCTTTACTTTTGACTGTGTAGAGAGACTGTGTTTTTTGACTGTGGTTATTCCTGATATGCTTTTCCCACCTTGTTTTAGCAATACATTGTATATGAAAGTTCCGCCAGGGCTATTGTGACTGTTTTCATTTACTAAATGGGAATAACTTCAGTCAATATTGGGCTTGGTTTTAGCGACAGATATATACTATAATTCTTATTCATCTACAGACATTATTTCAAAATAATATTATGTTCTTCTCCCTGTTATTCTACGTTACACAATCGCAATATGGCTGGACAGACACTGTATGGAAAACTATCCAAACGTACAAATAGTTCTAGTGCCAGGATCAGCAAAAAAGGACAAATGGATTTAAGATAAAAACATGTTTCTGGGGGCACATATCTATCGTGCACCAAAACTAGTGAACTGTACTAACGTAAATGGACGTAGCATAGCATAGACATAGCAATCCTACAATATCCATCCTTAAACGTGTAGAACCGTGGGAATCTCTTTTTCAACCATATTAATCTATTTACAAACGTAAAGTATAGCCGTATGCATACGTAAAACCCACATATGAACCGTAATTATCTCGTACCGACCCTTACCAATCCGTATAGAAATGCAAATACAAATATAAATTTTATTTTCAGTCGGTAAGTAATTGACAAGTAACATAAGCTATAAGAGCTTTTCGTCCATGCAAGGTCTCTACATACACAACGGTAAAGGCAATTTTTAACACGGATTACTACGGGTTAAGAACGGATAAGTAAGGACCAACCGGATCTTCATCCGTACTTGTCTTATCAACATGCTCAAAAGACCATTACAGTGAGGCTCACTTACGAACGATAACGGTTAAACCACTAGTTAATACGGATTAATACAGAACGTGTCAGATTTAATCAGCAGTCGACCGGGACGCTCATCCGTGTATGTGTGATCGCGGAAAAAAGTAGAGTCAAACTGCCTCACATGTGCAATGTTGAATATGTTAATTGTGCCATATTTAGGTTGAAGATGAATATCATTTCTTACTTAAGTGACCGAGACTTTTAAATATTCGAGCAAAATTTATCTCTGGAAAGTACTATGTAAAACAATGCATTCAGTTATTCGTTATCTTAATGTGTAGAAGAAACCGCTTGTTAAAAGCATTGCAATGTACATTTATTATGCTCAGATTGGAAGGAAGCATATACTCCAGGAACTCCTATATCATTATGTCTGAACATTATTCCTGATAATAAGAACTTGAAAAAATGTACTTCTCTATTGCTTTTGAGAAATTATATACATGTTTATGTCATTGACCATTTGTCAATAAACTGTGGTCATTGTCATTGTAATTGCCTCGGATGGACTTGAAGGTGAGTTCCGGATAGCATCCGTAACACATCTGTGGAACTCCTAAATCACTGTGCATCCGTTCAGAAATCAGGGGCATCCGCGGGCAAGGGTGCAAAATTTTGAACAATGTTTAATGTATCCTTCAAGAATCCATCATAAATCCGTAACAACTCGTTCTGAAGAGATCGTAACATTTTTGGAGACCTTTACAGTCCAAAGACAATAACTGTCATAAAAATAAGATCTGTAATGGTTTTATTCCGGTTTGTTAAGGTTTTCTTTCGATTACATGGGAGATTTATAATGGTTTCTAACATCAAAAAATTCACAAAGGCCATTTTTAATTACATATCCGGAACAATCCGAGAATGGGATCCGGAACTCATCCGGAAATGTGATTCTAGATAAATTCACAAATAATTGTGTTCAGATGTAACACACCTGTCACATTAAAGCCCCTTTTGGTTTAAGATTAGACCTCAGCGTATTTCAAAGGAGTTTCAACCGGGAACTTAAAGGTTTCTTATCGGCTGCCGTTTCATTTTAACGAGCAGTTTAAATCAGTTCAGACGTCAAACGTCTAAATGTCATCACCACTCGGCCAATATTCTGCCGATATCTAACCAGGCATATGACATCGGCTGGAAATAGGGTAAAATTTGGGTTAAGAAAATCTGTCTATATTAGCTCGGCACGGGCTGCGCCAGTTAGACGCCGAACGCACCATACCATGCGCCTGGCCGAAATCACGGCATCCGGTCGGAAAAACCGGACAAACATCGGTCAGTGCTTGACTGATGTCTGGTTTGCCTCAGGCCAGCGTCAGTAGTATATAAATTCTCGCATTACAGAATGAGGATCAGATTATACCAGCAAAAGAGAGGTACAATACAGATGCCCGTCCGGCCTTCAAAAATCGACTGGCACCCTGCCGAATACCCCTGAAGTATAGCAGGGGTATCATCAGGACATCGGACGAGTGCTGGTTGGACACCACCTGAAAAAAAGCTATGTAATTTGCATTGAAAAAATTTCCAGAGAAATTGACGGGTTGCCAATCGGCCCATACCGGGCCCCATAAAGGCCGCGTGCGTGCCCTATTTCAAAGTGACCATATCAACCCTATGGGTCGATTTTTCTCCAACCTGTACACGCAGGTCGATGCCTAGAAATCGAGCTCACCGGATTAAATGTGTCGTATGTTTAAGCAAAGAACAAACCTACGTTCAATGACCACAGTTATCTCTGACAGAATGTAGTTGTCGTTTGTCTTGCACAGGTATGTGCCAGCATAGTTTCTGTTCACTCTGAAGATTCGGAGAGTCCATTCATTATAAGCCGGTTTTTCTATCTTCAGGTTCTTGTGGTTTTTCCTTATTTTCGTTCCTTCAGAAAGTATTTCTTTCTTGTCGTTAAACCACAAAACCTTTCAAAATCAAAAATAAATGCCAGACTAAGACACATATACATGTAGTTTGTTTTTAAAACTCTTGAATATTAATGGAATATCGACATGGTCTGTTAAATAATTTGTTTCTCAGACGTATAAATCATGTTGGTTTTCAGAAGAAGTATTGTTTTAAACAGACTACAACTGACCAAACCCAGCCTTTTACTTATTACTAAATGAACAGAACAATTAATAGTACAAAACATATTTTGAAGACCCTAAATTTCTGAGATAATTTAATTTTGTTAACACGGTACAATGGCAGATAAACACATAGGCACTGGTCATTTCTCTACCCGGCTGACGAGTCATATTAGCTTTGAAATAGCTTTACACAAAATACGCCTATCAGCCAATCTGTCTAAAGTACACAATCTGCCTACGGTTAGATCTGATGACGACCTATTCAGTTCTATCTTCTTGATAATCTGGATTTCCATTTTTTATTTATATTTCAGCCAATGAGACTTCCTCTTATGACGCTTCTTTATGGTTTACCTGTTCACACACGACTGTGTAAACTTCTATAGCATTATGTTTAAACCTTCTGAGACGGATTATCTTGAATATTTTTAAAATGTATTTCTGTTTCGTCGGAAAAATATATACTTCTTGATTAAAATAATCTTATTAAAGTTTTTTTTTAATTCTGCATTTACTACATCAATATGCGAGGGCTGATCGAGTTATTTGGGATCCTAGTTAAATATAGATTTTAACTACTAGAACTACAGAACCTAAACGGTGGAAGCGTTACTGATAAAAAGGTCACGAGAAGGTGACCTTCTATCGGTCGTCCTCAAATTCTAGTAGAGTAGCGATTTTTGGGATATGATTTTAAATCAGATTACTTATCAGCCAATAGCGCATGAAATGATTTTCGTACGTATATACAGACTCTAGTAATGAGCAGTGTACTTACATTAACATTTGTATAATATGGCTCCATCCTACAGGGCAGGTCACAGGAAGTGCCCAACAGACAAGGAACTGTCATTTTCATGGTTTGATTTGAACATTTCACTTCTTCTATACAATCTAAAACAAAGTACCGAGTAGAAAGAAGGTAATGGCATATACATGTAAACTTAAATCAACTTGACATAACTGTTTGATAGTCCATCTTGCCGTATGATTGCTTTTAGATATGATATGACACATAAGTGACATAGTTATGGTACGAAAAAACAAGACCCTGAAAAAATAAAAAGTAATGACTTGGAAATATAATATGTAATTGACTGAAACCACAAAAACTTTCAAATACGTACATTTAAAAAGTGTAAAAACTGACAATATGTGTAGTAAATCCATATCCACACAAAGACACTGTGTCCATTAACACTGTCAATTATGGCCGTTCATAATTTGATATAAATACTAAGAATAAACATCACATTTTTACATGGATCCCATTTATATTTTCTAGTTTAAGCAGTGGATGTATGTAACTATTTAACTTCATGCATTCACAGTTTATGACTTAACTGTTTACATTTCACATTAGTATTTAAGTTGGTTTTGCTCTTCACAGTTATAGAAGTGGAAATTTCCGTTGAGCATGAAGTTTGAGAAATCCATCTCTGTGTCGATGATGAAAACAATGAACAATAATACAGGAAGGTTATAAACCACGCAACATGATGTCGTCTCTACAGATTCATAAAAATGAATTTATCAATTCGTAAAAAACGAATTGTTATTTCATAAAACAACGAAATACACCGTGTAAATAATAATAAGAATTTTGTTTTTACGTTATTCCGACATAAAATAAAAATGTGCCATGTCATTTTAGGGCTTCAGTACTATCCTTACTATTTGGTCATGTTCAATTTTTTTTATAAGGAAGTCAGTGTTCGATTAATCATATGTTTATAAATGAAAACAGTCCAAAATAGAACGATGGTCTAGTCCATTTTAGAAATTTAGAACGGTAAGGGTCATGTAGAACCTTAAACTAATTATATGTCGTCAAGAAAAGTATGTTATCTTACAGTTAAGTAACAATAATACGATGATAAGAAAAAGGTAACAGTTGTGATTTGCATACAAGTAAAGATAAATCTCTTAAACTGAACTTTAATAATGTACAGCAGTAGGTCTTTAAGACTTAGTAAGAATCACACGGTTTACTAGAAAAATATATGAGCTGTATTGGAAAGCGAAATGGAATCTCGAGGTTTAAAACATTGGGGTGATATTCTTGTGGTTGTTGTGTACATTTTATTAGTCCTGAGCGTCGGTGTTTGGGTAAGTAGATAAATTAAGGTTATTTCTATAATTCATACGTTAAGCCTATTTTGAAAATGTGGCATTGATCCGTCCGTCCATTACACATTCTTGTCCGACCTATTACTCAGCCAGTTACTGGAGTTAAATAAAACTTCAGAGAAAGCTTCCGCACTAGGAAGAGATGCACCTTTTACTGTACAAGCAAGATTGTTATTTAAATTTTTTCACAGACTTATAAGCCCTTTCATTACCTATACAGAGTATACTATAGCAATATTCGAGTCCGGACTTCCTGTAAAAGACCTACAGGAATTGTGAGAGACTAAATAGGCTACCTAAATACAAAGACGAGAAGCGCATCTTAACGACGATTGTTTTTACAGACGTTTGGGCCCTTTGATTTTCCCGCAGCATACGCCTTATATTGGCTGTGTCTAAGTAAATTCTGGTTGGAAATAAATGAAATGTTTTGGGAAAATTCAGTATCTGGGATTACATATTACACCCATGAATAATCATTCTTCGCCAAGTTTTTGTCCCTTTGCCATGCTCAGTAAAGTTTAATATTGCACATTTCGTGTCCTCAGCAACCACAACTTGGAATTAAATGAAACTTTATGGAGATCTTCAGTGGGATTAGTTGTTATAATGAAGTAATGGTCACTTTGATTTTGCTACATATTGTATACTTTAGCACTTTTCGTGTCTAGGCTATTTTCCAGCAACCAGTTGCTTGAATTCCATGAAATATTATTGGGAGCTAAAGTACCATGAAGAGACGCTTATATTACCAGCTTGATCGGAGGTCAATGTCATGATACAGACGTTGGAATGTAGATTCGATTACGTCTAAAAATCTTTTAAAGGCATACACAATCTTCTTTTCTTTATTTACTGATCATTAACGCGCCATCTGCTTCAGGCAGCATCTATAATTTCAAACGATTTCATGCATCATACAGATTTTGTAGCACACGTATTTTTTCCAGTCATTTGATCTATTAATAGAAATAAAAGGGACCGAGTTTGCAAAAGTTCGTCTAGACAAACAAGCATTTATTGTTTTCATTGTAGAAAAAAATCTCAATGGACTATTGTAGCCATGCTAGTAAAAGCTGATAAGTTAACTAATTTTCTAAGAACTGTATAACTAAATTTAACAAAACAGAAAAAATTCTATGAATAGTTTTTCTTAAGAATAAAGCAGGTGGCTTGGTTTCTACAGTAATGATGCGAATACATGCATGTATATCAAAGGTAAATTCCTTCTGTTATCATTCAAATAAGTTAAATAGTGACCTTTAATGAAATACCATTTTAGCTCACCTAAGCGATGCTCAGGTGATTTTTTTGTGATTGTCCTGTTGTCCGTCGTCGATCGTTCGTAGTGTGCCGTCAACAATTTACTAGTACCTTGTTAACACTCTCGAGACCACATTTTTGATCAAGTCTTAAAACTTGCTCTGAATAATAGCATACAAGTTCAGAGCTGAGTCATGTATGATCAGAATCCAGGTCACCAGGACAAATAAAAACCTTGTTCGGTGCGGGTTCGAATCCCACGTGGAGCTTGTATATTGTTAACACTCTTCGGTTCATATTTTGAATTCAGATATCATTATCTCTGGTCAAAATGTTTGTCTTGGTGATTGCAAAACAAAAGGTGAAAAACGCGTATCAGGAAGAAAACACTGTAAGAAAACACAGTCTGATTCAAGGTGTAGTTCGAATATGTGTTATCTGAGGTCAAAAACTAGGTTCAGTGGCTTAAAACAAAGGGAAATCTTGTCAACTCTCTAAAGCCCGCATTTTTAAGTTTTAGTTTAAGTATGTGTCTTGTTGCTATCTAGGTCAAGTTTGAATATTGGTAATCTCAAGTCAAAAACTAGGTCAATGTCTTAAACCAAAGAAAAATAAGGATTATCTTTCTGTCTGAAAACATATTCTGTAGAGCTGAGAAATTTTGTATATAGCATTGCTTAATAGATATCAACCAAGTTTGTCCGAATGATGTCCAAGGGGTCAAAATTAGCCGGACCGGTCTTATTTTTATAAGATTTAAGATATTTGAAAATTCAAATTAGAAACTGTAATTTTGCTTCTAATGTTTTCTCAACAGCAGACCTACAGCCAATATATTCAGGTGAGCAATACAGGCCATTGTAACCTTCTTGTTTTCAGAGTATGTGTCGAAAACAAAGAGGTTCAGTGAGAAGCTTCTTTCTCGCGGGACGGTCGATGTCATGGATACCGGTGAGTCTCCGAAAACAGAATGATAGTTGCACATCTCAAAGTTTTATTATTGTTTTGTTCAATTCGAATCATTATTTAAACTGTTTCCAATATATATAAGCTCCTTTAAATGTACAAAGTTTTAATAGCTTTTAAATTCTTCGTATCGTTACGAACGCTTTTTTATCATTAAATCGATAATACATCTGTTTACATATATTCAAGATATCATTGGAATGTATTCATAAATAAAGATATAGCATTTTATGGAACTGATTCGAAGCCCTTCGTGTATTAATGATGACCGAAAGACTTGCTATCACACAACGCTCTACTCGTCAAAATTTTGAATTGCACGGATCAAATTATTTCTTGTAAACCTCAAACTTTTCATTACAGGTTGGAGCCTCCCTATTTTCCAGTAATATTGGAAGTGAACACTTTCTTGGCCTTGCTGGCACAGGTGCCGCGAGTGGCATTGCTATTATCATATACGAATGGTTGGTTAGTAACAATAATTTCTATTTATACAACTGTAGGTTTATTTCTGTAATCTACCGCTTTCGCGTGCTCATAAAGATTTGCATATTGAATTAGTACAAAAAAGGTACAAACAAACGAGTTTATCGTCAGTTTAATAAAGAATCCGGGCTTCTATATGAGTGATAAGGAATCTATATAAACAGTAAATGCTTCATATAATTGTTTTTCCAAAAGATGTTTATACCCGCGTTGTCCGCCTGTGTACAGAGGGCATATAGTACTCGCGTTGTCCGCCTGTGTACAGAGGGCATATCGTACTCGCGTTGTCCGCCTGTGTACAGAGGGCATATAGTACTCGCGTTGTCCGCCTTTGTACAGAGGGCGGGGAGAGAGGGGACACTATGACACTCTCCTGGCGGTGGACAACATGACACTTTTTTTCTGAAGCAGGATGCCACAATGACACACCTTTTTATCGAAAAAAAAAAACAACAAACATCTTGTCTGTTTCACTTTTTTTTATCTGATGCGGTTTAACACAAAGAACACAAATTAAAATTCTAGCATTGTATTCAGTATTAACACAGACAAGTTCTAACAATTTTAACACACTGTGTTAAATACTGCAGTGTACATAATACTAGCACAGTTAAGGTTGCTTCTCTTCATAGATTTTGATTACCCACCATTCCACGTATTTTTCGTTTGTGCTTCAGAACTTTTGTTCAGGTTGAAATCAGAATAAAAGTTCTGTGTCCAGAAATATTTTTCAGCAGGAGAATTTACAGCATAGATACACTATACGCCACACATGGACACTCTTTCCGTGCTAAAGCCGCGTCGTATTCATTGTCCATTGCTGTGTCGATACAAGAAATGTTGAATATGGTTATGAAATAGTGAAGTGGTATTTCACTCATTTAAGTGACATCTCCAGCTACTGTCTACTGTTTCTTCCTCACTCCTTCTTCATTGCTACAGGTATCTTTGAACGGTACCAGTTTCACCGTGGCACAGGCGCAGTCGATAGTGTATGTCCTATAGTTGCTCGGGTCCTAGAACGGCGTGTGTTCTTCAGGCGCAGTCGATAGTGTGTGTCCTATAGTTGCTCGGGTCCTAGAACGGCGTGTGTTCTTCAGGCGCAGTCGATAGTGTGTGTCCTATAGTTGCTCGGGTCCTAAAACGGCGTGTGTTCTTCAGGCGCTGTCGATAGTGTGCATCCTATAGTTGCTCGGGTCCTAAAACGGCGTGTGTTCTTCAGGCGCTGTCGTTGCCTTTGTCATTGCTCCGTCTTTACCTATAATTGCGCTCTACCTTCTCTGTCGTTGTCTTTTTTCGCTTGCCTCAGTGGTCACACGTACCAGCCTCTTTTTCACATTCTTATCTTGTTTTTTCTTTTTCTTCGTTGGTAGAGGTGTCTGTGCACAGTAACATGATTATCGTAGCACTGGCGCAGAATCGACCACTAACTACAAACGAAACTGTGCTATAAACTGCAAACAGTTTGGCTCAAAGGAATAAAAAATCAATCTGAACATGTACGGGTTAATCGTTGATCTTCATAAGCACAAAGAAAAAACAAAGGTTTAGTTTTCTCAAAATGATGTCCATTTGAAAAGCCATAACAAACAAAGAATAAACAATCTTACCTTTAAATGTGTAGAAAAAATGAGGTTGTTTTGGTAGAACCAGTTATATAAGAACAGCAAAGTTTGCATTTTGCTTTTGTTATTCCATTAGCATCTAGTGGTATATAAAAAATCTTTGAAGCCATAACACTACTCAGAAAGTCAAGTAAACATAAAATATACTAAATAAGACAACTGATTTTACATCTCAATAATAAACATAAAATGTACTAAATAAATGAACTGATTTTACACTTGCTGAAACAGGTTACACTGCAGTATTTTTATGTAATATTATATTCACATAAGTAACAGTTAATTATTGGAAAATTACTTTTTCCCATCAAAGTAATCGACTTTATATAGAAATGTGACCGATGATTACACAACTTTCCTTACATTTAATGATTACGATTAAATGTAATCGGTTTTAAAAAGTAATCGGATGCTTTCGATTACGCTAACAAATTGTAATTAACTGCAATCAATTACAATTATACGATTACGATTACCTCATGTCTGCTTCCATGACTATTCCAAAAACCGCCGTCAGAGAAGCGCACTATTTCTATATCCCGCTCGAACCTGGACTCCACTTCCTGTGTGCCAGTAAAATCTAGAATTCAACCGAAAATGAAAATGAAAGCCCATAGTCATTTATGTACCTAAGCTGAGAGCGAGAAAATCTATAGGGCATCTTAAATGATGCCAAGTTCGATCACAAAAATGGTAGAGTTAAACTGCTGTATTGTGTTTCTTGTCAACATAAAATGCTCCGTTTTGAAAATGGTTCATTATGAAAAGACCTACAAAATACGTGTATGTCTACAACTTATGGTGTTGGTTAGCACTAACAAAAAATATAACAATCTATAAAACCTTGAAAAGATATCAAATTAAGTGAGTGTTCTGGCTCGCTACAAAAGATTTTCATGACCCATATAACAAATATTTTCATTAATGGAATAGATTTTACGTGATACGCGATATGTGAGTAGGGAAGCGCACAGAACTAGACAATACATTTATAAGTGTAATTTGTATGACATAAACTACATCTACACATTTTCAGACTACAACAGTATTTCATGAAAATAATACATTGGCCAAACTGTTTTATTCATAATATTTTATTTACTTAATGTTACCCATCCATCTATCCGTCCGTGTGTCCCTCCATTTAACCATCTATCCATCTATCCATTCATTCATTATATTTTTAGTTATTAAGTTAATACGTTCGCAGCGTTGGACTTAATCCCACAACTGGATGGAATCAGTTTCAGGGCCAGCTATTTCAAGTATAATGGAAGCCCTTTTTGTACCAGACCAACATTTTCAATAATGCCCCCGACTCCTCGTACTTTGGAAAAACTGTGCAATAGTGTCCCACCGCCAGCCGCCTGAACATTCGAAAATGTCATAGTGTCCCCTTAATTTTCGTGCTAATCGCAGAGCAACCTATTTCAAATTTAGATGAACGAGGATTCAACATGTGACATAATGCAGATCTTCAAATGTTATTCCGTTCAAACTGTGTTTATATCATTATATGTTACAAAACCTTAATAAATTACTTTACTGATCGAATATTTTGCAATAGCAGTGTGTTTAAATGAAATCTTGTCCGTTTCCTCCTCAGGGTATGCCTCTAGTGATTTTATTGGCTTGGATATTTGTACCTGTGTATGTCTCAGCTGGCGTAAGTTATTATACCGTTATATCATTATATCATATCTTAATGTTTTATATACATCTTTCATGTCTGAGACAATTTCATATTTCTGTACTTTAATTAAAGCGTGTCACTTTTATTTCTGAAATTTACATCCTGCGACACCAAAGGCAATACCACATGATGCTTGTCGCGGCTCTACCAAGCAGTCAAATAGGCGCTTGATAGCTGCACCCTGTCGTTGTTTGTGGTTTAGGCCGATTAGAGGCTGGTTAAAAAAATGTGAGCAGTCGCAGACGTGAACTGTCAACATTTTCTAATTTAACCAAGTACATGTAATAGATGTAACTACCAACTGATTTCGTAATTGATTGACAGGCAATAGTTGATTCACAGGTAACCGACCAAATATGGGCAAAAAATGTCGAAGAAGCGGTCGGTATAATTTCTGGTAGACGAGCCTGTCGCGCTTTAGTTTTGTAAGGCGTCATACATTTAAAGGTACTTGTGTCAGTCTCCGTTAGAAGAACATCTCAACAGGCAGAGCTTTCCTAAATTTCCAATGACTTTCATAATATTTCTTAAAAGTTTAAGATAGTGTCACAGCCTGTAACTTTAATTTCAATCTATATGAACTGCGATTTAAAACAGGTGTACACGATGCCAGAATACATACAGAAACGGTTTGGAGGACAGAGGATCCGAGTGTACTTGTGTGTGCTCTCAATGATACTGTACATCCTCGCAAAACTTTCGGTGAGCTTCTCTATTTACGTCAAATATTTGAAATAAACAAACGAACCAGGGATGTCTCTGAAATGGAATGGTTTCTGTATCATGCAATATCCCCCGCAAAATAAAATAACTAATCTCTGCAGGCGGCATCGGTCATATGGCCAACCGGTACTGACGATAAATAAACTCAAATAGATAGACGACCACAACACGGCACAAATAGCGCTGTTGTGAATTGTAAATAATCAAATTCCCAGCGGAATTCGAACCCGCACCTAACGGCATTAATCGCCTAACAATGCAAATAAGAACGCCTTAGACAACTCGGCCATCGCCACAACCCCAGAAAAAGGTTGCGCAAATACTAGTAATCGGGATTCGTCCCAGTGGAAATATTTAATGGCTTAAGTTTACAGGTGCAGATCGTCAAATGATTGTCTGCATGACTTTTCTTTCGGCAAAGAAATCAGTCCACTTACCGTTCCATGCTTGTAATAACTCAAAGGTCGCACACATTTATCTGTTGTTCTGTTTTAGGATTTCGAGCGATGACGGTAGGGTTCTATGTGCATTTCTATGTCACAGTGTTAAGCTTTCGTTCCTCGCTATACCACCGTCAGAAAAGATCTCTTTAGCTCACATAAGGCAGTTTTCTTTTGTTCAGAATATGTTTCATATTTTTTTATTATTTATATCCATAAATTGACAGGTGAGTATATTTGCTGGAGCGCTTTTCATACAGCTGGCTATGGGCTGGAATGTCTATGTGTCCATTGCTGTTCTTCTCTTTATTACAGCTTTGTTCACCATATTAGGTAAGAGCATTTCATAGTAGTGTTTCTTCCGTCGTTTGGACATAAGAAACCAACACTGTATAAGTTGTTACAAATATTTGTGAACTGTATGATGCCACAGATACCAGGTGGTGGTCGGTGACCTAGAGAGACATGTTTGTTTACTTCCGGTAGAAAAATATTTTAAATTTTAAATTCCAACGATTTTAAAGAAAACATTAACATTTTAACATATACCATATTGAAGATGGAACTCGTAAAGACACTGCTATTATTGATTTTATACTGTTTACGTGTCAGCGAAGGTTTACTAGACGTGTTTTCGGAGGGCAGTCATTACTCCACCCACTATTTACAGCATTACGATGAACTTTCAACATTTTCACTGGGACACTTAACTTTCTATGAACATTTTGTCACCAGTTATCATCAAAACACAAGAAAGCAGAAGAACGTTTTTTCTTATAACTGTGCACGTAACAACATGTTGCCAGTGTGTTTACTTTTGATATGTGGAGATATTCACCCTTGTCCGGGACCTTGTTCATTACCAGATAGATATTCTACTTCTAATTCGGGTGACTATAAAGTTTTTGACAAGCGTGGGCTTCATTTTATACACCTTAACGCACGGAGTCTTTTACCTAAACTTGATGAAATACGTTTATTAGCCAGCAACACCAGGGCAGCCTGCATATGTATTACAGAATCCTGGCTCGATGCATCTATTTCAGACTCTGAAATTTGTATCAATAATTATAATATTCAACGAAAAGATAGGAATCGTCAGGGAGGAGGCGTATGCATTTATGTAAGATGTGACATCTCGTTCAATCCACGTGAGGACCTGGCCCATGATGAACTGGAAGCTACCTGGCTGGAAATACTTTTACCGAAATCGAAACCAATTTTATGTGGTGTACTGTATAGACCACCCAAACAGTTAAACTTTTATTCATTGCTAGAAAGTGTTTGTTCATCAAGTGTGCATTTCCTAGAATATGAAACCATTTTATTTGGAGATATGAACACTGATATTTCTACCTCAAAAAAGTGTACTTTATATTCAGCATTTTGTAATTTTATTGATATGTTTCATTTTAAACAAATAGTAAATCAATTTACTAGGATTTGCAAATCAACAAGTACAACAATTGATCTCATATTAGTTTCTGACTGTGATAAAATCTCTCAGTGTGGTGTTCTAGACATTTCCATAAGTGATCATTTGCCAGTGTATCGCACCAGAAAAATTTCGAAAACTTTTGTAGGTAGACATAATACAGTGAAGACTCGATCACTGAAACATTTTAATAAACAAGATTTCCAACAAAGTTTATTGTCCACGGACTGGAGTAGTGTTATGAACAGTGATATTGCCTCTGAAGCTTGGAATAATTTTAAATATATATTTTTGTCAGTTTTAAACAATATTGCACCTGTTAAAGAGGTTAGAATTAAACAACGCACAGAGCCGTGGATTACATCAGACATTCTTAAATCTATCAATGAAAGAAATAAAGCTTTTCATTTGTTTAAAAAAATAAGTCTGATGAGAACTATGATCATTTCAAACAGTTGAAAAATAGTACTGATTATATGATTCATTCTGCAAAGAAAAATTATTTTACAGATGTTCTTGAAGAAAATAAATGTGATTCAAAATCGTTATGGAAAACGCTTAAAAATCTTGGATTGCCTTCTAAGAATGCTCATACTTCTTCATGTACTAATATTGGTCTCAACATTAATAATGAAATTTCTTTTGATAAATTAAATGTTGCTGAAAAATTTAATAACTTTTATGTAAATGTAGCATCAAAACTCGTAGAGAAACTCCCTACGCCTGTTTATAAATTTGGTAAAAATTTTGTTCAAAGTTTCTATTTATCTAAAGGAGTTATACCCGATAGTTTTTCTTTTAGTATTGTTTCTGAAAACAAAGTTTTAAAATATTTGAACAATTTAAGTGCAAAAAAGGCCACTGGTTTAGACGGTATACCTTCTCGTTTTGTCAAGGACAGCTTTCCTATTATAGCTGGTCCCCTTACCCATGTTATTAATCTGTCCTTGATACTAGGTGTTGTTCCTGATGACCTAAAGTCAGCCCGAGTAGTTCCCCTTTATAAAAAGAAGGATAAAACAGAAGTTGGCAATTATCGCCCAGTGTCTATCCTTAGTATTATCTCTAAGATTTATGAAAAAGTAGTGTATGATCAGGTTGAAGGGTATCTTTGTAACAATGATTTATTATATAAGTTTCAGTCTGGTTTTAGACGAGGTTTCTCAACTGATACATGTCTTGTTCATTTGTCAGATTTTATTAGATTTCAAATGGATCAAGGCAATGTTGTCGGTATGATCCTTTTGGACCTTCAAAAGGCATTTGATACTGTAGACCACAGTATACTTTTAATGAAAATGGAAGCATTAGGTCTTGGTACCAACATCTTAAGGTGGTTATCTTACGGAACGACAGCAACTGGTTGATGTTTCAGGAACTTTTTCCTCTTACTCCAGTATTTCTTGTGGTGTTCCCCAAGGTTCAATCTTAGGACCCCTTTTGTTTTTAATCTATGTAAATGATATGTCAGCTGTTGTTAGAAATAAACTTTTGCTCTATGCAGATGACTCGGGTATTTTGGTTACTGGTAAAAACAGGTCCGAAATTGAACATGCTTTAAATGAGGACATGGAGATTGTTAGCAAATGGCTCATTGATAATAAGTTGTCATTACATTTAGGTAAAACTAAGTCTATTCTTTTCGGCTCCAAGCCCAAACTTAGGTTAAATCCAAATTTAAATGTATCCTGTAATGGTCAAGTCATTGAGCCAACCTCATCAGTTAATTATCTTGGTGCCACACTGGATCAAAATTTATCTTGCGATGCAATGGCTTCATCAGTTATTAAAAAGGCCAACTCAAGGTTAAAATTTCTGTATAGGAAACGTGAATATCTCACGCAACATACTAAAAAGCTGTTGGTTATGTCTCTTATTCAGTGTCATTTTGACTATGCCTGTTCCTTTTGGTATTATGGTTTAAATAAGTTGTTGATGAATAAGTTACAGGTAACTCAAAATAAGTTGATAAGGTTTGTCTTGAACCTGGACCCAAGATCTCATATTGGTCATGAAGAATTTAAGTCTTTAAACTGGTTACCCGTGTCAAAACGAGTCGATCAAATTATTCTGACTCATGTTTTTAAAATTGTAGCAGGTACAGCCCCTGATTATATGGGTGAACATTTTATTCCAACCAAGGATATCCACAGTCACAGTACTAGATTTCGTGAAAAAGGGTCTTTTGCAATCCCAAAAGTCAATGGTTTCGGTAAAAAAATCTTTCGCTTATATTGGTTGTAAACTATGGAACGGGTTACCATCTTCAATAACTAGTATTTCACAGTCCCATATGTTTAAGGTTGCTGTCAAAAACCATTTTTTAAGTCAAGTTTTATAATCTTTTTATTTAAGTAATCGGTATCATGTGTGTATCTTTTTAAATGCATTCCACTTACCGGTATCTTCACCTGTTTTTTTATTTAAATGCTAGTAAGAAATGGTGCTTTTTCATATAATTTTTTATCATGTACTTGTGATAATTTTATACTGGATAATTTTTTTTTACTCTCATGTCATAAATTATTAATATGTGCTAAATACTTGTGATATTCAAATATTATTTCTAAGCCAGGTCATTTTAATATCCTGAGATTCCATGATTAGTTCTCCACCAAGACATTTAATATATTTTATAGTACATGTATGTGATTGCTTAAATCTGTGATATTCTGTAATTCATGTCTCTCTATGTCATGCCGCCAGTAACAAGGACCACAATGGAAATAAGGGATCACTCTCTTTTTTGTGCTATCCTTGGTACTGTGTTGCATGACATGGTTCATACTCATGCTTGTATCTTATTTAATCAGTGAATTATTTTATTGATACAACATGTTTTTACATAACCATTGTATGCACTGTGATACCGAAATAAATCTATCTATCTATCTAGGTGTTTGACATTATTCGCAGATAGGATGAGCAGTTGTGTATACGTTATAATAATTATTTCCATTAATATAATAATATATAATAGTAGTTTTCTTAGTACAGCTTAAATATGTTTTTACTTTAGACAACTCTATGTTAACCCGCTTCATGTAGATTCTGCTCTGCACTTACAGAATTTCTTTTTATATAAGACAAGAAGGTGAGAACAAAATAAAGAAGGGTAGGGGATAATAAGAAGAAAAAGAAGAATTTATTAGCAACGTAAGTATAGAACCGCTCGTAAAAAAAAGTAAAAATAACGTATACATTGTAAAGCACACTCAGATAGATCATTTCAGGTGGATTGACGGCGGTTATTTATACAGACACATTTCAAACAGGCGTGATGTTGATTGGCGCAATAGTTTTATCGGCGATGAGTAAGGTCTATTTCATTACAGATAATCTGATTCAATTTTAGTGTTGATTAATTTTCATATTTGAACTTGCAATATATGGGGGAATTAGCGGAAATTTCAGCATATATATTATTGAGGATGAGCATCATTTTGTCCGAAGACTTTTCCAGTTCTTAGATAAGAAAATATTATAAATATTTACTACATTATATGTAATATATACGAGGTATAGTCCAAAAGTTCCCGCACTGGGTCGATATCTCGAAAGGTTGACGTTTTTTATTTCACCATGAAACTTCACATGGTACCAATTTCCGTCATTCGGAATTGTCTGATCCATTTATTTTCACGAAGCGTTACTTTTCCGAAAAAAAAATCCAGTATTAAAACATCGAGAAATTGAATCACGGAGCATTTTGAAAATCGTCATTTTTCAGTTTTTTTTTTTTTTTTTTTTTCTTGAACGAAATTATTTCAGTAATTGGCACCAGAACGTAATAAAATGATACATGACGTCAAATAAACTGTGTTCAACGCACCTGCCAAATTTTGACGTCATATCTCTATCCGTTTTCTCATACTGAATAAGATCTTTACTATGGAGTGTTTAAGCGGTGAAAATAATATGACGCGCACGGGGCACTTTAACAACGATCAGTTATTAAATTTTGTGCAAAAACGGACATGACACCCACAGTAACGTGGAAATTTCTGTGCAATCAAGTGTTCACGGACGATTTGTTTTGAATGGCATATGAGGTTCGGCGAGGATAGAGAAGTGATTGTGGACGATTCTAGAACAAGTATACCTAAGAAGTCGAATAACGTTTCGCTGTTAAACGACGCTATCTCAGAAGAGCGACGACGTTCCGTGGATGATATTGCTGACATTCTTGGACTAAGTCACGGAGCCGTACATAATATTTTAACCAATGAACTTGATACGAATAGTGTGTGCCTGATGGGTTCCTCGACTGTCGAGAAGTGATGAAAAGACAAATAGAGTTCAAGTTTCAAGGGAGATCGGGGCATAATGATACACGGGGCATAGTGATATTTTTCGATGTAATATACATGACGTCATCAGTTTCGTCAAACACATCACCAGCGTTCGTATTTTACTTGCCGCCATTTTTTATGCATTTGCTAGAAGGCATTCTGATACTTTCCTGCTATTTCTGAGAGATTTCATGATTCTTGAGCACGTGAGTAAATTTTTATCATTTTTGAAAATCATAATTTTGTTGTTGAGCGATTGTATATAATTCGATCTTCTTTACTGGAATGTTTACATTAAAAACTAGGCTCGGTCCCCTTCATATGTGTTGCTGTGTTCGATTCTCAAATTTTCAAATACAACATGTTTCCCGCCAAAATCCCTGATGGGGCAAAGTGATACCCAGTAGGTGGGGTATAGTGATACACTGTATCATTATGCCCCGCACAATTGTTTCAAATGGTCAAACTTTTAAACCTCGCACTGATGTTAATTAACTTAATCTACCTCCAGACAGCTGATCTTACTATCGTGTTTTCTCTTTCAGGAAAATGGTTCGAAATTATAAGAGAAAGACTACTCAAAACAAGGTTCCAACGCACACACTAATGAAGGGAATAGATGATGTTATAAACTGCAATAGAAGCGTAAGATCTGTTGCGGATGAAATAAAAATGCATCCTATGACACTGTGGCGTTATATCAAGAAAACCAAAGCTTTAGGCTTGTCATCTGAAAATATAGAGAGCTTCTCCCGGAGGAAATTTATACCAGTCGTCAATATTCCGTCAAGAATCCGTGTTAAAGTCATATTTAAAGACTGCAGCTAATATCTACTTTGGCTTAAGTCCATCAGAAGTCAGGGTTTTGGCATTTGAATGTGCCGATGCTTTTAATGTGAAAATGCCTGATTCTTGGGTACGAAATAAGTCAGCGGGCCCGGACTGGTTTTCCGGTTTTATGAAAAGACATCCATATTTATCAATTAGATCTCCTGAAGCCACGAGCCTGTCTAGGGCGACAAGTTTTAACAGGGAAAACGTTAATCTATTTTTCAACAAATTATCCACTGTTATGGAAAGGGAAAATCTTAACCCGGGTGATATATGGAACTTAGATGAATCTGGAGTTACAACGGTACAGAAACCTAACAGTGTAGTGGCTACAAAAGGTGTGAAGCAGATAGGTTGTGTTACATCGGCGGAACGTGGACAACTCTTGACATTGTGTTTCGCGATAAGTGCAAGTGGTAACTCAGTTCCACCGATGTTCATATTCCCCAGAGTTAAGTTTCAAGATCATTTCATTCGAGATGGCCCTGTCGGCTGCATAGGTGGCGCTCATCTGGCTGGATGACCAAAGATAACTTTCTGATTTTCATGAAACATTTTGGAAAAACAACGAAGGCATACAAGGACAAAAAAATGTTATTATTATTGGATAATCACGAGTCACATGTTCACATATATTTATTAAATGCGATAACCTACACTCGTGAAAACGGAGTGATTATGCTTTCTTTTCCGCCCCACTGCTCACACAAACTTCAGCCCCTTGACCGCTCTGTGTTTGGGCCATTTAAAAGGTACCTGGCATCAGCACAAAGTGCATGGCTCAGAAACAACCCAGGAAAAAGCATGTCCATATATGACATTCCGAGCATTGTTAGAGATTGTCTCCCAGGAGCTGCTACTCCTATGAATATAATTCATGGTTTCAAGGTGACAGGAATCTATCCATTTAACAATGAATTTTTTACGGCTGAAGAATTTCTCTCAAGTTACGTGACGGACCGACCACTACCAGAGAATTTAAATATGTCCGCTAGCAACGATTCTGTTGTAACTGAAAACGTTAAGGTTAACAAGGATTCTCAGCAGAATGACAATGTTGTACACTCGCATTCTGAAAACGTTGTAAATAGTGTGCCGATAGATGAATGGGGACCTATTCATGCGTATGCAACTGAACTTGGAAGGAGTCTGATACATGTTTCAGGTGATGGCCATTGTTTGTTGCATTCTGTCAGAAGAATCTTAGTTGAAGAAAATATACTCTCACTCTCTCACGATGAGCTATGTTTCAGACTGAAAAATGAAATAATTGTAAATAAATGTTACTACGAAGAGTTCGCTGGTGAGAGAGACATTGTTGCCGATGTTGAAAACTACATTGTGAACAAAGATTACAACAATGACACAGGTGATTTAATTCTAGCTGCTATATGTAATGCTATCGGTGTATCGGCCATATTATACCAGTATCTAGATAATGGTATCCACATCACTGCTCATGCTCCCGGACGTCCAGGTGTCGTGTGTAAAGGCGATGTTCATTTGGCCAAAGTTGGACATGAAGGTAACGCTCATTATGTCTTTGGAAATGCACAGTGAATTTACTGACATCTGATAAGGAAGACATTTCCTTTAGTCCAGAGCACATTAGACTTTACCCAAAGGCACCTCCACGAAAATCTAATGCCGGTCGAAAGAAAAGGAAGACAACCATTTTGACAGATACGCCAGAGAAAAATGCGCTTGAAGAACAGATGCTTCGTAAAGGTAGAACTAAATCTGTTAAAAAAGCATTAATCAAGGAAAGAAAACCAAAGAAAAGGCTCAAACATACAAAAAAGAGGTCCGGAATTGAAAGTTCAGAGGAGGAGGAGTGGTACTGCCTTATCTGTTCAGAACCGTACTCGAACAGTAAAGCCCGTGAGAAATGGATTCAGTGCTTTCAATGTCAAGAGTGGGCACACGAAGAGTGCACGTCGGTGTTAAAAGGCCAGTTGTTCGTTTGCCAGAACTGTGATTCTGATGCCGACGACGATGTTTTCTACGGTTAAGTGAGTGCAGTAAAATTCTGCATACATTTTTTCATGTTTTATAAGCATGACGGTTATATTATTGATATACCGGAAGTCCGTTTAACACGATATTATCAATGGTCAATGGACATTTATACAAAGTGCTGCAAAATAATATACAGCCAAATTGTACAAAAACCAACACATTGGCTTGTGCATTCAGGCAGTTTGATTAGGATACATACCTTTACTTTCATATAATACAGGTGTCACGTGCACTGTAAGCAGACTGTATAGGTCCTGATCCGATGGTTCAAATGCGCAGGCTGATCAGAATCCATACCAGTCGCAAACGCACTTTATAAATATTGTTGGTTTCCGCATGTTACGGCTTAATTATTATTTAGATTGATAATTCTGTATAATACTTGTTTGTCAGCATGCTCTATAAAGTTGGTGTTCGTAAAAATATTCGTTATTATTTGCGTCCAAATTTGCGTCCAAAGATGTGTTTTTTCCTGAAAGAATCGGCACTGAACCATGCTTCGTTTAGATGACGTTCTCGCTTGAAGAGGCTCTTTACCGTACGTTTATTTCAGAGAAGCCCATGAGAAATTAAAAATCCAAACCAATGTCTAATCTTTTGTTCACCGGTTCGTATCATGGCTCGGGTTAGAAATCTTCTGACCAATTATATACCCAGCGTTACAAACCTAGATAACTTACAGGATAAATGATCACTATGTCAAGAGATTCTGGCTATAACACGGACTATATAATATTTCTTATTTACTTAGTAGCCCAAAGGCCGCGGGTTCGAGCTTGAGTTAGCAAATTTCTGTGGCGTTAGTCACTATACAATGCTTTTTCATATCTGGATAGTTGAATTTTACCAACATTGAAGTTTTTGTGCTGGTAAGACACTCATGAGGCACGATAATTATATTATAAAAGCCTTCCTTCGACTTTGTATACTTTAAATAGGAAGCAAAATTCAAACGTTCAAGCTACTAAACAAATACGCCAATTGATCTTAGTCTTTTGAGCTCAAAACTAATGTAAGTTGTTGAAAAAACAACTTCGTTTAAAATGATTTATTGTTAAATCGGATAAAAAGCCTTCAATAAGTTACATGTATCACTTTGCCCCTGCTGTTGTATCACTATGCCCCAATGCCCGGGGCAAAGTGATACATTTACAGTAAAATTGTTTTAACTCGTAGATAGTTATTGTCGTATACACATTGACTATCTAAATCACGGGTTTAATCGACTGTCAGAAATGTTTCATCTCCCTATCTCAACTTTCTGTTGGAAGCAGAATATGTCAAGATATTATGACATGTTTATTTTTGTATCATTATGCCCCGGTCTCCCCAATTGGATATGGATCCACAGCATGACTCTTAAATCTTATAACAATAGGTTTTACCCACAAATATTACTATGTGCTCCTTTGTAATATACTTGTTTGTGGTGAAAATATAACTGTACTTCTTTGTTAAATCATGCAAATGTGAGGGGTCAGGGATCCATCAATTATGTGGGTGATGGGAAAGGGACCGCGATAGATTCTTAGCGCGCATTATCACAACAGACGAAACTGTGATCAATTTTTATGACCCCGAAACCAAAAGAGAATCGATGAATTGGAAACAAAGGTCTTCGAACGACAATACAAGTGTATTGCATGCAAGAGAGAATACCTTGAAAAACAGTGACACAGACTTGATGTAAGCGTAACGTCATTCTTATCGACGACGTCATAATAAGCCTCGTGAATTCATATTTGTTTCAATAGTGTAGATGTTTAATCATTTAAAAATAGTAATATTTTATCTTTTCTGACGTATATTTCATTAAAATCCATGCCGTAATGGTTGAAATATAGCGTCAGTCCGGGAACTTTTTGACTATACCTCGTATAACTATATGAGACTTTATTAAACACTATATTAAAACTGACCAAAAAAAAAAACACAAGTTTTCTAATTTTAATGTAAAATCCGAGAATTGGAAAAAATATAACTTATGCAGTTCGATTTCTTGTTAAATAAAAAAGAGATGTGAATTTGATATTTGCAAATTTTCCTGTAAGGTTTCGATAAAATTGGAGGCTATGAGAATTTACGAGATCTGTACATGAATGTCACGGCTACCGTGCAAGATTTCAACAGCACGTGTGGACTTCCAAGACATGACGCTTTTAACATATTCAGGGACCCTGTTAATGGAGACTTACCGTGGCCTGGACTTATACTGCACATGCTGATAGGTAGCACGTGGTATTGGTGTAATGACCAAGTATGTTTAAAAAAGTACTGGTAAATTAGATAAAGATTATGACCCAGTTTTAGCGCATACTCATGATATAAGTTCTTCAGAAAGACAGTTTATTTCGGACGAAATTTAACAAGGCATTTGTATACCTCAAATTCTCTCTTGTTCTTAAATTAACAGGTAAAACAGTTTTGACTTTTCACGTGGGATTTCACTAATTTACTGAAAAGAAGCGGTATTTGGTACGGCCGACTAAAGCTTATCTGAAGTTGTTAATATGGATAAACTTAACAGAAAGAAAGAATGTAAATGGTGCTCAAGATCAAATCTGCTTTACCAATTTTAAACCGTGTAAAACTATCTATTTTCGAATTCGTAGGACACGTAGTTAATTAAATCATAATTATCTTGCCTCAGACGAAGTGTCAAAATTTGTTAAAAATTCTTACCCCCCTCCTTTACCCCCTCAAGGTAATAGTACAAAGGTCCTTGGCGGCGAAGACATTACTACATGCGAAGGCAGGTTCCCTGCTCTGTGGTTACCTCAAGATTTTACCCATGTTTATCATGCTAATGCCAGGGATGATAAGTAGAGTGCTCTACCCAGGTACAGAACATTTTGATTAACGTTTTCATTTTTCAGACTGGGACTAAAACGAAAGGTACTAACATACTAATTGTTTACATAAGTGTTAAACGCAGATTTCGTGTAACTGACTTATGTCTGTAACTTTCAATGACATGTCATATACTGTCCATTCAGTGGATTTTTTTCTTGAAAAGAGAGGTGTTGCTGTTTCTTTTGTTTCCTTTTTGTGTATCTATTTAAACAGTTTTTGATGATCCATAAAATTATATATCGTATAAAACATTTTGTTCTACTTGATTTATTTTAGATCAAGTAGGTTGTGTTGATCCTGAGGAATGTGAGAAGCACTGCGGTAATCCAACTGGGTGCTCGAACCTCGCCTACCCCTTGCTAGTTTTTGGTCTTCTTCCAACCGGTAAATCAGATGGATTTTGTATTAAACCATTTTATTTTATCCATATTTTTGCACCAGGTGATGATAGAAATAGCTTTCCGCTATTAAATCTTTATGAAATTATTGTTTTCTTAAAATTGCAGTTTCTTCTATCTTCTAACACTGAAATCGCGACATTCCGACGATTTGATATGTTCTGAAAGACTGCAGATGTAGTCTGTGTATGTTACAATGTCCATTCTCTGTATGTTGAATGTAAGATCCATTTTCTGTATGTTGAATGTAAGATTCATTCTCAATAATTTGATGGAAGATCCATTCTCTGTATGTTGAATGTAAGATCCATTCTCAATAATTTGATGGAAGATCCATTCTCTCTATGTTTGAACCGCTTGGTCATATTAAACCAAATTTGACAGAAATGTTTTTTATAATGCCCTTTTCTAAAATTGCTCAAACCGTTCTGTTCCATTGCACATAATGGCTGCAAAAGCTAAAAGTAGAAAAGAAATCAAACAGCATCTTCTCCTCAATGGCAAGGTAATTTTCCATCAAATTTCAGAGAAATGTTCCCCTGTATTAAAATTGCTTAAACAGTTCTGCTTCATTGAACAAAATGGCCACCGGAGCTAAAAATAGGTTTTCTTCATTATATGGCTTCAAATGACATCTCCTCATAAGCTGTTATCACGAAATTGCCTCTGCCTTTATGGATTTTTTTTGTATGAAATATGAGATCTTTGAATATCTTCAGTTAGAAAATGTAATGTTACATCTGATGTTTGCTTAACGGTAGACACTCAGGCAAAGTACTCAGGTGAGCGATCCAGGGCCATCATGGCCCTCTTGTTCTCTATATGCTGGAGGGACGATCCATTCTCTGTATGTTTGATGTGAGATCCATTCTCTGTATGTTGGATGGAAGGTCCATTCTCTGTATATTGGATGGAAGGTCCATTCTCTGTATATTGAATTGAAGGTCCATTCTCTGTATATTGGATGGAAGGTCCATTCTTTGTATATTTGATGTAAGATCCATTCTCTGTATGTTGAATGTAAGAATCATTCTCTGTATGTTGAATGTAAGAGCCATTATCTGTATGTTGAATGTAAGATCAATTCTTTGTATGTTGAATGTAAGATCCATTCTCTCTATATTGGATGCGAGATCCATTCTCTGTATATTAGATGGAAGGTCCATTCTCTGTATGTTGGGTGGATGGTCTATTCTCAGTATGTTGAATGTAAGATCCATTCTCTGTATGTTGAATGTAAGATCCATTCTCTCTATGTTGGATGCGAGATCCATTCTCTGTATATTGGATGTGAGATCCATTCTCTGTATATTGAATGGAAGGTCCATTCTCTGTATGTTGAATGGAAGGTCCATTCTCTGTATGATGGATGTAAGATCCATTCTCTGTATGATGAATGGAAGATCTATTCTCTGTTTGTTGGATGTAAGTAAGATCCATTCTCTGTATGTTGGATGGAAGATCCATTCTCTGTATGTTGGAGGATTCATCCTCATTTTTCACCAAGTGACGTTGCTGTTTTAGGTCTACGTGGACTGCTGGTAGCAGTTATGCTGTCGGCTATAATGAGTTCCCTGACATCCATATTTAACAGCGCTAGCACACTGTTCACCATAGATCTTTGGCCAAGGTTTAGACACAACGCTTCTGATAGGGAGAAACTCATTGTCGGCAGGTAAATTATCGGATATTTAGTTTAGAAACATACACATGATGTATGTCTGATAATGTTGATATAAGAAGATACTACATTATCAAAAATGTGAGAATGGCATTACCTGTGGCATCAGTTAGCCAAGTGTTTGCGTAAGATGCTGGCAAGTTCTGAATGAACAGAACCCTGACGTGAACTAAGTGAAAGTCAGAGACTTTTAAATAGAGTGAGCATGCATTCATACATAGCATAATCTTTAAAATATAGTAAATAATGTAATTTTACTGACTTTGTACAAACTTTGTAAAGTTAAATGAAGTATCTTCATGGACATTGTATAAACTCTTTAATGTTGATTGAAATGCTGTTTATATTTCAACAGGGTATTCATAGCCGTGATATGTTCCTTAAGTATTTTGTGGACACCACTTGTGAAGTCTTCCCAGAGTGGACAATTATTCCTCTACATCAATGCCATACAAGGCTACCTGGCCACGTCCATAGGACCTGTATTCTTCTTGGCTGTACTCTGGGGCAGAATGACCGAAAAGGTTATCTTCTGTTTATTCATTTTCTTTTGAATCTTGAACTTAAAGCATCTTGGAAACTCTTCAGTACGGCATACCAAAATAAAAAGTTTGTATGTTGCTCAGCAGCAAAGATGCCAGACCATTCTCTAGAATTCCGTTTTAACTGTTAATTTAATTTTATTCCCCAGATTTGACTACAGTAAAACTTCGTTAACTCGAGCATCAGTAACTCGAGATCCCAGGGTCGAAGCAGAACTTCTTTCCCAGACAAATGCTCTATACGTTTTACTACGAATTACCATCGATACCTCAAGAATCAATTACATGATAACTCGAGAACCACCTGAGGTCCCAACAGGTAGCTTCCTTCCTAATTTGCCTGTGTCAACTCGAAGTCACTTCAAGTCATGTCATACATATCACTTGTATAAATAAATAAATTATTGTCAAATTTGCATTTTGTATTGCCTTCATTTCATTTCATATATAATAGAATTTACATGATTTGATGATCATAGATACTGTCTATAGAGCAACTTATGATCATCATTACTCTTCTCAAGCTTAAGAGCAACGTATAAATATTTGGAGAGTTGACGGTTCTTGCCGAATGGCATTTAATTTGCCAGTGACAATAATATATGCCGAAACAACGTTTCCTATAATATCAGAATATTTTGGTCACACTAAATGAAAATGGTAGTCTGATTTTATAGTTTGCAGTTTACCAATGAAGATTGAGATTATAGTTCGTGTACAACTGTTTCGTTTTAAAGAAAGAATGTGTTTTTAATGACCTACTTTATGGAGAATAATTTATAAAATTGTTTTGTTGAGTAAGTAATGTTATGCGTTCTTAGTTAAGCATTTTATGTGTTTTGATTAATTATGTAAATCAAAAATTTACGTTTTTCTATATGCTTTTAATTTAAAAATGACATATACGAACATTCATGAGTGATAATGTTTTAAATACATCTTGGAAAGACAGCTTGTTTAACATTTCACCGGGTAACATGGAAATACAGAAAATGTTTGTCCACAGTATAAATAATGAACTTCATTAACTTGTACACGTGTACTTTGTAAAAAAAGATAAATAAAAAAGGAATAACCCATTAAGTAATAGATACGGATTACATTATATATGGTCTAAGTAATTGATATTCTCCTGTAAAAAAATGGAAAGATCAGTAGTTTCTGGAGTTAAACTTGAGACTTCCGATAACTTTAGACTGTCGATAACTTGAATATTTTTTCATCCCTTACAGACTTTGAGTTTTTGAAGTTTTACTGTATTTTTACATCACTTTGCTTACTTTGAAAAATATCAAGGTACACCTGCTCTTTGGTTGTTAAAATACGTCAATCTTTTTTGGTATTTAAAACATTCATTTCTTTCAGGCCGCATTTTGGTCGCTGGTTCTACCTCAAGTTTGCGGCATAATACGATTAGTACTCGATTTCTCAATGCCAGCGCCAATTTGCGGGGAGCCAGATACGCGATCCATGGTCTTGAGTAAAGTACATTACACGTACTTTGCCCTTATACAAGTAGCCCTTACCACAATTCTGATCGTCTCCATCAGTCTGATGACAAAACCGAAGGAAAATATTGATGTAAATATCTTAATTTTGAACAATGCATATTAAATTATTAATATCTACTTCTGGGTAAAAAAATAGAACATTGATCTTCAAATGTAAGACATTTATCGATGGTTGGGGATGTGCTAAATGTTAATGAATATTTCAGAAATTTTTGCAATACACCACAGTTAAACTGCGTAGCTCTGTTTGATCACTGCATTTAAGCGCTTTATTTTTCTTCCCAGGGTTTAACGTTCTGGACGGTGAAGAAGACTTTAGAAAATGATGACAACCTGGAGTTAGAGAGAGAACCAACAGCTTTAGGCTCAAAGCTCAAGCCTCAAGGTAACACTGTTTTAATTGCAGGGTATTTGTCCCAAGAAACATGACTAGCACAGGTCAAAGGCCCATTTTCTTGATGTCTGCATCAAATAGTGTGCAAGGCGACTTCCTTTTCCTGTTCTTATTCGATACAAACTTTTCATACTGGATTACTTGGAGCTTTTAAATGACAATAAGACGCAATTAATAGCATTGTATTCTATTTTGTATAAAAGGCTTTTCATTTCGAATTGTCATCAGTAATCCGATTGAATTACTAAGATAGATTTGCTTAAAAACACATTTTTCAAGGTGTTTGTCTCTAGTGTAGCTTACAAGATGCGTCCGAACAAATTTTATGTTTAAAACAAAAAGCGCTACGTTTGAATGAACGCCATGCCCCCGGGAGCCTTGACCTTTGACCCCGTGACCTCTAAGTGGGTCTGGTGGGTAGAGCTCATCAAGATGCATGTGCATGTGAAGTTTGGAGGCTGTAGGTAGAAGGACTTCCGTGTTGTGGTCAAGGTTAAATTTTTTGACAAAAAACAGACAGACAGACCAAAAACAATATGCATCCTCCTGGGGCATAAAAATCGGTAACAGACGCTACTTTCGAATGAAAGCCCTGCTCCGGGAGGACCTCAAAAAGGTTAAAGTTTTGAGACAAACAAACAAACAGACAGACCAAAAACAATATGCCATCCCTCGAGGGGCATAAGAATATTGTTTCGCACGAGTTTTCCGTGCTCTTTGTTACGCGAAGCCCGCTGTATATGCATGTATCTATAACCAGAGTGTGTGGTTTATTTGAATTGAATAAACAGTAGATCAATTATTATAATACAACTTTTACGAAAGTTTCAGAGGACGATTCTACGCCAGTAGAGGACCGCACGCAAGACGTCGGAAAACTCAAACAGTTTGTATACAGACTGTGTGGTATTCCACTAGGTGGCGCTAGTAAATGCGCGAGAGAAGAACGTGACAGAGTGTTTAAAGAAACGTTCCTGCGGGAAAACAGTTGCTGGAAAAAAGTCATAGATATCAATGCTATGATTGGTCTAGTTGTTGTTGCATTTCTAGTCGGTTATTTTCACTAATAAAAATCTGTCAGAATACTTTGCAGTTGCTGAAAAAAATACACGACTGACTCACAGATGGGTTGACGATGCAATTCTGGTTGTAGGTGTGAAGAACATGTCTAAACTAAGTTACTGTATCAGTTTTTGTTACAGAAACACCTCATAATATAAAGTTTTCCCAATTTATTTGGTAAAAGAAATACCCCGTTAGTCACGGGGTTGGTACTTTGTTTATATTGTTAATTTTGACAACACTCTTGAACAGTCCACATTGGCTCAGTGGTTTTAGTATTGTACTGACCTGAAGGACCTAAGTTCAAATCCAGTGAAAATCAAATCCCTTTTTCTTCAGTTTTCATAATGTATGGAAGCATAAAATTATGTTCATGTCATAGTATATTAACTTCTCTGTTATCAAAAAGATAAAGCTAAATTCTGTGAGTCAGTCGCTTCAGACAAAGAAAATCTAGTCTGTGAAAGTATTTTTCATATAAATTTCCACGATACATTGTGTGTTCGCAAAACTCTTTTATATGTTTGCCAATTCTGGCAATAATTAAAGTCTTGCGTTATGAATTAAGGCAAAACATTTTTTTTCAACACGCTGGTTCATTTAATCAAATCGACAACTCTTATTTGTATAGTTTTTGACATATGGAACAAAGTGGTTTTACTGAAACACAAATATACGACAGCATTGAAGCTCTTCAGCTGTAGATTGGTGCGATCTAGAGAAATGAAACTCTAAATGTGTAACCACAGAAAAATGTTGTGTAGTGGAAGTGATTACTTCTGGAACAGTTTAAGTACACACGACGCAAAAGCTATGATTGTCACCATGGTAACGATAGCAACAGGACATGAGCAAGAGGAGCGGCAGAAGAAGCCGCGCCAACAATGACAGATATAACATTTATAATCTAAATACAATAATACATACACTGTAGCGGTTTTTCCTTCTTGCGACATCTACTTTTTGACATCTTATTAGCCACAAGAGCGATCAGTGATCACATGTGTCGCTTGATGATAGCCAGACAATTAAGCAGTTGTATTGAGGGGTGATTGGACAGTTTGTTGGAAATGTAAATTGACTGAATGGAGGTTTGAGATACTGTGTAGCAGGCGACACAAAAATCATTAACGGGCCAAAACGCTTTTTTATTAAGGGCCATAACTCAGTCAAAACTCATGCAACCGAAAAACCCGTTAAATATGCGCATTTTCTTGACGTACCGATCAATCTTGTAACATTGCATTCAAATTGCGTTAGTAGTATAAGAGAAGTAGTCCGTACAAACTTTAAAAATCTAAATCATTAAAGGGCCATAACTCTGACAAAAATAATTGAACTGGAAAATGCCACGATATGCACAACTACACTTAGTACTGATCATTCCTGTAAAGTTTGGATGAAATTGCACCAGTAGTTTTTGAGGAGAAGTCCAGACAAGTTTTGTGACGGACGGACAGACAGACAGACAGACGACGTCGAAGCGATTCCTATATGTCGCGGCTAGTTTGTAGCATGTCGCAGCTACTGTGTAGCAGCGGACACAAAGATCATTAATGGGCCTTAACTCCTTGTTTATTCAAGGGCCATAACTCAGCCAAAACTCATGCAACCGAAAACCCCGTTAAAACTGTGCAAGAACTTGAGAGACCGAACAATCTTGTAACATTGCATTCAAATTGCTTTAGTAGAATAAGAGATGTAGTCCGGACAAACTTTGAAAATAAAAATAATTTAAGGGCCATAACTCTGACAAAAATCATTGAACTGGAAAATGACATGATATGCACAACTACACATAGTACTGATTATTCCTGTAAAGTTTGGATGAAATTGCACCAGTAGATTTTGAGGAGTAGTCCGGACAAGTTTTGTGACGGACAGACAGACAGACAGACGACGCTGAAGCGATTCCTATATGTCGCGGCTACTTTGTAACATGTCGCAGCTACTGTTTAGCAGCCGACACATTAATCATTAACGGGCCAAATGCTTTTTTATAAAGGGCCATAACTCTGACAAAAATAATTGAACTGGAAAAATGCCACGATATGCATAACTACACTTAGTACTGATCATTCCTGTAAAGTTTGGATGAAATTGCACCAGTAGTTTTTTAGGAGAAGTCCAGACAAGTTTTGTGACGGACGGACAGACAGACAGATGACGTCGAAGCGATTCCTATTTGTCGCGGCTACTTTGTAGCATATCGCAGCTACTGTGTAGCAGCCGACACAAAAATCATTAACGGGCCAAAACGCCTTTTTTATTCAAGGGCCATAACTCAGCCAAAACTCATGCAACCGAAAAACCCGTTAAATATGCGCAAGTACTTGAGGGACCGATCAATCTTGTTACATTGCATTTAAACTGCTTAAGTAGAATAAGAGATGTAGTCCGGACAAACTTTAAAAATCTAAATCATTAAAGGGCCATAACTCTGACAAAAATCGTTGAACTGGAAAATGCCACAATATGCACAACTACACTAGGTACTGATTATTCCTATAATGTTTGGATGAAATTGCACCTGTAGTTTTTGAGGGGTAGTCCTGAGAAGTTTTGTGACGGACGGACAGACGGGCAGACAGACAGGCGACGGAGAAGTGATGCCTATATGTCGCGGCTACTTTGTAGCAGGCGACACAAAAATGAAAATAATTTAAACCAAATTGCCCATTTGATCCGTCCATGTAGTTACTTGAAACTATAAGAGAATGGTTTGTCTCAATCTACGTTTTTCAGATTCTTTTTAAAAAAACATATGAATGTTTGATAAATTATAAATGACTTGGCAAAACCTGATACATATCAATGGCATAAATTTGATTTGTCTTGCATTGTGTGTCATTTACCATACCTGGAAATAGATGAAACTTTTACACCACTGTAGTTAAAGGAGTTCCATTCCATGCAGAAGTCTGGTGGCTGATTTACGCCATCTCGTGTTTTTGCATTTTCGCATTCTGGATGCGAAAAAGCAAAAGGAAGACAAAATAAGGCAAAAATACGACAAATAAAATGTGTCGTGTATTTGTCTCCTTTTTGTCGTGTCTTAACATTTTCGCATATTTGCTTTTTTCGTATTTTCGCTTTTTTCGCATTTTTGCTTTTTTCGCATTGTTGTGTTTTCGCTTTTTCGCTTCTTCGCGTTCCGGTTACGCATGCGCAGATTTTTCATACATATATTGAATTTGTTGAAACGAACTGGGCAGTCGCGTTGTTTATAAAATACAAACCAGTACGAAAACAATAAAACCGTATCAATTAAAAAGGATACCACGATCACTATATCCATACTGTGAATGTTGTTTAAGCATATATATAGATAATTGATGTACGCATGCGCTTGAACAACCGGAACACGAAAATGTGACAAAGCAACAATGCGAAAATGTAACAATGCAAAAATGCGAAAAAGCGACAATGTAACAATCCGAAAACACGGAAGGACGACAAAGTTTGACTTTGTCGTATGTTCTTGTTTTCGCTTTTTTGCATTTTCGCCACGAATAAGCATAGACACGACAGATGAAATGCGAAAACACGACATATTTTATGTGTCGTATTTTTGGCCTTCGTTTATCGTCCTTTCGCATTTTCGCCTCGAAAAAGCGACAATGTAACAATCCGAAAACACGAAAGGACGACAAAGTTTGACTTTGTCGTATCTTTGTGTTTTCGATTTTCGCATTTTCGTGGCGAAAAAGCGAAATTACGACATGGCGTAAATCAGCCACCATATTTTAATGACTATTTACTTTCCAGCTAAGCCAAGGACAGTGTCCACATAGTCTTAAAATGCATTGTCATTTTGTGCTATAAAACAGCTTGTAAGCACTATGGCGGTTATGTTTCCGGTTATGAAGAGCCGTTTTCTGAGTAATTCACAAATACACAACTAATATAAATCCTATTCCTCGACTGTTCGTTACACGTGACAGTTTTCTATAAATTGAGCATCTTGAGACGAACTGTATTCAGGTCTTCCAGCCCACTGTTAAGCAGCATCCGACTTTTATTACATTTTCATGAAAAACTCCTGCTTTTCATGCTTTTTGGCTTACCTGAGAACAAAGTGATGTCCATCAACCTGCATTGCGTGCAATTAACATTTTAATTAGCCAATAGCAGCTCCTCCACTTATAGAAACTGATTAAACTATTGTCTGCAAGTTCTAGAGGCATTTCTAAAAGAATTCCTTTCTACAGATGTTATTGCAACTAAAAGAAAAAGAACTAATAAAATCTTCTTGGCTGAAATCACGCAGCCCAAAACCCTGAAATGTGGTATGAAACATTGTTTAATAGATATGAACAAATTCACTAAAGCCTTGCCAGGTCTGCTCTCTGAAAAAATAGCCGTAAGTCTCTTAGCTTTCTTATTTGGTATGTTCTATGATCTAATAGCTAAAATTCCATAGGATTTGCCCAACCAATCGTTAAAATGTGTTTAAAATGACTATTGGGAGGTAATATATATGTAAAAAACCAACTTCGGTCTGGCAGCAAAGTGCAAAAAATATTGAAATTCCAAAAAAAAGATTAACATATAGAGTAATTTTCAACAAAGACTGGCGAAATTAAGACACCTGTGTCTGTATAAGTCATAGGAACCTTTCTTTAGGATTATGTAAGAAAATCTGAAAATCTTATAGTTTTTAGAATCAGAAGTTATGAAGTTTGTGGTGGGTGGGTGGGGATTCTTATCAAAATAAGTACAAGTAGTTAATAAAGTTCAAGCAAAATAAAAAAATCTCT
Organism: Cyclina sinensis; assembly: GCA_012932295.1. NCBI lineage: Eukaryota > Metazoa > Mollusca > Bivalvia > Venerida > Veneridae > Cyclina > Cyclina sinensis. The sequence continues at coordinate 123,058 of JAAONU010000016.1, read as the reverse complement.
TCACAAACATATTTCTATGTTTTTACCCCTAATAAAAACTTCTTCTTCTTCTTCCTGGTTATGTGCTGGGCCGATCTGGAGCATCGTCGGACAATTGTGACTATGTACATAAGTGAAGGGAACATCAGTGCAGCTAAAAACGGGCTAAAAACATCTTGCCTCAGAGTTACTCGTGCAGCACGCCCACCCTCGTTTGAGAGACCTCTAGGGACGGGGCTGACGTCACGACTTCTGGTAAGCTGTTCCAAACTCTGATACCGGAAGGAAAGAAAGAGTACTTATATGCAATGACGTTCGTTAAAGGTTGTAGGTACCTGTTGGCATGGCCTCAGTGTGTACTCCAGCAGGGATCAGTATGTGATGAGCTCGGATATCCACCAGGTTGTTGATGACTCTGCACATCATCACTGCGTTGGTTTGCTGACGGCGGGCTTCTAGAGTGTCCCAGCCCAAAGCTTCCATCATTGCAGTGACACTGCTGGTGTGACGGTAATCACCTATGCAGAACCTGGCTGCTCTTCGTTGGCAGTTCTCGAGCTTTCTGATGTTGGCCTTTGTGTGTGGGTCCCATACTGATGAAGCATATTCGAGCTGAAGTCTAATCAATGTCTTGTAACATGTAGCCTTGATGAAGTTTCTGCGTAGAAAGGCAGTGGTGGTATTCGCCTTCTCTGCAGTAGCGTCAATGTGGCTGTTCCAAGAAAGCGTGTTGTCAAGTGTGACACCCAGATACTTTGCCTTGTTCGTCTGCTTAAATGTTTGGCCATGGATTGAATAAGACCCAGTTATCACTTTTCGCTTCTTGGTAATGCGAATCATCTCACACTTATCACGGTTGAACATCATCTGCCAGTCTTGCTCCCACTCTTGTAGGCGATCAAGATCCTCTTGGAGTGCTTTACTATCTTCTTCAGATCTGATCGTCCTATATAGTAGGCAGTCATCTGCAAAGAGACGTGCAGTGGAAGAGACCATACCCGGCAAGTCATTTATGTACACTAGAAACAAGAGCGGTCCTAGTACTGTGGCTTGTGGGACGCCTGATGTGACTGGTGCTGGAGAGGATGTCTTCCCGTCGAGTACTACTTGTTGTTGACGGTGTGAGAGGAAGCTGTTGATCCATCCCAGAGTCTTGCCTCTGATCCCATAGTGGTGAAGCTTGGATGAGAGATGTTGATTGGGGACTTTGTCAAACGCCTTAGACAAATCAAGTAAGATGGCGTCAATCTGCTGTTTGTTGTTCAGGCCCGTTGCAAGTTCCTGAACTGTGGTGATCAGTTGCGTCTCACAGGATCTCTTCTTCCGAAAGCCATGTTGCATATCGGAGAGGATGTTGTTACGATCGAGGAAACTGATCACGTGACTATGGACAATGTGCTCCATTATCTTGCAGCAGATGGATGTCAGCGAGACTGGGCGATAGTTTGACGGCTTACTCTTGTCTCCCTTCTTAAATAATGGTGTGACGAGTGCGCCCTTCCAGTCATCTGGTACTTGACTTTGGTCGTGAGAGGCTTGGAATATGAGTGTCAGCATTGGGGATATTGCTGAAGCCACTTCCCTCAGAAATCTTGAAGATATCTGGTCCGGACCAGTGGCCTTGTGTGGGTTGAGATTCTCCAGGAGCTTCTTGACACCCTTCTCACGAATCTGCAGTGGAGGGGCTACGTGGAAGTCGGGGCCCATGTTAGGTAGACTCTCAACATCTTCTTCAGTAAAGACGGAGGAGAATTGGGCGTTGAGTATCTCAGCTTTGGCGCATGGGTCGGAGTAGCTGATGCTATCTTTCTTCAGTGGTGCTACCCCTGAGCTGTCATTCTTCATGCTCTTGACATACGAGTAGAGCTTTATGTTGTGGGTACCAGGCTCACTGATCATGTTCCTAACATACTCGTTCCTAGTTTCACGGCACTTTTGCTGATTCTGTTTCTGGATGCTCTTGTAAATGGCCAAGTCTGTTTGGTTCTTCGATTTTCTAGCTTTCCTGTATGCTCTTTTCTTCTTTCTAGCTAGTCTCCTGATCAGTCGATTACACCAGGGCTGATTGAATCTTGTGAAAGTCAGTTTAGATGGCACAAACTCATCGATGGTATCTGAGCACTTCTTCTTGAAAATGGTCCACAAGGTGTTAATGGGAGTGCTAGAGTTGTGCTCATGAATAAAATGTTAGGAGAAGTTGTTGAGGTCTTCGTTCATGGCCGGTTTATTAGCTTTTTTCCATAAGTAAATACGACGTTGGGCTGGTTTCTGTCGTCTAGGAACAATATCAGAGTCCACAATCACAATGTCATGGTCACTAATGCCAGGAATGGGAGAGCATCTTTCCACCAGAGTTGGTCTGTTAGTGCAAAAGATATCCAATGTGTTGTTACGCGTGGGAAACTTTACAATCTGTTCGCTACGAATGTCATTAAATGTGTCAATGAAAGTCTGGTTAATAGGAACTGAATATTGGTGGCCCCGGATGTTATCTGTTGACCAATCTATATCTGGAAGGTTGGCATCCCCGCCCAGCCAAATGGAACTATTCCGATTCTTTGTGTATAGGTTCTGGATTTCTTTACAGAGGTCTGTTGCATAAACTATATTGTTATCTGTGGGACGGTATAGACAGCCGATGATAATAGGCTTCTTCAAGCTTGTGGTATTAAATGAAGCAGCAACAAACTCACAGGTATCGTTGTTCAATACTTCGGTAGCTTCCACATCTTGCTTCGTTATAATGGCCACACCACCATATGTGCTGTTTGGTCGGTCACGTCGTGAAACAAATCTGTAGCTGTCAGGCAAAACTTCCCTTTCTGCTATGCTAGAGTTTAGCCAGGTCTCGCTGGCGAGGACTATATCTGGGTCTGCCTGCTCAAGTAGTGCCCAGAATGCTTCTCTCTTGGCACGCATGCTCTGGAAGTTGATGATTAATACACGCAATTTCTTCTTCTCAGTTGGCTGCTTGTGACGACTGGTGGTAGGCGATGATGCATACTGTGGGGAACCAAAGACTGAACTCTGGGTAGAAGAAAACGAAGTTGAATTAGGTGTCGAGCAGGGAGCTGATGCTTCAAAGTCCATATATAGACTGGAATTAAAGTTGGGGATCCCACATTGGCAGCAGTTCCATGTGATGTCGGTACCGTCTAATGCATCAAAAATAGAGATAGGCATTTGCAAACAATGTTTATGAAACCATTTCTCACAGTTAGTACATTGAATTGATTTGACAGTTCTGGACCAAACACAGGCTCTTCCACATTCCCCATAAGGAAACCTGACAGTTCTTGGTCCTGGGTTTGGTTGGCAGTCTGAGGCATTCAGAAGCGGCAACGTGAACAGGTACAGAAAATGTCCGGACATACATTTCTTTGGGGCTGAAAACATTGCATGTTTTGGAAACTGGAGAAAGGACATTATATTACATTTGTATTGTTTTCATCTTTTCGTCAATTTTGTGTAAAATGTGAAAAATTTCCTTTTTCTGTCTAAATATTTGCTTCCTTTCCTGCAACAAATGTTTTATGGTGTCCGCAAAAAAAATGAAAAGAAGGACTCCTAGAAAGTAAAAGAAATTATAATAGTTTAAACATATTTATTCCCATATAAAATTTACACATACAAGTAATCATAAATTGAACATATAAGGAAAGGATAAGAACGGAAGACAACAATGTCTTATTTATGTTCTTCTCCAAGAAGCCTCCATAATTAACGCCCTGTAAATACAAATTAAATGGGAAGCAGCAATGTTGAAAGGTAAAAAAATAAAAAAAGATAGCAATTGAATGATTGTTAAGTATTCTTAGGATGGTTAAGCTGTGATTAGAGAAGGAGAAGTAAGTAAAAAAGGAGAGAAGGGAGTCTCGAGCATTTGATTATATAAACCTTTTGCTATCGCCTATAAAGCGTTGAACCTGACAAAAGATAAAAGTATTTTCTTCATTAGAGAGGGAGGAATCACCAAACAGAAATAAGTCTAGACATATTTCAAAGTTTTGAAGCATATTAAAAAGAGATCTTCGAAGGTTGTGGTATCTTTGACACTCAAAAAAATAATGGAAGTTAGACTCTACTTGTCCACAATTACAGAGAGGTGTTGGGGAGATATTATACAGAGATACAAATGATAATTAAGTGAACTGCATTTTGTTCGTAGTCTAGTATGCAAAATTTGGAGTTTTCTTAAACCAGAGAAGAAATATAGAGGTGTTCTTATCTTATTTTGATCTAAAATCGACTTAAAGGACGAAAGTGATTGTACGTTTCTGACTTCAACTGGTAAATTATTCCACTCATGGATGGAAGTTGGAAGAAATGACTGTTGATAAAATGAGGTTCTGCAATTGATTCCAGCAACATCCTGATTATTTCTTAGATTGTATCTAGTATTACGCTGACGTGGAATAAGAGAAGACAAATAGTCAGGAACAAGATTGTGAAACATTTTATAGAAGTGTGTCATTCTGTGTTTGTACCTTCTGTCTGAGAGAGATTCCCAGTTTGTTTCATTTTTTAAACGTTCAAGAGAAACAAGCCGAGTGGCCCCAGTAGCAATACGAGCACATTCATTTTGAATTTTATCTAGTTTGTCAGAGTCATCTTTTGAGATATTACTAAAGAGAACATCAGCGTATTCAAGTCCAGGTCGAATAAAGGATATGTAAATAACTTCTAAGGATTTACGGTCTAGTACAAATTTTAATCTCCTCATGATGTTTACTTTTATCCAAGCTTTCTCTAGGATAGTATCAATGTGATTGTGCCATCTGGCATCATCAGATAGGTGAACACCTAGATGTTTATGCACAGTCACTTCTGGAATAGTTTGACCTAGCATCTGCAAAGGTGGGTGAAGAGGCCGATTGCGCTTATTTGAAAGAATCAAAGATTCAGACTTTGCCGGGTTAAAAGTGACGAGCCATTTATCAGCCCATAAAGATATCATGTCTATGTCTTTTTGTAGTATGTTAGCGGAAGCGGTAGGATCTTCAACTATAACATAGAGACTTGTATCATCAGCAAAAAAGATTTACAGAAGAATTATAATAAAAGATATTTTGTGGTGGTAGCTTTGCTGAAACCATGGCTCTTGGTTCGTTTTTTTTTTTCGAGCCAGTTGCAGTTAGGTCCAGGTTGAAGTATAAAGCAAGTTTGTTAGTATTAAGATACAATATGTTCATTGTAGACAGTTTTTACACTTTGATATTTATACTTTGAGTGGAAAAAAATATTTACTGTAAATTTCCGACAAGTACTAACATTTTCAATGCTCCCAAACCCAACAGAACGGGCACGCGTTACTTCCCCTGGTTCACCTGCGCGTTAATGCAATATTTCCCACAATACATTGTGACCGAAACGTCGGCTGTCAGTCACACCCACACGAGAAAAGATGCTCTTAAGTTAGTGTTGAAGATATTGGTGATTTTGTCGGATGTTTTAATTTTCATGGAATGGATTTATAGGAAATAAACTAGCGATTGCAACAATGTCACTAAAGGTCGAAGTTATTAGCGCGACCAACGTCCCGAACTTGGAAACTTTTGGAGAAAGTGATCCTTACACCACTATTACTTATCAAGGTAAATTGTTACTAAAAATAGAAGTGTATTCAACATACATGATTTTGTGAAGATTTGATTTTGTGTATTGCATCCGAAGGTATCTAAAGAATTTTCTGATGATTTGCTGACTTCCAAGAGTTTTTTTGGTCAATTAATGTACGATTGTATTACTGTATGAAAATTTTATATTCATGTTTTGTATTTTGATCATTTTCCTTTTTTTGTAGAGGAACATTTACGTGAAATCATTGATGCAAAAAACTGTTGCAAACAGTTTAGATATTTTGTTTGAAAAAATGCTGCATTTCCTTTTTTTCTCATTGCAGCGTACATATTTAGCTAATCCCGTGTAAGTGTACGGCATATTTGTCTAATTAAAGTTATACTACGTACAAGATATCTGGCATATGATAATGTAAATTTAGAATAATAAATATATGATAAACAATTACACTTGCTGAAACTTTTTTAATGAGAATAATAAATTAATTGATATTTGCCTGGAGAAAAACCGATGTGTTTAAAACATTATATCAGCAGCATATTGTGTAACCTTGAATATTGCTTTTTTTTTATTTATTTTAATTAAAAAAAATCTCAAAGAATTACGTGCAGTTAGTTTAAAAGAGGAGTAAGAAGTAGAGATTGTCTGAATTGGTTTATAAGGTTTATATATACATGGCTGGTTTCATAAGAAGTAAATGTATATATAGTATCTGGCCAAGACTGTATTATGTTCCTGTCGAACAAAGAACCAGGAGCTGCATTTATTAAGCTTGTACAAAATTACAAAAAAACCTGAAGGTTTTAATTTTTAGAAATTGTGTCACTATTCAGACATATGGTCTGTCAGTTTGTAGTTTATAATTCAATTAAGGGTGTGAAAATGATTGTTTTCCTTACAAATTGTATGAGAATAGTTGCACCTGTAACAGAGGGCACCCGAGTTAAATGGCCACTTATGTCATTTCCAATGTATTCCTTATCCTAATTTGTTGATTAAAACACAATTAATATATATACATTTGAGAGGATATGTCTGTTTGTTTTATAAAGAAACAAATATAAGATGGAATATCAGTAGTATTTCTTTCATGAAAATAGTCTGGTTTAGCACAGTAATTTGTTTGTTTTAATTGAGGTGTTTGGTCATTCAGTCAATCAGTCCATTCAACAAGACTTAGTGTTCTTTAGTATCCAGCCAGTTTACTTACCAAAATCTCTACTTCCTCACTTCAGAGTTGAGGACCAGATGACCTTTAGACACATTGTCTGAGAGAAAATTAGCCTCAGTAAATTGCCAAACTAGATTCAGTAATAGTTTCATTAATATTAGGATTTTACTGCAGGTTTAAAGTGTCTGAGCAAACTGTTCTTCAACTTCTTGCATAGTCAGTATGTTTATTTAGCCATTACCTGTCTGGAATAACATTTTTGTTGTTATAATCCTGCAAGAAATGTTTTTAATCACAGTAAAAAACCAGTTATTGTGCACTTTTTGATACTTATATGCTTTATTTGCACAAATATGTACTGTGTTGGTTTATAGGCTAGCATTTTGCAGATAAAGCTAACCCACATATGATGTAATGGTTTCAACAAGGGCTTGCCCTTGTACGATGTTCATTTTTATTGTTTACACAAATATTTTGTTTTATTTCAGGAGTGTCCAAAAAGACACAGGTCCAGAAATCAAATTTAAATCCAGTATGGAATGAGGTATGTAGAAGGCATTTTAAATGCATCTTAAATGAAAGTAATATTGCACACGTTACTAAGAGTTTAAGTTTTTTTTACATTTCAAAGCAAGGGGTGGGGGTGGTGGGGGGAGGGGAGGGGTTACATGGATTAAGCTTTATAGCCATTACAGAACTGTACTGTCTGTTGCATTTTAGACGTTTCCATTTACTGCTCTAGACTAAAGATAACAATCATTATACTGTAGTGCACAAAAGTACTCTTTGTTCTGAGATGGTGTATATTTCTGATACACCATGCAGGTATATGAAGTCATGCTATAACTGCAGGATATGTCAGTTTTTATATGGTCCACTTCCTCACCTCTATCCCAGGTTAATTGATGCCAATATTTTCACTTTATGTTACAAATATTTACAGGAATTTTTCTTGGTTATGTAGATATACTGCACCATATGGCTCTCATTTCCTTGTATCTTAAAAGCATGCTATGAGTATATAACTTGTCTTTTGTTATAGCCACTCCCATACTGTGAAGACATCTTGTATAAAACAAAATCTTGTCACACCCAAACAGATCAAATTAATTAGCAAGTTTTATCTTAACCTGCATTTTTTATCTGTCATTGAACTGTTTACTTTGTATGACATATATATTGAAAGTCTCAAGTACTTGGACAGGTGAATAATTGTATATCTGACCAGGTGAGTGATGAACCTACCTACGCAAATTATTTTATCTTTCAAAATCTACTTAACATATTTGATAATTTACCCACAAGAAAAATTTAGGGCATATAATAGGTAAAGTTTGTCATGAAAATGCATGAAAGTCCCATGCACATTGACACATGTACCTGTGCAAATATCAGTTTTGATTTATAGCTGTAGATTTTGTAGGCGTTTGGAATATGTATCAAACCATCCCTTGCCAAAAATCTAAAGACTGTCACAAAACAATTTCTGTACTACTTTGTTACATATTAAGAGTTAAGTGTACAAAATTTTACTAAAAAGTTGCATTTAACAATACATGTAACACTATTGGCGACATTACAATGATACTATTTAACTCCACATTTTACTAATTACATGCATCTTGCTATTATGACTTATATCCATCATGCAAAGTGGTCACAACTTGTTAACTGAAATAGTTAAGTGAAGATGATGAGTTTGTCATGGACCGTTATGTCTCTGCCTTAGATAACCATATATAGAGATGTCATGTTGATGCAAGTCATCTGTTTGTCATGCATGTTATTCTGTGAGAAAATTGGTAGTGTCCATTTCAAGGGAAAGATTGTTTGGTAAACTCCCCACCTACACGATTTAAAGAATATTGAAGTACATTATAAACCAGACGTGACCAAGAATGAGACTTGTGGTTTCAACTTTACCACTTGCATGTTGTAAATTTCTTACAAATGACTGTGACTGTTCATGAACTTTTAATCTGCATGTTCTGACATGTGAATTGTGAACTGACCAGCAAAATGATGACCCTTGCTTGTACTATTATTTTATTACTAACATACTGAGCTATAAATCAGTTAATTGTGAATTTCACAAGTTTCAGAGTGATTGACAATGAAATGCAGCTTATAATTATGACTTAGCTTGGGATTGTACCAGGGTTCTTGACTGGCATCGTACATGTAGCTTGAGATTGTTTGGGGGTTCTTTACACTGGTTTATATGACCTACACTGTAGCTTGAGATTGTTTGGGGGTTCTATACACTGGTTTATATGACCTACACTGTAGCTTGAGATTGTTTGGGGGTTCTTTACACTGGTTTATATGACCTACACTGTAGCTTGAGATTGTTTGGGGGTTCTTTACACTGGTTTCTATGACTTACACTGTAGCTTGAGATTGTTTGGGGGTTCTTTTCACTTGTTTATATGACTTACACTGTAGCTTGAGATTGTTTGGGGGTTCTTTACACTGGTTTCTATGACTTACACTGTAGCTTGAGATTGTTTGGGGGTTCTTTACACTGGTTTCTATGACTTACACTGTAGCTTGAGATTGTTTGGTGGTTCTTTACACTGGTTTCTATGACTTACACTGTAGCTTGAGATTGTTTGGGGGTTCTTTACACTGGTTTCTATGACTTACACTGTAGCTTGAGATTGTTTGGTGGTTCTTTACACTGGTTTACAAAAATTACAATTTTTATTTCAATTTTTACAAAATTCAGTCAAAACCGACAAATTTTCGGTTTTCGGGAGCCCTGATCTAGATGTTTAATGACTTCAGCAAAACTTCTATCTGATGTAACTCAACCATGTTTTATACTAGTCTACAGTCTATCTTTGTTTTTATGTTATGCAGTGTCTTGTTTCCCTCTTTTGTGAAGATAATACAACAAAAACAACTTGAAACAGGTATGGCTGAACAATATGTCAGTGTAATCTAGGTAAATATATAGCCATGTTAATACACCCACACAGACAAGACTACAATATGAATAGTTCATGTTAGAAGATGTCTCTTCTTAACTTCACTGAATGAAGATATTATTCTTATATTTTTAACTTCAGTTTCAGATTTTACCTGTTTTTAGACATTTTATGATTTCCAGGTTTTACCCATACATAATTTTCCCTGTTCTCACACCAATGCACATACATGAATTTAATGGTTGAAAAAGTGATATAACATTAGTCAGTTGTCTGCATCGCAGCCCAGGGACATTATGATCCTAGGTTATGACATTGGTAAGAGCTAGGTATAGCTATATCCATAGAACAGAAATGGAAATTGTTGACCATTTAACATAATTACTCAGTTAATTTCATAGAAGTTGTCTGTATTTCAGAAAAGTTGTTTCACATTCAACCTTGTACAAAAATTTGATACTGATACTATAAACTTGAATATTCATGTTCATACTTTAAGTTATTGCTGGAAACTTAAAATGTCAACAATTTAATCAGATAATTGTACAGTACAATTTTTTTATTTTATTTTCTTAATCATATCAAGTCTGTTCAAAGCAGCTTTGAGGTATCATTCTGCTTTCATAACTTTCACTTTTGTACAGACGATTTATTTCAATGTATTAGTAATGGATTAACATTTTCTCAATTCAAGCTATGAAAAATATTTTCGTTAATGCTTCAGTGATTAATCGCAATATAAACAAGCCTTGGGTGTTTGTGTGGTGAGAAAATACTGCTGATCATTCAGATTTGACATCTCCTATCATACAAGTGTAAATGCCCTTCATTAAAGTCATGCAATATTACGCTGTGTATCATAAACACATGAAATAGAGAAGCAATAAATATTTAGGAAAGTTTTGAATTTCACTGAGAAATACATGTATTCTATTTCATAAGACTTACAGATCTACATACATACATAAAGTTACTTTGCATTGAATTTTTGTTTTTGAAAAGTACAACCTGTCATTTTAAATGTTTGAAATAAGTCACTTTTAGAATGTTTCCCATGGAAATTGTAGTGTTTGAGAAATAAGAAAATTGATGAGGAACGGACAGCAATGATTTTATTTGTCTGATCAGAAATAGAATAAAGGTGGAAATTAATTATTCATTTGAAGCCTAAATCAATTTTCATTATCTTATCCCAGAAAGTGGATGCAAAAATGTATTCTTAGCATAAGATTTCTTTTGAAATTATTTGGTGATCACAGATGTTTCATCTGTGCAAATTTTAACAGGTGATGTAGATTTAAATTTTCCTATCAGGCAAGTTCATAGTTTATCACTGTAGTGCACTCAAAGTTCTCATTGACATGATAATGATAAATGTTGCTCATATTTGACAGTTAAGAATGTGAAAACTTACTGTATTACAAGAGTAACAGGACATACTCCATTCACTCACATCAAGTGGCTTAATAATCTACAGACAACCCTGTTTCTTACTGGTCACATTGACTGATCACCTAATCATGTACCTAAATAATTCAGGCTGTAATAAACATATAATTATGGACAGTTTTGACATAAATGAAGTATGCACTATCCTTGCCTTTAAATAGATTTGAAGAAAAAAAATGGTATGTATAATATTTCCCAGTTGAATAATGTTCCAAAGCTGTTCTATGATGGAAAAATTCTTTATTGAAAATAATGAAATTTTATAACTGAACTTTATAATTTGAGATATCCTTCATTTGGAGCTGTGTACAGTTTCACTGTATTATCTTCAAGTAGCTGTTTTCAAGAATTGATGTCCCAAACTTAAAATAAGTTTTCTTAGAATAAACTGCTTCAAAATAAGGAAGAGTTTATGCAAGGAAATTTTGTAATTAACTGTAATGATAGAACTTAGAGCCTTCATGCATAATGTTTACAAAATTATTAGTGTAGACTTGTCTCAAATTACAGGTATTTGAAATTCTAGTGTTTTGTCATGTCTGCAGCAGTAAGAAGCCTGACATGTAATTTTCATGTTATCCATGCAGTGCAGTGAAAGTACCAGAATCAAGTGTCCTTGTATCTCTGCCCAAAGTCAAGTATTTACAAAACTGGAGCTGTGCATGTCCAATAACAAAGCCTTGATTTGATTGGCTGAGAAATAAAATGGTAAAAAATCCTTTTAGACAAAGATGTGGAAGTGCCTAACATCTGCCAAACCTTGGCAAAATTATGTTTAAATGATAGTCAGTTTTATGCTTTGTTATGTTTTTATGCCCCTGAAGGAGGGCATATAGTTTTTGACCTGTCCATCTGTCAGTCTGTCCATCCATCTCTCTGTTCATCTGTCATTCCGTCCAAAAATAACCTTATTAGAAAATGGATTTACTTTATTCTTAACAAAAACACCCCTTTGGACAAGACCTTCCCATGAAATACATTGAGATGACTTTGACCCTGAATGTCCTTGACTTTGAAGGCCCAATTGTCAAAAATACTCAATATTGGCCATAACTCCTTTATTACTTAACAGATTTACATCATGTTTGCACACAACAATCCTTTGGGAGAGATCTTCCGAATAATATGTATTTTGTTTACATTGATCCTGAATGATCTTGATCTAGGTCAAAATAAGAAGAAAAAACTTCTTCTGAATCAACAGGTTTGGTTCATGTTTGCACACAACAATCTTTTGAGAGAGATCCTCCAAATGACAATTATATATATATACATAAATTATATTTATTATTATATATATATATATATATTTTTACCTCGACCCCTTAATGATCTTGACCTTTAGGTCAAATTAGAAAAACCCTCCTCTTCTGAATGATCTGCTATTTAACATCTCTGGTCCTCAACTCAAAGGTCAAAGCACCACTTCAGGGGCATTTGTCATCTTTCATTGACAGTTCTTGTTCCTCTCAGTACCTTTACCATGTGATTTTGTGTAACTTAGTGCAGTTAAAAGTTTTTCTTGTGTATTTTAGACATTGGAGTTTGACCTTGCGGGTGTGGCTCTAGCTGGAAATGACCAGCTTGAAGTGACCGTCAAAGACTGGGAGCGGGTTGGTAGGAACAGGTACAGTATTTCATCATTATTATCTATTAAATATGACTCATGTTGAGTAGTTAATGACTTTAGATAGATAGGCGTCTAGTGCTGGCTCTTTCCAAAACAAAGTTGCCTACCTTTAAATAATTGAAATTCATTTGAAATATCTAACCTGTGCTTTGGTTTCTTGGTTCTCATGAAATGCTCAGTTTGAAGTATTTTCCACTTTAGCTGAATGAGCACGAGAAATTAGCAATAATTGTGCATAAGGAAATGCATGTGGACATTTCTACTCTTTTCTGCTTTATAGAAAAAATAACAATTATTTATTTTGGGAAACATTTGACATTTTTATGCCAGATAATTATTTATTTGTTCACCTAATTGTAATCGGAGAATTGAGCATTTCCATATACTAATTACTTGTGTTCACATACCACATAGAATTATGGGGAAGAGTAGATTACAGAATTAATGTTCACTGCCTGAGCTGATAAAGTATCCTGATCTCTGTAGTTGTTTTATAACAAAGAAAATCAGAAATAATTGTTTAACTTTACCTCTAACCAGAGTGTGAAAGTATGTGAAAGTCTAGGAATCAAAGAAAGTGCCAGTTCTGCCTAGGTTCATGTTAATATTTTATGAGGTTAGGAAATGTGAAAGTTTCAGCTTATCAGGAGATTACTTACAAGTATCATGTTATGCAGAAAACTACTTCTCCTTTGTAAATGCTCTTCTCTGTTCCCCTCAGGAGAATCACTTAATTTCTGCTTCCCTTTTGTCTAACCCATTAATACCAGTCTACCCATACACACCCTGTCAGTCTCTCTTCCCCCATTCTCACACTGTAAGCCTTGTTCAACCTCACCTTGCCAGTTCTAATGACTAGTCTCCACTTCTCTACTTCATCTCCCCTGTTCTTTCGCACTCCCCTTACTGCACCCCAAAACATCTCCTGAAAATATCCTAAAATCCCCCCACCCCCAGAATAAAGTCTAATGTTGACCACACCCAAGACCACATAAATCCTGGTCCTATAAAAAAGCCACCATGTTACTTTTTCACCCTCTTACATTCATTTTTAATGATATTTTATGTTTTTCATTTTGCATGTAACTAGAAATGAAAAATGAGAAACATAAAATGCATTAAAAATGAGCAATAGAGGTGAAAAAACGCGACATGATGGATTATTTATAGGACTACATATATCCAAACTTCTGGTGAACACACAAACACCTCTGCCTACCTGTGGTGTATACCTTTATGGAAAAGTGCATACTAATGCATCTATGTACTTTGAAACATGTAAAATAAGACATCCTTTGCCTATACAACAAGGTTTGAAAAGATTTTTACATCCTCTTCAATGAATTGTTTTCATTAGGTTTCATGGTTAAGCTATTTTCACAAGGTCCTGTATTCATAGCTGAATCATACATTATGCATTTTGAAAATATAAACCCTCTCATAATCAATATGATTAAAAATGTTGAGCAAGTTTAGAAAGAAAAACCTTTACCTTGTACAGATGGGATTAATAGTTAATGCTTGTATTGTATAATTGTGATAAGATTGTTAAAGAACCTTGTTAACTTTAAATTTAGAAGAATGTACAGACCCAGAATGATTACATAATAGTGTGCAACAGAATTTATATGTAGTTTTGTTACTGTATTAGTGGGCAAGGTCATTTGAGAAGAATAAAACATGCTTGAATAGATTGTAAGAATGTGTAGCTTTATGAGCCCCAAGGGAGGTAATGATTATGTAAACAAGATATATCCAGTTGTCTTTCTTAGTAATTCTAATGTGACTGTGAATGAAATTAAAAGTTATGTTAAAATGTGAGTCATTGTTAACAGATGATAATTATTAAGTTATAGGAAAGTTAAAGTGAGTTTATATAAGAATGGTCCAGCCATATTTTATCACTCATTTATGCTTGTCATTTGACAGCATCAGTTTTATGGAAAGCAGACAGACATTATTATACCCCTGCCAAACTTTGTTTGTGGGGGGTATATAGGAGTCATCTTATTGTAAGTCATTTTGTCAGTCAGCCAGTGTGTTGCAGAAATCACATGACACAAACTACCTCGATATTTCTTGGACTATCAGTTTGAAACTTAGTTTGCGTGTTCACCAATAAGTTTTGATGTGTGTGATGTAGTCTCACTATTTCGCTTCTAAAGGTGAACTGATTTTATAGGTTGACATTTTATAGTTGTTCTGCATCTCTCTTTGAACTGTAACTGATCAAGCGGAATCGCCCAATCATTTGTGGTTGGGCACATATTATCGCTCGTATTTCCTACATTTTGCAGAGTTTACAACAAAAATGATGGACGTTAAGATAAAATCTGAGAACTGTAATCATACCAGTCTCTTCCATATATGAAAAAAACACAGATAATATAAGTATAAACCAAAATGCTTGTTTTGTATCTGTTTATCCACCATTTTATTTTAATTTTGGCAATTGGAATTCCTCTGCAATGAAGGCAATGATGTGATTGTTGCAGAGAATATTACCCAAAGAGTTCCTTCCATGAGATTTCCGTTGGTTATATGCAGTTAAAAATTACCGGTAGGCTTAAAGGTTGAACAACTAAAAAATATCAGATCTTTGAAAGCGGTTCAACACTTTTCAGGATAATAAATTAGGCTTGCTGCATTTTTCATTCAAGCAGTTTACACTCTGTGGATTTACAGCTCATCATAGCAAAATCTTGTGAAGCAAACTGCATCCACATTTCTAGAACTATAAATTTGTAACTTGGTGTGCAAGATCACAAGTGTAGATGTGTGTGACACATTCTGTATTTCCCCTTTTCCTCTGTCAAGACAGTATTGCAGGGGTATTAATCACAAACAGTGAATTACATTACACAAACAATAAACTATTACACTGTTAGGTTTATCAGGTGTAAGAAAGGTGTGAACATCACATGTCCAGTGTTTATTGTATCAAATACTTATCAGATTTCCAAACAATACTAACAAGGAATTGTACCTTTACATCTTGGATATTTCAGACTGCTAGGTACAGCTAAGGTTCCTCTGATAGAGTTGACGAGGGGTGGACCACAGAGTAAGGATGTGGATACTATACTGATGGATGGAAATGGTCAACCATTACCTCAGGTAATCTGTGTAATAGAAAAACAACAGTTTAGAACATGAACTAAGAAAACCTTAATAATACAGTTTTACACATTATATTCCTTTTTTTTTATTTGAGGAAGATTTCCTCGCAATCACACATAAGTATTAAGTTGTTCATACATGTCATGTTCTCCATGTATAATACCTTATGTCGAATGCTCATATGTTCTGATGACTTCATTCATTACTACAGAAAATGGAAACAAGTAGTTGATATAATGAATATAGAGCTTGCTTACCTACATAAAAGTACAAGGATCTTTGTATAATAGATTATAAGTCTGTCAGTGCCAGATGAGACATTGATTATGTAATCTGTCTGTGATTCCTGTAACAGAAGATTGTTTGCAATTGCTACATAAGGAGACTTGTGTGCACAGCTTGTGTGATAGACTTCCTGCATTTGCTTACTTAGTAAATTCTGTCTCTATGGAAACTTAAAAAGTGTATGAATAAAGTGGGGAAAAAGATATCCACACAGACATAAGCTGAAATATGATTCTTTTTGGTAAATATCATTATGCATACATGTATATAATCAGCTGTGTTTCAACAATAAATCATTATATACTTTTATCAGAAACAAAAGATAACCTTTTTTTTGTTAAATTGGTTGTCATTGCAGACAAAGATTAAGATGAAAGTAAGTTACACGCCTCCCCCTGGCGCTGCCCCCACTGGAGGTGCCCCAGCTGCTGGGGGTGGGGCCACAGGACAGGAAGTGTCAGTTGATGATGCCGGTGAAGAAGAGGAGGAAGAAGAGGAAGAGGAAGTAGATGCTGGCCCACCGGAAATAGACCCCGTCACCGGACAGCCAAAACCACGCCCCAAAAAGAAGAAAAAGAAAATGGGAAAAAGAAGGTTTAGAGGAAAACTGTCAAATAAACCGCAAGATTTCCAGGTAAACTTTCAAATAAACCACAAGATTTCCAGGTAAACTTTCAAATAAACCACAAGATTTCCAGGTAAACTTTCAAATAAACCACAAGATTTCCAGGTAAACTGTCAAATAAACCACAAGATTTCCAGGTAAACTTTCAAATAAACCACAAGATTTCCAGGTAAACTTTCAAATAAACCACAAGATTTCCAGGTAAACTTTCAAATAAACCACAAGATTTCCAGGTAAACTGTCAAATAAACCACAAGATTTCCAGGTAAACTTTCGAATAAACCACAAGATTTCCAGGTAAACTTTCAAATAAACCACAAGATTTCCAGGTAAACTGTCAAATAAACCACAAGATTTCCAGGTAAACTTTCAAATAAACCACAAGATTTCCAGGTAAACTTTCAAATAAACCACAAGATTTCCAGGTAAACTTTCAAATAAACCACAAGATTTCCAGGTAAACTTTCAAATAAACCACAAGATTTCCAGGTAAACTTTCGAATAAACCACAAGATTTCCAGGTAAACTGTCAAATAAACCACAAGATTTCCAGGTAAACTTTCGAATAAACCACAAGATTTCCAGGTAAACTGTCAAATAAACCACAAGATTTCCAGGTAAACTGTCAAATAAACCACAAGATTTCCAGGTAAACTTTCAAATAAACCACAAGATTTCCAGGTAAACTTTCAAATAAACCACAAGATTTCCAGGTAAACTAATGATTTCTCTTGTTTAAATAATTCTTCTATTTAACAAATTCAGATATCCAGTTCAAATTTAGCCATTACAGATGAATTCCTTAAGGCTTTGATTAGCAAATAATATTAATACAACTTTTAATTGACCTTTGGCAAAATGCTTTTATGAATGACAAAATGTTATAATGTAACATAAATCTGATTTCATTTGGTAAAGAATCACAGTGATATATATTTTGTATTTTACAGATCAGGGTGAAGGTCATTGAAGGACGACAGATTGAGGGATCAAACATTCAACCTGTGTGCAAGGTTACTTGCTTCAACCAAGTGAAACAGACTCGTGTTAAGAAATCCACAAATTCACCGTTCTGGAACGAGACATTCTTTTTCAATTTTCACGCCTCACCAGCAGAGTTGTTTGATGAACTGTTGGAATTTACGGTGTTTAATTCCAGGAAGCTAAGATCTGATGCCATGATAGGATCGTTTAAGGTATTCAAAGATTGATTCATCAGTATATCCTATCTTTTTTTAAGTCTTTCTTGAGCAAATAAAGGCATTGGATTTATGATTTTCTCTGAAAATTGAGAGATTTCAGTCATTGTTTTTACTGAATTTAAAAAAAAAATTATTCAGCTTTGATTTTTGTAATTTGACTCATACGCTTAAAAGTAAGGATAAAAGCAAGCTTTCTTGAAGATTTTTTTTTGTATCCTTGTATTTGAGATTGTCAGCTTCCTCATTTAGTTTACAACTTCTTTTCTCCAGTGTATCTTATCAAAATATGTTATGTCTTTCATTCTAATTTTCAGATGGATATTGGTATGGTGTGGGAGCAGGCAAATCATGCATTTGTAAATAAGTGGCTGTTACTGGGTGATCCTGAGGATAGTATGGCAGGGGCTAAGGGATATCTCAAATTTTGTGCAATAGTCCTGGGGCCTGGTGATACCCCACCGGTAGGGGTTGATTTTTTTTTTACTCTAGCATAAAAATATAGCAACTTATTTAATGTCAACATAAGGCAGTCTGTATTTACATCTTCAGGATTGGAAGCCACTCTTGTTTAAGCTGTCTTTAACTATTTGATAAATAAAAAAAGAAGAAAATTTTGCATAAGTAAATGGTGTAAAATAGATTGATCGTTTTAGAAACCATGTAATTAATTTGTCTTGTTTCTACTTTTATTTATATATTTGTATTGGATGGAAATATTTTTGTTTTTGTTTTCAGTCCATGAAGTCACATGACACGCAGGATGAGTCAGAGGATATAGAGGCGTGAGTAGACAGTGACTATTTTTTAAATCTTGCATTACTTTTTATGGCAACAAAAAAAAGAAGGATTTAACATTTATTTTTCTTAGTACTTATTATAACCACAGTCTGCTCTCAGTGTCTTAAATTCGGGTGGACCAAGTAAATTACTTCGACTTACCTGGAATGATCCCATACAAAGCAGCAGCACTCATGAAATGTGATTCAAGAGATTAAAAAGCATTCCCATGACAGTCAAATTCAACTCTGGAATGTATAGCACTTCCTGACATATATTCTACCAGTGAGTAATTTACGGGAAATAAAACTGCTTTTCTTTTTTTGACTTGAGTACACGACATATTCCCAAGATTAACCGTGGTTTCAAGTCATCTCATTTTCTCTCCAAGTGTAGGCTTAACTAATACCTCCGTCCTTCATGGGTATATTGATCCAGACAATGTTTATACTTTATTCAAAAGAAGGTGATGCAAAATAGGTAAAACCAAACATGTACACATGCTATAAATAGAGAGACAGTGGGTAACAACAAAGAAACTTTTAAACAACATTTACATAACGTTACATTTTCCAACGTACAAACATAAAACATGTGTAGCATATAAGGAAACATGAAAAGCACTTTTCAATACTAATTTTTCAGTCACATGTTGAAATTGAAGAATTTATCATGTCAATAATTTCTTGCTTAGCAACAATTAAATCACAGTGACACTAAAATGAAATTTCAGTCGAGTTCGGTGATTTTATTTAATCAACATAAATTTCTTACCAATAACGTACCTGTAAGTGACAGCTAAGATCCTAATTTAAGTGCAGTTTGGAAAGTTGCAATCAACAAACAATCGGTGACATGCATAATTTGTCTGATCAATTCTTGCTTAAGTAACCTATAGTGACAATTACCATCCTAATTAAAGTGTGATTTGTAAAGTTGCAATCAACAAATGATCGTTGACACTTGTCACATCAGTTCTCACCTTGAGGTCCGCAGGAATACTTAGTAATCAATAAATTTTCACACTTCGACTTACCGAGTAGAAAAAAGCATAGGAAAACATACGATTGACATAGCCAAAGTTCGCACATGTCGAATTCGGCTTAACAGGAGTTAAATAATATAAACAAAGAAGGGTTATTGACAGGACCTGAAAATTATTTCGTCTGGGCCAGAAATTTGGCTTCAGTGATTTTGAAATACTGAGTGTGGACTGTATTCAAGAAATGCTGTGTCTTTGCGTAAAAGTAACAAAGTCAGTGAATTTCATCTGTCTTTTTTTTTTTTTACAGAAATCTTTTGCGTCCTGCAGGAGTACAGTTAAGACCAGCAACCTTTGCTCTGAATGTATACAAATGTGAAGATATACCCAGAAGTAAGTTAAAGAAACATATTATGATTGTTTCATAAATGGTCTCATATCAAAGTGATTGTATGGCTGTGGTAAATCTTTACACATATTCTTACAAAACATTACATTGTCTTATGTGTTTTCTCTTGAAAGTCTCTCGTTAGTAGAAGTACATTCTAGGAATTGTGAAAACATATTGATCATGATGTGGATCTTAGGTCAGTTGGGATTTTCATGTTCAATTCCATTTAGGTATACCTTTGTAACTGGAATGAATCATCAGTGTCCTGTTAGGTCAGTGTTGAAACATTCTGTCAGTGCTTTGATTTTGTATTTCAGTGGATACAGCATTTTTGCAAGGAGTCAAGAAACTGTTCCGTATAGGAGAGGAAGTGAAGGAACTGGTAGACCCCTACTTCCTGATGAGTTTTGCTGGCAAAGAGGTACACCATGTTATGTCTCCTGGGGTGTTCACTCTAGACAGCTTTAATACATTTTCTGAGATATTTATCACATGACAGATGTTTTCTCTGATGTTATATAAACATTACACATGTGTGATAAATATTTACTTCTTGCTACAAATTAATTGTTTATATTTGCTGTCATTCTCTAAATTCATTATCATGTAGACACACACTTTTAATACATTTTTCCTGTATTCATTGTATAAAATTTTGTATGAAATATAAGATCATGTCAGGTCCTGTTATATCTTATATATATAGAAATATGAAAACATGTTAAGTAATGTAACATAAAGAATGGATATTTACTTATCAGAACTTAGAGATGTTTTATGGCTGAACAAGTGATCATCAGCATAATTATGTACATAAATTATAAGATATTGCTATCTGTAGAGCAAGTTACCTTTATTGTTATTGGTGAACTTAAGTAAAATATTGTCGTTGAAACATGACTTGATTCAGTTTATTGTTATTATTAGCACTTCTATTTGTCTTGGTATTTCAGTATAATTTCACTTTAATATGTTTTACACTTGCAAATCAAATCAATATAAATTTACTAAGTCTGTGAAAGCTCGTGTGCAGATTTTCGTAAAATAGTATGTGTACTTATGGTAGACTTATTGATTAACCAAAAACCACTGTGTATCATATTTTAGGTACAGACAAAGATTATGTACTGCAATGATCATCCCGAGTACAATCAGAGACTTAAGATAGGATTACAGTTCCCGTCCATGTGTGAAAAGATACGACTCTCTATGAAAGATTGGTAAGCCACCCCAAAATAATCTCTTTGACTTCTTTAAAGTATAATGTGTTCTTTCCAGTGCTTAGTATATAGAAATGAGAAAATTCAGTTGTAAGGGGGTTAAATCATTATTGTTTGTTTTGTTTGACCATTCTTTGAATGTTCTAAGCAGGTTGTTTACAATGGTAGAAACAGTATATATAAAATCTGGTAAGAGTTCTGTTTAATCAGTGAAAAAGACAAAAGTGTAAAATTGATGCAACTGGCCATTGAAGCTGTATATCCTTATGTTGATATAGTACTTTGAACAGTTCATCATGCAGAATTGAGAGTCAGATGTTTTATAGTATGTCTAAATTGTGTAGAAACTTTAAATTTTGTTCCACAAACACAATAGCATACATGTATTCACTGATGCCAACACAATGAGTCATTACAGCAATATAACATTTGGCCGGTGAATATCACATCATATTCAATGGCACACTAGTCAGTAACTGTTTTATTATATGACTACATACAATTGTTTCTACTAAGTTTTCTTCCAGACTGATTTTACATTCATTACAATGTGTTAATTTTTTGTAAGACTTTTTATACTCATTCTCACATTACAATAATACTCAGAAGTCTGATAGGTGATTTTGAAATCCAATATAACATCAAAAAATAAAAAAAACACACACATTTCTTAGAAAAAGTCTAAGTGTCCGGATGTATTTTGTTTATTTCCCGGCATTAGAGTAATTTTGTTAACTGATTGCCGGGCACCAGACAGCACTACTACGAGTATCAACAGCAATCTATTTTTAGACCTAAAATATAACATGGGAAAAACCCGGAATGCAGGAATATATAGAGGATATTCAAGTTTTTTTCTATAAATACAGGATTTATTTTCATCAAGTGGTATGAAACTAAATGTTTCACGAGTGGCGATAGCCATGAGTGAAATATGATAATTTTCAAACCACGAGATGAAAATAAATCCTGTATTTATAGAAAAAACTTGAATTTTCTGTTTATTATATACTTTTCTCTTTTTTGACCTTAAGATTTGAAAGAATTCCCCTTTAATTTAGTGTATTGGCTCAATTTAGAAGAAAGTAGTCCGGCAAGACACCAGTGAAAATACGGAAAATACGTTTCACTGCAGTGAAAAATAAATTTCTACAGTGAAAATACGGAAAATGAAAATACGCAATTTATTTCATCAATATTTCTCAATATTTCATTTATAAGTATATAATAAAACGATATATTGTTGGTCGCCGAGTGTGCTTTGAACCAATGGGATCCCGTCTATTTATAGGTCATGTAATAATGATACATATTTGAAATGTAAATAGCTACATGTTCATTTCATTAAAATGATAAGTTTAAGAATTAACAATTAAATTTGTATTAAAGGAATAAGTTCTGAGATTGTAATGAAGTTTGACTTGGTTATTTTAATAAGCATTTTATTTCATTTGCACTTGTATTATTTTCCCTTTGAATATGAGACTGCTAACTATGGCAGAGATTTAACAGGAGAACTGTTTATTTAATTAAATCTTATACTACAAACATGCAAGATACCATCAATGTTAGATTTCTATTATCACCAAAATATAATGAAAACTGTGAAGAAAATGTTGCCGTATTTTGAGCATACTTCTTTTAAATATATTTTTAGAATTTCCGTTAAGCTGGTAATGGTTCATTAACTTATCTTGTGGTTGTACTTATCTACTGATGAAACCATGGACATTTTCGTAATAATGATGTATTAATACTAACTTTTGCTGATACAGGGATAGACTAAC
Source organism: Cyclina sinensis (assembly GCA_012932295.1). NCBI lineage: Eukaryota > Metazoa > Mollusca > Bivalvia > Venerida > Veneridae > Cyclina > Cyclina sinensis. Next base: position 99,930 of record JAAONU010000016.1, on the reverse strand, counting down.
GGAAGATGATTACATATCAACCGCATGGTTACGAGTCTCACTTATATCGGCACTTGGAGATAATGGTTCGTCTAAACACCGCCTCAAATTTCCATTAATATACAGATTTATTTTGGTGTATGTTAACAAAGGCTGTTTATTTTAATCTCATTTTAGTTTCTTGGTTTGAAAAATTGAAAAAATGCATGAGTTATGGCAGTTTATAAATTTAGGAATATATAATTGTGATGTAATTGTTGTTTTGACAGAAGCAAAATTTCTCAGTTATAATGTCAAACATGTCCACTGTGACAGAAATTGAATGAGATCAAATGCACCGATGAAAGTACAGTCAGTGCAAATTATGGCCCTTGTTAACATTTGTTGGGAAAAGTGCAAAAATATTTTCATTAGTAGCTCATAGCATTCAGCAATGTAGCATAGACATTTAGACACCTCTTCTTCTTTCTGTGTTCAGCTCTTTAATCGATCTTTTTACAAATGCACAGTTGTGTTTCACTCAAATTCCTACAAAATGTTGAATGTTTGTTGCTGATCACTATGAGCTGAGGATATTTTAGGTTTTTATTGCTTTCAGCTTTCAGGGTTTCTGTTCTAATGCATGATTTGTATTCTCATGTAATAGTGACAAGTTATTCCATAATAACTGGTTCTATGTCAATTATAAGTAGATAGTAATTATTGTATCTTTTAATACTTAAAGTTAAGGCTACCTGTTAAGAAGTAAGTAATTTTTGTCTGTAAAAACTCTGTTGAAGAGACCAGCGGTCAACATTGTGGGTTCTTCAAAGTATTTTTGCAAGATGCAGTGTACATTATCAAACAGGAAAGCAGCATACTGCTACCCAGGCAAATTGTTCCATACTGCTACCTAGGCAAATTGTTCCATACTGCTACCCAGGCAAATTGTTCCATACTGCTACCCAGGCAAATTGTTCCCAAATCCCCCCTCATATTTTCAATGGAAGTAGCTGAAAACGTTCTAGCTACACCCTTGACAAGCACTAATGAATCTAAAAAGATGGTAAAATAAAAGAATTGATTATTGGCAATAAGATCTGTACTTGACAATACAGCTTTGATGGAATTACAGATTGAGTATTTAAGTGCTTCAGAGAAAGTAAAGTCAAGTGGCAGACAAAGTGCTTTTTCAGTACTTTCAGATTCACAGAACATTTATAAAGTTTAAAGCTGACCAAACAGGACATATATACAATGAAACCAAGTTATACTTGCAAGTTTGCTACATTTTTCTAGATGTAGTTTTACAGATACAACACTAGCCTTGACTTAATATATTCCTCTGTAACCCGGTCTTCACTTTAAATGATACAATGTAAATTGTAACTAATACTCCATACCTACATAATTATTATATATTATTGTATCATGTTGTATAACATAAAGATAGTATCATATAATTCTCTAATCTAAATAATTCATTATAACTCCTGTTGTCACAAAATACAGTACTTATATTATTTTAATGGTGGCTTTGTTTTCATTTATTTCAGAATATCCCTTGACACAAATATATTTTATGTCATTACACTTGTGCAGAATTCAAACAATGTTTCTTGGTGTACAAAAACCAGTAAAAGAAATGGCTCTTAAAGCATATGATCAGTGTTACTTGTTCAAATTTGAACATAATTATTCTATAGAAGTTGGATCAAATAAAGCTCTCATTCTAAGAAACATTTAAAACAAAATCCGCACAGGTGTAATGGAATATAACATGTGTATTTTGTATTAATAGCTTGTACCAAGTTCATGTAACCTTTTCAGTTATCCCCGGGATAAATACACTCCCTGTTACAGAGTATCTTAACATTTTGTAACATTGCCTTCTTAAAACTGTCACAGTTTCTTGCAATTTATCGATACAGGGACAGAGTAACGGAAGATGATACAATCGGTACACAATTTATTGAAGTGTCACATATTTCTTCACCTGGAGACCATGGTATAAAACTCTTGATTTATTTATTCTTTAAAAGAAAGATGTCTCACTGATCCTATTCCTACCTGCATTTGTTTTCACATTATTACTACAATACAACACCTGTAAGGTAGTTGTTAGTTTTTAGACATTTGTTGAAATGTAGATTAAATAGCTACTGTTCACACTCTATCATTTGTGATTCTTAGCTTTTACAGCTTCTGTAGAATACACAACTGTCTTTTCTTTTTTTTTACTTCAAATAGGGTAAACAATAGATTTTCAAAGTGACGGGGAAATTTTCAGTACAGATATTTTGTGTAGAGATATTACTAGCACAAGTTGCATAACTCCAAAAAGTATAACAAAAAAAAACCAATAAAAAAAACAGAATGTTATACATAAGGAAAAGGGTAGACAAAATGCTTTAGTTTCATGAGGTTTAAACCTGAAATAAAATTCATCTTTGAGCACAAGTTTTAGCCTCTTTCAGAAGCAAATAGTGGACCTGAAAGTGTGACATGCAGAAATACATTGCAAGATAGTATTAGCATTAACATTGTAGTTGTAAATACTGTTCTCAGACTCCCACAGATAATGTTTAGATGTTGTGAGAGTTTGTCATGCTTTCTGTTGCACATAGAATGTAACCATGGAGCATAATTAATTAACATCGGCTTGCATGTGTTAGCTTCAGCCATGTGGAAGTATTTTCATTTCCTTATGTTAGAAATGCACCTTAAACATAAATGTTAGTGTTTTTGTTGTATCGCATTCTTTGTTCCTAACAAAAAGAACCATTAAGACTGATTTGTTTCAACACATTTCATTCACTGGCTAGAATGTCACTTGAAAATTATTTTGGCTTTTTTGCGTTAAGACAAAAACAGCAACAACAGCAGAAAGATGGTGGAAATGAAAAATATTTTGACAGCTTCTATTGTACATTGCATCATGCTTTTAACATATTCAAGAACAGGTTTCTCGTTGAAACATAATGTACAGCACTGTACAATATAGAATGTTTATTAATTATTAAAATATTTTGTAATTAACTTCTATGTTTTTTTAGACAAAGATGAGGGTATGAGTTTTGTAGAAGATTTTACTCTTTATAATAATTTTCTGAATGTTTTTTTTGTGTTTTTTTTTTTGTTTTTTTGTTTTTTTCTTTAACAAGAATGATTTAACTCTTCACAATGAAGTCAGGATTATTTAAAATCATACTCTTTTATTAAGATTGTTTTTCTTTATTCATAAAAATGAAATATTTATTTATTTTCTATTTTACTAAATCGGTTTTATTGGCTCAATAATGATCAGCCTTATAATTGAGTACTGTTTTCAGAATTATTATAGATCTTGTAAAAGTTAAGCAACATAGAGTGGATAAGGTGTATCAGGTAGAATTTAAAATTCAAGTTCATACTATCTGCTTCACCTGAAAACACATCATACATAATGGCATATTAAGGGACTTTTTTGTGTGTTTCTTGCAGTGTTTAGCACAAAAACACATTCCACTATTTGATAGAGGTTTTCAGTTTAGATGGTTCCTCCAATAAGAAAGTAAACATTAGAAACACTTTTTAACAAATATTTCAGTGCTTTTTTTGTTATGCCTCACCAAATGGTAAGGGATATTGTTTTAGGGTAGTCCATCTTTCCATCCCGCTTTGCGTCCATCCATTACATCCAGAGATTTAACTCCTTAGTGTTTGGATGGATTTTGTTGTAACATGATTGGATTATAAATAAGAATAAGAGAATGATAGATGTCAGCTGCTGTCTTAAAGAACAAACTAACAACTTAGTTAAAGCCCTTTTTTTTTCAAATGCAAGCTGTATGTCTTTCCAGAACTGTATATCCATAGTGGTTTGAAAGATTTAGTTGTAACTTAGGAGAATTGTAAATGATAAGGGAATGATGCATGCCAATTGCAAGTTCAATTAACTCTCTCATAGCTGAGTTATAGCCCTTTGATGTTTTACAAATGTAAGCAGTAGGTCTGTCTACAGCCACAACTCTGAAGTGCTTTGTGACAGTTGATTGAAACTGTATGCTTGTTTATAATAACTGGAAAAACACGAAGAATCACAAAAACTCCGAGATAGTTAGCATGATCAGTAAGACCATAAAAAATTATTCCTGAATTATTTCATGGTTGTCATGAGTAGTATGGTTGTCTGACATACTTTCACAAAAAAGAATGTTTTGTGTTTTCTTTCACATTTGCGATACTTGTTCAATAAATTTGTGAATCTTTAAAGCTTTTTCACTTCATCTGTCACCTCCTTACTACAACTTCTTGATGCAGCTTACCTTTTGGTGGGGGATGTAAATTTTCTTAAAATTTGCTTGCTCAATTGTGATTACAGTTGAAGATGAATCATGTGAATATTTTCTTCACTTGATTGTTTAGTACATCAGTTGGTTGTAATATGAAATACTATATCTATGTAAGGCTCCTCTCGTCCTATCAGAGACTGGTTACTTTTATAATTACTTCGCCTGGTTAGGTCTGTGTGTCCAAGACTAGGAACCAGTCATAAACATACTGGTCCTGAAGCTGTATCTCTGATATTTGACTGGTTGCATCATGAGTAAAGACTTAAAAGTAAATTGTAACAGTAGGTGAAAGTTTAGTTAGCAATAAACAAATACGTGTAAATCAAATTGAATGATATGTCTTTCTGTCATTAATATTGTCTGCCTTTTGTTATCACTGTAATCTTAGATTATCAAATACTGGTAGATGTAGAGACAGGGAGCAGGTACCCCAATATATAAAAAAAGATTTTATCCATTTTAGTGTTTATATTGCTCTCAATTTGTTCAATATTTGATATCTTTTGATTTTAACCTGATTATGCCTGACTTTTTCTGTTCTACTAGTAGTGTTTATTTTTAGATTTATTTTAAACAAGTCAGTTACTTTAAAAATATTAAAGAAAACCCACCAACAACAAAAGATTTCAGTTGGTTATCTTGAACGATTTGCTTTCATACAAGAAGTGGTCATGTATTGAGCATGATTTTTTCCTGCAATAATCGGGAAATTGGTAAACTGCTTGTTATATTATATTGTTTAATAATCAAAATTCATACATAAACATAAACATAATTCAAAAGTAGAGTAGCTGCATTGAAGTTTACATATTAAAAAAGCGGTGAATACTAGTTATGAAAAATTTTGAATAAATGAATGTTTCTCGTTACAGTTAATGTCATTTTTATGCTCTTAATACAACATAATATGGAATGCATGTGCTCAGAAATTAAACATTTGAGAAAGACTTTGCTTTTTTGAAATATTTTGCACAAAGAATTCAATATAAATGTTTCAGTTAATATAGAACAAGGCCAGTAGACAATATGTTACAATAAACATCATGGCATGTCATTGCAACATGCTACATACCAGTAGATAATATTGATAATTAATTGTTATCTTTAGTTAATTGCCTTTATTTAGATAGAGATATAAGTAACAGTTTCTGTTGTTTAGAGCCAAGATTTTTAACTGTTAATTTCTCTTAGAACAAAGTTTTACATTTCCAAATACCGTATAAATTGCCTTTGTTTCTCTTAATGATGACAGTTTCATACAAACTTATACAATGATATATTGCCCAAAGTCAACCTAGTCTCTATGTGTTATTGTAGGTTTCTTGCCAACATTTGGGCCATGTTTTGTCAACTTTTATGGTTCACCAAGAGAATTCTCGGAACTTCCTGATGAGTATGAGGAACTGAACAATGGAAAGGTAAAGCCTCGACCCTTATCATGTGTTACCAAGACCGTGTTACTCCTGGATAAATATGTGAAAATTTCATAAAGATTAAGTTATTATTATGCCCCCTCTTCAAAGAAGTGGGGGTATATTGCTTTGCATTTGTCTGTCGGTCTGTCCGTCGGTCCGTAGACCAAATGGTTTCCGACCAATAACTAAAGAATGCTTAGGCCTAGGAACTTCAAACTTGGTAGGATGATTGTCCATCACCAGTAGATGACCCCTATTGATTTTGGGGTCAAGGGGTCAAAGGTCAAGGTCACATTGACCTTGTAGGTAGAAACGGTTTCCGACCAAAAACTAAAGAACACTTAGGCCTAGGAACTTCAAACTTGGTAGGATGATTGTCCATCACCAGTAGATGACCCCTATTGATTTTGGGGTGAAGGGGTCAAAGGTCAAGGTCACATTGACCTTGTAGGTAGAAATGGTTTCCGACCAATAACTAGAGAACACTTTGACCTAGGTTCACCAAGCTTGGTATGCTGGTTGGTCATCACCAGTAGATGACCCCTATTGATTTTGAGGGCATCAGGTCAAAGGTCAAGATCACAGGGACCTTCATCCTAAAAACGGTTTCTGATCAATAACTAGAGAACGCTTTGACCTAGGTTCACCAAACTTGGTATGCTGGTTGGTCATCACCAGTAGATGACCCCCTATTGGTTTTGAGGTCATTAGGTCAAAGGTCAAGCTCACAGAGACTGTGACGTTAAAAAAGGTTTCCGATCAATAACTAGAGAATGCTTTGACCTAGGTTCACCAAGCTTGGTATGCTGGTTGGTCATGACCAGTAAATGACCCCTATTGATTTTGAGGTCATTAGGTCAAAGGTCAAGGCCACAGGGACCTTGATCCTTAAAACGGTTTCTGATCAATAACTAGAGAACGCTTTGGCCCAACCACAAGCAATCAGGTGCTGCCGGGGGGCATATATGTTTTAAAAACATTTCTTGTTAACCTAAGAGTTACTAATAAAGGACTGGTGCTTGTACAATAAGCTTGTTCACTAGTCCTAAACCTAACTTGACATAATAAACGTGAGAAGAATGCAGTAAAGACCTCTTTGTCAGTTTAAGGGTAATAGAGTTATGTCCCATTGTTTTTGTTCTTTGGACAAAGGATCATTTGTATAAGAAGACCAAACTGACCACAAGGTAATTTTTTTTTTGCTGCAAAATATTGTGAAGTTACACTTCCAAATTTTCTTTGAAAAAATCTTTCAGTTGAGGTGTAATGTTGTTGGAGCAACCAAGTCAAGATCCTTATAACTGATAAGTTTGCAAGTTTACATCTCTATAAAGAAGTTATGACAGTAAAAGAGAACAAAGCCTGTAACAAACACAGAAAAATGACCGTTTATTTTCTTTCTTGAATAATAGGGTGAGGGTGTTGCCTTCAGAGGCCGTGCCATGGTTGAGCTGAAGACTATAGGAGGTGAACTGCCTGACATCCCTGTAGAAGACATCGGCCCAGAGGACGTCTTGAAAGTACAGGTGGGGAATAGCATACACACTGATCAATTTTGTATCACTACAAGTTTGACAAGCTTATTATAGTCAACTGGTTATTGGTTGGTTGATCTAGATGGCTTTTGTCAAAAAATGTTTCTGAGAAGTTTTTGTAAACTTGCTCACATAGAAGTTTACTTTTATACGAGATGTTATAATTGTGGCTTAGTTCAGGTGTTGTAGAATTTTCAGGGGACTGGGGATTATTGATTGTATGAGAAAGTAGTCATGATAAATAGCTTAGATTTATACCTGACAGTGAGAGTAAATAGCATAATTCAAAGAAATGTACTAATATGTATGATTTCAGAAATTTATGAGAAAGCGACGTTACAAGTTACATGCTGCATTCTTTAATGCCACTATGGTCAGTGCTATAGACGCACCAGTAGAATTTGAAGTCAGTATAGGTAAGCATTTAAATCTATGATTATTATATAATCCCTTTCTTCTATTCCGTTCAGATTAATACAAAATGTGACAGTAAGTCCCAGATGGCTTGGACAAATGTAAGTCAGTAATAAGAACTTATGAAACCAAACTTGAAAATACTCTAACAAATGTTGTAATCTTCAAGTGCTGTAAGAAAAGGTGTTCAAGGTAAGAAAAATTTGGAATCAGCTGAATAGTTTTTGTTACCAGTGATAAACATTTTTAGCATTAATGGATTTTAGAATATTCTAAAAATTGTGGAATCTTTGCAGGTAACTATGGAAATAAGTTGGATGATTACATTGCCCCATGTGCATCAAGTACCCAGCCCACTAATGCCGTGTTTGATGGTTCCCACTATTACTTCCTGCCCTGGGGTGGTACCAAGCCTTGTGTAGTGGTGGATGCTCAGTGGGAAGATATTAGTTGGAGATTGGAAACATTGAACCTCTTTGAAGGCATTATAGCTGCACTGGTTAGCATAATACTTAATTTCTGTCAATCAAAATCATTATAATATCTTTTAAAAATCTGAATACAATCCTGGCACATAGGTTATTGGCTAATTGAAGATCAGCAAGTGTTTTAAATCTTAGTTCTGTTAAAGAACATTATGAAACTATCATGCATCTTTGGGATACATCCTGAAACATCTGAGATGTATTTCATACAGCTGTACAATGCAAGGAAATATAAAATCTAACTTTAAGTCAGCCAACATTCTGTAGAAAATACAAATAGTTTGGCATTGAACTGTTATATTGACCAGCTTGTTGACAGCAAGAAAGTGACCTCTGTCTTTCAAGGGAGAGAAAATCAATGAGAAATCAGCACTGGGTTACATTGTAACACATTGTTTTCTATGATTCACGAGGTACATGCTGACCAGTATTACTATATTTATACAGGAATCAAATATAGAACAAGTGCAGGTGGGTATCAAAGCCAAACTACCAACACCTGAACTAGCCCAACTTCTGATATCAGCTCTAGACCAGCTTGTGGACGATTGCAAGTAAGGGTTCTGTATATTCTCTGGAGTGTTTATTTTATAAAATTACAGTCAAACTTGTGCTAATGACCACTTCTGAGCAGCAACCAACTGTCATCAGAGACAGGTCTCACATTCCCCCATAGAAAATTACTCTTTAAATGGCTGTGAATAGCAGCCACCTGCAAACTGTGACCAGCAACCACCAAATCTCATTCCTGAAAATAAATCATTACCCCTGACAATGACCACATAGGCGGGTCGATTTGTTTGTTTGACACAAGCTCTTTTGAAGTTGTACATGTAATCTGCATTTGTAGCACTTGATTGGATAATTTCCAAATTTGCACCAGTCATTTACAATTCTATTATGAAATCAGTTCCGTTATCTGAAATTAATATTTGTATTGGCATGTGTTTGAAGTAAAATTTCAGTTAAATGATTAAAAAAAAACATTGATTACAAATGAAATAAGATTGCCAATCATGTTAATAATAAGATGGCAAATAATGACAACTTTTTTACCATTCACATGGTGACTAACTGTGCAGATATCTTTAGAAAATTATAGAAGATTAATGTTTGGTCCTAGAAAAACATTTTCTTCTCTTATATTGAGAAAATGTCTTAATGGAAGTTTCTAATGCTCCATGAACATTTAAAAATTGTTAAAGTTGTTTTTTGATATGGCAAATGTGGTAGGACTATCATGGAAGAAATGGATGTTGGTAAAACTCAGATTGATGGAATTATTTATAAACACAAATTTGAAATAATGGATGAATATGAAAACAATGCTAAAACAGATTTTAAAAGACTGCGCTATGCCTCCAGGTATGATGACATTAATGAGTTATGCCTCAAGTGCTTCAAGGATGCTAAAGGTCATAAGATAAACGTTTTGTGTCCGTGCTTGGGGAAAGTCCAGCAGTCACCTTATCACCCCAGTAATGACCTCCTGTGAACAAAGACCACGTTAACTTGTTCTGATGAGTGGTCTTTGTTAACAAGTTTGACTGTACTTCACATAATCACAGAATGTTAACATTATATAGTTCTATAGTTCTAGCAGTCTTTAAAGTGTACAAGCTGTTTTAACGTAAGAATGACTGTCTGAAGCAAAAATTGAAAATGCTCTGTATGTTGCGGGCGTAGTTGATATTTAAAGCTGATTTGGGAGAACTTGTGGTAAAATTTATTTTATCATTTTAGATTTAATACCATTCAATAATTGATTTTTTTATGAAGGAACAGTGTCTGAAGCTGAATTGTTTTTCCTTATTATTCTGTGCAAAATAAAAAATGCTAACCAAACAAATTGCATGGGTTTTCCTGAATTCTATAGCTCCAATATTGATATTCATGTTTTTGCTGATTGATATTAATAATAAAATACTTAATCAGTGATACAATTTATCAATTATATTCGTTTCACAGAAAGCCCCTACCAGTGCCACAGAAAGGCGTGCACCTAGCCACAGAGCTGGACACACTGTTGGCCACGTACAGGGAGTTTGAACTGGAAAGTCTGATAGAAATGGCGACAAACCTCAGGGAAAATGCCACAGACATTAACGAAGCACTTGCTGAGGCCGAGAACTTCCTACAGATACTGAGAAATCTTGCTGTAGAGGTATATATTATACAGAACTTTGATTTTAATTTAAATTTAGATTAATTATGCAGGATCATATCCTGAATAACATTAGATCAATTAATTTATTGCAATCAAAGACATTTATTAGGTTAAAAACTGAACTGGAGGAACATTCCTGAAATGTGGACTTTTAGACATGTAAAAAAAGTCCTTTACATCTGCCAGATAACTTACTTTTGTACAATACAAAAAAAAAAGAAAAGAAAGATTTATTATTATTATTAAAGTCTATACCACAGTTGTACAAATTGCTCAATTATAATTTAAAACACTAGACCTGTCTGTGTTGTATTTTGTTTATAGCCCCAGAACAGTATGCCTGATGTGATAATTTGGATGATAAGTGGGGAAAAGAGAATAGCATACCATCGTATTCCAGCTCATACACTGATGTACTCCAAGAATCCATTGTATTGTGGTAAAGAGTGTGGAAAGATACAAGCTATACAAATGAAGGTTTGTTTTCTACATTCACTTTATTAGTGATCACTACCTGAAACATTCCATGGAACATGTTAGAGTCAGTATGAGCTCAAGATTAAATATATACTAGTAAAGACAAAAGGATGTCAAGGTGAAGGTATTACATGGCAAAGGGGTGTAAATTTAAAGGTATTAAGGGAGGTAAAGGTATTACGAGACAAAGGGGTGTAAAGGTAAAGGTATTAAGGGGTGTAAAGGAAAAGGTATTAAGGGACAAAGGGGTGTAAAGTTAAGGTTATTAAGGGCTGTAAAGGAAAAGGTATTGCAGGGTGTAAAGGTAAAGGTATTAAGGGGTGTAAATAAAAAAGGTATCAAGGGGCTAAGAGGTGTAAAGGAAAAGGTAGTAATGAGCAAAGGGGTTTAAAGGAAAAGGTTAAGTGACAAAAGGGTTTAAAGGAAGAAGTCCTGTCTGCTATATCATTAAATGTCAATAAAAGCCATATTGCTTTCATCCTTTAGGTATAACTGTGCCAGTAATTGTCTTTATTTTAACAGGATATTAAGAACATCATTCTATAAGTCTTATGAACAGGTATAAATTCAAGGAATTGAAGGTTTTTATATTGGTAAGATGGGAAAACAAGTCATACAGAATTTTTTCTTGAAATGTCATTGCCTGTTAATTAGCAAAAGACTGTAATCTTGCATTAGAATTGTTTAAGATGTATTTATTATTCTTTACTTGCTATTTCAGTTCCCAGGTCACAAGGCTGAGAAGCATCATGAGGTGCCGGCACTTTTGAGGATCAAACTTTGGTTTGGTCTCCAGAGTGAGGAGGAGGTGTGGCACCAGATGCAGAAAGAAGGAGAAATGGCAGTGTTTGCTGAAACTGTAAGCATTCTACTATAAGTGAGCCTTTATATGTGTAGGTCAGAACACAGAGAGGCAGTTATCTAGTAGTTAGTAGAGGGTACAAACAGCTATCTAGTAGTTGGTAGAGAGTACAAATACTTAATATACTACTGCTGATAAATGAGATTATTCCTTTTTGTGACAGAAATTTGAGCTGTCCCCATAATAAAGATTCTTGTGTTAAAGTTTTGAACAAGTTTAAAATCTAATGGAACCACTATTTAGTTTTTTTTGACATGTAAAATACCTGAAACTTGTTGTGGTTTATGTGCCCTTTTTGTGTGTGTGAGGCCAAAAATTCAGTGAAAATCCAGTGTAAGCACATTTTAAGTTAACTAATGTCTGAATATGATCTTACAAACAAAAGATGTTTGGGCTAGAGTAATATGTGTGTGCTATACTAAATGTGTTGTAAACTTTCAGTATGAGAACCAGATCAGCATTCTTGGTAACTGGACCAACAGGGGACCAATGATGTCAAGACCAAAATTCTCAGATTCACAGGGAAAGGTTAGATTTCTAAAATTCTGTCATGAGCAAGTTTTGATCAAAGTCTGGCTTTGTTTTAATGAATATTCATGAAACCTTATGAATGAAAACAATAAATGTGAGTACTCTGGCTTGGTCTGACAAAATTGATATGTTTTGATACACAAATCTTCGACAATTTTAGTAAAAGCTTTCTTTCATCATATGGTTCCAAGGAGACAAGAGAAGAATTTTAAAGTTTATTATTCTCTTTGGAATGTCTTTCTGATACCATTTTTAATGTATTCTTTCAGGTAAAACTATACAAGGAGAAGTTTGTTCCCCCACCAGGATGGCAGTGGGATGGAGACTGGTACATCAACCCAGAACTCAGGTACTTTATTGACAACTTATGGTATAATGATCTCTGATGAAGCATATAGTACAATAGTTTTATTGTCTCTGTCATGGACACTTGATTTACAAAAATTCAGTTGAAATAGAAAAAACTCATAAGTTTTAGTTTTCTCTGTTTGTAGATACTATTAGTACTTGAAAAGCTAGTTTAAAAGTAGGTAAAACCTAGCTCCTTTATGACATTTTGTACTAAGGTATTAACTTCTTCACTTTTCTCTTCTGCATTTTCAACAGTATTTATGCCTTTCTGAAGTTCTTAACACTTCATTATGGTTTTCAGTATGTTGTATGACAAGGATGCTGGGCACCGTACATTTATTGATGATGTATATGAGTGTCAGATGAGGTTGCCGGGAACCAACTGGGTGGAGTCAACCAGACCATGGTCAAATGTGGTAAGTTGATTTAATGTGTGTGCTGATATAGTCATAAGAATTATATAAGGTGAAAAAATTTAGACGTAACAATTTCATCAGCACTGATGTTCCGTTCTTTTCTTTATTGCTTCCTTCCAGCGATCTTCCTCAGAGTTTACTCTGTGGTTATGGTGTCTTCAAGATCTTTACCACAGTGGCTGTTTTAGCAAGACCCATAATTACCTATCTGAATATGCAGGTGTACCAAAAGTCATTGCAAATTTCCAAACTTTCCAATTTATTAGATCTATATTACACAGTACAATGTACTTTTGTTTGATTAGATGATCTTTCTCTTTAAATCTATAAATCATTGCACTGAATCTTAAATTATAAATGGCATTCTTAACAAAGCAGGATATTGTTTGCCTGTTTGCAGAAAGGAGATCCTACACCATCTAAGGGTGAGACAGAGCTACCAGCAGGCTGGGTATGGGAGGATGCCTGGCAGATAGATCTGGGCAGAGCTGTTGATGAGGATGGTACGTTCACTGTACACATGTATCTGAAGAGATATTTGAAAAATGGAGAAAAAGTGTTTCTAGATGGTTTCACTAAATATATCAAATGAAGTTTGAATGCTTTAGATGATCAGATACAGCGAGTTTCATTGAGAGTGTTTAGTCAGTCAAACAGCTATTGAATCTCTGCAGGTTTGGCTTGCAAATTAGTCTGTCTTGAAAGTAATTCTCCTGCATCTCAGAGGCATTAAAGAATTATACTAGTACCAAGATTTTTCTTCTTATCTGTTTGTCCATCTGTCTGTCTGTCCAAAAGTTGAGAAAGTTTCATGTCTTGCATATACTTTTGGTTATGAACTGTAGCTGTAAAGTTTATTAATTGGTTTCTCTTTTATGAAAGAAATTGTACATTGTTACCTTGATAGTGGTCTGTAGATACATTATGTTAATGTTTGTATGTGCAGGTTGGGAATATTGTGTGGAAGCCACTATGGGAGGTTGGGGATCAGTGGAGAGAAGGTATCATCTGTGTAGACGTCGTAGGTGGGTCAGGTCTCGGAGGCTTGTTGAGAACATGAAACAAAAGAAAGAAAAGGTAACCATAGAATAGTTTATGTTTGCATCTCTGTCCTTGAGGTAAACTCAAGTCAAAACTTACTTAAACATCTGCAGTACATGTTTAGATAAACATATTGCCAATTATACATGAGAATGCCTCTCAATGGACTTTATAGATATACACAAACTGATCAGTTAATTACATCTTACCTGAAGACATTTTGTACCATCACTTTTAAAGTCTGTCTTAGCACAAAGTTAGAAATCAGTGAAAGCCACTCATTAAAGTGCTAGCATCATGGAATTGATCATGCTAGCATCATAGAATTGATCATGCTAGCATCATGGAATTGATCACCAAATATTATTATTTCATGGTGTTTTACTCCTCCAGGGCAAAAGTAGCAACAGTAAAAGTATTGAGCTACAAAAAACTGAGAAGTGGCCCAGAAAGGAGTCTCTAAGATCTCTTTTGCATTTAAGTAAATCATTAATGTTAATAGTAACTTGCCTGATAGTACTTTTCTTTTTTACAAGGACTTCATGGTAAGTCATGTTTTGCTAAAAAATGGACCTCGCTTGATAGGTTATGCAGACCCTCACCTTTATGTTGATAACAGCATGGATATAACATAGAAATAAAGTCTTTAAGGTCAGACTTACAGTATAGTTGTTGAGATTAACAAAGCATGCCCACATCTCTTGCCTGAAAGATTAAGAGCCAAATGTTCACTTGTAGAGACTGTAACTAATTTCAATGTTGTAACTTCCAGCTATCTGTAGAAGCAGCCATTTTGGTTCAGAAAATTTTCTGAAAAGATTTTTTTGTTAAGCATGATAAATTTTCCCAGTAGAGACAAGTGATTAAACCAGTGGTACTGAGTCTGAACAGTGACAATACTGCCAGGATATACTAAGTGACATTTTGCCATTCATGGGACCTTTTGAAGAGAGTATGTATGCAGATTTTCTAAGTCTTCAGTGTTTTGTGGACTGGACTGAGAGTGAAGTAAAGTTGCTTTAAGTAGCATCAGTATGGTTGTATCACTCCCAAAGTTCCCTAACGTCTTAAAAGTTGCACATGTCCTATTTATTCTGCATGTAGAAATTCTGTTCGGAGATGTGTCCAGGTAGGACAGGACACAGGGAACAAGTCAGCAAATGTTAACAAAAGGACATTTGTAGTGTTTCCTTTTGTCATTCTTAGAATGATCCACCTGCTAGTATCATGTGGTTAATCAGACTGACTTGTAACCACTTAACATTTAACTGATTGAAAGTTAGAGCCCCCTGCTGATTGTGACCATTTACGTGAGAAATTCGGCAGTTCTACAGTGAGGATTTGAGTCTGGTACTGATTACTAGTCTATCGGAAGACTGATGGTTAGGTGAACGGCCTCTCTTATGTTACTATGACTGTTAGAGGCAGGTTTATTAAAAAATAATAAGTATCCAGGCGTGGTTTATCGTAGTATAACCCACGTTTTTAGTTCTTATGCGTAGAAATATATCACAAAGGCCATAGGCCTGAGTGATATATTGTTTTGCATAAGAACGAAAAACATCGGTTATTCTACGATAAACCACGCCTGGATACTTATTATTTCGATTCTAACACGACAACAATAAATCTAACAATAAACCACATTGTGAAATAAGTGTTAACCACTTCTTACGATCGTAAAAACACTTGCGCGGTACGCCCCTGGGTTTGGCCGTTAAAATTTCCTCCCTCGATATATGTAAGAGTTGGCTTCCACATAATAAGTTGATCAATCCAATAAATGAACAAATAAACAACACACTTTTCATCAGATGATAATTTCTTTTTTTCATTTCGAACTAAAATTGCAATTTACTAATAAATTAAATGTTCAGACAAATAAAAGATTTTCATGTTCTCAGATGCTAAAAATAGCCTATGTAAAACGTCACAAGGTCACTTACATGAAAGTTGGCATATACGTGTGTGAATTTCAATGTAGACACAAGTAACATTTACATGGATTATTGACAGAAAACATTGCTTGGCTATTATTATTTCACAAATTGTGCCCATTCTAAGTAAATTGGCTTTTTATGCCATTTTGCAGCCGAACTTTGTTGTTGTTGTACGCCGGTAATACTACGTTTCCTACGGTAGTATTTACAAACATCACGTGACTTTCATTCATAAAAATTTTATACGTGGGGTGACGGCGGTTCATGGAACAGCCAAAACAACAAGCGCACGCGAGTGGTATACTGCAGAATAACCCCGACTTTATTTTCTTCTTTGTATATATAGGCTATTTTTAGATCGTGTTAGAATCTCAGCTACACTAACCCATTCCTTGAATAACACTGATGCGCAGAATAAGAGGAAATGTTGACATGCATGCCAAGTAAAAACTGAAATGTGATTGAATTTGAAAAAAAAAGCAATGAAAATGTCATGAAGCTGCTAAAATTGTGTGTGTGTATGTGTGTGTTTGTAGATTTTCTGTAGCTCCTTAAAAGTAGATGAGTTATAAAACCCCAAAATTGAATTATTTTGTTGGTTAAGTCAGACTTGCTGATAATATATAAATTCATTTCAACTGCACTGAAGTATAAACATTCAACATTTACAGTTGTGTCAGAAATTTTGTATTGTGTAATATTTGTGCAGCTGATAGGCCTTTTTATAAGTTAGAGTATAAGTTGTGTCTTTAAACATTTCCTATCATTTTCTGATTCAGGACTTTAAGGTTGTATACTTATATAATGTTTTTATGTGCCTGCTTCAGGAGAAGCATCAGCAAGCAGCGACAGAAGGTTGGGAGTATGCTCCCCTGTTTAACATGAAGTTTCACCATATTGAACGTAAGATGGATCTAGTGAGGCGACGACGCTGGCACAGGAAAATGATCAACACAGAAAAAGGAGCACCTTGCTTCTTCAGTATGCAGGAACCAGAGGTAAATATGTTCTTACTGATCCATAAAATGGAGAGACACCCTCTTCCTGCATATATCATATATGGAAATTGCACTCAAAATCTTTTTGTGTTAAATGATTTTTATTTAGCAAATACCCTTTATTATTGAATAAATGTGAAAGAATTGTAATCATACACACAACATGACAAGAAGTAGCTGATTTTATAACATCAATTGTCCATTAATAGAATGTTAATTATTTTCAGTTAATATATCTAAGACAAGTTATTGCAGGAAGTAATGTCAATAGTTTAGTTATAAATTAGATGTAAACTTAAAGTACCACTTCTGTCAGCCTGGTTAGGCCACCAAGACCTGATAGAATTATATATTTAAGAACCATAGTTTTCTGTGTCTGATGTAGCTTATTTGTTCCTCATATTAGATATGAGGTATTATTTAAGTGAATGAGAAAAAAAGATGACCAAGTTCTTTGTATTCAGCATCTTTTATTTTTTAATAACTTTTGATTCTTTTTTTTGCATGGATGAAAGTTCCCTTCTTGTTATTATTAATTTAATATTTATTTGCCTATTTTGTTTTAGAAGGCAGCAAAACTCAGAAAGAAGGTTATTGCTTTCCTTTTTTTTGTTTGATCTTTTTTGTTACTTCTGTACCAGTTGAACATTTGTACCAAAAATTAACATGAAATTGGCAATTTGTGATCATCTGTAACCAATTCAATATATTATAAAATTAACTGTTTTTCTTACAGTGTGCTGTTTTTAATGGATTAAATTATTCAGTTAAATGAAGCGTTATTTTTGCTGTATTGATTTCACTGTTTTAATGATGGTGTGATATTCTAACTAATCATTAATTGTGACTTTTTCTCACTATGCCTATGTATATGGGTGACTTTAACAATTCATGTTGGAACTTAGATGTGGCATTTCATGGATCTTGTTCATTGTTTGAAAATATTCATCTTATATTTACTTGTAATTTTATGGTAGAAATATTCAACTGTTAGTAGTGCTAAAGAAATATTTGAATCTCTGTTCAGTGTATAGAACTGCTTGAAATCTGTGATAACTTTAACAGGAATGATTTGTCTGTCTTAACAGAGAATATGCAAATCCTAGTCTTCCTCTGTCTGAATATTTCTTAACTTATTTATAGTATTTCATTAATATTACTGTCTTATTGTGAAAGTTCTGGAAAACATTCTTAGAGAATGTTTGCAAAACTTGCATATACAGTTACATATCATGATTGTATTTGTCTCTGTTAGATACACTTGTGAAATCAGAGCCTTAGAACTATATTATACAGAAAACAACGTATATATGATATTTGATAATGAAATAATTCATCACTTGTACAATATCCAATTGCTTTTAACTTAGGTAACTTCACTCTGAAATTTCTGCACACACTTTTGAATTGTTGTTTCAGTTTGTCGTGGTCTGTCTGTGTTGTTTTGTAGAATTGCTCTCCTTAAGTTATATCATGCTTCAAGACTCTTAGATCTTTATCTCAAGATTCTCTCAGAATTTGCCTCAACACTTTCGTTGTTTTACAGTTTAACTTGCTGATTTTTACCATTTGTATGAATTATTTTTTCTCTTAAGTCCATAATTTGAATATTTGATTTTCAATAGAAAAAAAAAGCAGTGGTCAAAGGGTTAGAGTGCCAGACTTTTCTTCTGAAGATCAGTGGTGTGAATTCTAACAGGGGAGAGAATCTGCAGTAACTTTCTGCATTCCACACTTTTAGCGCAAGTACTGGTTTAAACCCAGGAAGCTGTCAGCTAGAGGGATTGATATAAGATGCAAGAAATTGCTTCACATTTGATGTAAAATGAATAAGTTTATAGTGGCTAATTAAAGTATATCTTTTTGGCCAGAAAGTGAAGTTATTCTGATATTATTGTGTTGTTTGTACAGGGTAGAACATTGTCATTTCTTAAACTTGTAAGTAACCATAAAGGTTTTTTTTTTATATAGATAGAAGCTAGTTGAAACTTTTGTCTGAATTTGGCTTGAAGTTTTTTTGTTTGAGAAAATGTTGACATTTGAACTTGTTTCTGTCCTGCATGGAAGTAAATACGTTCTTTTTAAATCTGTGCCTTATAGATTTTTACGTCCGTATCTTAAAAATTCCCTGCGATATCTAATATGATAACACAGAATGCATGATATTTTTAGTCAAAGTCATAACATTATTAATAAATACAGATTTCTAAAAATATGTTACACGCCATTTAACAGACTTTTAAAATCAGTCAGTAATACAGAATTTAGGATTTGGTTCTTGATTTTGATGAAGCTATAAAAATTTGTTTTCAAGTTGAAAAGCTTAAATTTTTAAAATATTGAATAATGTATTAAGTTTTGAAAACCATTTGAATGTAATGCATGCCATTGTTAAACATAACTTAAGCTGGTGAAGTCTATATAGACAGTAACCAGCAGGAGCAGAGATCCAGATTGTCAAAACATCTCTCAACATTTGTCCTTATTTTTTTAGCTTGAACTTACTATGAGCATGCATTCTATTCTTATGTTATTGGGAACTAAATCTAAACTGTAATACAGAGACCACATTTTTTTTATAAAGATACAGCTGTTTACAGCTGTGTATAAAAAAGCTTTTGTCTAGATGTCACTTAAAGGAGATATTTTGTAATGTTTAAAGTTTTTGGGTAATTTTATTTCCATTTGGTTGCTGTATCTATGGTAATGAAGTCATTTTTGTTATACCACACAGATTTGACCTGTTATTTACTGACCATATAACTATACAGTTTTGTTGTCATACAAATATTTTACCACATTCAGTTTGATATATTTCCTGCAGTACGTTTGTTTTGTTAAATAATTGTTTTAGTTGTATTCAGTTAGCATTGATCAAGCTATTAATTATCATAACCATCTGAACTCCAAAGCTATATTAATTACCCACTGATGGCTAGGTATCCATACAGTCCTTGAATCACAACAGAGATTTATTGCTTTATCTATTCCCATACCTCTATGAAAAATTTGTTTACCACAGATAAATATGATTTGATAACATGTATTTTAATTATTATTATTATTATTATTATTATCATCATAGGACAGTGATGATGAGGGTGACGAAGTCTCCCAAATGTCTGCACCCAGGATGTTCATTGTTTTCAAACGTAAGTTTATGATGTTGGTTCAGATTCCATTAGTTGACAGATATTTATTTGATCCTTCAGTTTGTTCAGGAATATATGGTGGTTTTAATTATCAGTAATGGTTATAGTTAACAACTTATACATGTATAACAAGTAATACACGTCAGTGATAGGCCAACTTCTGACTGTTAGAAAAGCCTCAAACTTATTCTACAAGTTTGAAATCTGGTAAAAAAGTTGTCCTCAAAAAGTCAAAGATAGATCCTCAAAAGATAAATAGCTTTATTTAGGTTTCTATTTTATACTTTATCTGATATAAACAGAATCATACAAGTACCAGCTTCGTGCATACATCTACCAGGCACGTGATGTTTTGGCCATGGACGACTCTGGAATGTCTGACCCATTTGCTCGTGTATCATTCCTCACACAGAGCTTGCGTACAGAGAACATTAAGAAAAGTCTTTGCCCAACGTGGGACCAAACATTGATCTTTGATGAAATAGAGATACATGGAGATCCAAGAGCAATTGAGGCCCAGCCTCCCGATATCTACATAGAGCTGTTTGATCATGACACCTTTGTAAGTTAGACACATATGCTTCACGTGATATGTTGATGTAACACAAAATGGTAAAAGAGCTCAGAGATATGTATAGCTTTTCATCATAATATGACAGACATGAAAACATTTCTGTAGTGCATAGTTCTTTAATGAATCAGTGTGTATATAGCAAGTTTCTTTGAAATGTTAAATCAGATTTTAAAGTGTTCTACTTTTCATTTAATTAACAAAGGAGCTTGCTTGGCTGTTCATGTTTTAAATGTACAAAGTAACATACTTTTTGTGTAACACAGTGTAATGGAGAAAAAATATTGGAAATGGTCAGCATTAAGCTCTTTTATGTCTGGTTTGAAAGTTAAATTTGTGAGATCATTATAAATTGACTGTTGTCTTTTCAGGGTGAACCAGAGTTCTTGGGTAGAGCCAAAGCTCATCCAATGGTGAAACTGGACCCTGGTGATGCCCGGTCACCAGTGCTTCAGTGGTACGAGATCAGACGAGGCAAGGACACAGGTGGAGAACTTCTAGCAGCATTTGAGCTCTTCTTGGTATGTTCATATTCTGTGAGGTTTCCCCTTTGCAAAATATATTTGGTAAACTTCTGAGCCATAAAAAGTTCATATCAAAACTTCTGAGAGAAAGTATATGAATGAAAACTTTCGTATCTTTTGAGTTTCTTAGCTTTTGTAAAAGTTCATTTCCTTGTCTTTCACAAAATATGAAGTAAGCTTTTGCAGTGAGTGGCTTAATTTGCTTTGATTGAAAATTATTCACCAAACTTGATTTTGCATAAATGTTATTGAATCACTGTTCAGTTAACTTCACCATCATTTTATACAATTTGTACAATTAATTAATATATATACTTTGTTGCATTTTAAATGAGAATATAAGCTATTGTATTAATTTGAAGGGTGACTTGGGAGTTGTTTATTTTAAGAAAACCTGTTTGCAGTGAATAACGTCTATAGATTAGTAGTTATAGCAGTTACCGCTAATGCCATTGGTTCATTGGTTAGAATCCTTTTAGGAGCAATAGGCATGGCCTTCTTCCCACTTATGCCATTGGTTCATTGGTTAGAGTCCCTGTAGGAGCAATAGGCATGGCCTTCTACAAACAAACAGTCTTTACGTTTTAGACCATCTTATTGTAGAGATTAGGTTACTACGAAAATTGCTTGCTTCAGGTTACTTCACACGTTATTATGCCTTGCCAAATTAAATTTTGAATCTTTGTTAACTTTTTTTTGATCAGACATTAAGGTTTCATTGTAAGATACATGCACTGAGCATAAAACAGAACTAGAAGTGCCTTTGGAACTGGGGTGCTTACTGAATCTTCTACTTTCCCCCAAATCTAATTGAAGATACCAATGAAATGTACCATAGACACATTTCTAGATAAAAACAAGTTCAGTTTAACAGTATGAACAAACCAGTGACACCGAGTTTTGTCATTGAAATGCTGATATCTGTTGAAAAAAAACAAAATGATTTAAAGCAAGTGGAAGAATAATATGGACTATTTTGTTAAGCGTAGGAATTATAGGAGAGTTGTTCATTTCATTAATCAGGTCATCTTATACTGTTTCCTCTGGAACTGTTTGCAAGCAAGCATTCCAATAATATCAGTACAATCTTCAACCATTTCACTGTAGACAGGTTTATTTATTTTTACTAAAGATAATTATCCTTATTCACACTTTGCATTCTGTTTTGTTTTCATAATCTAGACAAAGGTATGTCAGGGCATGGCAGCCTAGCATGCTTACAATAGATTAATAAACAGATTCATTGTGGAACTTGTTCTGTTCAGAAAATGAATGTCTCGTATTCACAAAAATTCAATCAAATGTACAAATGTACACATGAAGGGACAGTTTTGAGGTTTGAATTGATACAAACATTTCTAATTAACTGTTATAATATTTATAGTATTTGATACATAAAAAGCAAAATATTTAAAAATACTCAAATAGAGAAAAATCTTGTTGCCAGTCTTGTCCAGATAGTCATGAAAATACAAATGTGTAAAGAAAGTGGACTGTTATGTTGTCTATACTTTTTCTTTGGCATAAAATTTATGTTGTGTATATGTTAAGATGACATGTACATGATATGCCTTTTTTTAGTCAAAAGACAAGAAAACATTAACAAATTTATTATTTTCTGATGTAAACTACCACCTCGTGATTCCCTTTTAACTTAGTTTTCCTTTGTTGCTATGGTTACCACAATAGAATCTGTTTAGTACATTTATATACAGCATGTTATTAATGTGAAGAAGGTATCTAACTTTCCTTTTAGCTAGCTGTGTTTGTATATAATACTGCTGCTGTATTCTATTCTAATACATGTAGTTTTAAGAGTACAAACTCTAAAACACTGGTGATTTAGTTTCACTTTAACATTTTTATGAAAGAAGAAATGCTGATGTGTTTGAAATGCTACCTTTGATCAGGTACCTCTGAGTTTCTGTTCCTGTAAGAAAAAAAAGTGTAACATTGGAAGACCAGATATTGCAGTCAACTAAAAATCTGTTTTAACTTTGATAGCTAACAAAAGCTGTAGATAGTTGTAGATAGTGTGCTTTGGGATGCAGTTCTTTGAAATAGCTAGCTAGAGTTTGCTTGAAAAAATCTTTTACAGAAATAAAAGGTTATAAAAATAAAGAGCAATTTCTCCTTGGGATGTGTAACACATGACTTATCTTCTTCGTGAGTGGATATTATTACAAAAGAAATGTGTTAACAGAGACTTTGATACCTTCATAGTCTTTGATATCTAACAGTCAAACCCCATTATAAAGTTGTATATAGAATAAAGTTACTGAATGATTAACCTTTGTATACAAGATTCATATTTATTGGTTACCCCAATAGCAACTTGGCTCTGCTTCATAGCATGTAGTAATATATTCGGGAGGAATAATTTTAAGTTTTAATTTTGCAATTTTATTATAAAGAATTTCCATAGCAATTAGTTTAGAGATAGTAATATAAATTGTAGAGAATATATTTTCTTATCTTAGATTTTTAGTTCTAGATTAGAATCAGCCTCAGAATATACATTTATTGGTTGTAGCATTTTCACAACTAAGAACTGGTTTTTGGAGAGGTGTTTTTTAACTATAGGAAAATATTTTGCCTACATTATTCTCTAACAAAATATTATGCTGTCCAGATTACTTTTTTACTTCAGTTATTAACAGAAAATTACAAAAATAGATGTATATTACAGGGATTAAATACAGTACTAACCAATGAAAGAAAAAACCCATCTACATTTAAAGCACATTCTGAAGTGGTAATAACATGAATATTAAAAAAATATTTCTTGATTGCAAGATGAAATGATTATTTTTGCACCATTTATTTGTTATGTGAATATTTCCAAAATGAAAGTCATCATAATGATTTACATTACAGATGAATGGTAAAGATCTACCATTTATGCCGCCCAAGCGAGGTGACCTGTTTGCTGTACCTAATGGTATCAGACCTGTCATGCAGAGAACAGCCATAGAGGTGAGGGCTTAAGATCTTGCCTTACTACTGATGTTGTCTATTTTGTGTTAGCATAACCAGTAGCCAAAAAAAAAAAACCCATTGGCTACAAAATTTTCTTGAATTTTTATTTGAATATAACACATATTTCTGCAACTTCAAAACAAAATCATTTTGAAATCACATTTCTTTTGGACTAAATGGAAGATTTGGACACTAAGATTTTGATGATTTATTACAAACATTGAGAAAGCTTTTGATTTTGCATGAAGTATGCTCTTGTTCAGAGGGTTAAAACCTTATAGTTTACCAAGTTATGTTTGCTTCAAGAAAGTTCCTGTATATTTCATAGTGATTGTAAGAGATTATTCATTTCAGTTATTATGTTGGGGTGTGCGAAACATGAAGAAGTACCAGTTGTCATCTGTCACTTCCCCGAGCATAGAGTTTGAGGTGTCTGGCAATGTTGTCCAATCAGAAATGATCAAAAGCACAAAGAGAAACCCCAACTTCACAAGTCCTCATCTCTTCTTTGATGTGGTGAGTTATTCTTGGAATGAAATGTAAAAGGGAATGTGGATTTTTATGGAATTGATGGTTTCAAGGTCTTCCAGATATAATATTTGTGTAGCAGATTTAAAGAGAAAAGTATTTGGAGGGCTATGGAGGCTGTCATATAATTATGATAAATAGTTTAAAAGTATTCTGTAGAAAAAGCTTCTGAATGCACTAACTTGAACAGAATTTTAGTTTTCTGTGAAAATTCATTGTGTAATATGTGTGTTAGAACCATGTAAGAAAATTGTTCACCAGATCCAGGCTGTGTCTATTGTCGAACAGACAAGCCATTATCAGAAGTTGAAAGAGTATTTAATTTTAGTTCACAATTTTTCATTTATGTGCCTTAAAATAATTTTTTTTCAAAAAGTACATGTTGCTGATTTTATCAGTTCGAGAATACTTCATTTTATAAATTTTGGCAAAATCAAATATTTTGATGGAAAGTACCAGTAGAAATTTCAAAGTACCCTTTTCTTTGTGTAACTGTTTGCTGAAAGGTTTTCAGTTGATATTGTAGATGCTACCCAAAGAAGAGCTGTACATGCCACCTGTCAATATTAGGGTCCGGGACCATCGACAGTTTGGCCGCAAGCCTATAGTCGGCCTTCATGTACTAAAGTCATTGGAAAAGTTCCGTATTGATCCAGTCATGCAAGGTGATCTAGATGCAGAGGAATCACAAGGTATGGACTTTAACTATAGTATTTCTTGTTCAGAACTTTGTACACATTACGCCTGTAGAGTAAGAACATAAAAATCTTTGATTTCTATCATGAAATCACTGTCTAAAGCATGGTAAAAAAAATTTGTGCAGCTAAAAGAAATTTTTTCTTATAAAGAAAGTTGTTGAATATTTTTGAAGTCAGTATGTACTTAGTTGAGAAGATGGGATGTGTACATGTCGTGCAAAAAGTAACGGATGTACTTTTTTTTTTATCTCTGCTCTTTTGATGAGAGTTTTTAAATTTGTAACCCACACAGAATATGTACATCTTTACAGTATGGTGATTGTATTTTGTGTTCACTTGTCCGTCATTTAGTGTATTATACACCAATGAATGATTGATATATAACATTTTCCAAATGAAATGATTAGAAATTTGGCTGGCTTGTGGTTGAAGTACAATTTTCTTCCTTAAGCTGTTTGATGTAGAGCTCTGTTACTTAATGTTCCTCTGGGTTTGTGTTCCCTAATTTCAATATTACAGTCAGTAAAAATCTGTTATTACACACAGGGCCAGTTCTTGGTAATGGTCCTGGTGTTGAACATGTGGTTGACATGCCTGCAGAAGGAGAAACAAGAAAGGTAAGGTCAAAGGTCATTGATGAATTACTCCAGCTTAACACAGATCTTGCAGGAACATCTTTGTTTTTTTCAAGAGAGGGAATCAATGATGAAGAAATCGGAAATTCCTATAATAAAGAATATAGATGCAAAAAAAGCACTGGCATCCATAAATGTTGAAGGCAGGCCATGATTTGACTTTCACTTCATTTGAAAAGAAAAAAAGATGTTTTTGTTATGGTGTAAAATTGGTATGTAGTATTAAACCACTAACAGAATGTACTTGCTAACATTTTGTGAGAAAAAAAACAGTCATAAATGTCTTTCATATCTGAAAGGAGAGTCTGCCCTTATAAAATCTTGATTTTTATGAGATATGCCTCTGTGGTCAAATGGTTCAGTTCAGTCAGTCCTAACCAACTTATCCGTTACTGCCTGAAAACCTTGGATTCAAAGCATACAAAACTTGTTTAAATGCTGGGGAATTATGCAGTTTCAAGGGGTTTGGTACCTGCCAGAGGGAGGTATATACTGTTGACATACAGCGGTGTAGTTGGAGACATATAGGAAAATGCTGACCAAGTCACTGAGTTTTAAGGAATATTGAATAAGTAAAGCTTATATAATTGTTATGTTATTACAGAATACGCAAGGTTTAAAATACTCACAGAAAATGTTAGGGCGAGAATCTGTTGTTATCTCAGTGGCTACATTATTGGCTCGCAAGGTGATTTCTTAAGATATTTTTTTTTCAACACTATTTTTCATTCTTTCATTATCTTATTAGTAGTAAATACATTACATCATTGTGAATGCACTTATTTTCTGAAATTGAATGTTTTTCATTTGGTGTTTTACTTTCATAAAGTTAATGAAAAAATCTACTTCTTAAACTTTTTGACAGTTTCAAGTTATATAACTGTTTAGATTTTTTTCCCTAATAGATTGTTTGTTGCCCTGGAATAAGCAGAATTTAGAATATAGCTTAGTTGAAGTTGTCAGCCAAAAAATTCTCACTTCTAAGCTCTGAAATATTTTTTCTCATCACTGGTTATACCCCTAAACAAAGTTTGGGGGGTATATAGGAGTCACCCTGTGGTTGGTCGGTTGGTCTGTTGCAATTTCCTTGTCCGGAGTGTAACTTGAAAACTAATGGTTTGAATTCAATGCAACTTTATACAATGATCATGCACAATGAGAGGAAGTGCAGTGTTCAAGAATCATAACTCCATCTTCACTATTTGCAGAGTTATTGCCCTTTGTTGGTTTTCCTTGTCCGGAGCATAACTTGAAAACTACTGGTTTGAATTCAATGCAACTTCATACAATGGTCAAGCACAATGAGACGAAGTGCAGTGTATAAGAGCCATAACTTTTTCTTAACTATTTGCACTGTTATTGCCCTTTGTTGGTTTTCCTTGTCCAGAGCATAACTTGAAAACCAATTGTTGGAATTCAATGCAACTTCATACAATGGTCAAGCACAATGACAGGAAATGCAGTGTGCAAGAACCACAACTATCTTTAATTGCCTACAACCATAACTCTAATTCAATTCTTTTACAAAGTATTCTTTTACTAATAACTTCCTCAGTTCGGAAGCAGTCTTGCAGGGGTATTAATCACATTTCTTGATAGCTCTAGTTTTTCTGTGTGTATCATTAAGCAAAAAAATTTCTGATGCATGGACAATTTGACTATTTTCTTTGATTTGTGTTTGTTGTTGTCTTGTTTGACCCTTCTGTACTTAACCAAAACAAATTACAGTGATGGAAAGTAAAAAGGATGCTTACTAGGGTTTAAGCTGATAACTTTTTAAGGGTTTATAGTAATGCATGTTTAACACAAGGAGTGCATGTATATTTCTAGATATTTGGAGATGTGACCTATAGTTATCCCCAACAAGAACTGTCTAGTCTGAAACCATTGAAAAAGCCGTCCAGAGAGGTGCGTCTCTGCCGATAGACTGCATGCAATAACCAACAGTACTAACAATGTTAACTGTATTCTGTAGTTTAGTCTAGCGTAACAAGCTTACAGAATTGGCTGATCATGAACTTCCTTCTCTCTAACTGAAATCACATGTAATCTATTATACTGTTAACCATGCTCAGAATAAATTCTTCTTGCAAGCTTTGGTAGTCACAAGACTGTCTTAAAACTGCTGCAATAGGCTTAGGTGTTTCTTCTTACACGGAATAACTTTATTAACCTATTGTTTCACTTTTTTTATACCTTAGTGAAAATATGTATTTTTTCTGAAAATGTTGGTTTGAAATAATCCTTAAAAAGGTTTCATTCTATTCATCGAGAAAAACTTGTAACAATTGAAGATGCTGTTTGAAAGAAATATTCCTGAAAAAAATTTTGGTTATGCTTTGTCTTTATGGTGAAGCTTATTACTTTTTGCTTTGAGCTTGACAATCAGTGGTAGCTTATAAAATGGCCTTTCTGTTCTTACATTTGCTTCCAAAGTATAAGCAGAAAAAGATTTCTAATCTAATCAAATATGTGCTTACAGAATTGTAATGTAC
Organism: Cyclina sinensis; assembly: GCA_012932295.1. Lineage (NCBI taxonomy): Eukaryota > Metazoa > Mollusca > Bivalvia > Venerida > Veneridae > Cyclina > Cyclina sinensis. The sequence goes on along the minus strand of JAAONU010000016.1, from coordinate 71,424 downwards.
CAGTTTTAGTTTTGGTAACTCATACAGTTTGGTGATAACACCTATATAGTCTGAAAAATCAAGTACGGAATTATCACTGATATTTGATAAGTTGTCACTGATTGTTGCTAAATGGTTTCCAGACTAGACAGAGAGTTTTGTTGATTTTTTTTAGACATTTTAGTTTTGTTTGTGTTTTAAAACATCATATCACTCACTGGTTTATGGGTCAGTTTCTGGTATAAATTACACTAGCAGTTGCTGACAACAGTATAACAGCAACGAGAAAACATCAACACTTATATAGTTAATATGTTACATATAAGAATCATGTTTCAGCTAAACTAAAATAAAATTACATTGTTCCTTTGATCTGTAATTCTTTGTGAAAAACTCGCAACAAGAAAGATTTTCATTTATTCTTGCGTTAGCTCAGCACAAAAGAGTTTTTTCATATACAAAGTCGTCAGCCATTGTCATCTGTGTTATAATAAAGTTGAGGTTCCTGTAGATTATCTATAGTTTTATATAAGAATTAAGCATTTTCAGTGGGATGAGATATTGTAATAAATCATTTATCATAGATTTTAGTAAGTTTGCAAGTTACTTCAGAACTATGAATACTTGTATTTTGTACAGTTTGCTTATTGTCCCAATTGTTTAACTATGTGATAATGTCACACTTTGTTTTTACAGAATGTCTTAGATTGAAAATCCATTTATACAAAAAAGAAAATGAACTGTGTAAAACCTAATTATTATTACTGTATGTTTCAGGAGGAGGTAGATTATGAAGATATTGACTGGTGGTCAAAATATTATGCATCTATTGGAGAGATAGAAAAATGTCAGAAGTATCTTGACAAAGGACTCGATAAAATAGCTGTAAGTAACAATAGCATTACGGGCATTTTGAATTTGGTTATAATTTAGGTAGTTCAAAAAAATAGTTATGGAATAGTTTGTTTTTGACAATTTATCAAAGATCACCAAAGTGACTCTCTCAGACTTGTATATGCATGTATATTCTTCACTGGCTAGCCTTTGGTCTGAATTATGACATTGTGTTAAAAAGGTGAGTTGAGAAACGTGTAGGAGGATTTTAATTTGTATTTTTGTTACAGGTGTATGATTGTGAGCTGGAAAAGTCTGAGACCTTTGGTGAGTTTGTGGATTTCTGTGAGACGTTTGACCTTGAGAGAGGTAAAGATGATGACGATGAAGAATCCAATATTATTGGACAGTTCAAGGTGAGTGTGGATTTAATTGATTTTGAAAAAGTTGTTTGTATATTTGTACAAAGCAGTAGATAATCTTTGCAAAGTCTGTAAGAGTTAGTTAAAGTTTTCACTAAATGTTAAACCACAGGTTTTATAGGAGTAACTTGTCTCTTTTAAGCATCAAGTGTCCAACCTTTTGTGTTATGATTTAATTAGGTAATTTAACTGGTTTTAGAGTTTGTTTTTCTTTTAAATTGCAGCTGTAAGAATTGCAAAGAGATATGTTTTCTTTCATCATCTGTAAAATTTGGAGTTTTTTCTTGCTTCTAGGGTCTGTTCAAGGTATACCCCCTGCCATCAGATCCGAGTGAGGAACTTCCTGTCAGAGTTCTTGGCAATGTGCCATCTAGTGAACCTGAAGAGTGTATAGTCCGAGTGTACTGTGTGAAAGCCATAGATCTACAACCAAACGATCCTACAGGACTGGTAAGTGTATTGATGGGGTCAGGGTTTGACATACATAAAATAATAGCATGGTGAAGAGTAGTTTTGTGTTTTATTTTTTCGTATGTATTCTTGGATGTTTGCAGTCTTATTTGTACACAAGAGTTTTATAATTAGAAAAATATTTTGTATAAAGTTTGAAAGAATGTTTTCAGTAATTCTGTCTGGGTATCTACTAAATGTTTGAGATATGAAAGGTTTTGAAGATGCTTACCTTTGATAAGGACTAGGAACATGAGTGATTTGTAGAGCTAACACAGTATAGAGCAAACACCACATCCATAAAACTGAATGTATATTTTAATAGTATTAAATGGTTCTTATAAAATAATTTCAGGCTGACCCCTACATAGAGGTTAAGCTGGGGAAGAAGAAAGTTGACAGTAGAGACGACTACATCCCTAACTGCATTAACCCTGTATTTGGAACGTAAGAAAAACTTCCTTTTCAAATGAAAATCTTTTCTGGTAGTTTTTCTGATAATATGATATCAATATGAAGGAAAACTATCATGTCATATTGCTTCGAAGTTTTAGGTCAGGGTCAAGGTGACAGTGATTTAAGATTGTAGATACATGTATGGACATTTGTTGTCTCAAAAACAAAATATATGACAGCATCTTGGAAGATCAGGTCTACAGTGTTGTATGTTTTTTGTTAGAAAAAAGAACACCTGCTTGTTTAATCTGCTCCCAAGTGATGGCACATTTTTGCATTTGTATATTTTCTTGTATATTTCCAGCATGTTTGAGGTGACCACTGTATTACCCCTATACAAAGATCTGACAATCCGAGTGATGGATTATGACTTAGTGAGCAGTGATGACCTGATTGGAGAGACGATGATAGATCTAGAGAACAGAATGCTTTCAAAACACAGGGCATGCTGTGGTATACCAAAATCATACTATGTGTAAGTACCTCTTACAGTAACTGATTCTTGCCTTTATTGACAGTATCATAAGGATAAGGAATAGTATCATAACTGTGGAAAAAATGATTTTTCAATGAAGACTGAAATTTATGACCTAGCCCTAAGCAGAATGGGATAAGATAAGCATCTAACCATTGCCACCATCAGATGGACCGACTTGAAATTAAGCATTCTTGCTGAAATGAGTAATGATTTAAAAAGATCATTCATACATACAGAGAATATCAGGGAGAATAGAACTGTTAACAAGGAGTCCTGTGTAGAAGGCACCTCTGCTTCAGGCCTTGATCACAAAATTGTGTACCACTACAAAACCTTACGTAGGCTGTGGAGTTTTGATATTACAGTGTATACACATGTATCTTATGTAAATCTATGTAAGCCTTTGGATCAGTAACATGAAATATATTATTACAGTGAAGGACCAAACAAGTGGAGAGATGCCAGGAAACCAAAGGAAATTCTTGAAGACTACTGTAAAAACAGAAATATGGCCCCACCAATGTTTTATGGAAATAACAGCGCTAAGGTTGGAAGAAAAGTCTACAAACTTTCTGAATTTGGTATGTACCAGTATATATATTACATATACATGTATTTAAGCCAGGTGCTAGAATGAAAACTTGCAATGTATAATGCATTTCAAGAAATCATGATACAAATAAGGTAAATTTCATTATTCTTAGTCATCAGATTATGTTTGTTACAAGCCTCTGCTGATAGGTTAACATTTGCTTGTCTCAAATGCCATTGTTCAAGACCTTGGTTTGAAAGTCTCCAGTTATTCCTCAGAGCCTTATAAGCTTGTGTAAGCAAAGTCTTAATGCCTTGCATTTTTGGTAGAAACATCACCAGAACTGAAATACTGTTCCTTATAAAGATGTTGTGCTTATAGAATCTGTTTATGACTGCCTGAGTCTAAAATTATTTGTATATAACAGAGGCAGGAAAAGTGATATCTGTAGACCATGGTCCTCCTGACCAGAGGCTAGCCCTACATATACTCAACACCCTAGATATTGTCAAAGAACATGTGGAAACACGGCCGCTGTATAACCCTCTACAACCCAGTATTGAGCAGGTACTGTATAGAAACATATTTGAACTTTGTCATCCATTTGTTGCCTAATAAGTTTACATTTATGTATGGAAGGTGCGATAAAAGTCAAGATTTAAGTTTTGTGTGACTGTTCCATTCTCAGCATTTCTGATGTGATACAACAAATTTACATTAATTTAACACAAATGTTTTAATATTACATATACTTAAAAAAGAGAATTAAAATATGTTAGTCTTTTTTGAGCATTGTCAAATGTATTACTCCACATTCCTGTGAGAGAAAGTAGTCCTTTAAAACCTGGTTGTGATATTGACAAGGTCTTAAAAGTCTTTTGTCTGTCTGTCTGATTGATGTCAGAATTTAATACATTTTCTTATAATATCTCAGGGCAAGTTGATGATGTGGGTAGATGTGTTCCCTAAATCTCTTGGGGAACCTGGGCCACCATTTGACATCAAGGCCAGAAAACCAAAGGAGTATGTATCTTTGTCTAGTAACTAACACAAAGTTGTCTTGTAACTAACACAAAGTTGTCTTGTAACTAACACAAAGTTGTAACAAACAAAAAGTTGTAACTAACACAAAGTTGTCTTGTAACTAACACAAAGTTGTAACTAACATAAAGTTGTCTCGTAACTAACACAAAGTTGTCTCGTAACTAACACAAAGTTGTCTTGTAACTAACAAAAAGTTGTCTCATTGTAGCTACAGTATAATAGAATATGTCTACTGTATCAGTAATTCAGGGTTAGTGATTTAAACTGGCATCTTCTTCTGAGAAAGATTCCATTAGATTTCCTGTGAACAATAGTTACTCCTCATCTTTATGAGGCATAACTAAAACAAAGGAAAATCTCCAGAGGTTTTCACAACATTTAATGGTTAAATGTTTTATACATAATGTTAGAATTGATATAGGCCAGTGGCCATTTTCAGTAAATGTCTTGGTTGTTGTTGTTGGATACAAAGTACAGAAGTACAAGAATCCAAGTATCACATCATGGCAGAGTTACTGTTTAACTAAGAGTACTTGCTCTTTTAATTGTAGTGTTTGTTCAGTAAGACTTTTTGTCTGTCTGTAAGAAAATGTTGGTTAAGATACTTTACTTAAATTTTACTTTGTGCAATGTAGATGTACATATGAGAAAAAATGAAAAAAAAGAAAAAAATTACTTTTACATTGTTGTAGTATTGTATTTCATTGTGTCTGTGTTAATCAGGTACATATTGAGGGCTGTGATCTACAACACTGTAGACGTGATACTGGATGAAACATCAATCACTGGGGAGAAGATGAGTGATATATACGTGACAGGCTGGCTGCAGGGTGTCGATGAGAAACAAAAAACTGATATACACTATAGGTAAGTTTTTCCTTTTCACATAAAAAAGAAAACAACAACAAGCAAACTTCATGTACAGTAAATGCTTGCTGATCTTTTCATTCAGCAATACTTCAGTTTAAAGAGTTGGTTCCTGTCTTGAGGAACATTATTGATCAAATTATGAGTTAGGACTGTATTTCCGTGAGGAACAGTATTGATCAAATTATGAGTAAGGACTGTATTTCCGTGAGGAACAGTATTGATCAAATTATGAGTTAGGACTGTATTTCTGCATCTTTCAAATGGTTGTTTTCTGCTTGTCTGTCAAACGAAATGCGAGTAAATGTTTTCAGAATTTTTCTTGCTCTGATAAGATGGACAACTGATTGTGCCATTTTGTTTTAAAGGAAATAATGTTTACAAATTACTTGTCAATTCAAGCATGATTTCGTCCAGATCAAAGTTTCAGTTTACTACTTCAAAGAGTACAAGTTTTAATTTATCTTTTACAGGTCTTTGAATGGAGAAGGGAACTTTAACTGGAGGTTTGTTTTCCCCTTTGAGTTTATGCCAGCAGAGAACTGTATGGTTGTGAAGAAAAAGGTAAAGTTTGAAATGTCTACCAGGTTATTATAGCATTTGGCAGTTAAAGTATTCATAATGCAATACCATAGTCTGCCTTGTTGAGTAACATACAATCATTTGGCCAGTATGAAATCAAGATTAGCAAAATTTAAGTCTACAGCCCTACCAGAAAGACATTACATAAATAGGCAATCTCTCTGACTTCAAAGTTTTTGTGTCAGTAACTTGATTATATAAACATGACTATAATTATTTAGTGTGACTATATAGAATTATTTTTATGACATTTTCAAAATAATGCCCATATTTTAAAGGAGAAGTTCTGGAGTCTAGACGAGACAGAACAGCGTCTACCAGCTATATTCATGGTGCAGGTCTGGGACAATGATAAATTCTCCTTTGATGACTTCTTAGGTAAGTTTGTTTTTGCTATTATTGTGAATGTTAATAAACCTGCTGAAACGTTTACATGTGGCACATTTCGACACAAGAAACTTGATATGTATGTATGTATGTTTGTGGTAACATCAGAATTAAAGAACCTGCAAGTAATATAGAACATGAGTTCAAAGACATCTCTAAACTTAAGCCAATTTGCAAGAAACCTTGCATACTTTAAAGCATTATTCAATACAGTAATAAAAGGATTGATTTGTCTGATTTATGAAATGTCTAATTTAGGTAAAAATCACACATAAAGTCCCTTTTATTGTGTTGTATGACATATATCACCTAGCCATTTAAGTTAAGCATTAACCTGCATAGCTCATTATGTAGAACTTTCACTTCCATGTTTGAATGTCTAGGGTTTGAATCTTAGAAGGCACAAGTTGTGTGCCATTTGGCAAAGACACTTTAGTCACATGGGCCTTTGTCTGTAGAACCTTTTTCTTATGCTTTTGCATGAAGTGATGAAGATCCCATCTCTCCTTACAGACTATGGTAAAACGTGCAAAAAAGAACAATCCAGCTGAAACTAGTCTATATAAAGTTAAGATTTAAATCGATATGAACCATTACTTGATGAGATTATAACTTATAACAGAATGCAGTAATACTAACATGTGAATGTTTGGATTTACAGGTACTGTTGAACTGAACCTCAACAACATGCCAATGCCTGCCAAGCGTGCTGGACAGTGTAGTCTGAAACAGCTGCCCGATATCACTATGGGTAACACCAACGTGAAGACTGTGTCACTGTTTGAACAGAAGAGGTTAAGAGGGTTCTGGCCTGTGTATGATGAGAGAGATGGTCAGAGACTTCTTACTGTGAGTAAACATTCTTCATGCAATATTATATGTTATTTGGGTTTTTTAGTGATATATGTGGATATATTACCTGCCAAGATTTTATATCACCCGAGCTGTTAGGCGAGGGTGATATTTTATCTTGGCAGGTAATATATCCACATATATCACTCATAAACCCAAATAATAATTTTATTACCCTTCCCCTGCCGAGTAAGACGATTTAAAAATGAATCATTGCTGTTTCAAATGAAACGTCGAAATGCGATTCCCTTTAGGGTACCCCTTCACCTCAAAATGACGTCACAACATAATTTGTGCTGGCGAAAAGCGGTATTTTCCAAGAAGTGATATGTTTGTTTGAATATTAAATTTATATTTTTAATGGAAGCCATAAATTTGGGTTAATATTTCCGCGCATTCAGTACAGATTATTTTCTTAAACTTTTTTTATTTTTATTTCAATAGTTCGTCTATAAAGATCTACATGCAGTATTTGCTTTCGTACCTAACGAATGTAAACAAGAGAAAAGGAGTAGTCTGTTGAAGAATTAATATCAAGGTTTGGCGAGGTCATATTTGTTTCAAATACTACTGAGAATATTTATCATTACTCTATTTTGGTAAATATATTTTATTGCCAATTAAAAAGTGTTTTTATATCGGAATTTACACTTTACAACATCGAACCGTACGCGCATCGTCACAGCGCATGTTGTTTACAACGTGCGGTACCCAAAGGGGGAATTTAATGTGTATATTACCTGTCTGGCTCGGTAATATCAATTTCTTTCGACGGATCAGTAGCCAATCAAAAAGGAGAAAAAAATCTGGAAGGGTAATAATAGTGTATTAATTTTAGAATTCATCCCTTACATTACTGGTATTGGCCCCTGACAGATTTTCATGTACGTTTTTATTTTTGTCATTTAGTTGGAATGTTCAAGTACTGTAGACTACAACAAAAGTGATTGGTCAACTTTATCATTTGTGTCTTAACAGTCTTCAGTGCACTGTCTGTAGCTGGCTATTTAGATGAGAGTACAGATTGATATTTAGCTTTGCTAGTCTTTGTTTATAGGTCAGAAATGCACACCTTAGCTTATATACATTTTTGATTTGGTTTTTCATATTGATCAGTATGTCAGAAACTTTTTATCATTTATTAATTATTTTATCACTGTTTTAATGTTTAAACCAAATCCTTAGATCAGTATTTGCTTTTGAAATTTCTAAAGATTTATATTTAATGAATTGATTAAATCTTTAAAGGGCAAGGTTGAGATGGAAATTGAGTTGATAGCCAAGGATGAGGCAGAGGCCAGACCTGCGGGTAAAGCTCGGGATGAGCCCAACTTGAACCCAGTTCTAGAACCACCAAAGTATGTACAAAACTACAGGCATTGTACAAATCATAGAGTTTATGCTTTAAGAGAAACTAATTTTACTAGAACAATAGGTGTAGTTATTGATGAAATGGAAATCAGTGTTGACAGTTATCATATGTCTTTACAAGTACTGGTATATACTTTACCTAAACATCTGCTTGCTGTCTTATGTAGCAATCCAGGACTGTTTTAAGGTGGTTCCATCAAAATAAATTGTGTGATGCAAACTCTTCATAATAGTTTTAATTTACTATTTGGAAAGTTTGTTGAGTATTCTTTGTTAATTCTTCAGGTTATAAGATTAACTTGTAAGTATCTAAGTTATAACAAATTGTTTATTTGTTTAAAGGGATAGTAACGTTAACTTTTCGCGTATATTTCAGTCGTCCAGAGACATCGTTCCTATGGTTCACCTCACCGTTTAAGACCCTCCGATACATTATCTGGGCCAACTACAAGTGGTATTTCATCATTGGACTTCTTCTTTTGTTGCTGATACTGCTTGTCTTCTTGTTCATTTACTCGTTCCCAGTAAGTACTGCTTCTTGTCTGTAAACATAATTCTTTGATTCGCCAGCAGGTCTGAACTTTCTCGCATGTAAATGCATTTTCTTCATATATAAAAATCTTTGTGTCAAGCAACAAGTACCCTAAGGACCACAGAATGTTTTAATTGTACAACATATTTTATTCAATGGATTTGATCAGTCATATTTTCACTGTATCTAATCAGTATATGTTGACTTGTAATCCGGTTGATATTTGAATATAGTTACCCGATCTGTGTACTGTAAAAACTGAAAGAAACAGGATGGGTTGAAGAAGTGATTGTTTTTATCTCTAGATTGTAGTAATTCACCTCTTAAATGTTTGTTTCAGGGCAACTTTTCCGCCTGGATTCTTGGAAACTAAACAACGACAGATTGTGATGATCAAGTACTGATAGAACAACGAAAGATTGTGATCAAAATAAACAGAAACTGTGAGGATTTATGTTGAGGACATAATGTCTTCAGCTTTACAGAGGTTGTCTAAAATGTGAAACAGACTGTGAAATAGTGACATTGTAGATTACTTTATTTAGAGAGGTTGTCTTATTTTCCCTTCACAGAAAAGTGAGCATTTAGTAAATGATATGAAAAAATGTAGTGTGCTGTACATTTACTCATTGCAACAGCCATAATATTAAACTTTAAAAAAAACCGTCCCACCAGAATAGTTACTGTCATTTCCATCCGTGAAAATCATAGCCTAAATTTTTTTGTAAAATCTGTGATAGTATTTAGACAAATAATTGTACAATTTCATGATTTACCATTGAAAAAACAGGTAATCACTTGAAATAAGATTTTAACACATTGCATAATTATGTGTAAATGTATCATTCTGCCGAGCACTATGTTTGTTACATTACTTGTACTACATGTCTAAAGCTAATGCACTTCAAAAGTTATATGAACTGAATGAGAATTTTACTATGATCCTGATGGAGAATATATTTTCTCTTAAAAAACTGAAGATGAAAATTTAAATTTTTGTACTTTGGCTTACAGTATTGCAGATTACTGGTGATATGGTTAACGTGAGTCCTCCATGCAATGTACAAAACCTATTGGTGCTTCCTTTGTTATGTTGGTTCCTTGTTAACTCTGTAAATGTTAGATATTTGTTTATATGATATATAAGTTACAGCTTACTCATCAAATATTATTTAAGTAGGACTGTGACATTTTTTTTTTTGTTTTATAAATTTTCTTGCCACAAAATAATAATATGAGCGCTTTTCTTACACTGCAGGTTTTCAACTTTCTAATTTTTGTGAAAATTGCACTTATACATTACATTATCTGTCTTCACTTTTGTGATAGATTCATGTCTGTTTTGTAGACCTTTATAAAGAAATGTAGTTTTAGCATTTCATCACGTCATGTATTATGCAAATATTGTGATACTTTACTCCACCTATTCTGTTACATGGGGAAATTCTGTGCTTACTTACAGTTCATAGCCAGGCAATTAGAAAAAAGAATAATTTGAAAATTTTCATACATTGATAGTTGCTATATTTATGGTTTGCTTGAATTATTTTTTTTTAATGAAACTAATTTTGATATATATTTTCAAATGTATAGTCTACCATTAAATAAGTATGCATGTGTATTTCTTCTATTGACAGTTCATTTAGATAGTTATGTTATATATATATATATATTTATACAAGTTGCAGCACAGTTTATTTCTTGTGTCTATCACTTAATTTTCTTATATTCTTTGATACAGTCACATTGTGAAAATATTACAAGAACAGTGCAGACTGTATATGGAGAACTTGAAATATCAAAGTATTGAAGAGACTTTACAGTTATCTATAGTTCCCTATCATCTTCGTGATGCCAGGATGCTTGTGTGAGGTACAGCATGTCAAAATAATTATGCATGTTCATTTATTACAGTGCCAATGTTTTCTTACTCACCTGTTTTACAGTAGTCTTGGGTTGTATTCCGCGAGTTGATTTTGACGAGCATATGGCGGAAAAGCATAGTAACAATATTCTTTAGTTAAAACATTTTATTTTAGCCATTATTATTTTTAGAAACAGTGAAAAACCAAGGCGGCCACCATGATAAAACCACCTTTTTTGTTTTTCTTCAGTGTGAAAAGCAAATGGACAATGGATAAAACTAAATCAAGTTTTAATATAAAATGTATCCCACCAACATTATTGTCCAAGGTGGCCCACGAAATGTTTAGTCAGGCATCTTGTTTACCAAGAAACTCTTTATGTCTTTCATCGTTGTGAAGGAACTGAACTATTGTTATTTTATTGAACAATAATTATACATATATACTCTGTTTTGTACTCCTATTTTCTGATATATTGATATTCATTATTTTTCTTTATATACATGTAATATCACACCTGAAATACTTGTATAATTTAATGTTGTCCATACTGATACTACAGATCTAAATATGACTGGATTTTTCTACTTGCAAACTGTTTTCATAGTGAGAAGGTTGAACGGGTGTCTGTATTTTTTAAATAATTTGCAACAGGGAATAATAAATTCTACAGAAATTTCTTTGGTAAGATGTAATGAACAAAACCAACACTAGTTTTAATGTTAATATATATTTTAACTGAATGATGTTGAATTATGATTAAGACGGTGCTGAAGTATATGACGACTTGAATTTGTTAAATAAAATGTTTTTTTTTTTTATAAGTGATGGTTGAAAGTTTCACACAAAGTGTCCAAGAAAACTTGCACATTTGGATAGCTGTTGGGAAGAAACACAGTGTATGTAAAGAGTGTTGGAACATATATATGAAAGCTTACACTTTATTGTACCAATTCAGTTCTCATTTAACAACAAAAATAAGTATATATCCTTTTGTATTAAATATATACACTAAATTCTTGTTAATGCTTTTAGAGATAAGCAATATTATATATTTGTAATTGAAACTTATGGTTATGGTATTAAATTTTATCCTTTGCAATATGTGTTGTCATAGTAGTTTTTTTATTCTTTAGAAAACTCCAGTGAAAGGTCCAACTTCATGGAAACGAAAGTTAAATAATATTACAGTTTGATTATATGGCCAGGTGCCAAAGTTTTCTGTATTTAGTTTTTACAGGTACCATATTCCCCACAACAAGGTTGTTGGGGAAGGGGTTGGGGGTATACTGGAAATAGCTACTCCATCTGTCTATAGACACAATCTTTTCATATCATAACTTGCTTTCCTCATCATTTACCTGCATGAAATCTTACACATGTACTTCCACTCAATCAAGGATGATCCCAATTGATTTTGGAATCAAAGGCCAGGATCTCAGTGCTTTGAAGTAAGAAAACCATAAATTACTTTTTGTATCATATACCTGCCTGAAAACTTATATTAAGGATGATTCCCCATCTATATTAGGGGTGAAACCATCAAAGGTCAAGGTCACAGTGGTTAACAGAAGAAAATAGTTTATGGAATTTAACTTGCTTTCCTTAAATTCTACCAGCCTGAAAACATAAAGTTGGACTTCAACTAAATCAAGGATGATCCCCATCTATATTAGGGGTCAAACCAACAAAGGTCAAGGTCACAGTGGTTTGACATAAGTGAATGAATACTGGACAGAACCTTGCTCTCATTATCTACCCTCCTGAAACCTACACATGAAATTTAACCCAATCAGGGATGATTTGTATTAATTTTTGGGTTAAAGGTAGGGAATGTTTCTGGATTACAACTCACTTTTATTATCAACTACCTTTCCGAAAATAAACATATGGGCTTCGACAACATGAAGGATTGTCCCTATCAGTTTTGGGTTGGATGGTCAGTTGACATATTAAGAAAACAGTTTCTGCATGCAGATGACCATAAATTGCTTTCCTTATCTGCCTTTCTGTAAACATACACATATATTTTCTCTTGATCAAGTATGATCCCTATTGACTTTGGGGACAAACCGTGAAAGGTCAAGGTTACAGTGCCTCAAAATAAGGAAAGAGTTCCCAGGCCATAACTTGCTTTCCTTATCATCTGCCTTTCTGAAAATTTAAAAATTGACCTCAACCTTAGTCCCAACCCCTTATTTGCGCCCAAAATGACCATAGTTGTCGACTGGCCATAAAATTCCATTCATTCATTGTCCCAACCCCACATTTCAAATGGCTCCCGCGTTACAATGAAGTGGCTTGCGGTCCTTTGATAGCTCCAGTTTTCAATTGATTTGTTATTCTGGTAACATTGAATTTGTTTCATGTAACTGTAATGTGCTCACAAAGCTTCAAGTAAAAAATATGCTGTAAATGTTAAAAAACATATTGTAGGCTTGCACACAGACCACCAAATTGTCTTTGATTAGGTAATACTGTCAGGTTAATTCACCAGTGAGTCATATATTTATGCAGGGCATATTCCAGAATGAGAGACCGTTGAGTATACCATACTCATTGAAAGTGTAAAAAGGTTTCATGACTTTGGACAAGGCTTGTATAACACACACTACATCCACACTTTACATAGTTATTTTGAAAAACAAAACAAAGAAACACAGAACATTACTCAACTAATTATGCCATTGATGGCAAGACAATATTAAACAAGCGCTACGTTTAAATGAACGCCATTTGCCCCAGGGGACGTTGACCTTTGACCCCTTGACCTGTAAATGGGTCAAGTGGGTAACTAGAGCTCATCAAGGTGCATGCACCTGTGAAACTTGGAGGCTGTAGATGGAAGCCTGCGTGTTATGGTCAGGATTAAAGTTTTATGACAGACAGACAGACCAAAAAACAATATGCTCCCTCTGGAGGCATAAAAAAGGCAACTACTTCACACTTTAACCTGTTTATTAATCATTATTCTGATGTTTATTACCATATATGAATCATTATGCAAACAAACGTAAATCTTAGATAAAAGTTACTTAGATAAAAGCTATAAATGCAGAAACAAAATCAGTCCTGAGGCAAAATAAAGCCAAAAATCAGTCCTGAGGCTATATAAAGCCAAAAATCAGTCCTGAGGCTATATAAAGCCAAAAATCAGTCCTGAGGCTATAAAAAGCCAAAAAGTCACATGAAAAGTTATCTCTTGTTCTTGAAACCTTTAGGAACATGTACCTTCAACTCACTCAGTCTATTAATAATTACATTTATTCAATGTTTCACCTATTAGGGAAACACAGAAATGAGTGTATGTGTCTTTTACTGATTGTCAAAATGTTCTGAGTGGCAAGAATGTCCTCTGAAGACCTTTATGTATTCATTATGATATTGGCAAGTATGCACGTACACAGATCTGAGTATCCTGGCACTACGTATGTGCGAGTATGAACTAGGTTATTAATCATATATTGTTTAAGTTAAGTCTTTCTAAGTACACTGTTAAGGTGGTTACGCATTTGTGTACATAATACACCCGCAATAACATTACTGGTATAACACTTATTTGTACAGTTTTTAACGAATAAATGGATTTCAGAGTACACATTATTCAAGAGTACGCATTTCTTAATAGAAAGTATCCTGTCTTGTTACAAAAAGCCTTCATTTGTGAGCACTGTCCGTAGAGATTCTTCACCCTGTTTTGAGATTGCTTGTAAAGGTGATCTATTTGGACCACCAAAATATCCCAGCATCTCCATGGCTTTTTTCAAACCTGGAACTCCAAGCTTCTTTGTCACCTAAATCATAGAAAAATAAAACTTAAACGCTCATGTGATAATGTGAGATAAATGTAATGTTTTATATATTTAAGGAAGTTGACTGCAGTTATTTCATACCAGTTTCTTACCTACCTATTAATTCTGTGTCATTATTACCTCTGAACAAAGCATGCCCTTTAAAGAACACGGAGAAGAAGAAAGAGGTAAACTTTCAATCTGATAAACTCAGTGAACCCTTTAACAAGTATATATGCAACACGTCCGTCGTAGATTCTGTCGGTCAGTAAATAATTGTACTATGTTAGTAAATGAAAGCATTATTATTAAATCACCTAAAACTGACAAATATTTCTATCTGAAGTCGCAAATGAACTCTTGAATTTTTATTCTGACGTCACTTACCATAATATTTGGAGCAATGAGTCTATGCTGTAATAACTTTGCTTCCTCCATCTTTCCTGCCTTGAAGAGTCTTTCTACCTCACAGCACTGTTCGCCCAAGATGTTGGCCAGGGCTAGGACACCACCAACTCCACCTAAATTTTTAAACACGTGGACAAACGCATCATAATTATACAGAGTGAACACATGAGATTTGTTAACACAATCATTCAGAACTTCCTCTCCAACTTTGACTCAGTACCAAAACATTGTATCTTTTTTAAGTCTGTAATTTTACTGAAGAGGTCAGGCAATTAAATTGTGTATGTATTTTCTAACTGCTTTGCAGGTATCTCAACAGGCCAAAGCAACCAAGTCCCTGACACTCGTAACTCACCTACAGTATATGAAGCCAGGAGGAAGCTCGCAGATCCTGCCAGAACTTGGAAGTCATTGCCCTTTGTTGCGTGCACCATGTAACCTATTTTTGCTATCTGAAACACAGACAAAAGACAAATTATGTCATGTAAAAGAAGCTCTAAATGTATTGGGCTTTAAATACATAGCACCATAGCCTTTATTTGTCTTAAGAATGCAGCAGATACGAAATAACGAACAAAACCGGCATGTAAAACTTGCAATTAATGTATCGTTATTAAATTAAATTAAAAACATATCAACACACAGAAAACTTATCAATTCTTCAAATGTCTCAGCAAAACAAAAGTACGATTGAATCAAAATAGTAAATTCTCAAATACAGCAAAACATTCAGTCATTTCAAAAGTTCTAGATTATATGACATATGAACTGTGTGCGTATCTTGGCTAAAGAAGATTGTGTACGTTTACATACGTCACCGCCGCTGTCCTTCACCGCAACAATATTCGGGTGTTTGGACAGTTCCACCACAACTTCTGCGGCAAGATCTATTCCTGTGTTGCCAGGTACACTGTACAGTATAACCGGAACTGGACTAGCGTCAGCTACCTACACGTAGGTACAAAAATACAAAATAGTAATTTTAGAGCAGTTTTTCAACAGCTATTTTAACTATGACCTCTTTAATACACGTATAGCGGTAGTATACCGGGTAATATCACAAACACTGCTAAACATACAAAGTTACAGGGAGTTGTTTTACATCGATCTCAAAGACTGTAGAATCAAAACTCGATCTGATTGTAAATTCGCTTTGATCAGAAAGGCTGCGGCATCATCTGAGTTTCAAAATACATACACATACTGCGCATTAGCTTTATTTTCATTTCATCTCTCTGAAGTATATTCATGAATACATGCATAAATTCATTATCTAAGCTTATTAAATTACCCACCTTGGTGAAATGTGACAACAGAACATCGTTGGTCATCAGGCCCTTATAGAAACACGGTGTTACTACCAGGACGGCTCTAGCTCCGGCCTCCGCCATCTTCTTACACATTAAGATGGTGTCTCTTGTTGCTGAAAAAATAGTTTACTAAAACCTTTAAATTTATTATTTTACAAATGTACATGTGTTTGTACATGTAAACTAGGTACTTCAACTCGTGCCTAATAAAACTTCTAAAGACTGTGTTCACTGGTCAGTTTGGACACGAATATGTTATTACACTTCATCATAGTTCATACATATGAAAATTTTTTTCTGAACAAATATGCATGTATTGTACAAGAAAGAAAAGATATGTAAGATGCCAACATCCTATTGAAGCCTCCCCTATAGAATCAGAGTTATATTGTACTTACATATCTTAGGGTATAGAGAACTATTATCTCATTGTCATAAGAATTAGAAATGGGAATAAACTTTTTTTATAAACATTAAAAAAAGTTTTGAAAATAAAACTGAAAAAAATACAGATAGTTTCTTAACACGCGCTATGTTGTTTTCAGTGAAAAGTAAGTGATTGCTATGAGAAACTTTATTTGAAAGAAGAAATGGACAATGAAAAGACGAGCAGTCGGACATAGGTGTTATGCAACGCCCTAACAGGACATACAGGGGTAACATGACTTGAGGCATGTACACTGTATCATTAATGACAGCACGCTCGTGACCGTGCAATGAAAACAGATGGGAAAATGACCATGAATTATTATTACACACTTGGATAAACTGTCAAATCTCTTACCATATCATTTTACACTTTTGAATGCAATACTATTTTTGTAATGGATATGCCAAATAGACAGTTTTTATTCATGCACTGACACACAATACAAAGATATAACGTTATCCACTTACATTCACAGCCGGCTCCAGCTATCACAAGCTTCTCTGGCCCCGCCATCTCACTGACCCGCCGCACGAGCTCTACTCTTTCATCTTCTCTGAGGTACACGTACTCGCCGTTAGATCCTTGAACTACATAACCTACAAATAGAATATATAAACGTGAAATAATGTTTCGTAAAACCTTTGTAGATGCAGGATGTTCTGCGCCTCAAACCATATCAATGGATGTACCGCTACGCCCCAGTAAATTTGTATTTCGACACCAGGTCCCTGTGGGTACACATTTCTATTTACCTCTAAATGGTATTTTATTCCATTTGTCCATATTTTGTTGAAGCTTATCGTATGCAATCGTTTCATCAGCATTGAATGGTGTAACAATCGGCGGATAGATGCCGCCGACATCAATCTGCATTTTTACGGACGTTGTAAGCAAACGTGACGACGATGATGACAGCGGTGAACCTGTAACAGTTTTAGTCCATCCCAATAGTTCATTTATCACATTGCGAACAAGTCGCGTCTTTGTAACACTTACAGATAAACAAGCCATATCTTGCTCTCTTAAATCCTAACTACACGCACAGAGCAGCATATAAACTGACAACACACACTTTGTATATAATAATGTATGCATGTGTTTAACCCTAGCGTTTTTTTCCCACAGGGATTTGGTTTCAATAACAAATAAATTTTTCAAATAACACACTGTAAAAACTTGTTTGTAACAGGACACGTGTGTTTTCAAGTAAACAGATATCTGCTATCTCTCTCTCTATATATATACGTGTTCAACTGAACGTTTCACGTTTCTCTACATACTTAATAAACTTTGTTTTCTCATCACGTTTGATTTAATATAATGCAGGGGCGGACTATGAGCTCGAGTGAGGTATCGGGTCCGACAAGGACGGAATCAGAGGTCGCTTCAATCGTAAAAACAGGGAAACTTTGCAAAGTGCGTAACCTTATAATAGAATGTAAGCAGTTAACTGTAAGAATCATGTTATAATAACATTCCTTTGCAAATCTGGACTGAACGTTATAATTTTTGTTATATCATTTTTGCCGAGGGTGGGGTGGGGTGCAGCTAATGTGTTTTATTTTAATACTTTTTTCACAATAAATTAAACGGCATAGCTTTGGATACCTAGATCTACCTCCGGTATTACGTTACTTCTCAATTATCGTCAGAAAAAGCTAACATAAACCTTAACTGACCTTGCAAACGTAGCGGTTTTGAAAATATAACTTTAAGTAGCCTACGGATTAGTTTCATTTATTTTTAACTATTCATAGATCTACTTTAACATCTTAGTTCAGATTTGTCATGGCATCAGAGCGCTTACTATTTGAAATGAAATCATCTTAGAAACTAACAACATAAATTTATAACTTTTCTTGCAGGTGCTCTTATCACATTATAATGAAGAAACAATCTAATACTAGTATGACATGGCAAAACACAGCTGTGTTTAGAAACAATGGAAGAATTTAGTCTCCCATCTTACCTTCTCGCCGAAATCCATGAAATATAGTCGCATAGTTTCTCTTGAACCATCTTAGTCCAGTCACCTACCAGCAAGGTACACGACAAGGCCCAAGGTAACAGCCAGTCAGCTTTCCATTCATCCGTCCGTCCGGTTTTCTTCAATCGTCTAATTGATGTTGCAATGAATGTTGGTTAAAGTTTATCATTTTATTTTTTTTCAACGATAGGTATACCTACTTGATTTGAGAGGGCAGTAGCTACGAGAGGAGTGTGATTTTAGGAAAAGTGTAAATTTGAGAACATCGCTCAACACTTAAGCGTGTTCGCTTTTTAGCGCCAGCGTGCTTTCAACACAAAAACACGTTCGCTTTTTTATCACCTGAGTGCGCTCAACACAAACGTGCGAGCCCATTTTTTTCAACAGAGTGCGTTCAAAAACACAGAAGGGCGTTCATTTTTAGTTCCAGAGTGCATTCAACATTAAAGCACGTTCGCTTTTTAAACAACCGAGCGCGTCATGTCAACACAAATGCGCATTCGCTGTTTTCATACCAGTGTGCGTTCAACACAATATCGTGTTTGCCTTTTCTTTTAACCAGTGTGCGTTCAAACAATAGCACATTCGCTTTTAAAGCACCAGAATGCGTTCATCACTCAAAGTGCAATCACTTTTTAGGCATCATAAGCGCGACACCAAAGCGCGTTAATTTTTCAGCACCAGAGTGCATTTAACACCAAAGTTTGTTCGCTTTTTTTAGCACCAGAGAGTGTTCAACACCAAAAGTGTGTTCGCTTTTTAAGCACAAGAGTACGTTCAACACCAAATTGCGTTCGCTTTAAAAGCTCAAGACTGCATTCAACACCAAAAAGCTCGTTCAGGTTTTAAGAACCTAAGAGTGTTCAACACTAAAGCGCATTCGCTTTTTAAGCACAAGACTGCGCTCAACACCAAAATTGCGTTCAATTTTTAAACACAAGACTGCAAAAGTGCGTGCAAGTTTAAAACACAAGACTGCGTTCAACACCAAAATCGTCAATTATCATATATGTTGCTCATGTGTAAACATATGTTCACAGATTTGTTCATACATAAAATTGTAATCTCATCTTATGACAAGAATATCTATCTTTCAAAGCGCGTTCAAGTTTTAAGTACCATACTGCGTTCAACACCAAAGCGCGTTCAAGTTGTAAGCACCAGAAATTGTACAACACAAAAAGAGCATTCAATTATTAAGCACCAGATTGCGTTCATTCGCTTTAAAAAAATATTAGCTCTGTACAGTTTATTATCTGCAAAAAATCCAACAACATAGAATAATTCCTCTCTGAGCCTGTTTTCAGCAATCCAAAATTTAAGATAGCAGGGAGATCATTTTGTTAAAATAATTACTCTAATAAAGGTGTATTGTTAGTAAATGACTTTATGAATGAAAATGGTAGTTTTTACACCTATGAAGGTTTTCAGCGGATGTATAATATTCCGCGAAATAACTTTTTATGCTACAATAACATTATTGCTTCAATTAGAGCTTCTCTAACCATTCTTTATGTGGTAAATAAAGGTAAAAAGGAACTCAACCCATAATGAGTAAAAGCAAAAGGTTGCAGAGTTAAATTTATGATTTACTTGATGAAAGTAAAGAAAAACCAGGATCACAACAAAAATGGATAAATGAATTGAATCTGAATAATTGTATTAATTGGAAACAGGTTTATAAATTACCTTTCACAACCACAAAAAAACCCACTAAACTACAATGGCTACAGTTTAGGATTAATCATAGAATTCTAGGAACCAACTATCTCCGGTTTAAAATGGGCCTTACTGATAATAACCAATGTTCTTTTTGCGACAGGGAACCAGAAACTATATTTCACTTATTGTGGGAGTGTCCAGTAATCAGTACTTTTTGGCAAAATATTAAAACATGGCTTCAAAACAAATGTGAATCAGTTTCAATTAACTGGTCAAAAACAGATATACTTTTTTAGTAATGTTATTTTTCCAAATGTGTTAAATAAGATAATCCTAACTTGTAAGTCATATATTTATTCTTGCAAAATGAGGTTACAACTACCAAATTTAGAGGGCCTGAAAAAAGCTGTAGTTTTTCTGTTTAAAACTGATAAATATAATGCAGTTAAAACACTAAGTTTGCAAACCTTTGAGAAGCAGTGGAGACATTTTGTATCGCTTGTAAATCCTTAACGTAATTATATATCCTTATAAAGGAATGTAAGTCATGCTATCAGCTTTAATTTAACATGACCTTGAAGCTTTAGGATCTATTGTTGCTTTTTTTTTACCATGTTTGCTCCACTGTACGTGGTGTATCGTAGAGGATATGTAGACATTTCCCCCCTCCTTCAAATCACCCCCGCCGAAAGGTTCCACCCACTAAGCTGATTTCACCTTTTTTCTCTTTTCTGTTTTTTTCTGTCTTCATTTTTTCTTGTTCATGAGACTTTTGTCATCATTACAATATTACAGGATATACAGAAGATTCAAAATGTCAGCGAGAGTTATGTAATTTAAATACAGGGAATAACTGCTTTTTATTATGCAAATGTCTTTATTCTAACTCACCCTAGACTAATATGGAAAACAAAACACAATATTAAAAACTGTATGTCACATTAATATTCTGAATCAAATTTAACTTTTTGGTTTACTGACATGTTTATCATATTTTTTTGTTCTTGCATTGTGATTACTTTGTGTGATGACTATTTATCCTGAAATAAAATTATAAATTACAAAAAAAAAAAAACAAGAATACATTTAAAACCAAAGTGCATTCGCTTTTTTAAACTACAGAGCGCGCATAAATGCGTGTTCGCTTTTTTAGCATCGGAGTTGGCTCTAAATCGCGCTCGCCTTTTTAACACCAGATTGCGTTCTATGCATCGATCTGAGTTTATTTATCGCCTGTTATGGTCGCCAATATGACCGAACGCGCCCCCCCCCCCCCCACCACCCAACCCCACACACACTCCCCGGTGTAGAGGTTAGTTTTTAGTTTAGGGGATAGTGCAAGATACAGAAAACATCCCATTGCAGATCCACCCCTGGTTCTTTTCCTTGCTCTGTGTATAGCACTGACACATTGGACCTCGGTTTAACCCCTCTTCCGAAAGACAATTAGTAATTAAGTGGTGGAGCGGGGGATCGAACTCGGAGCACCGGAGTGCGTTCAACACCAAAACTACTTCTTATTTAGGAGCAAAATTGCTTATTTTTTCAGTTATGGGTTAAACTTCTGTATGAGAGTTGAACCATACAATGACAACTGAACCATGAATAATCCATTACATTTACAAATATTTTACCGGTTTCAAAGAGTAAATAAACCATCAGTCGGAAAATCTATCCACACAACTTTTATTCAATTGTACCCGGGTAGCCCGTGTTTTGTTTGGCGAATAAAATAAGAATTGATTTTCAATATTTATGGCATGTCTTTATTACACTTCCGCTGATAACTGATCATTGATAGTACATCCACTTATCAGTTAAATGTTTCAGTATTCGTGGTAAGAAGGTTTGAACCAATATAGCCTTTTTTCTGGATAAATATGGAAACTTTTTCAGGTGTGAAACCGCTTTTTTCATGGTGTGTTACCCGTCGAAAGTGTGTTAAGTTTGGAATATTATCTATATTACTCATGATTTTAACACAAGTGTTCGTCTTGGGTAAGATGAAACATGCCAAAGTTCGGACACAACTGTTACAGAATGACAGACGGGATCGTTTTGTGAAAGTTCTGGGAAGAAATTCTGTGAAATCTTACAGAATATTGTACTGGAAACCATTCAACCATGAACGTCAGCTGGAAAAGGAAAGCTTGTGCATGAAAAGTTGTCCAGTAAAATGCGTTCTCACAGACAACAAGTCTGATATTGCAAATGTTGATCTAGTTAATTTTCACTTAACAGATCTGTGGACAGAGAACTGGAAGATAAATACAAAAGCTATAATTAACTTCCCCTCTTACCGCAGGTCGGATCAAATATGGCTGCTTACCAATCTCGAGCCACCGCCGAACTTGTTCGGTAATCTACGTGTTTTCAATGGGATTTTTAACT
Organism: Cyclina sinensis; assembly: GCA_012932295.1. NCBI lineage: Eukaryota > Metazoa > Mollusca > Bivalvia > Venerida > Veneridae > Cyclina > Cyclina sinensis. The sequence continues at coordinate 48,794 of JAAONU010000016.1, read as the reverse complement.
GGACGATGTGGTATCGTCACGACGCAACGTTACATTTTCCTTATGGATTTCGAAAGAGACTAGTCGCAAGCGAGGCTGTTACTGTATTGAAAACCATGAAATCGAGAAATATCTTTAAAGAAAAAACTGGTGAAGTTGTTGGCGTCGTCAGTAATTGTAAAGATTCTAACAGGCGTTACAGATTTATAAAAGAACTTCAGAAACATTTGGATATGGATTTGTTTGGACACTGCTATAATAGAATATGTGGTAACCAATTACAACCAAGTACTTGTGACAACGTCACGAGCAAATATAAATTTTACCTTGCCTTGGAAAATTCCAGGTGTAAAGATTATGTGACCGAAAAATACTGGGGGTCATTAAAGAGAGAACATATTCCAATTGTCAACTGGGATTTGAACACAGTGAATGAAAACATCCCGATACCAGGTTCATATATTAGCATAAGTGATTTCAAAGATGCAAAAGGTCTAGCGGATTACATTAAACGTGTTAGCAAAAACGAAACGTTGTACAACAGTTATTTTGAGTGGAAGAACAAGTATAAAGTGGCCACTTCCTGTACATCTTGCCGGGCTTGCAAGGCTTTACACGAGGGTCGACATCGGCAGGTGATAATAGACCTGGATGGCTGGGTGCGTGATGACGTGTGTAGCAAAGTAGAGGTAAGGTATTCAAAGTCGACATACTTGCCAGCTACCCTTCTACGTAGCGTGGTTTTGCGACCCTTGTATTTAGAGTAAGTCTAAAGGATTAGGTCGGGAAGCAGACGCTACCCACATGCTGGATGAGTGAAATCGTCGCCTTGATATATTGTGAAAATACATCTTTCAGCATTAACTCTTGTCTACGCACGAACAGGTCTTTTATTTTTGCGCCACTGTTAATGTACATTGTGACGTATTTCTGCTACTATTTGTACGCTACAGGTCATTTACCTAAATACTATTTTTAAGAGAATTTGCAGGTATGCCTTGTTTTTGTTTCCACGATTAAATTTTAAATATTAAATAGTTTTATCGTGAGCAATCTCTCAGCATTGCTTTTGCTTGTTAGCGTATTGATTTGTTGAAGATGTTACTAACTGGAGTATAAGCTTTGTTGGATGTTTGAGTTGCTGAAATATTTCGTCACGATACACGTAGAACATATATGTATTTGAATTATGCTTAATTATACTATTAAATCATTAGTTTTACTATTTAACCAACCGCTTTATTTTCTTTTTCAGTATCTTAGTAATCTGAGAACTAAGATCGATGAGTTTCTATTTTGGAAGATTGGGGTGTGATAAAGGCTGTACAGTCCGTGATTTGAAGTTCTGAAGGTTGAAGTTTTTTAAACAATACAGTAGCCATCAATAATCAAAGTACAATGATCGTGAAGGAACGGAATTTGTGTTCTTTAGGAAGCCTGTCACTTGCCATAGATTTTTTCAACCTTAAAATTGAAGGTTTTACCAGTTTATCGGAGTTGAATGGTTCAGTCGGAAAAGTAACACACGAACAAGGAAGGCAATATGCATCAGACCTCAAATTTTCGGAAAGTCGGATGTCCAGAGTCAATATTAATACGTGGAGTCCTGTATGGCTGGTCAGTCTAGTAGAGAATGAATGCATTATACAGAACATATTGTAAAAGGCTTTTTTGTCAGATTCATTTGTTAAAATATTACGTACAGTGTTGAACAGATCTATATTAAAAAAAACCCGCCATTTTGAAGGACTTGTTTTTTCGAAATATAAGTTTAGAAACACACTGCGTAATTCAGTCTTACTTTAAGTTTTATTATCAAATGTGTCATGTCAAAGTGTAACCATTATACATGTACATATCTTTACCTTCCTGATAATTATGTGTACATAATAAATAATAGTATAATTGCTTTTTACTGGTATATTGCGTAACTGAATTCGTTAATTGTTTAACACTAATATTGAGTCCTTTAATGTTGAAGAAATCCCAAGACTCATGACCCCTGAAGTAGACATAGTGAACATGTTTGCGATACCTAAGATTTAATTTGACCAACTTGTGTAAGCAAACACAATGAGGTAGTTCTGAAGAGTGTTTAACTACTGGCCTAATAATATCATAAGCCGTGAATCAATATTTACATAACATTACACAGTGCAGGTAAAACATTCCATAATCAAAAACAAGACATTCTTATCATTTATAAAATCGATCTTTATTGCAAAAATAGAAGCATGTTTTAATAACAAACTGGATTTTTTTACACTATATACATATTTGTATCAATGCCACAAAATCGCCCATACACAAGTCAAACAAAGTCTGTTTGGTTGATTCGCGACAGTGCAAATCTATTTGCAAATGACACTTGAAACACTATTGACGTGATTTTATTTTTCTTACTTCTTTTGTAATGAAATAAAATGAAATAGAATGAAATAGCCAAAAAAGAAATAAAGATAAAATAAACAAAATAAACAAAAAAAATGAAATAAAGTATGAAATAGCAAAGATATAAACAAGTAAATCGCTCTAATTGTTAGAGACGAAACGATTTTAGTGCGAAACTTGTCAAATTAGAATACATGATTATATAGATAATAAATACAACATTTGAAACTAAAATCACATCGCGAAAGCAAGCAAGGTAAAATATGAAAACTTAACACCGGAACAGTCTGATTAGAAAAACATAAAAGCAACTATGAATAAACCATCTAAATGTATCGATCTCTGCTTTAAGCTTATAAAATCAAACATGTTACCACGAAACTCTTATTTTAAATATAAAAAAATACAGACAAACACACGCACTCTTTGGCAAACGCATAACACATTTTGCATAACGAATGCATATACTTTCGTTTCCAACAAAATGTCATGTTCATTTATTGTCATTTCAAATTTGCCCCCATAAACAAGGGCAGCACATTTTCTATGGCAAATTATAACGTCATAAATTATTTTATGACGTAGTTACAAAGCATTTGTTTGTGCCACTGGCAATACAAGTACATCATACTGTATTAAACAATAGCTGATATGTATTTTTTATGCTGGTTTATACTTCAAAGTAACAGTTTTATTCACAAAGCTCTAATACTGCATAAAATCATAACAAAATATTTAGCAAAAATTGGCCATGGAGAAGCCACAGATAACTCTTGGGTTCTTTTATTACTAGTATAATCTAAACAAAGCACAAATACTTGCCAGTACTACTGCTGTACAGAAATCACAGATGTATTAACTATTGGTCATTTCTGAAACTACATTAAACTAATATATTTGTGCATTATTATATTGAGTCCGTTTCATCTGAATTTTTCAATACCACAAAGGAAAAAAGTGGATTCATATCCTCTTTTTAGTGTCATCCTCAGTAACGACAACATGACGTCGTATTCGTACTTTTACATTTTTTTATTCTATGTCATTTTAGGCAATCATGTGCTTTATATATATACATATATACTTTGAACTAAGTGGCTCAGATTATGTCTTAATACAACCATTATGACTCAAATATAACAATCTATTATGCATTTCATAGTTTTTTTTATAGTTTTTTTGAAAGCAAAATGAAAAGATATGGAATATACCATTCTGTGTGGAAAATAAAATGAAACAGCTAGCTCAAACATTTATTTTAACTTTACAAAATAAAATACACAAAATTTGTAAAACTATAAATTAAAGCTAAAGTTTCTTCTTGAAAGACAGTGAAGTCAAACTTTTTTGACTCGATCAGTTGTTACGCCACAAGACAAATCTTCAACACCAATAACAGAAATAACCACTCGACACGAAAGGCCTTTTTTAATGTTTTTTTTTCTTATTCAATCTCATAAATTAGAAAAAAATACACAAATGCTCGTAACCCCTTAAAGTCTTACAGTTCCTGTCTCGGCAGTGCAACATAAGAACACCTAGCAAGCGAAATGCTGGTTAACATAGATTGTTTGCCTAGCACCGTTGAGGTTCGTCGTTAGGGTGTTCCCCACCCACATTACCAGACAAGGCATTTCTTTGCAGGGTTGTATTTGGAGACGTAAGAGCACTTGAATACGTCCTGGAATGATAATGAATTCGACAAGGCACCTTGGATCCTGAAATATAAATGAATGTTTTCAAAGCTAACAGGACGGAAATGTTAAAAATCGGAAATAATGAAATTTAAGCAAATTTTAGGGTTAATTAAAGGAATATTGTCAACAGGTTCGTAAAATGAATAAAGATGTAATAGATTTTGCTCAAATGTAAATGTATTTGCAATCACTTTTGGAGGAAATCAACCGGAAATAGGTAGGAAGTACCTGTATGGTCCGGGGCTGTGGGTATCCCTCAGTAAGAAATCTTCTATCCCGGAATCTGTCCATTTTGAGCAATATAACTAAAATACAAAATGTATATGATTATAAAATTATGTATATAGTGTCAGAAATTACTATGACTTATTCATGTTTTTTTTTCATTTCACTGTGACAATGTCTGGTGTATAGTAGAATGATAAAAATATTGAATGATGCATAATGGTAAGGAATCGCATTCAGATGTTGCAACTTCAACAGCCGCTAAAACATGTACACCTCCTGAGGAATTTAAACCTGAGGACTTTAAACTTTTAAGGAATTTAAATCTTTGGGGGAATTTAAACTTAACCTTTAGCGAATTTAAACTAAACCTTTGGTGAATTTAAATCTTTGGAGAATTTAAACCTTTGGTGAATTTAAACCGTTTGGGGATTTTAAACCTTTGGACAATTTTAACCTTTGGACAATTTAAACCGTCGGGGAATTCAAACCTTTGGGCAATTTAAACCTTTGGGTAATTTAAACCTTGGGTAGGATTTAAACCTTTGGGGAATTTAAAAATTGGGGGGAATTTAAGCCTTATGCGAATTTTAATCTTTGGGAAATTTAAACATTTGGGAATTTAACCTTTGAGGGATTTAAACCTTTGGGGACTTAACCTTTGAGGAATTTAAACCTTACAAGGCCGCCTGAAGGATAGCTGAATCCCCTTCCGCAGCAGACATAAATATGTCCTTCTTGACCTTTAACGAACCATGACCTTGATGTTGTGCCATGCATATTATAAGCACATAGTCTCATGATATTTGTGCCAAGTCATTTAAAATCTTCTATAAAGTCAAAAAGTTAAGCCTTGACCTTGATCGGTAGCAAACTGGATGTTGGGTTCTGCACATCGTGTCATAGTGGTGATCATTTGTGCAAAGTATTAAAAAAACTTTTTCGAATGCCAAGTTAGTAAGTTATAGAGCAGACGTGAAATGTGGATATTTGACCTTTAACTGTGACCATTACCTTGTGGGAAGCAACCCAATTATTGCGCTCTGCACATCGTCTCATAATGGTGATCACTTGTGCCAAGTTATTTCAAAAATTTTCCAGCGGTTTAAAAGTTATTGAGCGGACACGAAATGTAGACTTTTAACACTTGACCTTTAAGTGTGACCTTGACCTTGGGGGTAACAACCCAATTATTGTGCTCTGCACATCGTCTTATAATGTTGATCACTTGTGCCAAGCTATTTCCAAACATTTTCAGCGGTTTAAAAGTTATGGAGCAGACACGAAATGTAGACTTTTTAACACTTGACCTTTAAGTGTTACCTTGACCTTGGGGGTAGCAACCCAATAATTGCGCTCTGCACATTGTCTTATAATGGTGATCACTTGTGCCAAATTATTCAAAAAAAATTTCAGCGGTTTAAAAATTATGGAGCGGACACGAAAGTGTTACGGACGGACAGACGGACGGACGGACGGACGGACGGAGGGAGGGACGGACGGACTGACAGACGGAGGCCATTCCTATAATCCCCTCCCCGCTTTGCGGAAGGGGATTAATAACCGAAAGAACTAGTTAGAATATAAAGCTTCAATATAAATACTGAAATTCATTATTAATTAGTTAAAGCATATCTAGGTACCTGAGCAAAGCTGACGTAGAATATTTGTCTGTTGGTCAAGGTCACTCCTGGTATTGGCTCCTCCTGTCCATTCTCCTTCAACCATAACTCATATGCCTTTAATATACACATACAAAAAGGCTGAATTGTAGAATTATGTTTTATATAACGACACTGATGAAGAGTAAAGAAATATTGAGTTCTTCATAAAAAAATAGCCATCTGATATCTACAATACAACGGACACATTGAGCACGGGTGTCTCTCCCAATCTCACGGTCTAATAAAGAGAAGTTGACATTTTATTTAATTTAACTTAACATTTTTACCAATGCGGGCACGTGTTAATTTTCAATTATTGAAATAATCCATTCTATAGTATCTTGTTAACTTAAATATCTAAAGTCATTACCAAATTTCTTAAATATCCAAGTTAAGCCACATTTTTAAAATATCGTAACAACTATTATGAAACTGGTCAAAATAAGGTCTTATTTGTATTAAATTTAACGAAAAAAGGTTGTATAAAACATTACAAACACCTGTACAGGTATTTCATCTGACAAAAAAATCTTCTAGATGAAGCAAGTTTTAGTGTTAGCTTTACCTCGTGACCACTGAGTAAATCTGAACTTAAGATGCTTTGTTATTTTTATTTTATTTTGGAAGAAGCAAACATGACATGGCACTGACAAAATGTATGATACGATACATGTACATAAACACAACAGTAACAAAAATTAATGTCATGACATGAAACAATTGAAAACCATGTAATGACCACCAATACTAGGGATAACACAAAAAAGAGAAAATGATTTTTCTTAATGACACACCATTACAGGCAAAAGACTTCCTTCCAAAGCTGTCTACCTTTGGTAAACTTAAACGCCCTGTGTCCTTAGTGTAAAAAGTGTAATTACTTCCTGCATGTGGTAAGGAGTGAACAGATACTCTAGACCTTGTACAGCGATCATGTACACACGCTAGTGGTACAATATGCTCTTTGAGATAATTAGGAGCTACACCAGTCTTAATTTTGTTGAAATGACAGACAGTTCTCTGATCAACTCTTCTGGGCACCGATTAAGAGTGTTCAATTCCCTAGATCCAGTATGAGCCCTGCTATCCAGGTTTAATACAAATTGGGCTTATCTATTCTGAAGCCTGCTTAAATCAGCACTGCCCACAGGGTAAAGCCCAAACAAAATGAAAAGCTCCTATACTTACGATATGAGCCGCTCTGAGACCACCATTATCAGCAATATTCTCCTCGAGTGTTTGCTCTCCATTTATCTAGAAATAAAAATAAACGCATTAAAACACAAAGTATTTGGTCACAAATTTATGTACAGGATAAAATTGTAGGCACTTAAAACCCCTAACCTTGCTGTAGACTACTCAAAAGTTTTGCTCTGTAATATTTTAAGAAGCTTTTTCATACTCATTCAATTAAAATGACAAATTTAATTATTTTTTTCACATTCTAGCCACATTTTGTTTCTAGATTATTAGTTAATATCACATTTCTTTAAAAGCGCAGGCTCTCTAAAGTCAATAAATTTTGTACTCTGAAATCGTTTTGTATAAAATTTCTAACGGTTGGAAAAACTTAAAACTAATGTATTATTTGAAAGTCATTTAATTAACCTTTTACAACGAAATGATCGTCGCCTTAAATTATCAAATACTTATTTCAGATGCCAAGAAAACCGTAACTGTTTGTTAAATTTACAACAGATACCTACAATAACCAACAAACAAGAAAACATACCGTATGATTATTAATTTTGAAATGATCATACTGGTCTTTCATACATGTAGTTGTCTCGTTAAACTGTCTTGCTGTCACAGGATCCCACCAATCTCTGAGCACACCTGAACCATCATACTGTCTTCCTGCAGAACAAAAATACTGGCTAAGAATGTTAACAATGCACGTATTCTTTCTGGAATCCAACAACCAAACAATAATGTATACTTTATTTTGAAACGATAATTACGTATAGTTTGAAAACTAACTCCTAATTATTATGAAGTAAAACATTGGTGACCTCACACAAAGGAGGCCAATATGACATCACCAAAGAGTAGTTGTGTGACCAGAACACAGTTTCTTAAGTGCAATCACTGCAGATATGCTGTCATTGTGTTTGCTTAGTTTTCACCGGAAGATATTCAAATAAGCATATCATTTATTTGTTTCAAGCAACGTTTTCCCCGATTTATTTTTTCAAGCTGGTTCCGACTAACTTCGTCACTAATTGCCCACTTATCATAAAACTTAATGTATGTCACAATCGAAGACCGACTATTCGTTCCATTCTTGTGAAAACTTAGGTTTTGTTTTCGTTTTGCTCGTACAGAAAGCATTTCTGAAACAGATCTCACTGAACGGCTCAATCATGAAAGATAACTGAAATAAAACTACCAACCTATGACGTCAAAAGCGTGCGTTATTTCGTGACCAATTAAGGACCCGATGGCACCGAAATTTAAGGCACTGAAATAAGTTGAGATAAATGTGATTATATATATAACAGCTAATAAATTCTTTTAGAACACAGTATTATTTTTCATATTATAAGTGTTGATACCAAATAACTTCAAACTCTAATAGCATATTTTTTCAAGAAATATTCCATGACATCCAATATAGGCATTCATGAATAACAAAATTGCTGACCGGAACAATGATAAATGTATTTTAACGAAAAATTACCTTTCCAGTTAAGTGTGACCTTTAACTTTAAGCTACAAATCTAGGATTGTCTCAATTTTCAACACATTTACCCATTAACTATTTCAAAATCCATCTATGAATAACAAAAATTATCCACAACACGACTATCTATTCACAACCATATCACGACTTTTGACAAACAAGTGTGACCTTGACATCTGAGGTGGATGCCTGATTCTTGCGTGCGACACGTTTTCATCATGTCTAAGACACTTATGCCAAGTCATCTTAAAATCCACCCAGGGATGTCAGAATTGTTGACCGGACACGACCATCAATGCACTTTAATGAAATATTCATATCATGACTTCGACGTACAAGTGTGACCTTGACCTCTGAGCTGGACACACGATTCTTGCGCGCGACACGTCGTCATCATGTCAAACACATTAATTCCAAGTCATTTTAAAATATATCCAGGAATGACAGAATTGTTTACCGGACACTCCATCGTCTCAATGTGCCACACATTGATGCAAAATTATTTCAAAATCCATCCATGACTGACAAAGTTAAGGACCGGAAAAAAAGCGAACAGACAGTCAGACTGACAGAAAGACGGACGGAAAGACAATTAAAAAACGATATGCCTCCCTTCAGAGGCATAAAAACAACAAAAGAATAAATTTGAACTGTCGTTACTGAATTGTGACAGAGCATGATAAAACCCCTTTTCATATTTTGACAAGCAAGTCCTCGTTATAAATACTTCCCTGCAGTAACTTATGAGTGATTGTCTTTCATTCTGTTACTTTTTGATATTCAACTTTTGCAAAACTAGATCTTTAAAAATACAGATTGACTATTTTTTGTAAGAATTTTTTCGATAAAGATACTATATATCGTAATAAACGGTACCAGTACGATTTGCGGTACATCAACAGTTTGGATGGCATGAAAACTATGTATACCTCTTTTCACATCACACTATCATGTGGTGTATATCAGCATTATATGATTATTCTATTTTTATGATTATAAGTGGAAGCAGTCAATTCACGGGACTGTATTATTTGTCACAGTTGAAGGATGTGCATACCTTGGACCTTCATTGCTGTATATAGGTAGGTGAAAGAGGGCTATAGGAAAGTGTATGTCATTTCGGACAGGTGAATAATCGGAGTCAACTGTAATCGGCGGATTCAACCAACTGAAATATATACAAAAATATACAATTAATATATAAAATAACATCATTAAAGTTACAGATTGCAGTTCCCGAAAGTACTTTAAGTACTGAAGACTAAAACAATTTGTACAGACTGTTTGTAAAATGTTTCTCTATTCTGTTAAGATTCTGAATACCCACTGTATTTCTGACGTTACGTCAAAACTTGTTGGTAAAAACAGTGAAAACTTATTAACAGTACCTAAAACTGACAACTTACACTTAACCTGAAAACTAGACGATAAAAAGTGTTTCTGTCAATACATACACACTACAGGACAGTTTAAGACACTAACTCTACACACATCAATGTTTATAATCTGAACGATCTGAATTAGAATTAGGCAGTAGTCCTTTATCAATTACCTGCTATGTCTGTCAAAATACTCATTTAAACTTTTAACCATGTTTTGGATTGTAAACGTACGCCAGTTAAGTAAATTTCTAAACCAGTCCGAGCCAACAGAGAGCTGAAATATATCAGTTAAAGTTTAATTTATATACGTGTTATAATGATAACATAATAACATGATATAACATATTATTTCATGTCTCCCAGTGTTTTATTGTAAAATATCAGGTGATTGTATTCTGATAAACCACTAGTGAAATTTACAAAACATAATGTGCCGGACTACTTTTTTCCCCTCACTGCACCCCAATTACAAAAAATCACAGTTCGACCGGCATATAAATGTATCCGCATGATAGAATCAGATGACAGTGATTGAATTTTTAATAAAACACTTAATTAAATCCAGATGAATATGAAAACACTTTTTATTTTGTTCAGTTATCGTTTAAAAAGCTTAGTGGACCAGAACGCGATTTTACTGCTAAAGAAACTGTAAACAATATGGCGGACATTTCAATTTTGCGTCATGTCCTGACGCGGAGGAATATATTTCATTGATGTATTTGCAGTTTCTGTACTATTTCGTTAATACTAAAAATGTTTTGTTAAAATGCTATTTTTGTGCTTATGAGTGAAGAAATAAACACTGAAAGCCCAGATTTTCTTTATTTTTTATGGAATTTCTTGGAACTACTTTGAATAGCGTCTCGCACGTGCAGACATAGTAAATATTGGGGTGCACCACGGGTGGATAAGATGTTCGTGTTATCACTGTTTTACCTTTTTTTCCGAAATAACACTGAAAAACATGAAATAAATAGAATATTTGATTTTTTTCAGTGTGTGATCGAAATTTATTTCACTTGTGACCATCAGATTTTTAATATTTTCCCTCGTGGCTAGGCCACTCGTGAAAATATAAAAATCTGATGGTCACTCGTGAAATAAATTTTCGATCACACACTGAAAAAATCAAATATCCTCTATATAACAAGGTATAACATAATAACATGACATTTATTCTCTCTAAAACAGAATTAATTTCTTTTTAGATCAAATTAATTGTAAAATATAGACAACAAAATGAATAATGTTGATATAATAATATTAATGGTTTTCAGAATGAGGCAAATTAATTTGATAGTATTTTTTTTCTATATATAAAGTAAAACTAATATTCTTTTAACAAAAAATGAGTTATGTTTCATGAAATTTCTATGATAGCTGATAATAAATAATCAAGTGTTTACAATATCAGTTTAATGTTTTAATACTATAAGGATAATTGTTATACTAACCTGTTCATAATATTGGTCGAGAAATGTTGTGTTCAGGATAAAAGACGGATAACTAACTTTCTCTATCATTTCATCAATCTGCAAGATTTATTATCATATTTATATACATTTTAATAAAAGCTGGAATATTGCACGATTAAAGAAGTGTTTTTAACATACTGTCTTCGGTTACAAAAGAACAATATATCCTATATGCTGTGTTGTTTTTTGAATGCACAATTTTAATTGTGATGGCAAAAAATACAAATACAAATATCCCGTGACATAGGTACGCATTAGCAGAGTAACTTTGAAGGTAATACAATGACGGTACAAAGTCACTCTAAATTTTAAAAGCAAAACTGCAAACAAAATCCTAGCTGTCAATACAGAAGGGTGACTTTGAACGTATATATTCTGATAACACAAGAAGAAAATAATGTTACATCAATCATTTTTGCTGAAGTGCCTTGTAACACTAAACAGCCATGATTTTTTATTTGATTTTTTTACAAGTCAGAGTAAATTAATAAACACAAATATAACACTAAAATCCTAAACTGGGATAAAATGTTTCCTTGTAAGATTAATTCGTGCTACAAAGTATCATCAGTGACAACAAGCGTAGATAGATGAGAAACAGTATTAGATTAGCAGCCGAGTAATACAATTATCTCACAGAAATAACTGGAAGTTTTACACTAAGTGGGTGTAAGTACTTCTCACTGTCTAAAAATAGCAGTCACGTGATAGATACAGTTGCTGTAACAGACGACAAGACGGTGTCGTCACAAATTGTAAGATTATACAACTTGAATATTTATGTACAATGCAAAAAATGTATGCAAAAAATAAATAAAAATAAAAAAAAAACAGTCAAATAACGAATGATAGGAAGGTACGGAAGAAGCTGCTGATAATGTTGTTGTTGTTGTTGACATCTTGTATTACAGTTGATATGCGGGCTGAACATAAGACTGTTTATGCTGCATTTCAGTACTTTTAAGTTTTATTTATTATTGAATTGATCACTTTTCACTAAGACCAGTCAAGATGGTCGGAACACCAAATCTAACACTACCTCTATGGGCTATGAACAGCTTTTTAAAAAGCGTGAGAGAAAAGGTACTAGTATATACAAGTTTCGCAAAATAAATTTCTTATTTATTTCGTTAATCCCGAGGAGTAAATATCTAACGATATACCAATGCGTAAATAATTAAGTATCCGACGGACTTTTTTATGTAGTATTCTGAAGTAGTGATTCTCATTGATAAAATTCATGGGATTTCATAGTAATTTTTGTGATCTTTAAAATTTTGTTGCACTCGATATTACAAATAAGTTGAAATAAACACTATAATTTTCTCTTAAGATTTTCTCAATTTTCTCTATTAAATTACAGTTGTATGAAAAAAGCGGTAATTTTCTTTAAACTGAAAGAATTATATGCACATGTTCTTCCCGAGAAGCGTTGAAATAATGCACTCGCGAGGTCGCACAGTCAATATATTATTAAACTCATACAGTTATTGGTTTAATCTAAGTCTGAACTGAACTGAACTGATGTACGACAACAGAGACAATTTCGACGACTTGATAGACAGACGGACGATTTAGATGACGATGAGTTACGCCGACGGTACAGGTCTGATGCAGCCAACTGAGACTGACTTGAGACCATACTCGCTAACCGATGAGAATCGTTCTTAAGGTCTTTTAATCTCCATTTACAATAACAAACATAAAGTTGTACAGATATTTACCTTGCCAGCGGCATGCTGTTTTGTCTTGGAGTCCATCCATATCTTACGCAGTAGGTAATCCTTGAAAGCTTTCTTCACGTAATCAACCAGACCCTTAATCTGAAATAACACAAAGGTACTTCTTTGTAGGTCTTGAACCTTTTATAAGCGTCTTTAACTTAATTCTCAGACATTAACACAACATTACAGATATAACTAAAGTTTATAAAAGTTTATCCTGTTTTTGGACAACCCACAGAATAATAAATAGTACATCATTATAATAATAATCTGACTGGTGTAGCATTTTTGCAAATAAATTTGCCTTTTGTTAGATTACCAAAAATATCTGGCCAATGTAACTCGACTTAAAACTAATCCTTAAAGTTTATTTGAAATCAAGCAAAATTTTAACAAAAGACATTGTGCAAATATAAGAAAAAAGGAACAGTTTCTATTGTATGCACAAACCAAAAAAAAAACGTTGCTTGAATAATAATAATAATAATACTTACAATAGTAATAGTTATAATAAAAACAATAATGATAATAATAATGATAAGATAATAACAAACATCTGTTTCATGTACAATTGCAGTCTTTAAGCCTCGACATTTCTTCTAATCTAGCAAGAGTAACCAAATGATCTAAGCACAAGAACTTGCTACAACATGCAAAAGTTATCTGCTTAAAGGTAGAGTCATTCTCTGAATACCCTCATATTCAGAAATACATTGTATATCCGACTGCATGATTTTCCCGCTTAAAGTTTTCAAGCAGAAGACAAGGTTTTGCTTTGCGACAGGGTTCAAGCATACAGACCTTTCTGACACGGTCAACATCCTACGCAGGTAAAAGGCAAAGTATAAACACTAAAGTTAACAAGTTTACAAGCCAAAAATAAATTTATATGAGAAGAAAAATGGTAAAGAAAGAAAAGATAAAGGTACAATTTAGCTACCTTTTATATGTGCGTGTATGTCTTCCAGATTAAATATACATTTCTACAAGATTATATGTGGATTCTACAAGGATATTTTTTGAGAGAGAGAGCTTCTATAGAATATGCATTTTCATAGAAAGTCACATTCACTCTAACTATTCAACAAAATATGATAAAAAGGTTAAAGATTCTCCTTTAATAAACAGATAAAATAAAGTTTTTATTTCAACTCATGCAAACACTTTCACTCTTTCCTAATATGAGAACATTCACTAAAATCATTGTAAACCACGTGAAATAGCTTTCACTCTACTGAAAGGAAATTCACATTGATGCAGATCTAGTTATCTCCCAAGAGTTGGAGAAATTTAAGTAAGTGCAAAGGAAAACTATATGTGTTCAGAATGCGTACTAGAAAAGCTAAAAATAGAACGGGGCTTAAAGTTTACCCTTGACATTGATTTGTCTACTGAAGTAGCATTGACGTATATTGCTCCGGTCGCCAATCCGAGCGCTTTATTTGTGTAGAAGGTGCATCGTCTCCAGTGTTCTCCTTCCATGTCTACTTCTAAAAATAAACATACACGCATGCGCAGTTTTATCAATTTGATTTATTGATAGATGATCAGTGTGAATGCTTGGGATCACAATTACGAAAATACTGTTAGTAAAAGTTTCACTTACAATAAACAGTGGTTATTGTAAATTCTGCTACATTCATTCAGCTGCAAATCTTTTTAAAAGAACTGCTTTAAATTTAATAAAATCACTTTAACTATTGAAATCTTTGTCGCTATATTAAAAAAAAATCAAGAACAAAATAACCAAAGAAAAAAATCAGTTAAACCTCTTTAAAATAAAGAATCGAATCTTACTCTGACATAGTCATAAATACTAGCAGTTTTATATACAATATAGAATTTCGGCCATTGTTATTTCAAACCCTTCTATCTATACCATACCTTTATCCGGGTCTATGGTCGGATCAAATGTGCTGATGTCAAAGTACGCAAACATTGACCTTGCCATGCTCATCACAATGTACTGTTTGAGAAGGCTGCAATGATTAAATTTTCAAAGAACTTTATAAAAAGCAATATTGACATCTTGAACAATTGCTTCTCTGATCTTATGGAGAACATGAAGTATAAATCTCTGATTGACTTTGGCGTAAGTTTACGTAGTTTTACCATTTGTATCTTTAACATGTTTAAAGGAATATCAAGTATACAGTAAAGGAATATTTCCAACACTACACAACTGTTTCCGAAAAAAGCCACATTTAATAATATTTTCTTTTATGTTCCGTAATGCAACAGTCTGTGTGTATTAAACGCTTGAAAGATAATACTCAGTCTGCGTGTATCAAACGCTTGAAAGATAATACTAAGTCTTTGTGTAATAAACGCCTGAAAGATAATACTCAGTCTGTGTGTATCAAACACTTGAAAATTATACTGGCATGTTTCTTGGAAGTTTTAAGATGAGAGCCTTATAGTTATACCTTTGATATTCCTTACCAACAGTCTCTTTTGTTTGATCAATATAGAAAATGAACAAGCACTGCATTCATGCATCGTTCAATTAATTTTCAATAAAGTACCTTTTGAACTATGACTCAAAATGTTTGGATTCATTTGAAAGATTAATTCGTTATTTTCTGAAATCCAGTCAAAGGTTAACTCAAACAAGAAAGTATTATACTGGCAGACTTGATACTCTGACGTACCCAACTAATGTAGTGTTTTGTTTGTACTCTTGAATAATCGTGCAGACTTCCATCAGCGCTCTCTCATGTAACACTATCACTTCAGTGTCGTCTGTTACTCTTTTGGAAGCTGTTCCCATTAAACCATTTAGATAAGTAGTCCAATGTATCTAAACAAGTAAAAAACATAGTGAAACAGCTTAAAAGACCAGTAAGTAAAAATATACCTACTCTCAAACCATGTAGGCCATATTACTTTCTTTACAAACTTACCTGTTATACACTATATTCGACTTCAAAATTCTCAGATATATAGAGGATATTTGTTTGTTTTTGTGGAAGATGAGAATTTATTTCATCGAGTGAACACCATATGTGATATTTTCACGAGTGGCGCAGCCACGAGTGAAAATATAAACATATGGTGTTCACGAGATGAAATAAATTCCCATCTTCCACTAAAAAACAAACAAATTTTCTTTTTATTTTATGCCAACACGTCAAAAATGAGTATTTTATGACATTTTTACTCAGGGCCTTCAATAAATTCCCCATGGTGAGCCCCAAATCAGTTAATGCGTACTCTGGTCAAACCGCACAAAAAAGTGCAGACAATCTCCAATACATATGATAACTTTACTTCTGCTGAAATAAACTGAATACACTTTCATCAAATAACATTTATTTTTCTCTACACAGTTTATCAATATTTATTGAATTTTAGCCATACATACTTTAATTAAAAAAGCGGATTAATACCGAGTAATATTCAATCAATTGAATTGAAAGTCGGCCATATTGGATATTGTCCATGTGAGTTATGTAAACAAATCAGACATTTTAAATAATTTATGGTGAATTTCATCATTGTTCACAACTAGTTAGGCTCAAGAATTCAATATTATAACTGGATTTAACAAGGTAAATAAATTTCACTTGCTGTCACTGTCTGAAATACAGCGGATTCTCTTGTATTTACGTGATAAAAAAGTAGTTCCGGCACAAACAGTGGATTATCAAAATGGTAATTTCACTGATTCAAAACAGTGGATTATCACTTTTATCTCACTGATATTTCCCTATATTTCATTGGTAGGCATACAATAAAATCTCTTTCTTTAGTCTTTAAATTATTATTGGCAAATGATTCAGTTTTCTAGGTAGATACTGTATGTACATAGAAAACTGAATCATTTGCAAAAATATATGAATATCAGCCAATAGCATACAATTTTATCTCAAATTCATAACGTGTCACCATAAAGTATTTAGATTAAAAAAATACAACTTAATGTTTTGAGGAAACTAACTTACCATATTTCCACATTTAGACTGAAGTGTCCTCACAGACATGGCGTTGTAGGCCTGTGACCGATTGTGAATATGTAAATCAATATCGTGGGCCTGTAAGAAAAGACACATGTTATGCAATATGGTCAAATAAGGTCAAAACATTTATGACTACAATTTCTTCTGTTTTAAGGAAACAGATACTCTAAGTGAAAATCATTTCATAAACCATCTACTTTTCAGGATTAAAAAATGTCACTGGTGATAGAAAATAGAAGTACATGAACATTACTGTGGTCTCTGAGTGACATTACAGAGAACTAATTTCTTTTATCTATAAACCATAAAAATGTTCTTCTAGGGTACACCATTACCACTGAAAAACAAACAAACCGATGATCAGTCTAAAGGAATCAGACTTTTAAACCCTAAAAAGCAAGACTAGATCTTGTCCATTCACAATTTGGAATTGATACGAAACTTACGAGAGATAGTTTCTTCTCGAGAACAAGAAGTTCTTCAGCTATACTGTCGGCTTCAGCTTTGCTCTTGTCCCACAGTGTTTGTAGTAACAGTGATGTCTCCCTCAGGTAATCCTTCACCAGCTGGTCATACCAAAACAATACTTGTTACATACAGGCAAGGTATAACGAAAAGACACTTTTACATATACATTTATAAAAAAGGATCATCATACATCATACATCGCCATTTTACTTCGTAATTTTGGTTTTAAAAAGCTGAAAAGGTAATAAATAAATCTTAATCAGTATATATGCTACCTTAAGATTCAACTTTATAATCTGGAAGAAAATGTGCATTTTTACATTATTTCGATATTGCTTGATAAATCAATCGTTCGATGTTTCATAGAAAGGATCTGTACAATAAGATAAAAACGCAATCATTTTTTTGAGCTACTTACTTCGGATAAGTTGTGTACTGGGTGTGGGTGGGTATCTTTTATATGTGGTATCTTCGTTGTTGTTGTTGTGCTTACAGTCGATGTCTCCTTGGTCACATAAGTTGTATTGCTTGAACCTGTTCCGTTCATTATTACAGTTGTGTTTGCTCCAGCTGTAGTTGACTCGACGTCTGTTCCAGAGCTATACAACAGATTCAAACCAATCTCAGAAAAATACAGGGTTCAACAGGCAGTTGTCATAAATATCAACCAGGAACCTTTTACCTAGCTCTCTTGTTAGATTTGGACTGACTTACTGAACAAATATGCAAATTTACATTAATCTTACTAAATTATTAGAAAACAAAGATAAGCAAACAAACCTTGACCAGACTGTTTGGATCAGAATAGATTGTACTGCTCCCAAAGGCAAGAATGAATACCACCAGGTGGTTGCATCCTAGTGATAACAAAAATGTTTAACAAGAACTTTAATGTAAATTCCTTTGTTTTTTTCAGCTCAGATAAATTTAACCTTCGGCTGTTCTCAGTATTTATCTATTCATGACACATTTACTCGATTTAAACACGTCATACCTGGTTTCATTTCTGTCTGTATTGTTTGCACTTCTCTCATGCAGTAAAGTTTTCTCCTCGGATTTGAAGATTCCGAATGGAAACGGAAAGGAAGCTGCCTCTATCTAAACATACATTACAACAGAAATAGATCAGTTACAGATCATTCGACCTTTTCAAATAATCCGTTTCAAAATTAATTTAATTCCAATTATCATATAAAGCCTGGGTTCCTCTAAAATATAGTGTACCGTATACCAGTGTGGCCGTCCCACGTGGTATAAGATGTCATTTAGGCTGTCCCAAGCAGCATTTTTTGCCTCGATTCGGAGAAGAAAACTGCTTTAAGTATTTTTATTTCTACATCGATTGAAAGGGGATATAGTGCCCTAATAATTCTTTTGTCAGATGTACAGTTCTTTTCAACACTCAGGAAATAAAAAGTTCGTTAAACTATGTTTGCTATCGTGAAAAGCGCATCAGTTTTCCCGGATGTTAGAAAATTCTCTAAATCTGACAAAAAATCATCAGGGCCAATGTGTAGGGCATAATTTTCCGCTTCGGATGCGCTATATACGATTAAAATTGGTGAAGAAATAAAATACTTACAGCAGTTTTCTCCTCCGAATCGAGGCAAAAAAATGTTGCTTGGGACAGCCTAAATGACATAATTTACGATATGGTATGGTCACAATGGTATACAAAGGGTAACTAAAACAAACACTTTACGTCCGTCTTTTGTGTGAAATTTTCTCAAATAACTTGTGATTGACTGTATATTATAAATTAATCCCATGTATTTATGCATTAGTCTTCAAACAAACATACACACTCTTCACCCTCATCTTACATAACGTTAATCCTATGTGTTTGAATGAACAAAATGTTATTTAATCCCATGCGTTCTGGAAAAAAAACTCATAAATCAATGGGTTCTTGTTGAAACATTACTTTTCAATATCGGTTCTGAACTTTCATTTATGATTGAAAATGCCTTGATTTTAATTCGTTTATGAAAATAAACGATTCGTAAGCTTATTGGCTATGACACTTTGAAAACGACACTGAATACTTGTAATCCTGTTTTCATGCATTCACATTAATTCTATATGAAATAATTCTGTATGATGGCAATAAACCTTTAATAACAAAACAAAACATACCTTTATGATATTTTGTATCGGATGCCTTTCATCTGGTCCGACCATGAGTTGGAACAATGGCCACGTGTTTAGTTTATGTACCTCAGACAGAATGTCCAGCAGGTTGAACACCTGACCATCCTTTGATATGTTGGCTAGAAGACTTTTGAAATCTTGTATGGTCTTCTTGCGGCCAATATTACCCTCGGCCATACAACTTCTGTGGAATGTACGTACTTTCTCTTGAGCAGAACTATGTAAGGTGTGAGATTCTGCAAACAGAATATTTTTTAAATGAATAAAAGAAGGAACGCATTAATGTTGAATGACAGAGTAAATAAAGACAAAACGAACAAAGGAAGAAAAACAACAAATAATTGTATATTTCCTAGACCCGGTATAGACTTAATAAAGGCATAAACGTGACGTTTCTGAACTTAAAAGATATTGTTTATGTTAGTGTAGACATTTAGTTATGATAGTGTAGACATTTAGTTATGATAGTGTAGACATTTAGTTATGATAGTGTAGACATTTAGTTATGATAGTGTAGACATTTAGTTATGATAGTGTAGACATTTAGTTATGATAGTGTAGACATTTAGAAACAATATTCTCCAGCTTTTTATGACTCCTAGATGCCGTTTTTTTATTAAAAAACAAAATTTCAACTCACCTATAAATTCTTTTAACATGTACATGTTTTTATATGACAACTCTTGAAATCTGTCCCAGATGGGATACCCTGGAGGTATAGGCGTCTCCTTGAGCCAGCCACCACAGGCATACTGGTGGAAATCTTCGCACGGGTCTGCCGACATGTCCATGGCACCCATCAGTGAACTTGCTGCCTTTAAACATCCCGTTGTTTCACATCTTTCAGGAACTGAAACGCATAAAATATGCCTCCGTGCAGAGCAAAAATTTTCTATTTTCTTGCTCAAGATAAACTGAACTTAAACCTAAAGTCGGCTTTCGTAACAGAAACAAAGACTACGCTTACTTCGAAATTATCGTGAAGATAATTCGCGCTGTTAAAAGGTACATTCTATTATCTTCAATGTTTTTACCTGTATCGGCTTCAAAATTAGAGAGTTCATATAAATTATGTTACTCGTTAGTGATTGGTTTCACTCCAGAGCGATGCTAAAATAACTTGTACCGCAATTCTTTTATGAAATTCATATGACTCAATATTAAAAGCCAATCTCTTACCTTTAACATCTTTTTTCTTGCCTATATGAGCTGCCAGAGCGATGATTATGATAACACAGATGATACTAAACCCTACAAGGACTTTCTCTGGCATGGTAAGCCGCCTCCTCCTCTTGCAAACATCACAGTTAAATATAGGTTCGTCCTCCTCATATTCTAGAAAATCTTCTTCCGATCCTGCACGACTGTCTTGAAATGGTGAATCTTCCATCTGAAAATAAAAAAGATTTCCCCTTGTAGATTAATTGCAAGATTCCTCGTCAGCAAACTTCCCGTTCAGTGTTGTGAGCGTCTTATACAATGTTGACAAGTGCGTACCTCGATAAAACACAACATATTATTTTACATACAAAAATATGGCAACAGTAGCATGGACAACACATTGCATGTAGATTTTAATGTCGTAAATTTACTCTCTAAAACTTTCACGGTCAAAAATTCACAAAGGTTAAATTCAATTCTTTAAGACGTTTATTCATTATCTTATCTGGCGATGTTTCAAACACACAAAAAGTAAATAAATTAGAGTTTTGAATTGCTACTAGTACTTTAACAAGTTTATGACGAAATGTAAATCCATATCATTTAGAAACAGTAGTGTTAAAGATTAGAGTAATTCCCACCATCAAAATACTGGGAAATAGGTCAGCTCAGAATAGACCAATATATCCCGTACATCCAGCACCACAAGAACACTAGAGATATTTGTGATATAAAAGAATCTCGCATTGTCTGAAGTGTCACTTCATGTGTAAAACGTCAGAGGGCAGCATGTATTACACGAGATGAGACGTGAAGAAGCAATAAATACGATCTCCAGGGTCCTATACATTGTACAGACATTGTACAGACATACATGAGCTACGTGGCAGATAGTCAATGTGCTGTATGGGTTGCCGCGATTACAAAGAATTTTATTGTCCCCAAGCTGTCGAATAAATCCGTTACCAAATAATTTTGTAAGTGATAAAGGGATGTCACTCTTCTTGTTCAGTGCCTGATTTATTCTTTTTTGTCATATTCATGTGAACCTCATTAAAACAAAATGGCTTAAATGTTAAAATAATATATGAAAATAATAAAGAACGTTGAACATTTCATTTTTTTCTAGAACTGTTGTGCCTATGCAGGCTTAACGTTATACTTAAGAACAAACATGGTTATAAAACAAAATAATTAAATTTGGAATAAGATTCGCATTCACTCATAGCATCTCTAATGTATCATTGGTAAATGCAACGTAGTGGTTTATCAGCTAAAGTAGCAAAGGGGGAATAAATACTCAATACAAACTATATATAAGCATAATATAGTATAAACGGGCACTACATGTCAGGTCTGTACTTTTTACAGTGTCAGCCCCCAGAAGGTAAAAAAGCATGATGCAAATATAGTATGCACCTAGTTTTAGAAGCTGTTAACATAAAAAATGGTTAGCACATGCATAATTTATTAGTAAAGTGTCAAACGGAACTATCTACGCTAGCGTTATGATGTTAGTTTTCCAAGAGCGTCTGCGTGAATCTGTATTAGTCAAACTCAGTCAAACGCTTGGGTAAGAGTACAAATGTTGCACCAGTAATTTACAATGTAACTTCGTTAACTTTAGCTGTCAAATATACAATTAGTAAATATATCTCAAGCTCAATACTTGAATTCTAAATTACCACAGTCGCCCAAGACAACTTGAAAAAATCTCGGCAATTTATGTCTTACTCTTCGTTTTTTTTCTGATCTGATTTTCGACAATCATTAAAAAAATCTCCGAATATACAATACTAGCAATATAAACTGAGAGGCGACAGAAAAAAAAACAAATACATAGATAATTTTCTGTCAAACAACCAATCTTACAAAGCTACTGGTGCAACAACTGCAATGAAATGCGGACTACCTCTCGACTACTGCGTCTTTTGAAAGAATCATAAGATGCATTTTTGAAATACTGAATCAGTCCTTTCTCTGACTCGCCGAAGTTGGTAGCAGCTGATTTCTTGTTCTTCCTGCCCTGTAAAATATGTCTCGGGAACTTTAAACTCATTCGTTTCAACAGAAATGTTTACAAATTCACAGATTTATATGATATTTCAAAAAAATGGCTGTCAGATAAATAATTCAATATTTTGTTAGGAGTTTCGTTGTCTTGAATACGCATCGTTTTGTTTATTTCCAAATATCAATTCATTTTATGTATTGATTTTATCAAATCGACTTGTCCATCGTTCAGTTTCGACAGAAGCATGAAAACATGGTGACTGAATAGTGAACAGTGCAGGGATCAAAATAAGACGGCACAGAGGATACCTATAGTCTGTCCTGATTGAAAAAAAAAGAAAAAGAAGAAAAAAAAAACAATTGCCGACAGCAGGACAAACTTTAACAGTACCTTGAGTTGCAAAATTCTAAAAATACTGCAGTGTAGAGATATGCGTTGAAATGATATAAAATATGCTACATACGTGAAAAATAATAAAAGATTTGACGTTCCATAAAAACATAACTATGGAAAAAAGAATGCACTGACATTGACCTGCAGAAAGGTATGATAACATATTTACAAAAATAACAAGGTCAGATTATGCTTATTTCTCAAACAACAACGCAAAAGTTAATATAAATGAACAAAAGGTGCACATAGAAATATATATTACATTAAAATGTCGTATATTAGAGCGTATATATGAAGCGTTGAGCTTATCTAAATAAAAGGGAACAGAAGCTGTGGAACTAGCAAGTGAGCAAAGCTCACTAGAATTTATGTTGATCAAGCAGTGTGTACAGTAAACGTTGACGTGTATAAAACCATGCCTAGAAACGTTTTGTACAGAGGAAAAAACTACAGTGCAAGCAGTACACAAGATACGTGCGTTATTTAGCTGAAGGTTATTATCATTTAGCAAAATGAGTAAAATAACGTAACATAATAAATCAAATAAAACTATGGAGAGACTGCACGTTTGAAACGACCATACAAGCTTAGAAAGCGAAACTAGCTAAGTAGCCGAAGATAATTTATGTAATATATTATATAATATATTATTAATTAACTATACAATATTAGGCGCATTTTACTACAAATGCAGGGCCAATATGAACTTCTCCACGCATTATTAACACAAAACTCGGCCTTTATGAAAAAACTCGGCTATTATGAGATTCGAGCCTTCTCATTGGCTGACCAGCTCGGCCATTATGAAACTGCTTCTATTCATTAGGCCTAAAGAAAAAAGTAGACATCTTGAATTTTCTGAACTGAAATTTAGATTCTTGTTTGATGAATTTTAATGTCAGATGTTTTTGAGATATCCTATAGTTGCAACATAATTTCGCGGAATAAGCATGGGTTAGGTTCCGGACGGGTTATATACAAATAATTATTACACCAGACGACACTTTTCCGGCAGCAAAATAACAATGAACGAAGTTGAGCGTATACTGATACTTGTTAACTATCTAATGTTCTTTGGTAAATATTGTATAGTTAATTAATAAAATTTTCAATTATTAAATGTTTTCATAATGGCCTTGTTATTGGGCTTCAGACAGTCATATTAATATGATAGTCATATATAATATGACTATCTCTAGTCCAATAACTAGGCCATTATGAAAACACTTAATTATTAAAATTATAATATTATAATATACGTTAAGCCATATCTAAAAAATAGTGTAATAAATATATACCCGGATAATTTGTAAAACATGAACTTACTAAAAGCATATGTGTTTTAAAGTAACCTCCGCTTGTGTCAGAACAACAACAACAACAACAACAACAAAAGAAAAAAACACGAGAGAGAGAGACAGACAGACAGACAGACATACAGAAAGACAGAGAGAGAGCAACTGAACATCAAAACTTTACCTAATTGACAAAGTCCAATCATCTACACGACCATCTTTAGATCATCCAGGAGGTTATTTTACTGGTTTTACAATGATTATATTCATCACTTATATCATCTATAATAATAACGATCGAAAAGATTTATCACTTTACAAAACTGTCAATGGTTGTTTTACACATCATATCTTTAATCATCAGCGCTTCTTGCGAAAAGATTAGTGTAGATTCTAACATTTTTACTAAACGCTTACAACTCAACTCGAAACACCATTTATTACCTAAGTTCAATAATTCCATACACAAAACACTTGCAATTCTCTGAGTCAAACTGTTTGCAGAAATATTAGAATTTATTGCAATATGGAGTGTTGCAGGATCGTATCAATTTACGATATCACACAACAACAGTTTTCACAATTCCAGAAACAAAAGCTTCTATTATTTAACAGATAACATACACTAGTATTTAGTTTGAACGCATTCTTCCCAACGAACATCCACTGGGGGCTCTATATAGCATTACTAGGCAGAGAAATAAATATCCCAGAAATACATAATTCATATTAAAGCTGTACACATGTGTTAATTGGTTTGTGCTTTTAGTAACAGCCTTCGATATAATTTACGACGAAGCTCTTTTTCAGCGACGGTTCTAGATAAAAGTAAAACTTTTTCTCGGATAAGATGAAATATGGAACAAAATAATTCTCATTATGAACTGGAAAAGTACAGAATATAACATGAGCTTATAGTATAGTTGTATTTTATCAGTATCGCTATTTAGAATGACCGTTCCTGACAGCCCTAGTACAATTCATATTGACATGTATGTAAACAAAACGACCAGTCAGTAATTTATTCTGTCGGTAAGAAAAGTAATTTACTGTATCAGAGTAATCTTAGAAAAAATAAGAAACGTGTCAAAGGCATGAATGCCTCCGAAACATTGCAATGGTCATAGTCATGGTAGCTTACAACTTGATGTTACCTTTATTATTTGTTCCGAAACTTGGATAAGGGGTTAGACTATTACATGTCCTTTACCTTTTTGCATGGCTAGTAAAATTAATAAATTTATCAAACTGATGTGTTTCAAAAGATTCTGATCTAGTGTTTTGTACCCATGGGTCACGACATGTCTCTTACAGAAAAAGTCTTTCAAAACAGTTTCTTACTTTTTAACTGATTTTTTATGTTCCAGTTGAACACCATAGGCGAAAATATAGTTCATTTATAAAATTGTAGGAGTTGCACACAGAAGAAATATTAAGTAAAATTAAACAAGGGAAAATAACTCCGCCAAAAATGATCGAATTGCAAAAGCCCGAGTATATGCAATGCGGCACTTGATAATGACCATTGTGTGAAAGTTTGGTGAACACTGCATGAAAAATGTAGTAGGATTTGTGAACAGAATCAAGATTAAGTAAAATTTAACAAAAGGCAATAACTACGCTAAAAATAACCGAATCGCAAAAGCCGGAATATATGCGCTGCAGCACTTGATAATGATCATTGTTTAAAAGTTTGGTGAAAATCAAATGAGAATTGTAGGAGGAGTTGCGCACAGGAGATGGGACAGACGGACGGAATAACGGACGAACAGTGCAACTTCTATATGCCATCCTTCGGGTGCATAAACACAGCCATTGGCCCGGCTATCTATACAGTGTATAAACACGAGAGTTATCATAAATTTCGTGTGATTAAATACCGTAGAGATATTAATGCTTTAAACATGTAAATGAACTTTTGATATTGCCGGTATTTAAAATTAAATTGTTTAAAAGAAGCATTAGTTTGGAAAATAACATAACTGCAGCCTCTACATTTTTATATTTCTCTGTTTTGCTCGTCGCTAACACTACTCTTATTCAACTGTGGACAACTGGGACCAAACTAACGTTTACTGAAGTGGAAAATTCACTTTATTCTCTCTCTCCTACGATTTTCAGTTTCCATAAGGCAGAATAATATTATAAAGACTCGTTCACAATAAAATGAAACATGATAGCCAAGTCTAATTAGTAAACGGAGATAACAAAATGTATAAATTTTTAACGTGACAAAGATGTGTCGTATTTCTTACGTTCGTCCGTTGGGGAAAGCGTCAGACCTTTTATCGTCCGAAGCGATTCAGAAAAAAAAAGAGTAAGTCGGCTTCGGAACATACAATGATTTATGTCATTTCCTAATCTCACTCACGCTGCGTAGGCAAAAAGAAATACCCAAGAACACGGGCGGACTGACAAGGCAAAAACAATATGTCTACCCCAGAGGGTGGGGGGGGGGGGAAGACATAAATATTGTAATCTTCGTTAAACTGAATTTATATTTTGAAACATGTAGCTGCAACTGATTTTTTGTTTGGTAATAAAAGAGAATTGTTGTTGAAATTTAAACACAGTATTTGTCAAAACGGAAAGTAAATATCAAAACCTACTTCAGATTCTCAATGAAACAATACAATGAGATATTCAATGTCTTTGAAGTGAACTCGACAGATGACAGTGACTGATATTTACGTTATCCCATGATACTTAAAATGCTATGGATGTTTTGGACATTTATAAGACTGAAAAACCATCACTGAACTTACAATCATTTATAAAAATAACGCCCATTATCTGATGTATTAGAAATTGTCTATTTCATGAAATATAGATTACATGTATTTCCCTCATGTTTTGATATGGACTTCATATATAATAGGAGAAACGAAATCTTATATTATTGCAAACTTTCAAAGGTGAACAGCCCGGCGAACAATAGTAAACCTCAGAAAAAACTGTATTTTGTATTTCTTCGTTTGTAGATGAATCATATTTACAAGTCTTGATAGAACGAGGTGTCAGTAGATTTTTATAGATTTGTTTGGAACTGATTGTAAGTTGCATATCTAACATAACATCCTTGATATAGCTTGCTTCAAATCCCACTTTTTTACCAATCTGACTGTAGTACGCGATCTAACTTCTAGTGGGGTGTTATTTAGCAGCTGATTTTAATCAGATCATTGACTTTTTTATCTTCTGTAAGAAGTATCAACACGTTGTTCTGAGTTAAATATATATAAAAAAAGGAACCAGCATATTTATAACTGAATTAAATAATTAAAAAACCGTACATTATCTGCAGCAAATGCCATTACATGTATTTATTTTATTTTTTTAAGTAAAAATACTGCATGAATGTTTGACATGCATTTTAGATACACTCAAGCAGACTAGATTAAAGGAATCGATAAAGGGAGATTTTAATACAACAATGACGATAAAGTTATATCAAATTGAATTTTAATCTTGCCTGCTTTTATAAGACTCAACAAAAAATGTTATATCTTAATGTTAAAACCTTGGACATATGCATACAAACATAAGAAAAGTAAATATAACCATAAAATCTCCTTTCAGCAGAAACGCAAGAATACGTTAAAAAAACCCTCCAGAATTTCTGACCGATTTTCTTCCACAGTTGGAACATTCATTTTCCCGATAGTTCGAACATCCCTGGAACGTTCCTTGAAGATGAAAACTATATGGAAGGCGCCTGTTAATTCACCAGCAGAATATCTATAGAAATATAGTATCAATATCCGTGTCCCTTAAATCATAAAGAGAACGTCTATAATCAGTATGCCTGGCTTCGATTTTTTGGGGACGAGTGACGATCTATATCGTAACTGTCTAATATTGTATTCTTTACTTCTGTTCATGGGGATCATTAAATAGTTTTTATACCATTACGTTTTCCCAGTTATCGTAAATGCATAATTTAGTAGTCACATAGATCTTAAAACTTGGTATGAACTTTTGATGAATGCGTATAATCTTTTAATGACACTTTTTTATGTGGTGATTGACAATTCTCGCCGACACTTTCAACAAAATAACTAACCGTCTTTTTGAAAACTGTCATTTCCTTTCATTTTAATTTCATATAAAAAATGGAAGTTACTTATGCCAATGCAATAAAACCTAGGAAATGTGTGTGTGTTTTTCTTTTCTTTTTTTTACAAAACCACGTGTTAAGGTCACAACGTAAAGGCAATTAACGGATGATACAGTTCACATATAGAAAAGACAAACTAAAGTTACTGTACTTCATCCTGATCATCATCTCTGAAAATAAAATTTAGAATAATTCCTATATAAGATTCTGCTTTTTACTCCGGGACAGACAAACAGACGAACAGCAATGCTTAAACAATAACAAAATATGGTAGTAGACATATTGAAGATATAAAAAAAATTCGAATGGAAAGACGTTTACAGGAGTATCTGGTAAAACGTTAAATTCTGACATCTATAGAAAATACTAGTTCTTTCATTGTTTTATACCCAGTCATATCTAATTTAATTAATTGGTCGTTAACTTACACTACATTCGCTTCTTCGTGTAAAATGTGACCTTGTAGGAAACTAACACAATTTTCCAAAGTTCATAAAACCTTAAACACAAATTAGATTGGAATGATTAAAGTTTAAGTCAATGTAAAAGTTCAACACAATGAACATGGAGCAGATAAACCGATGGTAATTGACTTTAAAATGATTAGCTTTGATAATTCGAAACTTTAAAAGATTTGTCCTGGTTATTCAGACAGCTCTGAAATGTCAGAGGAGGAACAATTTTAATGATCCCTATTTGTGTTTACAGCTAATTCGCTTTGCTAAAATAAACAATTTTTCTCGATTTCATAAACGTAAATGGAAATTATGTTGTTGTTGTTGTTGTTGTTGTTGTTTCAGAAGCTTTAGTCAAATATTCTAATTTAGAATTGAAAGTTTACTATTCAATATGATTTTAAACACTAAAATTCTAACTAGTTTGTGCGTTGCTAATATTTTTTAATCATACCTTTCACTTTTCTACCGAACTTTAAAACTTTAAAACTAAGAATCTCCTATCCTTTGAAAACAATATGATTTTTGCTTCACTAATGACTTATTACACGCAGTTTGAACGACAGAAAATGTCATTGCACAATGCAAAAAAGCGTTCATTGCGAAACCACATGACAATCCATATGGCATGGCCAATAAAATAGTCCTCAGTGAAGTTAGCTGGTTAACTTATAAGATTATTGCAGCAGTTTTAAGGAGCGATTTCTAAAGATTAAAATCTAATTGCAGAAAAGTCCATTTTTTCCGTTTTCATTTTTTCTGATCAAGCCAATTCAGTTCTTTTAATCTCACTCGTCAAAAATGTAACTATGCACTGTTACGTAGCCCAGTGTAAAATTGTCGATACTAACAGCAGTTGAAGCAAATTTTCAGAAGTTATAGGAACCAGTGGTTCCATTTTTTTACTGCCTCTTTGAAATCTGTACCACAGACAGAAACGTACAACATCACTTCTCTTCCATTGATAAATTACTTTGTAACCCGTTTCCGTCATTTGAGAGTTTACAGCGCAAACACAAATGGAAATCTATCAAAAAGCACTTAACAAGTGATAATTACATTTGGTGAAAACAGCAAATACCAACATTTCTCCGAGAAATTCATTAAACACAGGAAATGATCGGACAAGAAATGAAATTAGTACTCTGATAGCTGCAAAAGCATCCTTTTTTTAAAACAGACAGGATGACAAAGAGACAAAAGGTGCAAATAAAAGCATCATTGATGTCTTTTTGTAAAAACAGATTTTTTTACATATATGAATACAATTACAGATTATCCGTCCAAAAGACCATTACATGTAATTCTTGATCAAAATACAATACATTTAGCTGATAAGCTGTTGATTTTAAAATCAAGAATTGAATATTACTCCAATTTCACCATAAATAGATTGGCGGCAAGCGGAATATCACGAGCAGACAAAACAGTTTAGAATACATGTGTATATAAAAGAGGTCTCCATTTTGTCGTGTAATCAAATGTTCACACATTTATGTTGAATTAGCGTCATGTCTTAGGATGGTACTAGAAGTTTAAAGGAAACACAGTCCTCTTAAAAGCTTGTAGGTTTGTTTTTAATCCGTACTTCTAAATGAAATGTCCATCTCAGATCGCCTTAATACAATAATCTCCGCCGGCTGGTGTACAAAAGCCAATATACTACGTCAAAGAAATTCCATTATTACTGTATCATTACGTAATTTCAAGCAAACAGACAAGAAAAAAAATCAAGTTATTCTGGTGATATGAAATCATGGAGTACTAATAACCAAAAATACAGATAAGCTAACAAAAGCTTTTGATTAAAACAAACATGATTATAATGTAAAATACAGTACAAATAATAGGTCAGTTGATACAGAAAATAAATCTGTATATCAGGTTTTCTTTGGATCATTACAATATCTACATAAGGAATCTTTTTATTGAAAGATAGGAGGATATTGTATGAATGATTAATAAATGTATAATTCAATCACATTTGACCGATGAACATGATTCACTCAGCTGATATTGATCGTCCGCTCACTTGTCTATTGCTAGAGAGAATTTCCGAATTTATTTTCTTATCCATGAGATTGACTTAATTATAGCACAAAAAGTGTTTGCAAGTTCAGTGTCTAATCAGTGTTCAGAATATATAGCAGATGGTCATTGCCAGCTTTAAAATTTGTAGTATAATTCAAAATATTTTGAGAACTATTTTCTATTTAAATTCTATTTTGACAAGTTTGAAAGTAAACATATACTTCAAATAAAATCAAACTATTTAACTGCCTTGATAAAAAGCTATTTTTTTTCCTGAAAGAAGGTTGTGACAAAAAACAAAAACAAAAAGCAACAACCAACCCCCCGCCTAAAAAAAACGAAAAAACAAAACAAAAAAAACAACAACAAAAAAAAAACACAAAAAAACAACAACAACCAAACCAAACCCCGGCCAAAACCCCCCGAAAAAACCCGACGATTCAACTTGTTTCAGGCATCTGAGTTCTAATAAATGAATATGAAATAAAAATAAATAAATTATGTTGAAGAGCTCTAATGATTTGGATGTAGAAAACTTTTTATTTTTAAAAATTGACGTAAACTAAGTTATTTTTAGCACGTGCACGATTGCGCAATTTTGGAAATGCTAATGAATCAATTAAATGGAAACATTTCCAACCAGTACGACAAATAAAATGACAATTAGAATATCCCTAGGGAAGTAAGCTATGTAAATTAAATGAGTCTATTTTAGACTTGATTTCAACAGCATCTAATGAAATTTGTATTAAAGTGCACATGTTCTGCGTTTAAACATGCCTTCCAATCAATTTTATTTCTTGTGTCATGTAAACCGTTCTCTTCTATGTGACACAATAATGCCAGAAATTTACCTTCAGTCAGTGTCCTGGTTTAATATATCTTACCATAGTGTCCTTTGCATTGCTAGGAACATGCGCTTAAATTGACTTCAGCCAATGCGGAGCGTTGATACAAAATCTAACAAATCATCTTTGGATGTTAAACAGATAGGTTTCAAGCATCGTGAATGCTGAAATTGATTTTTACCATAAAGGAAAGGGGAAAGTTTACCTATCCATACAATATTCATTGATACAAAACGAGAAAGATCGCAATGAAAAATATAAGCCAACACATGAAGCAATATAACATTCTTTTGTAACCTCTATCAACATTAACAGATTGACAAGTAACGACGCAACTTGCTTCCGGCCTTTTAGAGATTATTGCAAGAAGCACAAATGGTGCATGATCTAAAAGCACTTCACAAATGATAATCACCTTCGAGTGAAAACATCAATCGACATATGCATCCCACAGGAAATGGAAGAAGGCGTACAATCATAGAACGATATTAAAGGGAAAAATCTGTTTGGATTCGATTGGAAGGACCAACAGAGTGAAACCTTGAAACACAGAAAAATGAATGTACACTAACTGCAAAGTGGCTTTTTGTCACGCAAATATGGTGTATCAGATATTCGTTTCCTGATGCAGTTTTAAGATTTAAAAGTCATTAACAAACAAACAAAATCCGTATGTTTATTACTACTAGTTAAAAAGTTTCCGCCCACGGAATCTGCTGCCTTCAAGAAAACTTCTGAACACTTGCTTATTAACTATATTATATAAATGACTTTATAAAAAAAATAATTACGCTTTGGTTCACAGGTTGTACTGTGTCAAAACTACGATTTCAGTTTTATATTTGTATATTGACTGTCCACAAACAAATAAATAATTATGAAAATTGCATTGTGCTTTCAGTTATATGGGGCTGGATCATGTCTTCGAGAATACGGATTAATGGATAGTCTGCAGACAAGAGACTAATTTTAATTTCCATAGTATCAATGTACAAACAAAAATTTGGCAAGACACTGGATAGCTAAAAACAATGAAAAGCCGGCGAAGATTATGACAGCGACTAATACACACAATTCATTGTACGAGATTATTCTTAAGTATGTAAATAGGGAAGACACATACTTTAGATTTAACTGTAATATATGAATTAAGAAATGCAGGAATATTTCAGTACATTTAATTACTTGAAGTGTTTTTGTCTGTTAGACACCAATATCGACTTATTCTGCACAAATGATATTGATATCCTGTAATACATTGTGTCGGCTTGGAAACATAGATTGCTTTGGAGAAATATTTCTATGAAATATCATAATATATATACAGTATATGTCAGTAAAATGAATTAGCCTTTTTATTGATCACTCAGTCTGGTAGGAACTATTAGTGAAAAATATTCCGAAACCACTCATCTAATTTTGTATCTTATGTTTCGACAATGATGAAATTTTGTAAGCTAAAACTTACATTACGACCACGTAATTTGTATCGTGTATTTCTGAAGTTTCATGAAAAGTGCTTATATATGTTTATCAGCCTTTTGTAACTTAAACAAGAAAAAAGAAACAAATGAAATATATAGAATAAACAGTGGAAACTTGTCTCGATCGCATAATCTTTGAATATTCGTAAAACCTGATCTGAAAAGTCCTTAAATAGCCATTGTAATTATGAGAAAACATTATGTTCATTACACTGAATACAAAAAAGAAAGGAAAAAAATGGTGGAAACGTGAACAACTGAACACGGACTTCTTTTTTTACAATTCCAGGCTAATTATTTATGGAGTTTGGAGTGAATGAGATGAACTGATTCACGGCTAAATCTGATCAGAGATTTCTCCTGAAAACGTGCACAAATTTTCACTATCTTTAGATATTTGGGAAAAGTACGGTGGCACAGAGGTGACATGCACAACTTTTTTTTTTTAATTGCACTTCTCTTTTTTTATCTCGTTCCCACGAGATACTAACTCTAAAAAAAAGAGAAGTGCAAATCTGAAAAAAGAATCGCATTTGGAAAAAAGAGTTGGGCAGTAAAAAAAAGAATCGTGTTGTAAAAAAAAGAACAGCGAATGTAAGCTATGTCGACGGAACGACTTACTAACTTGTGGGAACGAGTTAGCTATGTCGTGGGAACGACTTACTAACTCGTGGGATCGAGTTAGCTATGTCGTGGGAACGAGAAAGCAATATATTGTGCTACACCTTTTTTTCAAAGCAATAAATGTTTTTTTTTAATTGCACTTTTCTTATTTTTTATCTCGTACCCACAAGATACTAACTCGAGGGAACGACTTAGTATCTCGTGGGAACGAGATATTAAGTCGTTCCCACAACATTGCTAACTCGTTCCCACGAGTTAGTAAGTCGTTCCCTAAACATAACTAACATGCACTATTCTTTTTTTTATAACACGATTCTATTTTTTATTGCGCTACTCTTTTTTTCAAATTCAATACTTTTTTTTAAATTGCACTGCTCTTTTTTATCTCGTTCCCACGACATAGTAACTCGTTCTTACGAGATACTAAGTCGTTCCCTCGAGTTAGTATCTCGTGGGAACGAGATAAAAAAAGGCAATGCAATTAAAAAAAAGTTGTGCATGTCACCTCTGTGCCACCGTAGAAAAGTGAACAGTAGTAAGTTTTCTTTTACAATGTAAGTTTTTTTGGTCACAAATCACAAATAATATATAATGCAGATATGCATCAAAAGTAAATTACTTTGAAAAAGCAGAATGAATAAATTCAACGTTACAATTCTAGTTGTATCCTTCTTTATCTAAATCTTGACATTATTTGGCATTCTGACATTTTTTCTCTAGGTTTAATAAATCATCCATAATTTCTTATAATATGAGTTATTTTTTTATGTTAGGTACAGTTTTACACACTCTATACCCAACCAACTTAGCGGCACCATAAAACTGGAGACAGGAAAAACACTGAACTCATGCCAAAATGTATATTCTAAATGTCTCTAAGGTATCACATAGCGATGAACATGTATATGTTTTTGCCAAATGTACTTTGACTTGACTTGACTTGCACCAACCTTATAACATCAATATCATAAATTTTGGCCCGACTGATACAAAGAAGTCATATACATCTGTCATGTTATCTTTCAGTTCAGTACAAGAACTAGAGTAAGCAAGCTCTACCATACAATAGCAAGTCAATGCGACATATTATGAATGATTAATAAACGTATAACATTTGGCCATCAACATGATGGTACTTTGCTCTTATTGATCCTTGTGAAACGATGTTTTCTTTGTGTCAAAGGAGATTATATAGGACAGAAAGGTTTCTTTCTCAAATGAATAAGTACATTGATTTTAAGAAATACCCGCCTTTAGATACATCTGACGAGTGGCTTTCCAACTTTGCTGATCAACTCATAAAACAAATTACAAGTTTTCATTAAGTTATCCCAATGATTCATTATAGTGTTGTTTTTTTTTCTCTAAAGAATATTTGTAAACAATTTGATATTGTTATCATTGCTCATGTTGATATTGTTATCACTGCTCATGTTAATACTGTTATCACTGCTCATGTTAATACTGTTATCATTGCTCATGTTGATATTGTTATCACTGCTCATGTTAATATTGTTATCATTGCTCATGTTGATATTGTTATCATTGCTCATGTTGATATTGTTATCATTGCTCATGTTGATATTGTTATCATTGCTCATGTTGATATTGTTATCATTGCTCATGTTAACACTGTTATCATTGCTCATGTTGATATTGTTATCACTGCTCATGTTGATATTGTTATCACTGCCCATGTTAATACTGTTATCACTGCTCATGTTGATATTGTTATCACTGCTCATGTTAATACTGTTATCACTGCTAATGTTGATATTGTTATCATTGCCCATGTTAATACTGTTATCATTGCTCATGTTGATATTGTTATCACTGCTCATGTTAATACTGTTATCACTGCTCATGTTGATACTGTTATCATTGCTCATGTTGATATTGTTATCATTGCTCGTGTTGATATTGTTATCACTGCTCATGTTGATATTGTTATCACTGCTCATGTTAATACTGTTATCACTGCTCATGTTGATATCGTTATCATTGCTCATGTTGATATTGTTATCATTGCCCATGTTAATACTGTTATCATTGCTCATGTTGATATTGTTATCATTGCTCATGTTGATATTGTTATCATTGCTCATGTTAACACTGTTATCATTGCTCATGTTGATATTGTTATCACTGCTCATGTTGATATTGTTATCATTGCCCATGTAAATACTGTTATCACTGCTCATGTTGATATTGTTATCACTGCTCATGTTAATACTGTTATCACTGCTCATGTTGATATTGTTATCATTGCCCATGTTAATACTGTTATCATTGCTCATGTTGATATTGTTATCACTGCTCATGTTAATACTGTTATCACTGCTCATGTTGATATTGTTATCATTGCTCATGTTGATATTGTTATCATTGCTCGTGTTGATATTGTTATCACTGCTCATGTTGATATTGTTATCACTGCTCATGTTAATACTGTTATCACTGCTCATGTTGATATCGTTATCATTGCTCATGTTGATATTGTTATCATTGCCCATGTTAATACTGTTATCATTGCTCAGGTTGATATTGTTATCATTGCTCATGTTGATATTGTTATCATTGCTCATGTTGATATTGTTATCATTGCTCATGTTGATACTGTTATCATTGCCCATGTTAATACTGTTATCATTGCTCATGTTGATATTGTTTTCATTGCTCATGTTGATATTGTTATCACTGCTCATGTTGATATTGTTATCACTGTTCATGTTAATACTGTTATCATTGCTCATGTTGATATTGTTATCACTGCTCATGTTAATACTGTTATCATTGCTCCTGTTGATATTGTTATCACTGCTCATGTTAATGCTGTTATCACTGCTCATGTTGATATTGTTATCATTGCTCATGTTGATATTGTTATCATTGCTCGTGTTGATATTGTTATCACTGCTCATGTTGATATTGTTATCACTGCTCATGTTAATACTGTTATCACTGCTCATGTTGATATCGTTATCATTGCTCATGTTGATATTGTTATCATTGCCCATGTTAATACTGTTATCATTGCTCATGTTGATATTGTTATCACTGCTCGTGTTAATACTGTTATCACTGCTCGTGTTGATATTGTTATCATTGCTCATGTTGATATTGTTATCATTGCTCGTGTTGATATTGTTATCACTGCTCATGTTGATATTGTTATCACTGCTCATGTTAATACTGTTATCACTGCTCATGTTGATATCGTTATCATTGCTCATGTTGATATTGTTATCATTGCCCATGTTGATACTGTTATCATTGCTCATGTTGATATTGTTATCATTGCTCATGTTGATATTGTTATCATTGCTCATGTTGATATTGTTATCATTGCTCATGTTGATACTGTTATCATTGCCCATGTTAATACTGTTATCATTGCTCATGTTGATATTGTTTTCACTGCTCATGTTGATATTGTTATCACTGCTCATGTTGATATTGTTATCACTGCTCATGTTGATATTGTTTTCATTGCTCATGTTGATATTGTTATCACTGCTCATGTTGATATTGTTATCACTGCTCATGTTGATATTGTTTTCATTGCTCATGTTGATATTGTTATCATTGCTCATGTTGATATTGTTATCATTGCTCATGTTGATATTGTTATCACTGCTCATGTTGATATTGTTATCACTGCTCATGTTGATATTGTTATCATTGCTCATGTTTATATTGTTATCACTGCTCATGTTAATACTGTTATCATTGCTCATGTTGATATTGTTATCATTGCTCATGTTAATACGGTTATCATTGCTCATGTTGATATTGTTATCATTGCTCATGTTAATACTGTTATCATTGCTCATGTTGATATTGTTATCATTGCCCATGTTAATACTGTTATCATTGCTCATGTTGATATTGTTATCATTGGCCATGTTAATACTGTTTTATAAAAGAAATCATATATAAAAAAACAAGTAAGCTCTAAAACTGTAGATGCAGAAAGTATTTGTGATTTGTCTTGAAGCTTTCGGGATTGTCACACTCTCACGTCTTAGAAACATAACTGGATCACTTGAAATGAACAGATTTTTGAAATTGACATAAAACAATTAAATACAAGTACCAGATCCATCAGTCTGTATCAGAAAGATGTTAAGATAAACGTTGTCTTAGGCCTTAGTCCAGTTCAAAAATAATGCTTAAAGTACAAAGGTTTACAGTTCAGTTTTCCTTTATTCAAACTTAAACATGGCCAAGACAAATACAGATATTTTGTTTTAGTTTAGTGCTAATTACCAATACTGGCGGCATCGGAGTACAGGTATATGTGATGTAAACACCTGGTTGTCTTGCCAACAATTACCTCTATTACAGGCAGGTTTTTTTCTTATTCCAGGTTCTTTGAAAATGACATCTAACCGCAAAAATAATATTATCAAAAATTGGTTTAAAAGGTTGAACACTTTAACAGTTTTGAAAATTATTATCAAACACTAAATATAGGCCAGAAACCACTTTTTTAGTTTAACCCAACTTGTGTCGTAAAGACAAAATCATCGAATTAATCAGGTACTTAATAAAAAAGCACAGACAGTTTTAAATCATCGCCGGATAACCATGATAGTTGATCTTCATACGATCAACAACCGACGGTATCCGACGATGGTTTTAAATGTATCTGTTTTGAATTTCCTGATATTTCTCAGGGTAATATTCCATGATATTTCTCAGGGTAATATTCCATGATATTTCTCAGGGCAATATTCCATGATATTTCTCAGGGCAATATTCCATGATATTTCTCAGGGCAATATTCCATGATATTCTACAGTCAATTCAAAAATGCATTTCATCACGAAAGGCCTACATTCACTTGAAAACATAAGCCAGCCTACTCATCTTTTGCAAAACGTTTCTTTCTATATAAATTTACTTCACGTAAATAGAACAAAGCGCGTAAAATATTTTTTAATAAATGCATTAAAAAAAAGTCTAGTGCAAATGGAGACAACACGAAAAACAATACAGTCCTTAATCGCCATCAAATAAGTCTGCAATCTGCTTCCGGCATTTAAACGTTCAACTCTAACTTGTAATGAGAGTATGATGCACTTAACAAATGCACTTCAAAAACAAATATTTGAAAAAAGCATACTGTCATTAACCTAACAGAAAACAATTATAAATCAATTTAAATAAATAAAAGAATAAATGCAATGACAAAGACAATTAACACTGCTTCAGATAAAAGCAATATTTCAGGGAGACTATGGGTAATAATGGCATTCAGACTTTCAGAGTGTCGTTGTGTCACATATTCACAGCATACTATATATCTATTCCCCACTGACTCCAGTAAATTAGTACAGGAATTATTCAACTATGTAAACTAAATGTCAGAAACAATACAAATTCATAAGAGATCGCAAATGTGCACGTACATATTTTATTTAATAAATGACACCAGTTTAGAATTCCTTTCAAAATATATGTTTTTT
Source organism: Cyclina sinensis (assembly GCA_012932295.1). NCBI lineage: Eukaryota > Metazoa > Mollusca > Bivalvia > Venerida > Veneridae > Cyclina > Cyclina sinensis. The sequence goes on along the minus strand of JAAONU010000016.1, from coordinate 9,100 downwards.
ATTATTTCAACACTGAATGCAAATTGCTTTCTGCAAGGTCTACAACCGGAGAAGCTTCTGTACGGAAACAAAACAGCAAACACTTGCTTTCTATTCATGTAATGTAAATAGGTTCTTTAAAGACACTAATAAGAAAGTTATCCTGTTCCAAATCGACCGCTAACAAGAAGTATGTTTTACTCTCACAAAGGATATAAAATGATTACCGTAGTTAAAATTGGGCTGGAATGAGACGAGAAACCCGTGCTGTAATAAACTGAAATTGGGAAACTAAGTTGAATCATTCATACCCAAATCGGTGACAGAAGTGGTTAACTTGCAGTCTTTAGGATTTTGATTGGTGTATCTACTTTCAAATAAACGAGGTAAAGAACAGAACACGCATTATTACATGAAGATTAAAATTAAAATTACAATTATCATAACTAATTTAATTAAAAGGGATACTTATATTCTCTGTTCGCCTTGATGTCTTTCAACAATTCGGGAATCGAAACACATTACAGGTTCATCCTCGAATCCAGATATTGTTACTTGGAAGACAAGTTATCGTTACGGATATGATATACCGAAATTGTCTTCGGTTGATTACAAAAGCTACGGGAACAATCGTTATAGAAAATGCCTGAACAGGGTGATATTGTGTTCATGATTTATAAACTCATAATTCACTCCAATTTGACTGCTGAGCATGACGGGCGTTCTTTATATATCCAATAACAACGGAGACTTTCGGCAACAAAATATATCTTCTCTGTAATCTTGGCATACAAGCATCCCTCTTGTTTGTGTTTATCCCTCTGAATAAGTTTAGATGAATGTGTCAATAGCCTATAGTAGAACAGATAAATTTTCAACGTATTGAATAATTCAACAGTCTTGAACAAATACCATAGTTTCTTGTCAGTTCTCAGCAGTGTCTTCACAGATTTAAGTTAAATGTTTGACAAACGTTATTCTCATATTTTCTTTGAGGATGAAGAATTTTATTTATTCAAGGACTATTTTAGTTGTCAATAGTAACAGTTCATGTTTTATTATGATAATTCAAAGAATATTGATATGATATCTTCACTTCAAAAACGATTTTTGTTTAAACATATTTATTCAACATTACTTTTACATGTGAACAATATTTACAAAATACATTTTGGGATTGGGCAGAAAGCTATAAAGCTTATGAGTGTCCTCTCCAAACGATTTTGATTTCTTCTGACATAAAAACTGAATAATAGTAGATAATGAAAAGTAAAAAAAACGGAAATATTTATAAAGATTCAAAACAGATTTCTCTGGTTTCCTATAAGTAATTCTTTCTAATACTGCATAACAATAATTTCCTATTTTGGATATTTATTATTTTTATTTTGTTATATAGTAGGCTAGACCCCTCAAAAGCTTAATAAGGAATAAACTGTTCACCGTGTCCATACGTTACCGGTGGAGGTGGTGCAAGTAACGTTGGTGTGTGGTATATAACGCTGGTTTTGTGGAGGAATTTGGACACACAGGTAAGAAAATTAAAACTTTTATGCGGTAGTTTATCAAGTTTTGTATCGATACTATGCGCAAGATGATCTCATATTATTAACGAATTCTCGTCTTGGTCTGCTTTCTCCCAGTTATTTTCCGTTTTCTGTATCATTCGTGAAAAAGACGATCATTTATGAGTATGCGCTGAAACATGACATTGAAAAGTGTCAAAAATGCAGTGATAGCGAACCCACGAGGAAAGTCCAGCTTACCTTAACTAGAAAATTCCAACTGACACTAATTTCGAACCTAGTTTACTTCATTCGACAAGTAAAACTATCGGGAAAGATGTTTTCAGGAGAAAATATATGGTAACGCTGGTGTAGGTGGTGCACTGGCTGACCATGCCTGTAACGCTGGTGGCATGGTGTTTTAGCAAAATCGCCTTTCTTTACAGTTTTCGATATTGAATAATCAAATTATAGGCCTGTCTGTCAGTTATTATTAAAACGAAAATTGTTATACACACTCTGAGTGGATCACCGTCTTTTCGGATGCATATTGGAGCTCTAAGTTGCTGTTTCAGAGTTTGCTATATTTTATCGTGTGTGTCTGCTTTCTCCAAAATCTTTGCAGTTAAAAATTGATAATCACTAGTTCTGTGTCACTTTTAAATTACAAAAATGTAAAATATTGCAGTTTGAGAAGACTACAGTCGAAACTCTCCAGAAATAGAACAGTGAAGTTCTATCAGGGAAACAACCAAGCAGGGAAAACTTATTAGCTCGACTGTAGAGCTATCCTACTACCCCGGCGTCGGCGTTAGATTATAGTTTTTGTGCAGTAAATATATGTTTTACTATAACTTCTTTAGTTCTTTAGGGAATGACTTTCAAACTCCAAATATATGTTACTTTATCATCGCACATCATATGTTGTAAGGTTCATAACTGTAGAACCCAAATTTCCACAATGATTCTCCCTTTTAATTTTGAATTTTCCTTAAATTGTAATATTTTACTTTAGTTTCCTTATTTCTTGGTGAGTTTTCAAAGATAAGATATTTTATGATATTCCATATACCATGGAGAAGACTTTATTCAGAAGTGTTTCCTCTGGAAGGACACTGTATCTCAGTATGTGAAAAATGTGAAGCTAAATTTCTCTTTTTAGCTTAGTCTCGTATATACAGACATCCAAAATGCGCATCAGTACATCCACAAAATAGGGTATATTTTCTTGTAAAGCTTTACTTTTTAATTGTTGGTATTTAGCGTTACGAAAACGTCAATGAATTTAAAGGGACTGGCCTCCAGATGACAAAAAAAGAAAGTTTTCTTTTATTATATTAAATTTCTTGTAATATTCATTACTAATGCTTAAAAACTAACTAACTGACAAAACAGTAAGTGAGATAATCACATTATAAATTGATTTTTTTCCTATCATAGTGCTATACCGTAACGCGACGGTAAAACTATATTGTATAAAATAAAAGTAAATAACTATAATTACAGATGCAGCGATAGTGGTGACAGTAAAAGCGTTGGTAGAATTTTGTTAACATAAGGGTCCAGAGTTCAAATCAGGCTGAAGCGAATATATTTTTTGTTCTATTTTGACTTTTACGAGTAATCAGTTTTGACGTAAAATATCATGTTGTTATAGTATCACGGCATCTAGATATTTAATTTATGTAAAAAAATATTTTTATATCAAATCTGGAGTACAGCCTCTTTAAAACGAATACGAAAACGCCCTGGTGTCTTTTCCAAAATGCAACCAATTTCACAAGTTATATAAATGCATCCCCAAGGGAGATTAGTGCAATGTTATTTCTAAATTAAACTGGCAGTTTCTAAAGAGACGATTGTTAAACTTTCCAAAAATAAAGGTATAGAACTAAACCCACCACCACCCCACCATCATCTACCCAGTAGACAAGTTTTAAAAAAAATAATTGAATTTACTTCAATAGCAAGAGTGATTTGGACTAGGGGGTTTGGCTAACTACTATCATGTATCTTATGTCAGATGATAGAAAACATGGTTTTTCTATAATTTGACAACTTGACCAAGTTTTTAATCTAACATGACTCAAGTTTCAAACTCGTCGAAGAATTCGTTAAGACAAAAAAATTGAACAATTTTTATTAAAATCGGGTCAAAAATGTTTGTAAACAAGGTTTTCTAACGAGCTGAGCCAGTGATCTAGTTTTTTTTATCCTACATGACACTGATCTTGAATTTCTAGAAGGTTTTATTGAGATGAAAATCTATGAAAGTCTTAACAAAAATATACTTTCTACAGTGAGTTGTTCTTTTCATTTATGCACCTAGTGACCTAAGTCTTTGAAAACGCGTGATCAAGTTTCGAACTCGTCAAGAGTTTAATTTTAGGTAAACATTGTGACCAATTTTTATCTAGATCATAAAAAATGTTGACTCTTGAGTGCCAACGAGCAAAATGTTAACGGACGGAGAGACAGACGGACACCAGACAAAAGTTGGCCCCTATATCTCACTGACAAAACATAACAAAAGACACAAGTCAGAATCATGATCGAGTGTCAATATAGTGATCAGAAAGTTTGATTTGCATTTGGATCATCATGCCTGATTTCAAATTTTGTCAATTGTATGATATCTGAAAACATAGTTCATAAGATATGTAATCACGTTGAGTGACACAAATAAAAGGTGCACAGCGTTACTTAAAAACCAAAAAACAACATTTAAAATGGAATTATCTTTTTCCAAAATATCGGAAAATTGTGTACAAGACAGCCAGTTAAAGACCTTCATATATCAATTAAATCGTTATAGGCCAGATCAGGATCATTTGGAAGAAATTACGTCATATTCCGAGATTAGAAAAAAATGAGCATGTTTTCAGATCGACATCTAAAAAACTGGTGTTAACTCAAAGCAAAACAAAATAAGTTTTAGTACACGCTTGTCCATGTAAAGGTTAAACACCTGAAAATACGTGTATATCGATAAATTGTTGAATGTAAAACCAAACCATGCTACATCCAAATCCTGATCTGTATCGCACTAAGATAGATTTGATCTTGCAAAAGTAACACCAATCGAGATTACTATCAGTTTTTAACTGCAAAGATCTTGGAGAAAGCAGACACACACGATAATATATAGCAAACTCTGAAACAGCAACTTAGAGCTCAAATATGCATCCGAAAAGACGATGATCCACTCAGAGTGTGTAAAACAATTTTCGTTTTAACAATAACTGACAGACAGGCCTATAATTTGATTATTCAATATCGAAAACTGTAAAGAAAGGCGATTTTGCTAAAACACCATGCCACCAGCGTTACAGGCATGGTCAGCCAGTGCACCACCTACACCAGCGTTACCATATATTTTCTCCTGAAAACAGCTTTCCCGATAGTTTTACTTGTCAAATGAAGTAAACTAGGTTCGAAATTAGTGTCAGTTGGAATTTTCTAGTTAAGGTAAGCTGGACTTTCCTCGTGGGGTCGCTATCACTGCATTTTCGACACTTTTCAATGTCATGTTTCAGCGCATACTCATAAATGATCGTCTTTTTCACGAATGATACAGAAAACGAAAAATAACTGGGAGAAAGCAGACCAAGACGAGAATTCGTTAATAATATGAGATCATCTTGCGCATAGTCTCGATACAAAACTTGATAAACTACCGCATAAAAGTTTTAATTTTCTTACCTGTGTGTCCCAATTCCTCCACAAAACCAGCGTTATATACCACACACCAACGTTACTTGCACCACCTCCACCGGTAACGTATGGACACGGTGCTGTTGTTGTTGTTACTTATTTTCTAAATTTAAGGACAACAATTTTTAGAAGTAAAATACCGATAATTTATATCGTGAACTATTTTTATCGGGCATAACTTGTACACTTCAATTAACTAATGAGAAAGCTAGACTTTTAAATATTTATTTTTATTTTCAGAAAAAAGATGTTATAATGAATGATATTCATAATTCAAACTTAAAATCTGGAAAATTATTTGCTTCATTTTTTACTTCTTTCTTTTTCTTTCACAAATTCTTAGATTCAAAACTTTAAACTATATTCAACAGATTATACTGTTCCTAATATCTAACATCATACGGCCCTATACCAGAAACAGGGTTAGCGCCTACTCAAAATAAGTAAAATGTATAAATTTCCTTCTGGAAAATCACGTTAACCATAATCCATGGTTTAAAAAAAATTAATGTAGACATTTATCTAACTCACACACACACGTTCTATCATTATAGTAACATTTCCGTTTTTACCTTTCGGAAGTTCTGAGTCATATGTGTACACCATATGTTTCATAAGTTGAAAATCCTTCAAAATTGTTGTAATTTTTCAAAAATGTTGATCTTTCGATAATTAAAAATATGCATCAGACTGTTTCCAAGACCTACTCCATATGTCTTACTTTTACAGAATATCCCTATAAAATGTGTCAAAACTGGGTATGTAATGGTGAAATAATTCGCAGGATGACATCATTTTCTGCATAGCATGATTCTAGGGAAATAAATCACAACTCAAAACTACAAATACACAAGAGTATCAGTATATTGCATGAAAGTAGCACAGACATGCAATAATGAAATAAACTGTTGGTATAAACATTTCAACAACCGGCAAACAAAAAGCAAAATGTAAAGCTGGAACCTGATTAATCACTGTTTTTATCAAATCAGACTTTCAGAATTACAACTGAAAACCAGCAAGCAATTTTGATGAGAGATATCACCTTTTAATGAAAATGACTCATTAAATGACGCAACAACGTATTTCATAATATAACAGATGAGAAGGCCATGAAACAAGTCTGCTTGAAGTTATTAAAATTTTAAATGTTGCAGGGTAATTTATTAAAAATGAAGAATGACATAATTCTAATAAAATCAAAAGTGAGATGTAAGACTTTCTGAATTTGAAGTTTCTGCGAAAGAAGAACCTATAAACCGCTTCACCCGAAAATCCGAAAATAAATAAATGAAAACGTTGAACACATGAAGTCCTTCATTATGACGTTAGAGATTTCAGTGTACCTCATTAAAAAGTCAGTTACAAAAAAAAATGTCTAACTGTTCGAAGTAAACACTTAACGCTATAAACGTTCATTAGGTTAATCAGAATAGGGATAACAAAGAGGGGGTTTAACATGAACTGCATTTATTTAAACCAAAAGCAAAGGAAAGACTAAAAAGGAAAACCTTAAAATGCCTTAGAACAACATCATACAGAAAAGAATATAGGTACACAGTTTCAACTCTTGAAATGACTAAAAAATACAATTTCGAGCTCCTGGGGTACGGTATAAACGATCCTTATCATTTAAGCAAAGGAAAGACTAAAAAAGGAAAACCTTAAAATGCCTTAGAACAACATCATACAGAAAAGAATATAGGTACACAGTTTCAACTCTTGAAATGACTAAAAAATACAATTTCGAGCTCCTGAGGTACGGTATAAACGATCCTTATCATTTATTCTAACAGACAAATTTTAGAACTAAATAAATACAGGCGATACGGTTAAACATAAATTCATAAATTTAGTTCTTCACATTGAAAACATGCTGCGGTTTACAGAACAAATACAACTTTTTCTTTAAAGAAAGAAGTCAATAGTGTACTTGTTTTCTGGCATGGTTACTCCAAGTTTCAAATAAATGACAATTTCGATTTGGATGTTCCGTAACAAATGTCGCAATAACCACAAGACAATCCGTCTGTTTCAGGCTTAGGGAAAACTCCAGCATATCACATTTCAACAATGAATGACAACAGACTATAAAAACGTGAACTGTAACCATTTATCCAGTTTACACCCTATGTTGTCCCTACAGTCTTAGGAAATTACAAGAAATAAAAAGAACTATGTTGTTTCCTTCTATAAGCAGCTAGTACTGGTTTGAATCCAGGGTGAAGTCATTAATCTTAGCTAATAAATGTTGCATATGTTTTCCATTCATTTTAAATATATAGGTTTAAATTCAGCAGCAAACATTTTTCCGTAAAATGTTTTTGTTAAGTCCTTTTCAAGAGGATCTCCGGAATCCCTTCTAAAACTCTTAACAGGACATCTAAGTGAAATACATGTCTAAAGGTATATTCATTCTGAAAATTATAAACATAGTGTTCACTAAGACATCATTGGATAACAATACTTAACTCTGAACGTTTTATTTTGACACAGGAGTAAGTAAAACTGACTCGCAGTATCTGAAAGACCGACAATAAGCTGTATATAAGAACAAGACGTGTTTAGAGCAGAGCATAGTCACTGACCTATATGCTAACATCACAAGCTAATTACTGGTAAATACCGTATAAAACCAAAACCCAGAAAGCGACGGAAATTTGGAGGTACTCAGAAATAGCAGTTTCTAACGTTGTATTGACAGTAACTTGACAAATAGCTGCTTCCGGCATATCAGGTTTATCAGTAAAAGTACAACTAACAAAATGAACCAAACGCCTTTAAAAACATTTTATCACATTTAGCGAGAACAACATATTGAAACACTTCCTTCAAGACATGTTTTCAACAGGAAATAGTGAGAAATGTCTAATGGCAGGATGGTTCATTTAAAAACAAACATCTTGAACGATGTGAGAGTACAAACGTGCAAGAGATAAAAACAGCAAAATGAGAGCTGCACGACATGATTTCCTTAATGAATTTATTTCAAATTATTTAAACTAGCAGATTATTTGATATTTTCTTTCCAAAAGAAAAGAATAAAAGAAAAAATAAAGAGAAACGCTTATACGCATGAATAATATATAACATTTCTTCGCATGGAAAATATATAAAATTTTGACATAATAATGAAACACGTTAAGGCGCATTTCCTGTGTCAGGATATCTAACTTTACAGAGCAATGTTTGCTTGGCTAAATTTCACTAAAAGAGCAACTTTTATTTTTCAAGAGGAGATATCTAAGATAATTGCTAAGGACATTTTATTTAGTAAAAATAGTATTTTATTGCACATAACAGACAGTACGGCATTAACTGAATTAACAGACAAATGTGACAGCTAGAAAAAACAACATCTCAACAAGAGCATGTCAATAATTAGCAAGACATATCGTCGACATATCATCAAATATCTTTTTATTTGAATATAATTATATTAGTAAAACAGAGAGAACTGACCTTAAAGAACTGAACAATTAACGAAACACAAGCTATTCTACCGAAATGTTTATAATTTTACCAAGTAGTTTAATCTTCCTACGTGAAATATATTGATACTGATATTGAAAAGACGCCCCTTGCAAAAGAACCCCAAAAACCCTTAAATCTGTCTCATTTCAATTACATGTACTAGTTTGAAATGATGATTACTGAAATCATTGTAACCATATATATTTTACTGTTACAATGAATGACATTTTTCTTGCCATAAGTTTTATAATTTTTTACAAAACTGAATATTAAAAATTTTTATTTTCAGGATGGTGCTTAGGCATTTACTTCCTCTAACATTTGACAAGCGCAATTATTTTAAAAGTTCTTACCTTAATACAAAACGCCATACTGTCCTAGATTTATTAACACGCACTTCCAAATTATTTCGGGATGTTAGATGTTCG